>RYFJ01000494.1:0-690021 GCA_003991445.1 Oryza meyeriana var. granulata | reverse complement strand
GCTATTACCCGAATTGGTCGATGTGGCCGATGGAAGACCTGAGTGGTCTGACTTTAAACAGGATGTGTGACTCGGGTGTTGCATGCACCATAGCTAGGGCTATAGAGTTAAAGTGAGGTGATGTTTGATAAAGAAAGATTTGAATACACCTAAAATGGAGGTATTGTCCACGACAGTACTCTCCGAATCAGAATATAATTTCGACAAAGTCGTTGTTCGATGACTTGTGGAATGGGTTGAGACGTAAGTCTCTTCCCAATAAATTAGTTGTGGTGGGTTGTTGCAAAGAAACTCACAGAATGGATTGAGCCATGAGCCTCTTTCCGACAACTTAAAGAGCATCACTTAGAAATTTCTTTAAACAAAATTTGCAAGACATTGATTGCAAAATAAACCCTACCATCCTTCGATAAAGCCTGCATACCACACTTTTTCGTGACTTGCTGAACCCTCCGTATACTCCCTTGCTATCTTTCCCCTTCAGAAAAAATTTGAAGACGAAAACCCAACATTGATGATACTTTCAAGATCAAGCTGAATACAATAGACTTTAGGGTTTTTTTATTTCTCAGGTCCCAAGCTTGCTTGTGATTATTAGGTTTAGCTTTTGCTTCTGCTGCCATCTTTTATGGTGTAACGTTGTATGCCCGGGTTATGTCCATGGCTACAACTTATGTAAAGGACTTTATCTAATGAATAAAACATATTTGGCTATGTTCCATTGATGTCCTGTATGTACCAGCTGGATCTCTAGGACTGGTATAGGTATTATAGGTAAAGGCGTTCCTCTCCTGTTGGCCTATGTTGGTTAACGGGAAAGGGGCGTTACATTACCCGTCTATGAAATTGACACCCATTGCCTACCAGCCTTTAAGTTGCAGTGGCTTACTCCCCTGCCTGTTAAAATCAAATTTTAGCCGCTTGCAAAAATAGTTTCCGTGATAGTTGGACATCAGACAAATTCCGATCGATCATCCCAGTCACCCTCAGGCCATTCACATGCAGTGATTGGCGTGTGACCGCAGGTTGCCCACATTGGAGATTCGCCGCCAACTAAGCCGAGGGCGTGCCCCCCGAGGCACTCGTCCTTGTAGAGGCACGGGTGTCTCGGCAGAGAGGAGGCCACTTGGCGGTTGTCTATGAGATCACAAAGAGTGCTCGCGACGCTGCATTGGCGAACCGTGACTCATCTCCTCGTGCCCCCGCGTCCCGGTCCCCTGTAACACCAGCTTTCACGAGACGTTAAACTCTATTTTACTAAAATCTATCCATGAAAATTTTGATCTTTGTGTGTTGTGTCATAAGTCATGCCTGGATGCTCAATTTAACCTCTTGTCCTTGATCTCGGAATCCATCCTCTCTAAAAAACCTCCGTTCCAAATAATCCTCGAATTCTCGAATCGTCGCATTCGAGTTCCCCTCTGAAAACCCCTAACGCAAAGTCTCTCAGATCCTGTTTCCAATATAACTGCTTCAATCTCGTTCACTCTCCAAATCAAAACGAAAAATAATCCTTTTTATAAATCCCCCTTGTTTTCCCTCTCCCTTGAATTCTTGAGAAATTCCGAGTTATATATACAACTTGAGCATCTAACTACTATTTGAAAATCTTTCCCACCAATATACACACACACACACACACACATACATGCATCAACTCCCACCCCTGTTCCACACTCATTGCCACCATCATACTGATATATATATACACACACACACACACACCCATACACACAAGTGTATATATGTGTGTCGGCTTTCCACCGTTGACCTCCTTGAACTCTCCCCAAAAATCCCCATAAGCATCCCCAAATTCAAATTAAAAATGGAATTTGAATTTGAACCTTTGGAATCCTCTCCAGATAACCTTCGAAAGTCCAAATACAAATTCATCAATTTTTCTCATTGGTTTCTACCTTCCTTGGCCCCTGATTTATCCCCGAGTTCAAACATATTTTGAATTCAAATCACAGTTTAAATCCTCAAAGATTTCCTCAAACAAATCCCTGAGAAAATGCCATGGGGTACTGTTCCCTTGGGTCGCTCCTCTTCCTTCCTTCCCGGCTGGCCCAGCCCTGTGCGCCGCACGCACGGGAGGCGCGCTCGGCCGACCACTGCGACCAGATGCGCACCACGTGTCCTGGCTCCCCACTCGCAGCCGTCCGATATCATTTAACCACCCGTGCACCGCCGAGCCCCGTCGGATGGCCGCCACGTGGTCCCGTGCACCGCCGCTAGCCGTCGATTGCTTTCTCACGCCGCGCGGACCACCACGCCCGTCGGATCGCCTCCACGTGTCTCGAGTCCCGCACGACTGCTCGATTCTTCCCCAACAGTGGTGTCGTCCTTCTCAGTTTCTTGTCCCTCGTCTATTCACGCCCAAGAGGTGTTCGATCAATTGACCCGACACCGCGATGTCATGCGGCCCCGCGCCGGCCCCGCCACGGCGCACGCCGCAAGCCGCCAAAGCGTGGATGCCCCTCGCCGCCTCTCACGCGTGGGTTCCGTCCTTGTTCCCACCTTTTTCCCCTTTCTCTCGTCCCCTCCCCATGCTCTGACCGCCACCTGCGCACGGCCCAAAAATCCTCCCGCTCTCGTGCTTCAAGCCTCGCCGCTCGATACACCGCCATTGTTCGGCCCTCAAATCACCGCCGTCAATGGGAAATTCACCGCTCGTGAGAAATCCCGCCGCGGTGCCATCTTTACCTCTCTCTCCCTTCCATGATTGACCATAGGAAGTTCCGAGTATGCCCCCGAACCGACATACTCACCCTCCCAAACCCCTCCATCGCTATAAAATCCCTTCGAAGCCCCATCTTTCCCCCTGCTCACTCGTATTACCGTCAATGGTCCTGGACTGCGCCCAAGCGCCGCTCACCGCCAGCGCTATCGCCCAGCTTGACGTTGGATCGACGTCCCTGTCCTCGCGCGAGCTCCTCCCCGCCGGAGTTCTAATCATTCCCAAACGCCATCCTCCTATGCATCTCCTTTGCCAGTGAGCTCCCCATCAAAGCCCTGGTGCTTAGCCGCCTCTAGATGGTTCCTCGGCGTCTCTCCCTCCCCCCCTTAACTCCCCTGGATCCCCTCAGGTTCCCCTCGGCGCCGCCATGGTCGTCACCCAAATTCCCTCTTCTCTCTCTTCCCTCTACCTTCTGTCTTCCGTCGCCAGTCGCCATCGCTAGATCCCTCGAAGATCAGAGTCGTTCAATCGTTTCGCTTCGACCTCCTCTCCCTGTTGGTGCCTGCCGCTAGCTCCGATGTGCCACCGTTCGCCGGATCATCCTCGCCACCATGAGCCCTCTAATCCACCCCTCTCTCGCTCCTGTGCATGTCAGAGGAGAAGAACACGTGGGCGCCAGCTCATCTCAGCTTGGTCCCACGCGTGCCGACTCGGTGCCTCGCCCTTCCATCCATGCGCCCGAGCCACCTCCCTGTTAACGCCAAAATTTGGTAAGGCCCTGTGTCAGATTCGGTCAAAGGAGAGATTGCGGTCAACTGACGAAGAAGAGGCTGGAATCGGGAAGGAGCCGTGAAGACCGTTACTAGGCAGTTATTTACTGTACCTATTAATTAGGCAAGTGTTTATCTTTAGGAAACCTGACCTCGTGTCTGGTCAGGATTAGTTAGCATTTTTCTGTTATGGATAGGAAATCATGCATCATGTCCTATAAGGACTCATGCAACTCGGGGTATATATACGTATGCCCGGGTGCCTTGTAAAGAACACAACAATCAATACAAACTTCGGCGCATCGCCACCCTTCCGACGGGATCTTGCTTCTCGAGCCGGGCTGCATCGGTTAGGTCCGAACTCCTGCGAGAGGGTAAGTCTCGTTACCCCGACTACCTATCGGCTAGGACTTCCTCGGTTAGGTCCGATATTCTAGTCGGTTTATGGTAGTCGGCTTACCACGGTATATTTATTTTATCTATGGCTGCATCAGTTCAGTTTGATCTCATAGATTGACTAGGTATATCACATCACGCGTGCGTAGATCGTATCGGCTTACTGGGAGCGGTTTATCATCAGTTTGTGCTGCATCGGTTAAGTCCGACCTACTAAGCTGCTAGCGATAAACCGTCCCTGCTAAGTTGATGCTTTATGCGCAGGCGTCTTATCGAGATGTATAGCCGGTAAGTTATCATGTTTTACATCACAATCGCATTAGATATATCGGCCTGTCGATGTATTGTTATCATCATCAGTCTGTGCTGCAACGGTTGGGTCCGATCTACTAGACCGATGATAATAGCTTTACTCTTGGTAAGCCGATGGGTGTTATGCGATGTTGTTATCGGAGTGCTTAGCCGATAAGTTATCTGTTGAAGCCGACTGCATTTATTTATCTTAATAGCTTTATTATTCTGCTATCTATTTTATCATCGGCTTCCAGCTGATGCCCATGTGTCCTGTTCGATAGTCGGCAGAAATCATCAATGGTTTATCATTTATGTTATTGCTTGCCTTGTTATACATCCTTGCCTGCATTACTGTTGCAATCGGCTAAGGGCTAGCCGATTGGTTTATTCTGCCGATCCAAGTTCCTGGGCACGACCTCAGGGGAGGACCCGGGCACGAGCTTAGGTAAGAACCCGGGCACGAGTATGGACAGCGGATGAAGATCTCGGGAGCCGATGTGAGCAAGGGACCCGAGCACGAGCGCAGGCAGTATCTTCACAGCAATACCAGTAACTTCAAACTATGATTGGCAGGATTTCCTGTAGTTTACTTTCCTTACGCATCTTGCTTGTTTTGTTTATCAAGCTTACAGCCGATTCTTGAGCATCCCTTCGATGATCGGCTAATTTAATGTTTACTTATTATTAGTTATTATTCATGCCATCATCGGCTTCTAGTCGATGTATAAGTGCTACAGTGCCTATTGGCCATCGGCCGATGAAACGAGTCTAGATCGGCTTCCAGCCGATTGGCTCATTGATCTAACGTTTTTTTCCTTGTCAATTACAGGGTCAAATTGACTGGCACACCTACGAACCTCAATACTTTAGGACCTGCACTGGAGCTAAGCAGATCTCCCAGGCCTTCGCGTGTCACCCAGACACCAGACGGCCCCCGGCGGGTTTTCGGCGTCAACACTCCCCACAAACACCGACATGTGGGCCCAACCGCCTTAACCCACCAAAGACCGCCTGTGCACCTACCCCATTCTCCTCTCTCTCTATGTGTGTTTGGACCTGGCCCATACACCAACACTCACTGCCGTGTGGGCCACCTAGGCCCACTGCCTATCTAGCCCTTCTCCTCTCCCCCACTTACCCGTAGGCCCATTATGTCAGTAGGCTCCAGCCATCAGTGGCCGTAGGCCCCTGCGCCTCTGTTTCCTCTCTGGCTCGCAGGCCCTAGCCACCAGTGACCTCTCTCTCAGTCCACAACCAGCCCATGTTGCACCCTCTTTGGTGTGGCTGCCGTCAGGGCCCGACGGCCTACCAGCTCACCGAGCCTCTCTCTCCCCACTGACCCCAGACCCTACCTTGTCAGTGGCCCACAATATTAATCCAAGAAAGATGTTTCCAGAAATCCAATAACCCCTTTTCCAGTGATCCAAAAATCCAAATAAACTTCGGAAATTTGTATCTTTTTATCCGTGACTCCGATCCAACTCCAGTAATTTTCTAAAATTGAAATCTATTTGCACACTATTAGTAGTACTAAATAGGGTCTTTTTATTGGCCTTTGTGTAGATTTTAATTGTTTGTGCATAGTAATCGATCGTCGGAAATTCGTTCCAGAGCGAATTTCGCCAAGATTTTTTGAAGACTCGTAAAGACCTAGAGCAAGGCAAGTCATCTTTGATCAATCAGACCTATAATTGAAATTAAATTATTTTATTGTGAAATTTGCATCGATAGGCGTGTACCGATCCTTGCGGTCCCCATATGCGAGTCAGATCGGCGGACCTTTCTAAACTTGCTGCATTTAAATACTTCCTTGATGATTGCAATATCATGTTCCCTTGTAACCACCACTGTCGCGCCTCAGTATTCATGCACTATTGTGCGAGTACTGACAGCCACTCCTTCAAACTTAAAATCTGAGAAACCTCTTGGGTAAAATATGGTTTTACGAAATGTTCGGAAAACCCGACACCTGGATCGGTGCCCTGTGAAAGAAAAATGAGTTTTAAAAATAGAGACTAGCGACACAAGGCCGGTCGGTGCGTGATGCCTGTGTGGTCACTTTAAAGACCGATTCCTTCAGAATTTTATCCGAGCATATGACAGTACAACCACATGGGTGAATGGGAAGCCCCTAGCTAAGTACTAGTCGCTTAGGGATGCCTTGCTTGTCATTGGACTATGGATCGCTAGGAGGGCGTCAGGAAAGGCCTCCTGGGTTCCTGGCACAGTATGGTTCAGGACCTACCCTGTTGTTGGTCGCAGACCCCTCCAGTTGACATGGGGTAACCTGGAAGGGATTGGGAAATGCCTTGTTATGAAAACCTCTATGTCATCAATCGTACTCGTACAGTGTGAAGTGATGGCTAGAGTGAGTTGCGTCGTGTGGGTAAAGTGTATCCCCTCTGTAGAGGTCTAAACTATTTAAATAGCCGTGCCCGCGGTCATGGACGGATGTGAGGTGATTCCTTAGCGTAGTTTTATTTTACCCTATTTGCAAAATATGCGTGGTTTGGGAACTGTGAGAAGGATGTGCCGTCGAGAACGCTAGTCGTCCGATGATGTCGGCTTGGTTGTCGAGGACAGCGGGACTCAGGAAGTCCAGAGAAATATTTTGGCTCTAGGAGCCAGTTTGATGTGAACTTGAGATTGTAAAAACTGGAGAAATAAAGATTTATACATTTTCACTCTGATAGGGCAAGACCCATCTCGCCCTGATTATTGAGAAGCACACACTTAGCAGATCCTAAAAGAATTTAAATAAAACAGATTACAAAATATCCAGGCTCTTTTTAAAGCCTGCAACAACCACCTAAGTTCCCTTGGCTTGCTAAGTACGTAAGTACTCACCCTTGCTCTATATATATATATATATATATATATATATATATATATATATATATATATATATATATATATATATATATTTCTCCGTCAGGAGCTAGAGCTAGAGTTGCAGTGAAGTGAAGACTAGGGTTTCATCCTGGCTCCCAGCCACTGCCTGTGTGTTAGGACTTAGTCTGCTGTTCCGTTGCTGCCGTTGCCTCTGTGCTGTTCGTTGCTGTCTTCGGCTTGCTTCGAAGCTACAACGTAAGTTAAAGTATATGTCTATTTAATTATTTAAGGTTGGCGATGATGCATATCCGATTTCCGTGGATACCAGCGCTGTGTCCTGGGACTGGTATCGGTATCACGGTTCCGCGTGGAAGCAGTTCACGCTGTTTTCCTGCGGCACGTCCTATTTGGTGTCGTTGTACGATGGTCCTAGATCGGGGTGTGACATCCCCCCAGAAGAAGGCTGTACCGTCTCCGTGATCGTCGCTGCTTCGCCATCAAGGTCACGATATCTGCCGCCGGGCCTGCTTGATCCGCCATCCGGAGCTCGCTCCACTGCTGGGCCCGCTTGATCTGCCGCCGCCCACCTCGATCTATGCCGGAGAAGAGAGAGCGTCGCCGGTGGCCTTGGTAGGGGATGACACCATCGGTGGCTAGGGAGAGCGAACGAGAGAGGGGAGGAGAGGCCGGCGGAGGTGAGGAGGCGGCTGTTGGTGGAGTGGGGTGGGGGTTATAAATTTATATTAATTTCAATGGAATGAGATGTTATATGTAAAATTTTGGACTTACACGTAAATTGAAAAAATAAGGACTAAGTTAGAAAACATTAGGGTCTGATATGAAAAATCAGAGGCACTCCTGAAGCTACTTGTGTTGTGAGGAAAAAAAAACTTTTTGGTTGAGTGGTCTTAGCCTATATAACATTTGAGGTCACTTAATTTGAGTGGCTTGGAGGGGAGAGCCCTCAGCTAGCAGCATACCGAGTATCACGGCGTTTGCCCAATTGTGTATGCCTGTTCTGGTTGACTGATCCATCCACCTGTCAAAAGGACAGAGAAACTCCTGCACGATGTCATTGCATCGACGAAACATGCCCGGATCTGGCGGCTACAGTGCTGCATGCGACGATCCAAAGGCAAAAACGGATCATAAATTCGCCGGCGTGAGGTGTCGACCGTGCGCACGATTTTTCCCGTATCGCCGGGCCAAGCTTTTCCGCGCGCGGTGCGCAACAAGGGCCAGGAAAACGAGCGATCGGTAGGTGCTCTCGACGCAAAGTGCGTTAGAAATGGACGTTGGTCGGTCCACTAGTTCTTAAAAATAAAATTTAGTTTATTTAGTTAAATTATAGTCGGTTATAGATTATTTCTTAGCTAACCTGTATCTATTAAGATACCGTTCTGTGCTATACGTTGAGAATAAAAACTCTCTCGTTTTTTATGAGTATGCTTTCTGAGCTGCTAAACGGTGTGTTTTTTTTAAATTTTCTACCTAAAAGTTATTTTTAAAAAATCAAATAAATCTATTTTTTAAATTTATAATAATTAAAATTTAATTAATCATACGCTAATAGTTTATCTTATTTTACGTGCGCTAAAAATTTCAGCCGAACATGTCCTTTTGAACGCAGCCGGAGCTAACGCCGGCACGCATGGGGCTTGGACGAGGACGACGACCCTGTACCGCTGCAATGCGGGCGCGTGTGATGCAGCATTGAGGGGCCGCTTTACGAAGTTGCAGCAATGTATAGGCAGCCGTATACCCAGTTGGGTGCGCCTTGTGAGACCTTTACTGGCCAAAAATGGCTCTCCTGTGCACATGGCACTCGGTGTGCAGTGGGTGATGGACGTTGTCACGCTGCTCCGGGGCTGTGAAAAAGGAGCAAGTCAGGTACCTGATTCGGGCGGAGCACGCTGCCGAAAGAGACCTGGCAACCGATTGAGAGAGGGATCGGAGCAGCTTTGGCCAGGTGTGGGCGTTCCGGCGTCCTGATTGGCAGTACGTACGAGAGGACGGTGGCGATGACATGGGCCAAGGTAGTGGGAATTGTAAAGCTCGGCGAGAGATCATCAGATCAGCGTGGCACTGGAACGCACCCTTTTTACGTCTACCAAAGCTAGTAGGGCGATACGCCCACGCTTCTCCTCGATCCCCCTTTTGTTGGAACCTGGAAGGGAACAGCTGCAACACATTTGCAAAAGGAACGAGCAAGCGCCAAGGCCGGCGGAGTACACAAATCAAATTAACTCCAAGCAGGGGCCATAAACACGCTAATTAATGGCTTGTATAATTAAACGTTGATGGCTCATATAACCCGCGGATGGACAGGCCGGTGCAGGTACGATACTTCATGAAAGTACTAGGGAACCAATTTTCTTGGCAAGCAAGCCTCTGGAGCACCGTTCAGGACCCTTAAATTAGAGCTATCAACATACATATACGATATACGATAAGTATTACAGTGGACATTACTCCTATTAGTTATTGAGACGGAATACGTATCAGTTATCAATTTACTGAAGTCTATATAAGAGGATAGATCTAACCTAGGTTATATGGTCATGGAAGCACGTTTGCTTCTGAATGGAGAGAGAGGACTTGTTGTGTTCAGAAGATTAATAGCGAACAGAATAGGGTTAGCAATGAGCTTGCAAATATAGCTAGGAGCCAATTACTTATAGGAATATGACCGGACTATGAGCATAATTTGTTTCACAACTAATCCACAAGAGTAACTAGCAAAGTGGCCCGCGCAATTGCGCGGCTAGAATTCTACTTTTTTTTTTGCATGAAAGCGTTGAAGTTGGGGTTGTTAAAATATTCCGTCTATATTTTAAGATATTTAGTTAAATTCATTAATGTTAATTCGCAAAAAAATATTTTTTATTGCAAAGGAGGAACATAAATATTTGATAATGTCCCGTGTGTCAGTTAATAGGCAACATGTTTAAAAAGGTCTTACAGACACATCCATATCATCATATATGATGTATAGAATTATATTATTAATTATTTAAACCTATTTAAAATAATTGTAGAAGTGATCGATATCAGGTACTCGCAGGTATGTGTTTGTGCTGTGTGTTTGTAACGTTGTAATTACGTTGTTACCGGTCAAGTTTTATTTTTTAATCACAAAATTTATGTATTTCTTATATTTATTATTTCCTCTACTTGGCATTTCACGGAACCAAAAATCTATTTTCCTATGTACATTCCAACTCCTTGAGTTGAAGGCTTGAAATAGTAAAAGTATGATTGTTGGAGCAGAACAGGAGTTTTCTTTGTCTCTTTCTCCCAAAAGTTCCTCTGTGTTCTCACCTACCTCTCTCTATCTCTCATCTTCTTTTACCTCTCTCACATTCTTTTTCCCACTTCCTTATGCTTCTTGAATTTTGCCCTCACTTTCTCCTAGCAGCACCGCCACCGGCCGCCTTTTGCTCGCCGAAGACTCACCTCATTTGCCCTACTCTCCCATCTAGCTTGTCGTGTTGGAAAACCTCGAGGGGCTCCTGGGGTCAGATCTGTTTGTTGCACCAAGGTGATGTTTTTGCTTCTGCGTTGGAGGTGTGTGGCTACTGGTGTGCGACGGCGCCTCATTGGTGTCAGAGGTCCCATCCCGCAGCAGCTCTTCTGCTCTCCATGCTTGGAGCAGTGGCTCATGGTTTCAGGTAAATAGGAATGTGCATGCATACCATTAGTCTCTGACTCTGTATCTCTTGTGCAAAATATCAAGTTCTCTCCGGTGTGAAGCTCAAAGCCTTTCATTGTGGATGACATTAGGAAGTATTCATGTGTTTTATTATTGAAGGAAACGTGTGCCCTTTACGGGCTGTTCTCTTCTTCTCCTGGGGTTGCTTGCCTCTGTAGGCTTCCAATGTGTATATATGTGAACTGAAAAGAGAGATCCATTAATGTACAAACAGAAGAGCAGTCAACAGCTGGTGCCATTGTAAAGGTACCAGGGCTGTCTTCCATTAACAATGTATGGGTAATAAAGATTTTTCCATTAAGGATTTTTTATAATACAAATATTTAATTTGGTTGTTGTGTGATTGAGATGACTTTCTTAATAGATTAGTAGATACATGGATGTCAGATAATATACTTCAGAACAGTACTAATACAATTAGTAGAAAATTTCCTTAAATAGATTGATATTAGATAATGTAAACTTCAGTTTGAAAATACACCATAATCAGAGGACTTCTTATCTAATAATTTTTACTGAATACACCATGTGTGCATCTACAAAACTTGTACAACAACGGCACAATTAGATAATCTTGTACTTTATTGATTGATGATGTATGATAGGGATGACTTTTTTACAAAGACATCTTTTTAAGCTCACCATTCGTGCTTGTAGTAAACTTTTAAAGTATAAGACAATTAGAAAATCTCCTTATACACAATGTTTCTGGCAACATCTTCTTCAGGACAATCTGAATCATCGATCAACACTTTCAGCCCGTTTCGGTTTGTCACTCTAGAGAATGCCACATATAGTTGCCCATGGCAGAAGACTTGTTTAGGTAGCTATAGACCAACCTTGTTCAGGGACTGACCTTGGCTCTTGTTTATGGTCAGCACGAAGCAAACTGATAGAGGATATTGTCTTCTTTTCAGGACAAATGGCCAGTTAGTGTCGCTCGGTGACATGATGATTCGAGGTATGTATACCTTGTCGCCTACATGTGTCCCTGATATGATCTGTGCTTCGATGTATTTCTTACCTAGCTGTGTGATTGTCATTCTTATGCCATTACATAGGCCAACAGTTTGGTTGATGTTACGGAGCAGCATGACTTTGAGTTTCAGTTCGTGGTTTGGTATTCCAAGGAACCTCAACGTGTCGAGGAGATCAGTAGGATACATGTACTCTATGCTGCTGTTGTTTGCCATTGCTTTGCACATGGTGTCACAGCTTAGGTATGTCACTTCTTCTCCTTCTATTTGGCTCATTATGTACTCATTAATTTCATGGACCATTTCGTTTCTTGGGCACAAGATGCCTCTTTCCTCTAGAAATTCTCTTTCACAGTAGTTATCCAGCAAGTTTGGATAGATGGTTTTGACTATTATTTCTTTAGGGTCTTGTCCATTCTGTAGGAGGATATCACTTGGGATTTTTACCCATTCTTCTCCTTCAACTGATGTTGATGCTCCATCACCAATATGTAGTATCCACTTAGCGAATTCAGTGACCTTTTGCTTTTCTAGTGCATCATTAGACATACAGCTTAGCCGCATGTTTTCAGTTAGGCTAAAAATTTCAAAGTGTTTCCATAGGTATGAGCGTTTGATTGAGGCATTCACTATATTCTCTCTCCTTCCCTTTGGAATCACCGAGAGAATCTGTCTGAAGTCTCCTCCCAATACAACTGTCATGCCACCAAATGGTATTTCGTTGTTGTTTTCATTAGTAAACCTCAGTATAATCTCTTAGGCTTTTGTCTAATTCTTCGAAGCAATGCTTGTTTGCCATTGGAGCCTCGCCCCATAGTATCAGTGATGTTCTCTTAAATAGTTCAGCCAGATGGGTCCCTTGCTTGATTTCGCATGTTGATTTTTCTATGATCTTTATTGGAATGCGAAATCTTGAGTGTGCCGTTCTCCCACCTTGCAGCAGAAGTGCTGCAATGCCACATGAAGCTACTACAAGGACTATCTTCTCCTCTGATCTTAGTTTCGTTGTGATTGCTTTCCATAGGTATGTTTTCCCGGTCCCACCATAGCCTTCCACAAATATTTGCTTTCCTAGCCCTTGAAGGCTTTTTTTTTATCTATGTTAAGGCTGTTTAATATGACGAGGTGCTCAGCCTTTAGTTGGTCTTTGTCATACCTAAGTTCTTCATTTATAAGTCTGTTACCAAGTTCCTCTAGCTCGGCGGCATTTGGTAGTTCTATGTTTGGGTAGTCCTTTAGTGATTTCCCTACTTGTCTCATTAGTTTCTCTCTTTCGATTAGTGCATATGCTTTCTTTTGTGAATCTGGTAGTTACAGCGTTGGAAAGTTTAAGATCATTTTTCTCTTGTACTGCATGTCCTCAGAGAGCACCTCCCAGGCTAATTCCCATAGGTTCTTTGGGTTTGTTACCTCACAATGGGTCAGTATAGTGGTGAATAACTGTCGCAGCTGTGTTCCGGATGCCCAATTGGACGCCTCTTTGATGCACTCGTTGTCGTTGTCAAGAAATCCTAGTACTTCGCATGTGGATTTGTATGTTTGATGGATGTCACACCCTGATATTTGCCATACAAAATAATACCTATGAAAAATACCCGAGAAAAATAATTTTAAAAGGCTAGAGGAATTAAATTAAAGGTGCAGGAATGCAAATAATAAATTATTGTGGCCGGGAATATTTTTCTTCTGTTCCCTGTGCCAAAATACATTAACTGGATTTTTAGTGGAATTTTCAGAGCACTAGAGCTATTTTTAATAAATCAAAAACGTTTACTAGAATTAAATATCACCCTGGGAAATTCTTTTCCCTTTTTCTTTTCTCTTTTTCTCCTTTTGGGCTGCCAGCCCGCTCCTGTGCCGCCATCCCGCACATGCCCGCTGGCCTGCTTCTCCTCGGCCTCCCTCTCCCCACGCTGGGCCGGCACATCCCGCGCCTGCGCTTGCCTCCCGCTCTCTCTCTCTCTGCGCTCGGGGCCCGCTCGTCAGGCCGCGTTGCCCGTGCGCCCATGCTCCTCCCCGCTGACAGGCCAGGCCCGCCTGTCAGCATCGTCTCCATCCTCCGTCCGAACCGGGCGGAGGGGAAAAATCCCTCCGCCGTCTGATCCAGCGCCGCCTCCCGCCTCCTCCCGTGCTCGCCTCTTGTTCAAACGGAGCGGGACCGAGTCCGCGCCCACTCCCCGAGTTCTCCGGCGTCCACGTCCTCTCTCTCTCTCGTGAATCACGCGCAACACCTCCACGCCGTCACCCACTCTCCCGTGCACGATTGGAGCCGTTCGGCCTCGATCTCTCTCGCTCGCGTGCTTAAAAAGCCTCTACGCCCTCTCCTCCGCCTTTTCCCCAACACGCCAAGCCTCCCCGTGCCCTAGAACCCCGTCGCCACCGTGCACAGAGCCTCCGCCGTTTTTCCACCGACTCCGGCCATCGCTCGCCGCTGTTCCGGACGCCACTAGGCCGCACCGCTGCCACCATCACCTCCGCCGTGCCGCGCCGCGTCTCGGCTGCCACTTCGCGAAAGCTGAAGCACACCGGAACGCCTCGCCCTCGCGCACAGTGGGTTCCAATCCTCCTTCTCCTCTCCGGCCGGCAATTCCCGCCGCGTCGCGTCTCCATTCTCCGCCCTAACTCCTCTTCCGTCCTCCTCATCCTCTAGGACGCCTCGGCAACCGCCTCTCGCCCGTTCACCGCCGTCAGAGCTCCGCTGCTGATGTCGTCCCGAAGCTGCCGCTGCTTTTTCGTCGCTGCCGTTGTCTTCGCGCCGTCGCGAGCCGCCGGTGAGAACCCCCTCTATTTCCCCGTTCCATTCCGCCCCTTTGTGTGGTCGCCGCCGCGCCGTGTGGTCGCCGCCGGCGACCATTGAGTCACGTGCACACCGCCGCCTCCCGCTCGGGACGGCCAGCTTCGGTCGCCGTTCTCCGGGGCCGTCCGATCTGCCGGGTGGCAGATCGGGGCCGCCCACTCGCTCGCCCGCGTGGTCGCCCGCGGTGGCGCTACGTGGTGTGCCCGCTTTCGGCCGCGGTGGACTTGGTCCACCGTGCGCCCGCCTCTGTGCGCCGCCGACTGGTGGGGCCCACTTGTCGGCGCCGCCTCTCCCTTGGGTGACGTCATAAATCGGTTAAATACGCAATAAATCGTTGGTTAATTATATTTACACTGAAAATAGCAGTAAAACTTCAATAAATTATAACTAATTCATACGAACTCCGATTTAGTCCATTCAAATTTCATTAAATCCAGAAAAATGCCAAGAATTCATTAAAAATACTTTCAGTCCATGTTTGTTGGCCCCATGTACTGTTTTTAATTGTTTATGCATTGTTTGCTGTAGAATCCGACACCGGTAATTCTCCCGCGTATTTCGAGATCGTAGCAGAGTACCTTGAGCCGGAGCAAGGCAAGTTGCACTGTTACCTTGATCACTTTGTACCCGTTTTTCGCTAAGTTGTTTTGTTTTCATAAATAAACTGTATTATTTCTATATTTCATGTGGGTGGGCTATAACCTATGCAATGTTAGGACTTTGCCTTAGCTTTGGAATCTGAATCCTTGTCGTCTGGTTTACAATATGATTACATTACTACTCTTAGGAATGCTTAGCCATGCTTAGCAACACAGCTCACATGGGGCTTAAATACTACCTTTTCATATAATTCGATGCTATGTCGCAAGAATGGAATTCTAGATAGGCTGATGTTAAATTACTAAAATTTGACCTAAATGGTGGGCTGTGGGTGTATAGTTGTGGGTGCCATGGGCCCCGGGTACCTCATGACAAGCATATGGGCCACTCGGATAGAGGATGGGCTAGCCTTGTAATTAGAGATATAGCTAGATTCGGCAGACTTCGCCTTGTATAGAAAGGAATATACAGTCCTAGTCGGGTACGTTATATCTCTAAGGGGAGATCTCCTAGTCGTAATCCGATGGGGACTCCTACCTTGTAACCTTGTCCCCCAGTATATAAGGGGAGGCAGGGCGCCCCATGAGGGCAGAAGAGCTCATAGAAGCACACGGCCATACAGTTCATCAGAACTACCACCGTATATCCTCAAAGGAATACATACAAACTGGACGTAGGGTATTACCTCACATCGAGGGCCTGAACCAGTATAAAATCTTCCTGTGTTCCTTTGCAATCCACCGAGTTTCCATCCGCCGAGTAGCCCCATATATTTATTGCCGGTGTAAAACATCGACAATTGGCGCGCCAGGTAGGGGTTTCGGCGCGATCTACATCTACAAGCTCGATGGATCCAGCAACCGAAGTCGACGGCGGCAAACTCCCCCCCGGAGATACAATCGCATTCAGAAGCCTTGACTTCGTCGCCGACCAGATCGGCAATCTCACCCCGGCCGACACGGACCCGATCCAACCGGCCGAGGAACCAGCTGACTCCGCGCCAGTCGGCCCACACGACGCTGCGGCAATCTTCGACGACATGCTGCGGCGATCTCCAATACGCCCGAGTCCAGGGACAACTCTTCCTTTCAGTGTTCGACTCGGACTCGGTTCTGAGCCGGCCGAGATCGGGCCGAGAAGGGAAGAGATCGTCAACTTCCCGTTTGGACTCAGCGACGCCGCGGATATCTACAATCTACATCCGACGCGGCAAACCCGATCCCCTGGAGTTCGACTCGGATACGGCTCCGAGCCGCTCGAGATCGGATCTAGGGAGGTCAGAGTTGTAATCACCCCCATCAACTATTCCGACTACGACTCTCAGTCGGACTACGACTCCCAGTCGGATTCCGACTCCAAGTCGGATACCAGCTCGGCAAGCTTCACTCCGCTGCGAGAAATTTTCATGGCATCCAGAGGCTCTACTCCTATTCAGGAATCATGCCGACGACACGAGCCACAAGAGGAGGAGGCCTGCCGACTGCAAGAACAACAGGAGGAAGAAGCAAGACGCCTGCACGCCCGCAACGACGATCTACGCAAGGCTGAGCAAACCGCTCAGCAGCAAATCCTCCAAACCCGAGTCGGTGACCACGATGTCTTCGTTACTCCCCAACAGAACATCATGGCCGCTGCAACCCTACTGGACACAGTCCAGCTTGGGCCTGATCATCAGGCCACCCCGACGATCGCAAGGATAAAAGCCATGCTTACCGCTGCTGCATGTCAGCAGCACCAACAGTCGGGAGATACCCTCATACCGACCAACCGGTCGGCATCCCCAATGGCAGTCTCGTCTACCTCAAAGCGACGCCGAGTGGCCGGCTCTAGTCAGCTGCACACGGAGTCACGCCAAACGTCATTCGGCAACCCAAACAACAACCGGCAACGTCGAAGTGACCGTCGGGACAACCGGGATCTCCGAGGCCAACTATGGCGTGATCTTCGGCAGGACACCAATGCTCGGCGCCGCGAACGAGAAGAAGACGAGCAACGCCAACTGGAAGACGAGAACGAGCATTTCGGCCTCCACCACGAGTGGTTTTGCCGCCGTAGTCGGGGTCGGAGTCCTCATGAAGACGAAGGCATACCGGCCTTCACCCAGGAGCTACAACAGGTCGACTGGCCGTCGGGTTTCAAGCCTACAAGCATCGAAAAATACGACGGCAAGACCGATCCCGAGTCCTGGCTCACAGCATACACTCTGGCAATCCAAGCTGCTGGAGGTGACCACAAAGTCATGGCTAACTACCTCCTAGTTGCTCTAGCCGACTCAGCGAGGACATGGCTAACAGGACTTCCCAAGCAATCAATCGGCTCTTGAGGAGAACTCCGGGAACGTTTCATCACCAATTTCCAGGGAACATACGAGAGGCCATCTTCTGAGTACGACCTATATCAGTTGCGTCAAAGGAAGAACGAGTCTCTTCGTGACTTCATCAAGAGGTTTTCTGAGAAGAGGAACTCAATCCCGAACATCAAGGATGAGGTCGTCATCGCCGCCTTTCGAAAAGGAGTCAAAGACACCTCGTTCATCGATAAATTCACGCAGAAGCCTCCCAACTCTGTCAAGGCCCTATTCGACATGGCAAACAAGTACGCCGACTCGGCCCACGCTGTTGCCGAGGCCCTCGATGACAACAAGTCACCCTGACAGAAGAAGCGGGACGACACCGACGACGCGGTCCCGACTAAAGCTGGGAATCGCAAACGCAAGTCAGACGGCTCCATTGTGGCAGTCGGTCACAACCACCTTTGACCTTCAACAACTGAGGATTATCAGAACAACAAGTGACATGCTCGGGGGCTCACAAGCTCAAACACGAGGATGGCATCCCCACTCTCAAATACCGAACAGCTAAGTCGCTTTCTGATAAACATCTCCTCACTCGGCCTTGCTAGTGCCACAGCCGCTTACACCTAATAGGTGTATAAGCTGCGCATTTACTTTTTTCCGTTTTTGCTCTTAAATGATTACAAAAGTACTCGAGTAGCATAAATCTCGATCCGTGAAACTCTGCTCCATGTAAGACGAACTCAAGTCACCCAAAACGCGTGCCTGGGAAAGAGCCATGAGCCAACTCCCGACGCTAGGGGGCTATGACTAGTCGGGCAGAGTGCTTAAACGTAAGGGGTCAACTACTCGAGGAAATTAATATCAAAAAGAGGAAGAACACGTATTTACATACATTGTAAAATACATTTTATTCGGGTGATTATTTTCATCATCAGATGCTACTCATCCGATATTTTTATATTGCAGGCCCAGCTCCGGATATGCGTGACAGGAACTCAGGGCTTCGAGCCTATCTCCTACGCTCGGGGGCTGGACAAGTCTGCCGAAATACACTCGGGATGCTCCATGAGGGCTACTTACCGAGTACTTGCGCCAGTCGGGACGTCATCTTCCCCGACTACGCTCCATGGGAGCTAACAATCGGCCCCCGGCGCCAGTCGGGGCTGTGTACCACTTGGCTAAGTAGGGTACGCCCCATGAGGGTCGCCAGCCGAATCCTACGCTAATGCTAGGTTCGGGTACCTTATTTGGCCGCAACTCTGTCAGGTTGGGTACGCCCCATGAGGGTCGCCAGCCGAATCCTATGCTAATGCAAGATTCGGGTGCCTAGCTTGGCTATAACTCTGTTGGATAGGGTACGCCCCATGAGGGTCACCAGCCGAACCCTCTGCTAATGCAAGGTTCGGGTACCTTGTTCGGCTTTTCCCAAGTCAGAGAAGACTTACATCGTCAAAGCGCATCCGGAGTTCTCATGCACTGCGTCACACCTGAGGAGGGCAAGCAGATCCTGCAACATACCTACTCGGGTACATGTGGCAACCAGTTTGCATCCAGAACGTAAGTCGGAAAGGCTTGCGAATAAGGATTTCTCTGGCTGATTGCGGTTACCAACACCAAAAAACTCATCCTGACATGCGATGGATGATACTTCCCTAGAGCTATGCTGGATAGGTCGGCTCAGGCCGGCTTATTTGGTAGCAGCCACCAAGATATGAGTTCCTACGGTAGCATGCTCCATGTGGGCCGCCCGCAGGCTGAGTTGAAATTATAGCGCTGGTGCTACCAACAGGAGCCGATGAGGTAAACAGATATGCTTCATGAGAGCCTTATTGCTAAACATATATGTTTGGGTATCTGTCTTATCCGCCAGGTCTCGAGGATACATCCTTACAAGGATCACAAGCTGGTCTTCATTGAAATTGGAGATACAGGTATCTCTCTCGAGTACACCTAACCACGTAATGGATTTATTTTTCATACAGTGGTACTCGGCCTATATGCGCGGCCACCAGTTGCCATGCGCAACATTACTCCAGCCGACATGACGCTGAAGAGTCTAACTTTCGAGTAGTGCACTACTCGGGAGAGACTATAAAATTCTCATTCCCGCTGACATGATGCGGAAGAGTCTAACTTCCGAATGGGACGCCACTCGGGAAAGACTATAAACACCTTTTCCGGCTGACATGATGCCGACGAGTCTAATTTTCGAGTAGCATCCTACTCGGCAAGACTATAAACGCACATTCCGACTGACATGAAGTCGAAGAGTCCTATATACGAGTAGTTCCCTACTCGGCAAGACTATAAATCATATTCCGGTTGACATGATACCGAAGAGTCTCATGTACCAGTAGTAATCTACTCGGGAAAGACTACAAGGTTAAAGATCTTTGACTTCATGTTTAATTGTTTTCACAATTAAGCACAAAGTCGGGGGCTACACCTAATAGGTGCGCCTATTCGGCGCACACTATTCCAACATCTACATCGAGACCTTCATAGCCTCGCTGCCAGCTGACATGAAGCAGGACTCGGGAGAAGCAGCACTCAGACAAAGAGTACTCGGGAGCAATGCACTCGGGAAGACTTCACCGTGGAGGATGAGCACTCGGCATCAGCTGTGACTCAACTATGAAGGTCTCGGGGGCTACTGTGGGTGCCATGGGCCCCGGGTACCTCATGACAAGCATATGGGCCACTCGGATAGAGGATGGGCCTAGCCTTGTAATTAGAGATATAGCTAGATTCGGCAGACTTCGCCTTGTATAGAAAGGAATATACAGTCCTAGTCGGGTACGTTATATCTCTAAGGGGAGATCTCCTAGTCGTAATCCGATGGGGACTCCTACCTTGTAACCTTGTCCCCCAGTATATAAGGGGAGGCAGGGCGCCCCATGAGGGCAGAAGAGCTCATAGAAGCACACGGCCATACAGTTCATCAGAACTACCACCGTATATCCTCAAAGGAATACATACAAACTGGACGTAGGGTATTACCTCACATCGAGGGCCTGAACCAGTATAAAATCTTCCTTGTTCCTTTGCAATCCACCGAGTTTCCATCCGCCGAGTAGCCCCATATATTTATTGCCGGTGTAAAACATCGACAATAGTTTTGTTTGTCACACCTATGGCAATTAAGGACCGGTTCACGGGAACCACTTGGGCAACTTTCCGTACTTTCCACAAGCCATCGTCGGCAACGGCTGGGCTTGAAACGTTTCTTTTCCCTCTCATAGGCACCGAAGAAGAGGGTGAGCGGGATGGAGTTGGGTCAGCCCAGGGTAGGGTTGATCGGCTGCTGGATTCACCGTGGCGCAAGGGGGGTAGCCTGGCCAATATGGCGTGCCCTGTCGGCAGGTGCAACCTCAGCGTGTTGTGGATGGTTAGGGAGGGGTTTCGTGAACGGTCCTGTCACAGCCTCTCACGGGACATCGTGGTGATGTACTGGCACACGGGAACGTGTGTGGGGCTGTGTCTTGTGGGTACAGTTGTACACCTCTGATCAGAGTAAAACTATTCGAATAGCCCCACCCGCGGTCATGGGCACATTGGCCAAGACTCACCGTGATTAGCCTCACTCTAGATAATTAATCTGGTTTTATGAAACTGGTGTTGTGGAAGGTGTTGAGTCCGGTCAACGTGGTTGAGTTGACCGGGGGTGACCGGTTAGCGTGGTGTAACGCTAGTTGGTGGAGACTGGTGAGCATGGTGTAACGCTCATCAGTGATGCCTGGTGGTCGTGGTGTAACTTCCATCAGCGCGGCCTGGTTAACGTGGTGTAGCGTTGATCAGGAAAAGCTAGTCAGCGTGGTGTAACGTTGTCCGGTGGTGATTGGTTAACGTGGTGTAACATTAATCAGTGGAGACCGGTTATCATGGTGTAACGGTAACCGGAGGTGTCTGGTTAACGTGGTTTAACGTTAATCAGTGGAGACTGGTTGACGTGGTGTAGTATCAATCAGTTAGGAATGGTTGGGCCTGGTTAACGTGGTGTAACGTTACTCAGTGAAAAATAATATTGGTAAATAAATCAACTTTTTACTGTTTGCGAACTACTACCTTTTGCAACTGTTTTTCCGCAAATAAACCCTATCCCATCTTTGTACCCTGTGCATATGCATAATTGTGGTTGTGATTTGTTGAGTACTATGGGTGGTACTCAGCCTTGCTCCATTTCCCCCCCCCCCAGTGTTGGAGAGCGCGTCTGACGAGGACCACCTGGAGGAATAGGCTGGCTCCGCCGTCAAGGTGCCTGTGGGATGGAAGCTGCTGCTCGACCTGATGTTCATAGACGTTATTTTACCTTTTCCGCTGCATTATGTAATATAAATTTTACTCTATTTGTAAGACACTCTGTATGGCAACTTGGTCTTGTGTACCCTGGCTTTCCTGGGCAGGGATTTATTACACATTAATGTTCAGAATTTCAGTGGTGAATTTCTGGGCGTTACAATAGACAACCCCATCCACCCCATCCACTGTCTTGATGTCTTTAAAAGTTTTACATCCTTCCATGGTGTTCAGTAGCATTCGTAGATAGTACTTTTCTCCACTTGCTGGATGCTCATAGTAGATTCTTCCTATTGCAAAGTCTTGTTTTCTCTTTTCCCATTTCTTAAGGGAACTCCGCATATGTTAATTCTCTTGCTTCCTCGTATTCTTTGTTTGCTTCCATCCACTCCGTAAACTTAGTGGTTTTCAGTGATTCTCTTCTCACTATCTTGTCTAGGTCAATTGAATCAGGGAATATGACCTGTTGTTCATTCTCTAGATGACAACATAGCCTCTCAACCGGTGGATCTCTGTAGTGTAGGTCGAATTGGAAGATCCTCCAACATGCCTCGGTTGTTGATATGTATCTCATCTCTAGGTATTTCTTGATCTCATCAATGTCGTCTGATGCGTCACTTTTCTTGAGCAAGCCTATCACATGGTCGTCGTCTTTGTGGATGTACTTGAATAGGTATTTTATTGATCTAGACCTATTGCACCACTCCACATTCGTATGAGCTTGGTACTTGACCAATAGATCTCTGTTGTATGGCACAACATGTCTGTTGTCAAGCGTGACTCCTCCCTTTTTTACCTCTACCCCATTCTGTCGCCTCCTGTATACTGGGAAGCCATCTTTGTCGATCGTTGTTTCTTCATTGAATCTTTTGGGGAAGTGTTTGGTGCATTTATGGTTCATCATGCATGTTGAACTTAGATTGGCCTCTCCGCATGGCCCGTGCATCATGAATTCTGTTACAGGTTTGAACCCCTCCTTATCGTCCTTCTCTTTCGGGATCTCTGCTGAAATTATTTTGTCGATTTGCGATGGCTCTGGGCATTTATCTTTGTCCTTAAGAAATGTCAGTATGTAAGCATGTGGCAGCCCCCCTTTTTGGAACTCTATTGTGTAGACGACAGCATTTGTGTTTCAATGTTGTTAGTTGAATATATTTAGTAGAAAAATACGCATGTAAACCTAGTACGTAGTTTTTCGAGAGTTCATAGTCCATGGCACTTACTTGCTATAGTCTCACCAAAGTGCCTGTTTTCTTTTATGTCTCTCATCAGCTTCTTCAATTTTATCATGAAGACTCGGTTTACCATATTAGGTCGGTCTGTTGGTGTTTAGCCGCCTCCTGCTTCGTCTAGCATGTATTGGATCTCGTGCCATTTTGGGTTGCATGTGAATGTTGTAAAGATGTCTAGATACCCAGCCCAACGGCAGATTGCCATTGCATCTTGGAAGTTTTGAGCCTTGTTTCTTCTGCTTCCTGTAAAACTTGATGGTAGTATTATCATTTTCCCAACTTGCTCGGTTCTACTGTCCCCTCGCTCGATCACATCTTGTAGTTTGCTATAAAGTTCAGTCCTTACTTTTCCTTGATTGTGCCTAATCCAATTTAGTCTGCTCTGCTCGATGCATGTAAAGACATCAACCCAGAATTGCAAATTTAGATGGCCACTCATCAACAACGACATTGATTGGTCTAGGCGTTGATGCAGGTAGTAAGCATAGTATTCCAGCATAGTTACATATTCCCTGATGTATCTAACGCCATCTTTTTTTCTAGTATGGTTTTTCTAGTGTAAAATCGTCTTCTCCATATGGGAATAGTATCGAGTATTGTAGGGACATGAATTTTGGATGGATTTCTGATATCCTTTGAGGCATCATATCTTTGTACTCGACGACGATGTCGCGCCCTTCGCTTTCATCTGTCGAATCTTTTACGACCAGGACCACAACTTCAGAAGCTGATGGCAAGCCATGTGTTCTGTTGTTGCCCCTTTTACTTATTAGCTGTAGTGTGTAATCATGGTAGTCTTGTTCATTGAACCTATCTCTTGCCATTCTAAATGATTTTGCCAGTACATTATTATCGTCTAGAAACTATGCTAGGGTCAACTCCTGCATTTTTGTCATTGCTTCTTGATGCACTTATCCTATTGTCCACTTCATTTGCAGTGTCATAGATGTACGGTTGGGCGAAGCGTGGTTTATTGCCTTCTTTGGGTAGAAAGGTTCCAATGTGGTGGTAGTTCTGGCCGTGCATTTTAAAAATTTATGGTCTCTTTCTTTTGTTTATTTCTTTGTCAACAATTCCTCCCATTGATGTGAATGAGAACATTCCATTGTAAGACCTGATGTTTTCTCGGTAATTTTTTGAATCCTTTGTTTTGCACGTTAACAGATTCTTGAGGTAAGGTGGGGGTTCTTTTAGTGGAGGCAGACTGATCTTCCCTTGTTTGCAGCATATGCCAAAAGGTCTTTTGGTTGGTTGATTGGGACTTAACCTTTCTTCATACCATAGGATTGCATTGCAGTGTTGGCATCTGCATGTTGGTTTCCCAAAGTTCCATATTTTGCTTTAAACGGCTCTAGAAGTTGTGCTGCTACTGGAGGCTTTGTTGCTGGCTCCTTGTTCGCTTTGGTCTATATTAGTTCTTGCCCGTTTGGATTCTCTTAGTTGACAAAGTATTTCCTTTCTCTTCTGCCTTGCAACTCTTGCGGCTTCTTTTCTCATTTCATCTGTGCCAACAGGATTGGTATCATCCATAGTGCTGGCTTACTTTGTGGTTCTTTTGAGTGTGGCTCTAGAAGTTGTGTTGCTACTGAGGGCTTTGTTGCTAGCTCCTTGTTCGCTTTGAGCTATGTTTGTTCTTGCACGTTTTCATTCTCTTAATTGGCAAAGTATTTCCTTTCTCTCCTGCCTTGCAACTCTTGCGGCTTCCTTTCTCGTTTTATCTGTACCAACAGGATTGGTATAAGCTGTAGTCCTAGTTAGCTTTGTGGTTCTTTTGAGTTGAATTGGCTCATTCCTTCTTTTTCTAGCTACCTTTGCATTTTCTTTTGACACATCTGCCATCTTGTTGCCACTGACTCGCATGCTGAGCCTTCTGTTTGATTTATGAGATATCGTGAGCAATAATTTAAATAAATAATATATATGAAACTCAAATCATCTTTGTAAAATATTTAGAAGAATATTTTTTTCATAATTCTGTGGCAGCAGGAAGAAAAATAAATATGGTCTACAACTCCATGATGAACATGATTAATAGAAAAAAATAAAGGCTAGATATTCACCTGTAGTGTCAGTAATATCCTAGAAGTATTCATAACTACAACCTTTTGTAGTCCTTTTCCACTTGCTCCCTGCAAAATATAATTCAGAGTATAGTCAATAGGGAATGGTCATGTCATATGATTCCACAGTTTGGAAAGAAGCAGCTCTCTTTTTCCTAAATTCAACTCTACTATATTCTATATGTTAAAAATATTTTTGCATGCAACATCAGTTTAATTTATGAGTTTATTATGATGAACAATTCCATAACCGTCTTTTTCTATGATATTCTCATCACATAACCTATTTATTGCCTTGTAGCTACTTGGCTGCCCACTTCAAGGATATAAATTAACCAAGGCAAGGTAAGGAAACTATTGTATATGGAGTTAGTACTTAGAAGTCATAAATAGATACATAGTGCAACTGTATTTTGTCAATTGTGTACTCTTAGTTAAAAGGACCCATAACCATCTTTTTCTATGATATTCTCATCACATAACATGTTTATTTCCTTGTAGCTACTTGGCTGCCCACTTCAAGGATATAACTTAATCAAGGCAAGGTGAGGAAACTATTGTATACAGAGTTAGTACTTAGAAGCCATAAATAGATGCATAGTGCAACTGTATTTTGTCAATTGTGTACTCTTAGTTCAAAGGAAAACAATATTCTTAGTTCAAAAGAAAGCATGTATTTTAGTACATGTGAGTAGTGCAGATGCAATGTTGATGTATTTGATATGGTGGTGTCAAAACATAAAGCTAATTAGCACATTTATTACCTTTATTTTGTCCTTTGAGTTGTATTATACGAATCGTTGCTTCAAGTTGTCAATCTGAAATGCAGGCTAAAATTAATAGTTCAGAGATTTTTGCAGTCTACAATGTTTTCTACATAATTTGAAATTATAAGGTTCTGAAGATACTGTATAATACCTTAAACCTCCACAATTCCGTCAGGCGTTGTATCTATGTTTTGAGAGTGCTTGCATAATAGCACAACTCCTTGTGAAAAGTCAATGACTTGGCTTATGTCTTGTGAAGAGTTCATGAGGGGAAAAGATTAGAGGATGTTCTTTTATATTGATATGTCTATATGTTTTCCATATGTAAACAAACAGCAATTGAATCAGACTATATGTTGTGAACTTGTGATCAGTTTGAATCAGCATTATGTGTCCGAGTTGATATTTATCTAGTATAATTGACCTTGTTTTTCTAAGAAAAAATATTTGATCTAGAGCAGATCGTTTTGAAGCCACATAAATCTGTCCGAGCCCATAATTTTTTAGTCAAATCGATTCTATTTCATAATAGAAGATAGTATTTGTTTAGCATAGAGCTAATTTCCAACTCAGGTGAACTTAGAGTTGGAAAAAGTGTGGTCTCAGCCCAAGACACATGGCCAATTTATATGTACACATTGATCACGTATTAAAATTATAGGTGGAGCCCACAGCACACAATATAAAATAAAAGATCTGACATCCAACCAGCATCCATCTATTACCTCTCTCTTTTCTTCCTCGAGTAGTTCACTCCTGTCTCCACTCGCCAGATTCCCTTTTCTTCCCCAAGTAGTCTCACTCTCTCAAAAAGAAAAAAAAACCTTCATCTCTCATATCTCCTCACTCGAGTAGTTCATCTCTCAGCAGTGGAAGGTGTCCTCATGGAAGGTTTTGCATGATTTGTCTCTTCGATGATTCATCATGGAGTCGGTGGAGGTTGAAAGCGACTAGATCCATCGCCATGGAAGTAAGTCCGGCGCACAATCTGCTCGTGTGTGGTCCAAGCTCGGGGGCGGTGGCAGCGGCGCAGCTTTGGCAGCCATCATGGTGGTACGGTGATGGGTTCGTGGATCAGCGTGGGGTGGCGTGGCGGTGGATAACGAATAGGGAATCTGGGTTAGGCGAAGGTTGGTTGATGCCATTTCTTCCTCTCAGGGCATTTCCAACACATTATTTTTTTGCATGAACTATATTTAACTACTTTGTATGCACGTGCAATTGGTTGGAACATTAGGTCTATAGACAGATATGTGATAATAAAAAAATTGTAAATGAAGTACCATAAATAATTTAGATGTATGTCGCATAGTAATACATTTCAGTTTGCAAATACACCATAATTGACTATTGAGATGCAATACATCTAAACTCTTAGTATTAACTATGAGCTATTCTTTCAAGCTAGAATTAACTATAAGATATTCTCTCGAGCTGTTGTGAGCTATTCTTGCGAGCTCTAAGAACTGTCTATATATTTATAATTCCTCCTCCTTATCCTTTGAGGCCTTGTGCTATATGTTTTTTCGTCCAACTGATCACATGTTTTCTGATGTTTTGCATCAGAGCTTTCCTTGTCTGTCAAATCAATGAGTTTAGCCTGTCTTTTTCCTTCCCGAAGGGATTCTTCAACAACTGCTTTTTTTATTTCACGGTTGTAGTTGCCATCTCCTTTGATCTCTGCCTTTGTGGATTTTGCAGGAGCACCTTTTGCACTTTTGCCTTGAACTTTTTCATTTACGCATTTTATCATACTTGTTTCACTACACTCTTCTTCCGAATCATCTTCTATCACGTATGTCCTCTGTCTTATTTGTTTGCAACTGAGTGGTTTGTTCGATGAAGTGAGTTCATATTCGTTTGTGATTTTTTGGTCACTATCCTCTGGTTCTTCTTTCACTGGTAGCAGTGAGCTTGGTATGTTTTTTATAGGAGAATCGTTGCTAGTTTGTTCCTGCAAAGGCAATAACGTATAGGTCAAGTGTATTATATTACAAATAAAGAAATACATGTGTTATATCTTCAAGTACCTATTGATCTGTCTCTTCTAGTTTACTTCTATCTTGTTTTAGTATGTTATCCACTTCATCGTCCATTAACTCCTGTAAATCATAATGTGCAAAACTTTTAGAAGTAAAATTTCAATATTTTTCACTGTAAAAATCAGTAGTAGTTGTTTGTAGGGGAACCCCGCTTTACCTCTTCAGCTTTATTAATTAGGTATTGCTTCTCAAGCATATAATTAGGCACAAATGTTCTTTTCACCACGTGGTTTGCTGTGCCTTCAGTCAAATTCTGTTCATTGAGCTTGAACATAAAGATGAGTTGTTTTCCGCACAGCTGTTGAATAATCTTTGGAACTTCGTCAAACTTCCCATCTAGTGAATTGAGTAATGATGAGACAGGTGTCTCTAGCATGGTTTGTGCCACGTCATCAAATGCAGTGCTGCTGGTTGATGTGATATGATCACTTATTTGGAGTCGTAGTCGATACCTAACATAGAATTATGGTTAGTGCAAAGAAAATAGATTGTCACATAAGTATTGTTGTTCATACTAATGAAGTATTCTTACCTAAGTGTTGTACTCTCTGGATATTTATTGCAGTTCCTGCAATGGTATTTGTCGATTTTCTTAGTAACTATTTTATTGCAAAGATTGCATGACATATACCACCATTGAATATTTTCTTGTACTCGATCAATCGTAACTTTTGATGTAAACACGAATTCCTGCAAGTTATGAAAGTTTTTTTAATTTATTAAATGATAGGTATATATTTGCTCAATAACAGAATATAAAGATAAAGATTTTATAGGAGAGTTGAAATGATGTTGCCATTACCTAACTTGCTGGGTTACCATGCTGTATTTCAGTAATATCCCTCAGTCTCTTCCTATTGTAAAACATTTGTTCCTTTATTGTTCCTTGTGTGTTCTTATCCACCTTCACCATTTTTGGTACAGTTTCTTCAGAGGAATGCCTATAAGGATAAAAGATTTTAAACAAAGAAGGTTTTGTATTATATTATTAAAAAATAAGTATGAAATAACATATACCTATCAATAAGTGTCCTTGTCTCAGGTATGTCCAGATTTGTGTGTATTCTTGTGGCACTACTTGACCTTAGAGACAAAACTACGTAATCACAATTATTGATTAGACTTTTAAAAATAGAAAGAATAATCTGACTTGTAAAGTTTATGTTATTACCTATATATTCTTGCACTGTTGTTGATGTAACATTGACCATTGTTTGATTGCCAATTATATCTTCACTAAAAAAATGAGTCAATTGCCCCCACAATGTTAACTTGATCTTGTCCCCCCTGAAATTTTTAATCAATAATAAATAAATTTTCAATAGCGTGTAAAGAGTTTGCAATGGTAAAGTAAATATAGGGCATAGGAATATTCACCCTAATAGTAGAAGTTCAATCTCCCGAATTTCCATAGTTCGTGGGTTAGGGGTGTTTTTCCTTATCATCCTTGTTTCAATTGGTTTTATTTTGGTGAGTAGTCCAATGACATCTGTAATATTTGAAAGATTGAAAATTAACTAATAGAAGTACAATCCTTTTAAAATAAATACGATAGATTTTACCTGACAAATGTTGATCTTTATTTGCTCAATCTTGTAATGTATCACTGGTAGCAAAATCAAAGTAGTATTTTGGAAAACTTTCAACTGATTCTTTAACCTGTTTGACCTTTGTAATATACATAAAAGTTATTTTAAGGTCATTGCCCACCGGACGATATCTTTGGGATTCTTGAACCTTGAAATTACTGAATATATAAACTGAGCTCTTATTGATCTTTGTTTTGTAGCTGTCAATCAAATTCTTCCATATAGTTGCATGAATTACATCTCCCTATGGATAAAAGAAAGATGCAATTAGTATTTATATAAACTACGCTAGATCAAATTGTTTAGATAAGTGAAGGGAAAAAAGGGGAACAAATCTGCTCGTCCATCAAGATCATATCAAGACTCAGTAATTCATATGTTGCCAAATTAATTGAGTCCCGCATTCTCATGACTTTAACCTTGATATTCCATGTTTGTCCTCTAGTTGTTAGCTTACTTAGTTTTTTGTACGCCATAGCTGTTTTGCCTTCAGTCTGAAAACAAATGATAATTATGATATATATGTTATGTTGTATTATTCAAAAAATAAATATAGAACTGATTAATATTGTTATCTCTAATGATATATGCTAATAAATTTAATCAATGTGTAAACGGGAAATAAGAGAAAGAGATGGGCTATAATATACCAAAAGGCCTTTGCAAGAGGAAGAAAGCAAACGGGAAAAAGGTGAAATCCAGCTACAATGGCGCCTTCAAGGCATCTGATTGCTGGTCATGTTGTGTTGTTTGGTATTTATTAGAGAGGGAAACATGACCATCTTGAAATCGGTGAAAGTCATATGTAGATCGAATTAGATTGTGTCTCAGTAGTCAGTTTTCTATTATGTATTTGTTTATTTGATGTAGGAGTAAGTTGTGTACTGTACTTTAGAATCTAGTGTCCTATTGTTGTTCCATATGTAAATCTATCTTAGAGTCTGACACGTGTGCCTCCTGTTTTCACAATTTGAAATTGAGTCAGACTTTAATCTACTATTTGTTCGATTGTCCGATTGCAAGCTTCAAAAATTTATATACAAACTTTGATTAAATCTCAGCCATTAAACTTCGATCAAATAGTCAATATTTTTCTCTTTTTCTCCGATTAACGTGAGAATTTCTAGGCTTCTTGAGTAAACGTGGTGTCTCCTTTCAAGGTAGTCTTTATAATATAATAGATGGAAATCCTCTTTTCCCCAAAAAAAAAAAAACGCTAATTAATTGGTACCGACTACGGCAGAGGCCCGGTGCACATATTCTTCTCTCACGTTCTTTTAACTGGCTTGGCTGCATCGCTCATGACAAAACGGCAGTAGACACCACGGAATTATCCTTCCAATGTCCAAACCTGAGTAGCAAGTCCAATCGACTTTGATATAATCAGTATATTCCTCACTCGAAAAGCTTGCTCTGACAGTAGGCTACGTGACAAGCTCGGATTAAGCCGTCTAATTAGAGGACACCAGCCAATAGCTGACTGGCAGTTAGCTGATTAGTTTTAGTTGTAGCGAAGTTTTGGTTAAGTTGGGGCGATCGGGATTAGTTTGCTTGGGATTTGACGGATTTGAGATCGATGGGGGACAAGGAGAAGCCGTCGTTTCTGTGGCTGGTTCGCTACGCCGACGCGTACGACCGGTGGCTGATGGCTCTAGGCGTGCTGGGGAGCTTCGGCGACGGCATCATGCAGCCGCTGTCAATGCTGGTGCTCGGCGACATCGTCAACAGCTACAGCGGCGCCAGGAGCACCGTCAGCTCCGGCGCCGTCGACAAGGTGCACCAAACCATTCAATTACGTTCCCTGCAACTCCGTTACTGAATTATACTCTCGCGTGCGACGGAATTGCAGTTTGCACTTCGGTTACTGTACGTCGCAGTTGCAGTGGGTGCCTGTTCTTTCCTAGGTAAGCAACTTTAAATGAAAACCATTAGTGATCACTGATCTGGAGTAGTGTTTGGTCGATGATAGTTTTCTTTGGACCGATCATGGTGAACATATTTGATGTTGATCTTTAGAGGGATTGTGCTGGACGAGAACGGCGGAGCGGCAGGCGTCGAGGATGAGAAGGCTGTACCTGGAAGCCGTCCTGCGCCAGGAGGTGGCGTTCTTCGACGACGGCGCGCCCTCCTCGCAGTCGCAGGCTGCCACCACGTTCCGCGTCATCTCCACCGTCTCCCACGACGCCGACACCATCCAGGACTTCCTTGGCGAGAAGATCCCCATGGTCCTGGCCAACGCGATGCTGTTCTTCGGCGCGCTGGCCGTGTCGTTCGTGTTCGCGTGGCGGCTGGCGCTGGCGGGCCTCCCGTTCACGCTCCTCCTATTCGTCGCGCCGAGCGTGCTCCTCGGCAGGCGCATGGCCGCGGCGGCCGGGGAGGCGCGAGCGGCGTACGAGGAGGCCGGTGGGGTCGCCGAGCAGGCGGTGTCGTCCATCCGGACGGTGGCGTCGTACACCGCGGAGCGGCGGACGCTGGAGCGGTTCCGCCGCGCGCTGGCGCGGAGCACGGCGCTCGGCATCCGGCAGGGGCTCATCAAGGGCGCCGTGATCGGGAGCATGGGCGTCATCTACGCCGTCTGGTCCTTCATGGCGTGGCTCGGCAGCCTCCTCGTCATCCACCTACACGCCCAGGGCGGCCACGTCTTCGTCGCCTCCATCTGCATCGTCTTGGCGGGAATGTAAGCATTCAAATCTCAAACCACCCTCTCCTTAAAAAAAAAAAAGGTGACAATTTTACGGCAACGTGATCAGCAAGGTTTGCCAAACTACTGGTAACCGCGATTACCACCCAAACCGTCGGGATACGGTTTGGGTTACCAGCGGTTTGGTTTGAACAAATTTCATCCAAATTTAAAATTTTTAAAAAAATTCTAGTAGGTAGTACTTAACTCCGCCTATGTTGTCCCAACTATAAAGCGGTTCTCCGCCTATGTTGTCTCAACATAGCAGGTTTCAAGCCCTGGTAAAGGAGGAGGAGAGGGCCCCCTGTCCCTGTAAGGTTGTGTTAGGCTTGGCGAGCCAATGTAAAACCTAGCCAATCAGATGGAGGTGAAACCCAAAAGAAAACCGTTGGGGCGTAACCCTCTTAGCGACGCGCCATATCGGAACCCGGGTATGGTGTTAAATGGGCAAGGGCCGGGTCGTCACCCCCGTGACGCGCCGTGTCGTGATCTGGGCAGGGTGTTAAGTGAGCAAGGATCGGGTCGTCGCTTCCTTAGTGGCGCGCTACATCGGCGCCCGGGTGTAGTGATAAATGAGCAAGGGTCTTCACATCTGACTCGACGGGTGCGAAGGGTAAGGAAGCTAGTCGAGCCAACTAGGATTTGTTTAGGTAGTTGGAATGTAGGGTCTCTTACGGGTAAGTTGAGAGAGTTAGTTGATACAGCGATTAGGAGGCGTGTTAATATCTTATGCGTTCAAGAGACTAAATGGAAGGGTCAGAAAGCGAAGGAGGTAGATAATACTGGCTTCAAGCTTTGGTACACAGGGACAACTGCAAATAGAAATGGGGTAGGAGTTCTGATTGACAAGAGCCTCAAGAACGGTGTGGTGGATGTGAGAAGACAAGGAGATAGGATCATCTTAGTCAAGCTTGTCATTGGTGACATGGTCTTGAATGTAATTAGTGCGTATGCACCCCAAGTAGGCCACAATGAGAGTGATAAGAGGCAGTTCTGGGAAGACTTAGATGGTATGGTTAGAGCTATACCTAGTACCGAGAAGCTTTTCATAGGTGGAGATCTCAACGGCCATGTAGGTGCAACAAATGCAGGCTTCGAGGCAGCACACGGAGGTTTTGGGTACGATAGTAGGAATCAGGAGGGAGAGGAAGTCTTAGACTTTGCTATAGCTTTTGATCTGATGGTAGCCAACACTTTTTTTAGGAAGAGACAATCCCACTTAATAACTTTTAGTAGTGGCCAACACTCTAGCCAGATTGACTTTGTCCTCACAAGAAGAGAGGTTAAACAAGCATGCTTGGATTGTAAGGTAATACCTGGAGAGTGTGTGGTTTCTCAACATAAGCTTTTGGTGGCTGACTTGCGCTTCCAGATGTGCGTTCGTAGGGACAAACAAGCTAAGATTGCAAAAATGAAGTGGTGGAAATTGAAAGGAGAGTCGGCAGAGGTTTTTAAGAAAAGGGTTATCGAAGAGGGCCCTTGGGATGGAGAAGACGACGCAAACAACATGTGGAAGAAGATGGCAACATGCATCCGGGAGGTGGCTTCAGAGGTGGTTGGAGTGACTAAAGGGAGTGGATGCGAACCTAGAGATACTTGGTGGTGGAATGAGGGCGTCCAAAAGGCTATTAAGGAGAAGAAAGAATGCTATAGGCGTTTATACCATGATAGGAGTGCGGACAATATAGAGAAGTATAAGATGGCAAAGAAGGCAGCAAAGCATGCTGTGAGTGAGGCAAAAGGGCGGGCTTACGAAGGTCTATACCAACGATTGGGTACAAAGGAAGGAGAGAAGGACATCTATAGGATGGCTAGGGTTCGCGAAAGGAAGACGAGGGACCTCAACCAAGTTAAGTGCATTAAGGACGAGAGGGAGCAGCTTTTGGTAAAGGAGGATGAGATCAAACACAGATGGCAAGAGTATTTTGACAAGTTGTTCAATGGTGAGAACGGAAACACAACCGTTCAGTTAGATGACTCTTTTGATGACACCAATAGGCGCTTTGTGCGGAGGATCCAAGAATCAGAAGTCAGAGAGGCGTTGAAAAGGATGAAAGGGGGTAAGGCAATGGGTCCTGATGGTATCCCAATCGAGGTGTGGAGATGCCTAGGGGATATAGCTATAATATGGCTAACCGAGTTGTTCAACAACATTTTTCGGTCAAACAGGATGCCTGATGATTGGAGGAGGAGTATATTGGTACCGATCTATAAGAATAAGGGAGACATTCAAAGTTGCACTAATTATCGAGGAATTAAGTTGATGAGCCATACGATGAAGCTATGGGAGCGAGTAATCGAGCATCGCCTAAGAGGAGTGACGCGGGTCTCTATGAACCAATTTGGTTTCATGCCCGGAAGATCAACCTAGAAGCAATTTTCTTATTAAGACAAGTTATGGAGCGGTATAGGGAGCAGAAGAAGGACCTACACATGGTTTTTATTGACTTGGAGAAGGCCTACGATAAGATACCAAGGAATGTTATGTGGTGGGCATTGGACAAACATAAAATTCCAACAAAGTACGTTTCCCTCATTAAGGACATGTACAACAATGTTGTGACTAGTGTTCGAACAAGTGATGGTGACACATGTGACTTCCCGATCAAGATAGGACTACATCAAGGGTCAGCTTTGAGCCCCTATCTATTTGCCTTGGTGATGGATGAGGTCACAAGGGACATACAAGGGGATGTCCCTTGGTGTATGCTTTTCGCGGACGATGTAGTGTTAGTTGATGAAAGCCCAGCGGGAGTAAATAGGAAACTAGAGTTGTGGCCGCAGACTCTAGAGTCCAAAGGTTTTAGGCTCAGCAGAACTAAAACCGAATATATGGCATGTGACTTCGGCACTGCTAGACATGAGGAGAGGGGTGTTAGTTTGGATGGTCAAATAGTGCCCAAGAAGGATACCTTTCGATATTTGGGATCAATGCTACAGAGAGATGGGGATATCGATGAAGATGTTAGCCATAGAATCAAAGCGGGGTGGATGAAGTGGCGTCAATCATCGGGTATTCTCTGTGACAAGAGGGTACCACAGAAGCTAAAAGGCAAGTTCTATAGAACAGCAATTAGACCGGCAATGTTGTATGGTGCAGAATGTTGGCCTACAAAAAGACGGCATGTTCAGCAGTTAAGTGTTGCGAAAATGCGTATGCTGCGTTGGATTTGTGGTCATACAAGAATGGATCGAGTCCGGAACGATGATATACGTGATAGGCTAGGGGTAGCACCAATTGAAGAGAAGCTTGTCCAACACCGGTTGAGATGGTTTGGACATGTCCAGCGGAGACCTCCAGAGGCACCAGTGCATAGTGGAATCCTAAGGCGCGACAGTGATATTAGGAGAGACAGGGGAAGGCCAAAATTGACATGGGAGGAGACAATAAAAAGGGACTTGAAAGGATGGAATATACCCAAAGATTTATCTTTGAATAGGTGTGCTTGGAAAGCAGCCATTTATGTGCCTGAACCTTGATCTGCGGCTCCTATTGGGTTTTAACTCTAGCCTACCCCAACTTGCTTGGGATTGAAATGCTTTGTTGTTGTTGTTGTTGTTGTAGTAGGTAGTACTTGAATTATAGACCACTATGATGAAGAAAGTTTGAGAAAATAATAAATTTTACTTATATTTTTGAGCTCCATAGAAATTAAAAAAATAAAAGATGGGTTAGAATATAATTTATATTTTATTTAAGTGTAAAAATGATAACAAGGGTTATGTAAAAAAATTATGCAATATTACATAGTTTTTTAGAGAAATCCACAATTTTTTTCTGAATTTTCTATCATTTTTAGAATTTTTACTACGTTTTACAATTTTTCCACAATTTTTTTTAGCTTTAACATATCGCAGCTTACCGTGCGGTTAACACGCAGTAACTACGACCTTATCAAGAGATTTGACCTTATCGAGAGATTTGAAAATTTTAAATTCAAATTTTTTAAGATAACATTCGTACGGTTTTAGGCGGTTATCACAATAACCGCCATACCATGGGTGGTTAGGAGGAGGGGAGGGACGGTAACCCAAAACGGTATGGTGAACACTGGTGATCAGTTGTTAATCTCACTATCTCAGGTCCATCATGATGGCGCTTCCGAACCTCCGGTACTTCGTTGACGCGACGACGGCGGCGGCTCGGATGCGGGAAATGATCGAAATGCTCCCGCCTTTCGAGGCGGCAGGGAAGAAGGGAGTCACCATGGAGAAGATCAGAGGCGGGATCGTATTTAGAGACGTGCACTTCTCGTACCCGTCGAGGCCGGACACGCGGGTGCTCAATGGCTTCAACCTGACCATCTCCGATGGCGCGACCGTCGGCCTCGTCGGCCGCAGCGGGTCGGGGAAGTCGACGGTGATCTCGCTGCTGCAGAGGTTCTACAGCCCGGACGCCGGTGAGATATTGCTGGACGGTCATGGCATTGACACGTTCAATGTGGAGTGGCTCAGGAGACGGATAGGCCTAGTGAGCCAAGAACCTGTACTGTTTGCTACCTCCATTAAAGAGAACGTATTGTTCGGCAACGAGGCGGCCTCGCTGAAGCAAGTCGTCGCTGCGGCGAAGATGGCCAATGCTCACGAATTCATCGTCAAGTTGCCCCATGGATATGAAACACATGTACGCAACAGTCATAGATTTACAATGCTAGCTACAACGCGATGAGTAGATCGACTTCATGGTGTTTCTTCTCCGGCGCAGGTTGGGCAGTTCGGGACGAAGCTGTCGGGAGGACAGAAGCAGCGGATCACCATTGCTCGAGCGCTCGTCCGGGACCCGAGGATCTTGCTGCTGGACGAGGCGACGAGCGCGCTCGACGCCGAGTCGGAGCAGTCCGTGCAGGACGCGCTGGACCGGGCGTCCGTGGGCCGGACGACCGTCATCGTGGCGCACCGCCTCTCGACGCTCCGGAAGGCGGACACGATCGCGGTGCTCGACGCCGGCCGTGTCGTGGAGGCCGGCACGCACGACGAGCTCGTCGGCATGGACGGAGGCAAAGGGGGCTTCTACGCCAGGATGGTGCACATTCAGAAGGCGCCGCCCGTGGCGGCGAGGGAGGAGCGCCACCGCGTCGTGGATGTGGTGGAGAGCGAGATGGTATCGTTCCGCAGCGTGGATGTCATGCCGGCGGCCAGCGCCAGCGAGCACCATCCTAGCCCGGCGCCGTCGTTCTGGTCGGTCGAACACTCGACGGAGCTGGGGAGCAAGCTCGTGGACTGCGGTGTTGCGCGCTCGAGGAAGCCTTCGAAGCTTCGCCTGCTGAAGATGAACCGGCCGGAGTGGAAGCAGGCGCTGCTTGGTTGCACTGGCGCCGTCGTCTTTGGCGCGGTGCTTCCGCTGTACTCGTACAGCCTAGGCTCGTTGCCGGAGGTGTATTTCCTCGCCGACGATGGCCTGATCCGTTCCAAGACCAGGTAGAATTTCTTCCAAGGTCGATTTGTCCATCGATGCTTGCCGATATGTGTGTCATTGACGTTTCTCTGAACGCTGGACAGGTTGTACTCCCTCGTCTTCCTTGGCATCGCCGTCGTCTGCATCACCGCGAACATTGTGCAGCACTACAACTTCGCCGTGATGGGCGAGCGCCTGACGGAGCGTGTCCGGGGCCAGATGCTCGCCAAGATCCTCTCCTTCGAGGTCGGGTGGTTCGACGAGGACGAGAACTCGAGCGCCGCGGTGTGCGCGCGGCTGGCGACGCAGGCGAGCAAGGTCCGTTCCCTCGTCGGCGATCGCATGTGCCTGCTTTTGCAGGCGGGCGCCACGGCGTCGCTGGGCTTCTCGCTCGCGCTCGCCGTGTCGTGGCGGCTGGCGACGGTGATGATGGCCATGCAGCCGCTGATCATCGCAAGCTTCTACTTCAAGAAGGTGCTCCTGACGGCAATGTCCAAAAAGGCCAAGAAGGCGCAGGTGCAGGGGAGCCAGCTCGCCAGCGAAGCCGTGGTGAACCACCGGACGATCACCGCGTTCTCGTCGCAGCGGCGGATGCTCCGCCTGTACGAGGCCGCGCAAGAGGGACCCAGGAAAGACAACGTGGCGCACTCGTGGTTCTCCGGCTTCTGCCTGTGCATGTGCCAGTTCAGCAACACCGGCAGCATGGCGCTCGCTCTCTGGTACGGAGGCAAGCTCATGGCCAAGGGGCTCATCGCTTCCACGCACCTGTTCCAGGTGTTCTTCATGCTCATGACCATGGGGAGGGTCATCGCCGACGCCGGGAGCTTGACGTCGGACTTGGCGCAAGGCGGCGACGCGGTGCGCTCCGTCCTTGACACGCTGGACCGTGAACCGAAGATCAAGGACGACGACGACGACGACGACAGTGAGGCCAACGAGAGCAGGAGGAAGAAGAAGCACACGGAGATAAAAGGCGGCATCGAGTTCAAGAACGTGCACTTCAGCTACCCAACGCGGCCGGAGGTGGCCGTGCTCGCCGGATTCAGCCTCGAGATCGGCGCGGGCAAGACGGTGGAGCTCGTCGGGCCGAGCGGGTCCGGCAAGTCGACGGTGATCGGGTTGATCGAGCGGTTCTACGACGCGCAGAGGGGCTCGGTCCTGATCGACGGCAAGGACATCAGGAGCTACAGCCTTGCGCGCCTCCGGTCGCACGTGGCGCTCGTCAGCCAGGAGCCCACCCTCTTCTCCGGCACGATACGCGACAACATAGCGTACGGCGACGAGCGCGCCACCGAGGACGAGGTGGCCCGCGCCGCCGCGCTAGCCAACGCCCACGAGTTCATCAGCGCGATGGAGCGCGGCTACGACACGCGCGTCGGGGAGCGCGGCACGCAGCTGTCCGGCGGGCAGAGGCAGCGGATCGCGCTGGCGCGGGCGGTGCTGAAGGACGCGAGGATCCTGCTGCTGGACGAGGCGACCAGCGCGTTGGACGCCGCGTCGGAGAGGCTGGTGCAGGACGCCGTCGACCGGATGCTGCAGGGGAGGACGTGCGTCGTCGTGGCGCACAGGCTCTCGACGGTGGAGAAGTCCGATACGATCGCCGTGGTGAAGGACGGGAGGGTGGCGGAGAGAGGGAGGCACCACGAGCTCCTCGCCGTCGGCCGCGCCGGGACGTACTACAACCTGATCAGGCTCCAGCACGGCAGATCGCCGTGAGCATCTCCAACAGGAACCTTAAACTCAGTCCCCAAATAGATTTTGAACAATGAGACAAAAATTTTAGATCCAACAGGGGCCTTAATAGGTTTCCTAAAATGAGGAGGCCACCAAATCCAGCCCCCAAGCCCCCAGTCCTGAGGGCTCTATACCACAGCCCCTATCGACGTTTTTTTGGCGCCTATTGCTAATTCCTCAAGTCCACCGTGCTCATCGACATCTAGAGGAGGAGGAAGATTAGATTTTTTCTCAGGTGAAAACCCTACCTACCTCGCCGCCCTGCCTGCCGGCCTCCTGTGGCCCGCCTCCCGCGCGCCGGCCTCCTGCGCCGGCCTGCTGCATCCCGCCGCCCACCGCCCAGCCTCCTGCGCCCCGTCTCCCGCACGCTGGCGTATACATATAGTCTACGGTGAAAAATAATAGAAAAAAAAATAGGGGCTGTTGCTGGAGTTCGGAGCATTTTTGGAGTCCAAAGAAAATAGAGGCAGTCCCCATTTAATATTTGGAGGCTCTAAAATAGAGGCTATTGCTGAAGATGCTCTTCCATGTAAAGTACGCGTTATAAATGTGTTTCTTAGGCCATGTTCGGTTATGCTTCAGGGCCTGCTTGGAACGCCTTTAATTAGCGAGTTTTTACTGTTACTAATTTAATTTTTTTTTAATTTACAAAACTAATTTTTGATTTCGTTTATTTGCAGAAGTAGCCTCTTGCCGTCGTGGGCTAGGGCGGTATTTAAACACCGCTGTGGCCCAGGGCGGCGAATGGCCTGGGCCCACCTCGGCGTCACCAGGCCGTGACGGCGGCCCACGGCGTCAGTCGGCCAGGGTGCCCGTGCCTCTTCCTCCCCGGCGCCCGTGCCCGTGCCCGTGCCTGTGCCCGCGCCCGTCCCCGCGTCCGCGCTCGTCTCCCGCTCTCTCTCTCCCTGCGCTTGGGGCCCACGCGTCAGAGCGCCTCCCGCTGACAGGCTGGGCGCGGGCATGGGGACGGGGACGGGGACGGGCGCGGGCGCGGGGACGGGCACGGGCGCCAGCACGGGGACGGGGACGGGCGCGTGGCACGGGCGGCCCGGGGCCATTCGCCGCCGTGGCCGACGCCGTGGGCCGCCATCACGGCGCCGTGGCCCCAGGCCATTCGCCGCCCTGAGCTACGGCGGTTTTTAAATACCGCCCTGGTCCACGGCGGCAAGAGGTTACTTCTGCAAATAAACGAAATCAAAAATTAGTTTTGTAAATTAAAAAAAATTAAATTAGTAACAGTAAAAATTCTTTAATCAGCCCAATGGCGGTGTAAATTACTGGCCCGTATTGTTTTTTCAACGACGGCCCAAAAGTGTGCTTGGATGGGCCGTAACCTATTAAATTTACGCAGGTATTTGGCCCATTCCGACAGAAAAAATGTGTGGCCTCGGGAGGCCACAATTTTTATCCGAGAAAAGTCGGGCTCGCCTCCTCGAGAGCGAGCTGCGCGACTCCGCACGGCCAACGACGCCTCCGCGCCTCCTCGATCGCCATCACCGCCGCCATCGATTCTCCAGCGCCGCTGCTTCCTCCATCCCGAGCTAGCTGGCTGCGTGGGTGCTCCTCTTCGCCCTCCGCCACCACTCGATCCACATCCCCATGGCCGCCGCCACCACCACCACAACATCGAGGTGAGGAGAGGATTTTTCCCCTTTCTCTCTGATTTGCAAATTTGTAGTCAGTAGTGGTAAAAGATGCTTATCCACCACTTGATTTGTAGTCAGTAGCACTGCCTCCGCTTGATCTGCGCCACCGCTGTTGGGGAGGCCTCGATCTGCGCCACCGCTGCCGGGGAGTCCTCGATCTGCGCCGCGCCGGGGCACCGCGCTAATCCTGCTCTACACTGCCACTACCAAGCCAGCCTCTTTATACGCCTCCCAGATATCTGGATGATTGGAAGACAATGCCAAAAAAAAAATTGTGAATTTAATTATCTAAAAACAATTTTTATGGATTCTCATGTCTGTTTACTGATGAGTGTGCTGTTATTATAAAAAATACATTCAAATCACCCCAACTAACTAGGTTCTATCTCTGAAAGTTTATCTTAGTTTAGTAACATGCAGATTACAGGAAATGCGTATAGTTATGATGTCGTATAGTTTTGATCTTAGTGCTGAAATTGCAGCTGCACTCCAGCATTAAATTCATATTGCAGCTGCAATCCAGCTATATCCTCACTGAAATTGTTGATCTATACTTTGTATACTTCAGGCTAGGGACAGCATGATAAGGAGTTAAGGACTGTACTGTATTCTTGATATTGTACTGTAGCTTGGATTTGATATTTCTTGTTTGATTGCTAATTTCAAATCACTTTCATGACACACGCTAGATCGTTTCTTACGATTTGAAATGGATAAGGAAAATCTCACGCTTACTGATTCAGAAGAAGAAGAAGATGAAGAGATGATGTTGATCATCTTTCTAGCACTATATCTTACATCTTCTTGACCAAGGAAAATGCCGTGTCATACATCAAAACTTATCGGTGCAGATTATATTTCAGAACTTGTAAATGGCCACCCAAGACGATGCTTTAATAATTTTCGGATGGAACCTCATATATTTTAATTACTTTCAAACCATCTTAGGTCAAAGAACCTTCTTAAAAATACCAGAGGTGTTACTGTAGAAGAGCAGCTAGGCATGTTTATGTATATGCTATCAAGGAATGCTAGTTTTGGAGCCTTAACAGATAGATTCCAGCATAGTCCTGAGACTGTACATAGGCATCTAGCGTCTTGTTTTAGTGCAATTAAAAATCACTGACCTCTGAGATTATCAAGCCTCCTTCAACTAAGTGCCATTGAAAGATATCATCAAATCCACATTTTTGGCCCTACTTTGCGGTAAACTTAATATATAGCAGTATAGTTTAATACATCTCTACTTCTCTACTCTATTCTTGCATACCACACTAGGTAACAACATGTTGTTTCATTGCAGAATTATATAGGAGTAATAGGTGGAACTCATGTCCCTATCACAATTTCAAGTAGAGAGGCTGCCCCATACTGGAATCGGAAAGGATTGCTTTCTCAAAATGTAATGCTAGCTTGCGACTTTGATCTGAATTTTGTCTATATCTCTACCGGTTGGGAAGGATCTGCATCTGATGCAGGAGTATTGCATTCTGCCATTAAATCTGGATTTGAGGTACCAGAAGGAAAATTTTATTTGGTTGATGGTGGCTATGCAAATACACCGCAGTTTCTTGCACCTTACCGAGGAGTTCATTATCATCTTAAAGAAAAAGGGTGAAAAAATTGTCAGCCGAAGGATTACAAGGAATTATTTAATCTTCGTCATGTCCAGCTATGCAACCACATAGAGCATGTTATTGGAATACTGAAGATGCGATTTCCAATCCTAAAACTGGCAACATTTTATCCAATTAAAACCCAAGTGATAATTCCAGCAGTTGCAGCGGTCCTCCATAACATAATTAGAAGCCAAAAAGGCGACGATGAGTGGTTAAATCACCAAAAAAATTATATCCCTCGGAAGAAAGTTGTTCCATTACCCAAAGGAGATGACTTATATAGAGACGATGTTGCACCAATGAACAGTCAAAGAAACTCGGGGAATGAGCTGAGGGACAAGATTGCGAAGAAGATGTGGGCTGACTACGAAATAACCAGAGAGCGTAGGGTTCAAAGAAGGGCCTATTGATTTCTCATAACACTTGTATATGTCAAGTGTACTTTGTTTTTCTTTTCTTGTTGAATTCATTATTATTGTAATAAATCATACTTGTTTGGGTCTGTTCTGAACTAGTTGAATATTGAATGGTATTCTGAATTATCTGAGTATATCTTGATTAACTAAATTATTTGAATGTGTTGATGTTCTGAATTATTTGAATATGTCAAGATGTCCTGAACAATATCACTTTTTCTCCAACATCTCTTTTGATTTGTTCTAGATCAGATGGCTCAAAGGGTAAGGTGGACTTCAAAATATGAAAAGGCATTGGTGGATCTACTTATGGAGTACAATGTCTCATCATCGAGGGCAAAATGGATGGTGTACAGAGGGCTGGAATAAGATAGTGAGGGATTTCAACAAATTATTTCCAGAAGCTAAATTTACCAAGGCTCAAGTTCAGGACAAAGAGACCCAACTGAAGAAAGACTTCAAAGCAATTAAATCAATTTGAAGTCGTAGTGGCTTTTCTTGGGACCAAAATGCATCGATGATTAAAACCACACCTGAAAAATGGGAGGAGGTAATTGAGGTAAGGTTGTACTTATTTGAATTCAGAACTAAATCTTGCATATCAGTAACCCTAACCCTTCAATAAATTTATAGGAGGATTAAAAGTTAAAGAGGTATGAGAACAAAAGTTTCCCATTGTTTGAATCCTTGGATTGATGGCTCTGGCAAAGGATCAGACTCACGCGAGATATGAACACAACACACACGAGAGATTTTGGCGACGAACACCGGCGACGACGCATGCTTTTTTGGCTTTCTGTATTGTGACACACACTAACAAACTGATGATTACACGGCTTATGTAGCCTCGCGTACATGCACACAGCTAGCAGCCTGGCCGGGTCACACGCACGACCACGAGCCACTCACTCATGCACGATCTGTGCGTCTCACGCGCAATAATCGCTCCTCCGAGCTGACCATGAGCCACGCCACAACGTGCTCCACTAATCCTGCATGCAGCTAACTAATTTGCTGCTAATCCTCTTATTTCTCAGACTCAGTCAGTTGCTAGTTGTGCTGCAACACACGCATCTGCCGATCACTAGCACTGACTAACTCTACATGCAAAACTTGGACTAACCACAGCCTACATGACACACACGTATGCATCTACCTAGAGGATCAACGTGAACATATCACTTGCCTATCTACATGCAACTCATGCAAGACTAAAGACAATATGCAAGTCAGGATTAGTGCCAACATGGATCAATTGTATGAAGGTAAGAGATACCTTTTTGTCTATTTGATATTCTGATCTTAATATAATTATGTTCTAAAATTATTAACTTGGCGCCCTAACAGGCCAATATGCTGAAGGAAAGCATTGCTTTACCTCTAGTAAATCCAACCATATTGACCTCAGGGGCATAGACAAGGCAATAGCAAACACCATAGCTCGGAAGCGCTCAAGGGATGGAAGTATTGGTGTTGAAGCTCATATAGATGCCCTTCAAAGAACTGATAGACTTGGATGGCGTAGCCTTGAGGTTGGGTCTGAACGAGATGAAGAGGAAAACACTGTCCATTTATGTCAAAGACAAGATGACATTGGGCGCAGTTTTGGATATGATGACCCTTTGGATGATGAGGAACATGATGCAGAACATCAAGTGGAAAATGGTGAACATGCAAGTGCAAGTCATAGGGCTCATGCATCGCGTAGAAGAAAATTCAAGAAACATGGAGCTCCTACACCACGTGTTGAAGAGACAATGTCAGCTTTTGTAGATCTGAAAAGGAGACAATTGAGATCCAAGAAACAAGCTTCTGAAGAAGGAATACAATACTCAATTTCAAGATGCTTTGAAGTTCTGCATTCTATGGATTTGTCAGATGAGATCAAGGTCTTGGCATCAGATGTTCTTAAAGATGCATTAAACCGAGAAATTTTCCTATGCTATGAGGCTGGACTGCGTGGCTTATGGTTAAAGAAAGAGGTCGATAAACTTGGGCACTCTAATGCCTAGCTCTGGTATGAAATTCGAAATCTGGATAGTTTCCTTTTTTTTGAACAACTAGTTATTTGTATGCAGTATGCTTGATAACATAAGTATCCAACATGCTTGGTAATTTAGTTATCAGCTCCTTTTGCTTGGCACCTGTTAAAACACTGAACAATCTGAACATTGGCCTTGTAGAACTTCTTTTAAAACACTGGTTAAAGTAGATGTATTATTGCTCATATTTAACTGAACAATCTGAATATGTTTTTTGTATGGGCTGGATTTAATTTTGCACACTATTTTTACTCAAGCTTATAGTGTTGTATTGCAGGGCATAGGTTACAACTTCTCAGGATAGCGGCTACAACATGTGGTTGAAGTGAGGATGTGTTTTTTGGGGCCAACTTTGGTATAAACTAGGACCTAGAGGATTATAATGATCTAGGTGGCTACAGTGATATTGTGATTTTGTTATAGAGCGAGAATATTGTGGTTCATTTAAACCTGTACTCATGCAAGAGAGTGTGTGTGATGTTGGTTCATTTTAACATCACTGAATGCAATTGTTTTCAAAGAGAAGAGCTACTTTGATTTTTTGTTTTCAGCTGAAATTGAGTTTGATGTTCCTTGGCTTCCTTGCTCAATATGTGATGTGATATATATATATATATATATATATATATATATATATATATATATATATATATATATATATATATATATATGTCGGAGGATGAAACCTCGACGGCGGGAGGTCTGGAGACCCCCCTTTGAGATTCGGCCAGGGGAGTAGTTCTCAGGCGAAGCCGGCGTCAGAGTGCAGAAGACAGATGCGCGAAGAAGACGTAGAAGAAACAGAGGAGTCCGGACCGCCCGAACCGGGTCCGGACCGTCCGAATCGAGGAGATCGCGCGGGGAAGACGATGAACAGCGCGCACAAGGGAGACAGGAGGATTTATACAGGTTCGGGCCGCTCGGAAGCGTAATACCCTACTCCTGTGTGTATGCTATGTGGAGGGGGATATGGTTTTGAGTGTTTACAGGGTGTTCCCGGCGAGCTCAGGAGCTCGGTGCCGAGGAAGGAGAACTGCGGCGAGTGTGCGCGACGGCGTGTACTAGCCAGAGAGTGGTTGCTAATGTTCCCCCCCCCCCCTCTCCTCGCTAGGTCGGATCCTCCTTTATAGAGCAGGGGAGTCCACAGTACCAGCACACCAAGAGAGAGAGAGAGAGAGAGTTTCTGGAGAGTTCTCCGGTCCTCCCCTCCGCCTGCGACGCCCACGCCGGAGTTGGAAGACGTCCAGTCGCTCACGTCCGCCTGCAAAGCCTGCGCCGGAGTCGGTGGAGCGTCTGGTCGCTCTCGTCCCCGCCTGCTGAGCCCATGCCGGAGTAGGTATGCAGCGGGCGGTAGAGTCGTGAGGATGTGATGGATGTGATGGAGCACGCTGCCGAAGTCAAGAGTCTCTGACTGCTTGGACTTCGGCGCACGCCCTTGCCACAGAAGTCAACAGGCCTCTGACAGCAGTCGGGTGTCCACGAGGGGCCGTCCTAAGACACTTACGCGTGGCGGAGCGGACGACAGGGGCAACGTGCCCCGTCGCCTCGTCATTAATGCTGTAGTTGGTCAGCCGGTGCCGTCCGCTGAGTGGCCGATCCAGGCGGGAGGTGCCGATCAGCGAAGAGGCCGATCAGCTCGGAGGAGCCGATCCTCGGGGGGTGCCGACGAGTCCCGGGCCCCGGGACCGGGCGCCGGGGTCCGGAGAGACGGAGTCCCGGGACCGGGCGCTGTGGTCCGGGGAGAGGGTTCCCGGGGCCGGGGTCGCGCCCCGGGAACGGGGCTTCCCGGGACCGGGCGCCGGGTCCGAGGAGACGGAGTCCCGGGACCGGGCGCCGGGTCCGGGGAAACGGAGTTCCGGGACCGGGCGCCGTGGTCCGGGGAGAGGGTTCCCGGGGCCGGGGTCGCGCCCTGGGAACGGGGCTTCCCGGGACCGGGGTACCCGACGTGGCCGAAGACCCACGCGTCCCCGGCGACTCTGGGGACCCCGGTCCCGTTTCGCCGACAATATATATATATATATATATATATATATATATATATATATATATATATATATATATATATATATATATATATATATATATATATATATATATATATATATATATATATATAGCGGCTTGATGATTTATTTAACTGATGATGCAGCTTATGGTACTCATGATTATTCAACTTCCTGGCAGTGTTATTCAGTTTTTTTTAGATAATGGGCAGTGTTATTCAGTTGATAATGTTACAGCACTTACCTTTTGATGTTGTGCAATACTACAGCAAACAGTTTATTGATTGACAAGGGAAAGAAATTCCAGCATTTACCCAAACAAGTATTTACAAGGGAAGAATAATACAAGGGTTTTCTTGGGGACCCCAAAATTACAAGGGTAACAGGTTTACAAGTGTAAAAAAATACTAAGCTCCCAAGCAGGCCCAGCCTTTTACTTATTATCTCGTTTTCCGTAAGCACGCTTCTTGAACGGTTAAACGGTGTGTTTTTATTAAAATTTTGTATATAAAAGTATCTCAAAAAATCAAATAGATCCATTTTAAAGTTTTTAATAGTTAATATTTAATTAATTATACACTAATAATATTTTTTGTTTTAGTGTGACTTATAAGCCGAGTAAAGAAGCGAGTTCAAACGCAACCTTAGTCCCATAAAGCAGGAGCCAGGAGGGCCTGTGCTTGTTCACAATCCACACGAACCATACTTGAACATGACATCCTTACATATGAGCAGCTAGGGAGGCATTGGGATTTGGTAGAGCAATAGCACGTTTGAAAGGATCCAAAAAGAAGAAGCAAAATTCAGACTAGGATGATCCGGTGTATATAGTTTGTCGTATAAAAGGACGGTCTGGAATATGTGTAACAGAGTGGGAATATATTAATTGGACATTTTGATAAACTCTATACGTCAATTGGAGAAACAAAACACTGAATAAATCTTATTCCCAATCGAGTTATGTCTGGATCTTTTATTTCCGCTACCTCCGTATTCAAATTCAAATATATGACATCGTTTAGCTTTATTTGGTCTTTTCATGAACAACTGTGACAACTATTTTTCTATTAAACTACTCTCTCGGGGTTTTAATGTATGATTGTACTGACTTTTAGATATATGTTTGTACACTCCTCTTATAAAAAATTACGTAATTATAATTTATTTTGTTGTGGTTTGTTTTATTCTTAAAGGTACTTTTTTAAGTATGACTCATATTTTTTATATATTTATACAAAAATTTTTAAATAAGATAAATGGATAAATATATGTTTAAAAGTCAATAACATTGTACATTAAAAACAGGAGAGAGTAATAGCTAACAAAATTATAACATTGTAAAAAAACTACCAATATGATTTTTATGTTTTCAAACTAAAAATATAGCTACTGATGTTTTAAAAGTTTGAAAGTATAAAGTACTCCCTCCGTTCCATAATAGTAGGATTTTTTTCTATTTTTTTGAGAAAATTAAGGTTGAGAAGAGGAGTTAGTTAAAAAAATTAATAAAGAGATGGTTATGATTGGTTGATAAGTGAGGAAGTAATAGTATTTTGAGATAAATTTAAATGTTAAAAGTAGTAGTATTATAGGACAAAAGAGTAATATATTTAAACGAAGAGTGAGTATATAATCATGACCTACTAAGTGCAATTAATGCTATATAGGATCCTTTAGGATGAGCCAGAACCCCGTCGCTGAGATGAACGCCACTGTCAGGCGGTCGCGACGGCGCGCGGCCACCCCCTGTGCGTTGCCCACCACCCCTCCGCCACCGCGCACACCCCCTGCAGCGCGAAGAACGAGGCCGTAGCGTGGCGTAGTAGATCATCGCCTCGTGCATGAGACCGGAGACAAGGAACGCCGCGAGGACCCTAGCGGCGACGCCGCCGCCGACGCGCTCGCGCACGGGGCGGCTGAAGCACAGGCGGAGCAGCGCGGGCACCGACAGGTTCCACCGCCTGCCCCAGAACTCCCGCAGGCTCGCCGACAGGTAGGGCCGGTCGAACTGCGGCTCCAGATCCATCCCCATCACCGTGCGCGCCGCCGCCGCCGCCGCCGCCATGAACGCCAGGACAAGCTCCAAAGCGAGGTAGACGTGCAGCGAGTACAATATCAACAGGGCGTACTTGTTCATCCGCTCCTTGTGCCGGTACAGCGACACGATGGCGGCGAGCAGCGCGGCCATCACGGCGGAGGTGACGAGGCCAAGGCCCGAGCGGCGCGGGGCGTTCTTGGAATCACGCTGTCGCTGCCTGACGGCAGGAGGCGATGGCCATGAAGGCGGGCAGCGGGAGGGACGGGTCGAGCGGGCCCTGTCCCGAGGCGAGGAGCAGCAGTTTGAACTCGGCGAGCCATGCGAGGAAGAACCCGGCGATGGCGCGGAGATGGAGCGCGCGGAACGCGAGCGGGAGGATGGTACAACGGAACGCGAGCGGGAGGATGGTACAACCTACTGGCCGCTACAGCCCATGTTATCGACCTAACAAAAAATGTGCTGCAGTGTTTAACCCAGTTCTCTTTGGTCCACTCGAAAGCGATCTTACTCCACGGACCATGGCGTCACCGCCAAATCCAACTGCCGCCGGTAGACATCACCGTAGTCCGTTGACCACCGAAAACCGGAGTAAATACCGCCATGATCTAAGATGTGCTCAACCGTCAACACTAGTCGGTTCCTGAAACACGCTCATTCAGCTCTCGGCTGCGCCCTAAAAATTCTCGAAGCCCTGAAATTGACCCCTAGATGCGTTGTGAACGATTGAAGTTTGTTCGCTGTAGTGCAATGAAGGGTGGCTATACCCAGAGTCTCGGACTCCCAGAGCATCACCATAATTCTCAAAAAATTTAACAACACTCATACAACATACATGTCTCATCTCACAAAATCGTAGATCTAAACTCAGCTCATACATTAAGATATAAAAAAAAACAAATTCAGCGTATAAATAGTAGTGATATTGTTCACACCCGAATTTCTTTTTTTCCTTAATATGTAGGTTGAATTTAAACTTGATTTCTGGAGTGATAGATGTTACTGTTATTTACCTCGTTAAACTTTTTTAGGCTTTTTCACAACTATTTGTATTGGATTTGAAAGAAAAAAAATATATGAGTGGACATCTTCTCAAGAGATTAAAATCCATTCTCTGCTTTATCCTCAACCACGCACTGCACCAACTGGAACTACTTACAGTGCCGTGGGAACCTACTCCGATTAATGACTTCCACGTTTCTGATGATTTCCTAATCCACCACCGGTTTGATTTCTTAATCTTACTCAATTCCTCATTAGTAGGCGTTTATGTTTTTTTTTTTGCAGGGAAGGTGTTCATGTGTTAAGTTTATGCTTATTCCATATTTAATTTCACAGCATCTAATTTTACTAACACAAACTCCAAAAAAATAACGGATTTGCTAAAGGACATTTGACACAAAACCCAGAGCAAATCTTATAGATTCTTGACCTTCCGATCTGCTCCGTGATCCATGCTCCCCGACCTTCTTCTCCTGCTCCGACGAGGTCCATCGAGCTCCAATGAGTTAGCTTCCATGTTGTGATAGGGCGAGGGGAGGAGAGGCTAGGGTAGCGTTGGCCCTACGATAGGCAACGGAGATGGTAGGGTGGTGAGGTGGTGGCGGCGCAGCCGGGGTCGCGGGGTTGCAGGAGGGCGGTGGAGACGACGGCGCTGCTAGAGCCGCGGAGCCAGAGGAGGACGGTGGACGGTGGAGGTTATGGGGTCGGCAGGGGCATCAAGAAGGGTTTGTATCGTCCGTTGTTTCTCTCGCTATGGCACCATGCCGTTGAGCCACCCTAGCCCTTTCTTTAGAACGAAGGGACAAGATTAAAACAATGAAAAAGAATAGCTGAATTCCTTCAATCCCCTTATCTCCATGCTGTTCTCGCTCAGAAAAATCAGAAATCTATAGAAACAAAGAAGTTAGATTCCACTTCCGAGCTGTTGCATTGCCGTAGCATCGCTATCGTACGTCGGCGATGTCACTGCCCAAGCATAAGCCACAGACCATAGCAGTTATCCTCTCAGTTTGGATCATTCTGTGCAACCGAGACTGCTCTTCATCTATTATCAGCTACAATATGGGTTCATCATGACATCATCTATGGTTGTTCTCCTCGTTATGCCCCTGTCTTGCTTCGTGTTTACTGGATTTGTTTCTCTAGTTTAACTCGGAGGTAGGAGAGCGAGGAAGAAATATTTCACGGCGGCATCGCAAGAGCAAACTAATGAAACAATCTTCTAAACTCTTGTATCTTCATTTTAATTATGTTGGAAAGATTTTAGATAAGAAACTGTTCTCACTTCTTCCGTTGGTGAAGTATCATGAGAGGAAGAGAAATAAAGTGACCCTGCTTATTCTCGTCTTTCGTTGAAAAAGAACGGCTAGGATTTCTTAACGGCGCGGTGTCGTAGGAAGGACGAAAGTCAGATGATACGGACCCCATCAAGAAGGAAGCGATTAGATAGCTTCGGCCTGGCCCACGTGAGGTAAAAAAATATTTATACATAAAAACTTTATACGTATAAATTTTATATATATAAACTTTACACATATAAACTTTAATACGTAAATATTTTACGTAAAAGACTTTGATTCCAAATCAAATCAGAATCCAAAATCGGATGTATAAACTATATATATAGAAACTTTATACATAAAAAACATTGTATATATAAATAAAAAAATTATTTACATAAAATTTCTACGTTGGAACTCTAATTCTGAATTCGAATCGAACGTGTAAACTTTCCGTATATAAACTTTTATGTATAAAGTTTACGTGTATAAAGCTTCTATAAAAGAAGGGTGGTGCCAAAAACGGAAGATTAGAGGACGTTTGGACAGATGCCCTGCGTGCGAACGTTTGTTTAAATAGCCTTTTTGCTAGATAGGAAAGATATAATAACAAGGAAAAGAGGAAAGATGGAGTCGAAGGGGGTGGAGGGAGGAGGGTGTTGGTGTTGGGCCGGCTGGCAAGCCTTGCCGGTGTCGAAGACTCCCTGGTAAAGCGGAGGAGTAGAGACAAGCGTGGTCTCTGAGAGTTATGCCACTGAATTCGTACCACTTTTAGGATTTGCCACTCAATTCGCACCACTTCCGTAATATGCCATCGAAAGCCCAAATTACTTTATTCCATGTCACTCCCTCCTATTTTTCTCAATTTCTTTCTTTTCTTTTTATTTTCTTTTTTCTTCTCAGCAAAGTGGATACTTTTGCCCCTGGACCCACACGTTAGGAGAGAGATAGAGTGCTTCTTTAGAAATCAGAAGAGAAGGATCCATCCACATAGATGAAGTCAACGACGAGGATGAAGCCGCACCGTCCGCCTCCACCACCTTGCCACCGCGCCACTCCATCCCCCATGGCCCCACCGCCGCCGCCGCTGACCACATCAAGAGTGCGACGTTCATATACACTTATTGCTCAAATCATTTACTTGTGCAGAATTTAACGCCGTGAATCTAATCATTTACTTTTCACGGGTCGCACCATCACAGAATCACGATTTACAAATTCTTTTTTCTTGACCAGCAGAGTTTTGCTATTGTTCAGAACTTTGCTCCACTCCAGATACCATGGAAGGAACTGAGAGCAAATGACAGAGCTTCAGGCACTTCTCAATTACCCAAGCTTACTATACTGCATCAATGCAGTTTGCGTACCTACTTAAGTTATGCTAGGTTCTCAAAAGGACACTAAAGAAAAGATATAGCAGAGAAACTAAGAATAATATTTAGAGTTATGCTGCCATTCACAAATCACACCTTCTTCAGATTTCAGACACTGAGAAAGCGAGACAAAAGAAAAAGAACGACGCTTCAGTAACTTCCTGGATTTGATTTTTTTCGAACACAACTACTTGTTAGCGCTACTCGTTTTCTTTGCCTAGGATGAGAGCTACAGAACTTCAGTATTTCTTAGTTCCCTTTTCTCTGAAAGTGCAATGCTTCTTGACGCTGGGCTCGGCGTCAGCGGCGGCGGCGGGGCTTCGTCCTCGTCGTCGGCTTCATCTGTGTGGATCGATCCTTCTGTTCTGATTTCTAAAGAGGCACTCTATCTCTCTCCTGACGTGTGGACAGAGGCAAAAGTGTCCACTTTGCTAAGAAGAAAAAAGAAAATAAGAAGGAAAGGAAGAAATTGAGAAAAATAGGAGGGAGTAGCATGGAATGATGGAATGAAGTAATTCGCATTTTCAATGACATATTATAAAAGTGGTACGAATTGAATGGCAAATCCTAAAAGTAGTGCAAATTCAGTGGCATATAACGAAAAATCTCGAGAAGGGGTGGAGAAGCAAGAGAAGGGGTGGGCTGTGGAGCATTAGATTTTGATCCACTGGTCCAGAATTCATAAGGTTTTAAGTAGTAGTAGGATTTTTCTTACACATGTACTGTGTCATAGGTAGTCGAAACAAATAAACAGAAATAATCTCACGGTGGATGTGATTGCGAAAGAGGATTGGGTGGTGTGACGAAATCAACCTCTGGCCGCTGCGTTACCTGTTAACAGTCTGATGAACCAAGCTGAAAAAATTTGTACATCTCTGCTACACTGTCTGTGTAACACAGATGGGACTGATCGCCGTCGGCCGTGCCGGGCCATATTACTACAACCTGCCAGCAACGGATGGCGGCCGCGGCGGGCGCCCCTTCAAATCTGCTCGCTCCCTGGGGGGATTACTTCGCCAATTCGCGTTTTTTTGCAGAGTTGATCACGATCGAGAGATGCACCCCCGTCGTACCAAACTACGAGCGGCCGGTCAAAGCTGACCGACGGAGGCGGCCGCCCAGCTTCCGGCGTCCCGCAAGAACGCGACGACCGCCTCGCTCTCGGCGATCACCACCTTGTCAGCCCCCGGCCTTGTGATCGGCGGGAAGAAGAGCCAAAACCCCGTCGCCATGACGAGCGCCAGCGTCAGGGCAGTCGCGACTGGCCGCGGCGGCCGCGGCCACCCCTTGTGCGCCGCCCACCACCCCTCCGCCACCGCGCACACCCCGTGCAGCGCGAAGAACACGGTTGCCTCCCCCGTCGGCGGCCGCAGCGTCATGTAGTAGAACATCAGCTCGTGCATCACGCCGGAGACGAGGAACGCCGCGAGGACCCCCGCCGCGACGCCGGCGGCGCCACCGCCCACGCGCGCCCGCACGGGGCGGCTGACGCACGGGCGGAGCACCGCGGGAACCGACAGGTTCCACCGCCGGCCCCAGAAGTCCCGCAGGTGCGCCGACAGGTAGGGCCGGTCGAACTGCGGCTCCAGATCCATCCCCATCACTGCGCGCACCGCCGCCGCCGCGCACGCCAGGACGAGCTCCAGCGCGAGGTACACGTGCAGCGAGTACAGGACGAGCAAGAAGTACGGGTTCATCCGCTCCTTGTGCCGGTACAGCGACACGATGGCCGCGAGCAGGGCGGCCATCACGGCAGAGGTCACGAGGCCAAGGCCCGAGCCCGCGGCGTTCTTGGTTGGATCACGCTGCCTGACGGGGAAGGTGGCGATGGCGACGAAGGCGGGGAGCGGGAGGGACGGGTCGAGCGGGCCCTGTCCCGAGGCGAGGAGCAGCAGCTTGAACTCGGCGAGCCAGGCGAGGAAGAACCCGGAGATGGCGCGGGGGTGGACCGCGCGGAATGCGAACGGGAGGACCGGGAGGACGGCGAGAACCGGGACGAACGCGGCGAGGCGGGGCAGGCCAGGGCGGACTCGGCGCGCGGCGAGGCGGACGTACCATGCGCGGACACCGGGCCGCCACGGCGACGAGGCTGCGCAGGTCGCCGCGGCCATCGCCAGGTTCCGAGTTCCGACCGGCCGGCCGGGTTGGTGGTGTGACTGGACCGTGGAGAGGAGGAGCGCCGCGCGAGATTGGGAATTTGCCGGTCAAGCTTCAGTTGTTAATGTCGTGAATAGTACAGTTCGATGCCTTGATCTTGATGTACGTGGCTGTCCTACTCCCACTCGCCGTGCAACAGGTTGTCGCTGTCGGTCTACACATCACTCTCCACACTGTCCGTAATGCGGGTGAACGTTCACCACTTCATCAGCACGTGGGTGGCAAAGCGTTGGCCAACCTTTTGTAGATTATGTTTTTGACAACTACTATAATTTTTTTAGATTATATCTAAATTAACCAGTGACGTAGCCAGAAATTTTTCGTTGGGTAGTCCAATATCACAAGTCCAATATCACAAGTCGACACCAAGTCATCACATAAAAAAAAAATTTGAACACCGCAATCACATATACGAATATAAATTTAGTTAAAAGACGATACAAATATAGAAATAGCGTTTTATAACATTAATAATCGACTAGTTTAACAAGCAAGTTTAAAATATACGAACACCACAATCACATATACTAGTTTAACAAGCAATATCTCCATTCCTCTTCATGTTTTACCCAGTGTCGATGCTTTGCACCGGCAATAATACTATGGGGGTACTCGGCGAACTGGAATTCGGTGGATTGCAGAGGAACACGAGGGAATTATACTGGTTCAGGCCCTCAAGGTGAGGTAATACCCTACGTCCAGTTGAGGTGTTATTCCTCTGAGGGGGATTTGTGATCGATGATCTCGGGTTGCCCTCATAGGGCGCCCTGCCTCCCTTTATATACTAGGGGACAGGGGTACATGGTAAGGATCCCAGTCAGATACGACCAAGGGATTCCCTTATTAGAGATAGAATCCTATCCGACTAAGGCTATGTTTCCTTATTGTACAAGGTACAGCCTGCCGGGTGCTATCTTATCTCTAATTACATGATCTGGCCCATCCTCTATCCGAGTGGCCCATGTGCTTGTAGTGAGGTACCCGGGGCCCATGGCTCCCACAGTAGCCCCTGAGACCTTCATAGTTGAGTCACAGCTGACGCCGAGTGCTCTTCCTCCACAGTGAAGGTTACCCGAGTGCGATGCTCCCGAGTACTCTTTGTCCGAGTAAGTCTTCCCGAGTCCTGCTTCATGTCAGCTGGCAGCAGAGGCTAATGAAGGGCTTCATGTAAATATATGAATAGTGTGCGCCGAATAGGCGCACCTATTAGGTGTAGCCCCCGACTTTGTGCTTAAATTGTGAAGACAATTAAACATAAAGTCAAAAGATCTTTAACCCTGGAAGTCTTTCGGAGTAGATTACTACTGGTATATGAGACTCTTCGGTATCATGTCAACCGGAATATAATTCACAGTCTTGCCGAGTAGGAGGCTACTCGTATATAGGACTCTTCAGCGTCATGTCAGCTGGAAAGGGAGTGTTTATAGTCTTTCCCGAGTGGCGTCCCACCCAGAAGTTAGACTCATCCGCATCATGTCAGCGGGAATGATAAATTTATAGTCTCTCCCGAGCAGTGCACCACTCGAGAGTTAGACTCTTCAGCGTCATGTCGGCTGGAATAATGTTGCTCATGGCAACTGATAGCCACGCATGTCGGCCGAGTACCACTTTATGAAAAATAAATCCATCGCGTGGTTAGGTGTACTCGAGAGAGATACCTGCATCCCAATAATGAAAACCAGCTTGTGATCCTTGTAAGGATATATCCTCGAGACCTGGTGGATAAGACAGATACCCAAACATATTTGTTTAGCAGTAAGGCTCTCATGAAGCATATCTGTTTACCTCATCGATTCCTGTGGGTAGCACCAGCGCTATTATTTCAACTCAGCCTGCGGGCGGCCCACATGGAGCATGCTACTGTAGGAACTCATATCTTGTCGGCCCAATACCAACTGTGTGGGCCTGGGTCCATCTAGTCAGTTCAGGCTATAAAAGGATGGGGAGAGAGAAAAAGATTCCATCGTCTTCCCCAAAGCAACCAATCTCTTCATCTTCCACCTTCGCGCCTAGCTTTTCGCCTCCCGCCGGCTAGGGTTAGCAGCAGCCGTTCCCACCCGGACTCGGCGATTTCAATCCTCTTCGTCTTATTCCAAGCCCCCGATTTGCTTTCCCCCAAATCTCAACGCCTCCAGTCATGCCGAAGGTGACGAATCCTGCGGGTGCGCCAGGGAGTTCTTGGCCGATCTCGGATTGCGGCTCGGTGAAGCTGAGACGGCTGGAGAGCGAGCTGAAGTTGCCCAGCCAAGAAGTGATCCGTTGGCGGTCGCGAGGGATGAGTCGAGCCCCAACCCCCGGCCTGGTGAAACGGTAGTTTTCGCCTCTTTCTTTGATCGGGGCTTGTGTCTTCCGTCGTCTGATTTCTTCCGCCGCATCCTTGATTTCTACGGGCTGGAGTTGGTGCATTTAAATCCGCAACTCGATCCTTCAGATCTCCATATTCGTTACCCTTTGCGAGTGCTTTCTGGGTGTTGAGCCCCATTTCATCCTCTTCCGACACTTGTTCCATGTCAAGCCCCAGCCTTCCAAGAGTAATATCAGTGTGATTGGGGCGGGCTGGTCTTCAACTAAGGAGTGATGGGAAGAAAACATATATCGATTTGCCCTTGAAATCTTTCTCTGAAGGGCTGGCACAAGGAGTGGTTTTACTGCGCCAATCTGGCTCCTTCCTTGCCCCCGTTTACTGGTATGCCGCCGGTGGTGTTGCCAAGCTGGGTCTTCGGAGCCAACCTTTGAAGAACTGGGCCAGGCCACATATTGCTAACGAAGATAGATGACCTCAAGAGGGCCGGCTTGACAGGGCCCTGGGTGGCTCCGCGTCGTCTTTCCTGACGAGGCGCGTCCAGCCGCTGAAGCTGAGAAGTGCTTTCGGCTGGGCCTTCAGAGGTAAGCACGATCCCGACCGGGTGAGCAGCGAGACAGCGGACAAGGGGCAGTAACCGATACCTTGTTCGGTCTACTTCTCAGAAGGGGTCGTTGCCACCGAAGATGATAACCGCCGAGTTGCTGCTATAGCTTCATCCGGCCGCGGACCAAGGTAACCTTGTACTTTCTTCTGTGGTGAACGCCTGTGGAACGATGATTGTTTCAACCTTGCGTGATGGTATCTTGTCGACCTTGCTTGTAGTGGCATGAGGAATTTGATGAAGATTCTCGCCCATTGTCTGCGGTTGCGTCGAAGAAGAGGCAAGGAGTCCCTCTGATGCCCAACCCGACTCCAAGAGAGCGGGAAAAAGCCAATTTTATATGGGGCGAGGGGGCCATGACAGCGCGTGCCGTGAGCGGTAGCCTTGAAGATAAAGGACACCGCTGCCACAAACGCCTACGCGGTCGAGTCCCAGGCTGAGAGCAGCTGGATTGGGCTCGACGTTGTCATGCCCAGCAACAGCGCCGCCAAGGGGCAACCAGAGCGGAGGCCGATTGGGGCGAAGAACCGACCAACCGTACCAGATCGAGGCCGACTCAGGCCGATATGCCTCTGCCGTCGGCGACACCGTCCGGGGCGAGCGCCGATGCCAGCGCTTCGCCGGGGAGCGGGTACGCTAGCAGGAAGCTGAAGTCGCGCGGTTTCCAAGAGGTTGCGCTACTATCGATGTCTTGCATTGCAGGAAGGGGCGTATCGTCAAAAAGGTCGTATGTTGAAATACAGTCTTTGATGTCTTGCTTGTTGTGCAGGAAGCGGGCCGATATCGACCTCAAAAAAAGGTCGGCCCATCTGCCCGCTTGATGAATCCACCCAGCCGAGTCAGCAGCAGCGAGCACACCTGCTGTGCCGGTGGGCCAGCCCGGTTTGCTGAAACCAAGGTGGCTCCGACTACAGGGCCGCTACGCCAGCGACCGAGAGGTGGCTGTTGAAGCTGAGGCCCCGGCCCCGAGGCACCATACGTCGCGGAAGCAGGGGGACGGATCCCCGATCCGGTCCCAATGTTGTAGGGGAAGGCGATGCCGAGGCCGGGACCCCGTCGCCTTCATGGTTGTCGTCACCGCCATCGTCGCCGTTGCCGCGCACACAGAGATCCCACATTTGCCTCGGATCGAAGCTCCCCCACGCGTGATGCCCCGGACCTTCTCGTGGACCACTCGCGACGGCACTATAAAGAGCTTCAGACTTGATGAAATCGTCGCAAGGAGAGAGCGCGAGAGCCTGATTCGTGCCGCCATCAATGGTCCCAAGGGTCGCGGTATGATTCTCGTAGTGAAGCTCCAGCAATCTTCTTGTCTTGATGTTTGACTCTGTCGTCGGTTTGTTCCTTGTCCTGAGTAGAAAACTCGTCGACCGCAATGAGGCGATGACAGAGATCCTAGTCGAGATGGCTCCCCATCTCGCGGAATTACAACAGCTCCGGCATTGAAGGCCGAGATGGAGGCGCGTCACACGAGTAGGGAGGCCTGGCTGAAGAGCGGCGCTGATCAGCTCAGGGCTGAGACATGGGCCTTAGCCGAGAAGGTCAGAGGTAAAATCCTCGAGCATATCTCCCCGACTGGACGTTGGTGTAATCATCCAGTTACGTCGATCCGACTGCTTGGTGGTGTCATGACTGCGCGATTGAGCTCTTGGCTAATCTGTGGTGCAGACCTCGAAGCGGAGAGAGGGAGTCGCAGCTGAAGGAGGCCGAGAAGCCAAGGCCGAGCTTGAAAGAGTCAAGGCCGACCTGACAAAAGCCAATGCCGAGCTTGACCGGGAGAAGTCCGAGTTGGAGAAGGCCGTCGTCGAGCTCGGTAAGGAGAAGGCCGAACTGGAGAAGACCGTGGCCGGTGGGAGGCCGACTACGAAAGTAAGTCCTCAACCCGACTGCGATCTCAGCCAATACATTATTCACCCTGCGTGTAGCCGATCCTGACAAGCATACTTGCCGGCGATCTGGGCAGGCATGAGAGCCAACGTCCAGGCCCAGTACCGGTTCTACACGAGGAGATAAGGTCATCCGGGAGTCACGGGAGGCCCTCGTCGGTCCGTGAAAGGGGCTCCTTGACCTTGTGGATCCCCGCTCAGTGGGGACAGCTGTAGCAGAATCTCAAATAATGGGGCGTCTCGAGATGCGCCGAGTGCCCTGAAAAGGTACTCAGATGAGCGGGTTGCCGTCGGCGTGGCCCAGACCCTAGCAATGACCAAGTCCATCTACCCGAGGGCGGACATTGAGGCCATCGGGGAGGGATTTTCCGAGGAGACGACGCCCGAGGAAGCGCTGGAGCTGATCTCACAGGCGAAGCCGACTGCTGAAGCGATTACCCGAGACCTGGGTCTGTAAAGGCAAATATATTTTGTAGTCGGTGTATACATACCGCTTTCATATACGATCATGTGTGAATATATGTGTCGTGCCGCCAAACTTATTATTCGGTTGTCATTAGCTTTACCCGACCATGTAGCATGCACCGAAGTTAGTTCGATAGAACTTGATAAAAATCGTTCAGAGGAAGATGCTATACTCGGCGAACGCATCAGTCGGGCAAGGCTTCATAACCGAGGTGAGACAAGCTTGTATGTTATTGACAGAACACATATATACATGCAGCCCCCGACTCACTACTCGATTGAACAACGGCGTAGTGAGTCAGGAAAAACTGTACACATGGAAAAGTAAAACTCAGGTATAGAAGGGACGTAGCTGTTCTATATTCCATGAGTTGGTGATGAGGACGCCGTCTTTTGGTCTTCAGTCGGTAGGGACCTGGCCGCGTGACCTCGGCTATAATGAACGGCCCTTCCCAGATGGGGGATATTTATGCTGTCCTTGGTGGTTGTATCTTCCTTAGAACGAGATCCCCGACCAAGAAGGCGCGGCCACGGACATTGCGATTGTGGTAGCGACGCAGCCTTGAAGATATCTTGCGACTGGATTGTTGCGGCGTCTCTTGCTTCTTCCAGCTGATCTAATTCGATCAGTCGGGTGCTGTTGGAATCGTCTTCGGAGTAAGCCCGGACTCGCGGAGAGCGAACTGTATCTCAGTCGGTAGCATGGCCTCAGTACCCGTAGACCAGGAAGAAAGGGGGATTGCCCTGTTGCCCGACTAACCGTGGTCTGAGAGACCAGAGAACGGATGGTAGTTCTTGTACCCACCGACCCGCATATGGTTGTAGTCGTCGTATATCCTGCCTTGATGCCTTGTAAGATCATGCCGTTGGCTCGCTCAACCTGCCCGTTGCTCCGTGGTGTGCCACAGACGCGTACAGATCTTGATGCCGAGGTCGTCGCAGAAATCTTGGAATAGGCCTGCCGCGAAACTGATTTGCCGTTGTCGGTATATGATGCGGTTAGGAACCCCAAACCGGTATAAGTATACTCAAGATGAAGTCAATTTGCTCGTGCCGCTGTGATTGTGTGCGACAGGTTTAGCCTCAATCCACTTGGTGAATTTATCCACTGCGACGAATAAATGTGTGAAACCCTCCTGGCGCTTTTCTTGAATGGCCCCGACCATGTGAGCCCCATACTGCGAAATGGCCAAGAGATAGGGATAGTTTTGAAGTTCCTGGGCGGGAAGATTTGTCGTGTCTGTCTGCGAAGAACTTGGCAACCTCGCACTTGTGAACGATATCTTTTGGCGTTGTGACTGCGGTGCGGCCAGAAGAATCCCTGCCGGTAAGCTTTCCGACTAACGTCCTGGATGCAGCGTGGTTGCCACATATGCCCGAGTGGATTGAATCCAGGATCTGCTTGCCTTCCTCGGTGGTGACACATGCATGAGGACACGGATGCGCTCCTTCGGTACAGGTCTTCTCGACTAGCAGGAAGCTTTTGCTTCGACGCTTGATTTGCTCGGCTTGATTGCGATCTTCTGGGAGTTCATCGTCCAGGAGGAATTTGAGAATAGGACCCCTCCAGTCATGACATATGTGCAGCACTTCGTCGGTGGTCGGGGTAGGTTCGCCTCCCGACTGCTCTTGTGCAGGTTTGCTTCTTGAACTGATGGCTCCCATAAGTTGCTCGACAAAGATTCCAGTCGGGACCGCTTCTCGCTTGGATCCTCATGTTTGCCAGCTCATGCCGCGTCGTTGTATTGACGCAGGACGTGTGTGATTTCCAGCCCGTCGAACTTGTTTTCCAACTTGCGGACCTCCTGACAGTATGCGCCATTGTGTCGTCGAGACAGGTCCAGTCTTCATAACTTGGTTGACCACGATTGGGAGTCTCCGCGCACAACCAGTCGACGTATGCCGAGCGATAATGGCGATGCGGAGCCCGTGAACAAGAGCCTCGTACTCGGCGACGTTGTGGGAAGCCGGGAAGTGGATTTGTAGTACGTACTCTCAAACTTTTCGCCAGTGGGGGACGTCAGTAATGACTCCAAGCCCCGGCACCCGCCGATCCGTAGGGAACCGTCGAAGTACATTGTCCCAGTACTCTAGCTTTGTTGTTGGTGTTGGGAGTTGAACTTCTGTCCACTCGGCACGAAGTCGGCTAGAGCTTGAGATTTGATAGCTGTCCGTGGCTGAAAGGTGATGTCAACGCCATCAACTCGAGTGCCCATTTAGCGATCCGGCCGGTGCCTCGGCGATTATGAAGGACATCCCCGAGTGGAAACGCTGTGACCACCGTGACTTGATGTGCTTGAAAGTAGTGCACCAGCTTTCGGACTGTGATGAGTAGGCGTCCTTATAGCAGCTTCTGGGACCTGCGGGTATCTTGTTTGGAGTATTCGGCAAGGACCTCGCTGACAAAGTAGATTGGCCGTTGTATTTTTTGAGGATGACCCTGTTCGGATCGCTCACTACCAGCACCGTGCTGACTACTTGTTGTTGCCGCCAGATAAAGCATTAGGTTCCTGGGGCAGGGGTGAAGCTAGCACGGGGGTGATGTGAGGAATTTTTTGAAGTCTTCAAGGCTTGATGGGCTTCCGGGTCCACTGAAAGGTGTCCGCCTTTTTGAGGAGCTTGAAGAAGGCATGCCCCGTTCGCCCAGTCGGGAGATAAAACCGACTGAGTGCCGCCATGCAGGCCTGTCAGCTTCTGGATGTCTTTGAGGTTGGTCGGGGGCGCCATGTTCATGATGGCGTTGACTTTCTCCGGGTTAGCCTCGATGCCGCGGTGCGAGACGATGAAGCCGAGTAACTTCCCAGACGGCACCCGAAGGTGCACTTGTCCGGGTTCAACTTCATCTTGAATCTTCGAAGGTTTTGGAAGGTTTCTTCTAGTCGGCAATGAGGCTTGTCGGGATTTAGACTTGATCACCACATCGTCGACGTAGGCTTCCACGTTGCGCCCGATCTGAGTGTGCAGACACCGCTGAATAGCCTTTGGTAGGTTGCGCCTGCGTTTTCAGACCGAACGGCATTGTGATATAGCAATACGCTCCAAACGGCGTGATGAAAGATGTCTTTAAAACAGTCTTGTTCTTCAAGCTAATTTGATGATATCCGAATAACAGTCGAGGAAACTGAGTAGGTCGCACCCCGCCGTGGAGTCAACCACCTGATCTATCCTGGAAGACCAATGGGTCCTTGGGGCACGCTTTGTTGAGGTCGGTGTATCGACGCACATGCCGCCATTTACCGTTTTTCTCCGGACCAGGACTGGGTTGGCCAGCCAGTCCGGTGGTAGACTTCTTGATGAAGCCGGCTGCGAGGAGCTTGTAATTTCCTCCCGGATAGCATCCTTGCGGTCTTGAGCGAAGCGCCGCAGCCGTTGTTTGACCGGCTTGGCGTCTGGCTTTACGTGTAGGGCGTGCTCGATCACCTCCCTTGGTACGCCCGGCATGTCGGACGGTTTCCACGCGAAGATATCTTTGTTGGCTTGGAGGAAGGTGACGAGCGCGTCTTCCTATTTGGGGTCGAGTCCGGTCCCGACTAAGGCAGTCTTGGAGGGGTCGGAAGGGTCCAGGGGGATCTTCTTCGTGTCAGAGTCGCTGAAATTCCCGACTTCGCTGCTTTTTTCGCCGGAACTGGATCTTGATCGACTTCAGATGTAGCGGCTTGCCGAATGCTGTCGCGCCCGACTGCCGCTTCTTGTGTTTGAGCCAGCTCGCAGCTCTCCTTGTCGCAGGTGAAGGCTTGCTTAGCGTCGCTGCGGAGGGAGAGACTCCTGCTGGCCCGGGCATCTTCAGCACCATGTATGTGTAGTGCGGAATCACCATGAACTTGGCGAGGGCCGGTCGTCCGAGTATCGCGTGATACGCGGTCTCGAAGTCGGCGACCTCGAAGGAGATGTTTTCCGTGCGGAAGTTGTCCCGCGTGCCGAAGGTCACCGGCAAGGTTATCTGCCGAGTGGGTTGATGACAAGCCGGGATTATCCCATGGAAGGCGCGGTGCTCGGGCCGTAGTTCTGAACGAGGAATTCTCATCTCGTCCAAAGTCTTGGCGAACAGGATGTTGAGCGCACTGCCTCCGTCGATGAGGGTTTTCTTCAGCCTAATATTTTTGACGACCGGATCCAGGACGAGTGGGTATCGTCCCGGTGGGAAACCCGATCTGGGTGATCCGCGCGGTTGAAGGTGATAGCCATCTCTGACCAGCGCAAGTATTGGGGGGCATCCTTGTGGAGACCGCGTTAATGTCCCGCGCTGATAGCTTCTGCTTGCGCTTGGATTCGTACGCGAGTGGCCCCCGAAGATGTGGTTGAGTTCGGCTTGGGGGTCTGGAAGTCGTCAGCCGGACCCGAGTCTGGCTTGTCCTTGTCGCCGACGGCAGATGATGAAGCCTGCTCGGAGGCAAACTTTCTGAGCATGTGCAGTCTTTGGCTGCGTGCCGGCCCTTGGGGTGAAAGGGGCAAGGCCCGCTCATGACTTTCTGGTAGTCGTTGTTCCGCTGGGGCCGTGACCGACTGCGCTCCATGTTAGCCACCTCGTTATCCGACTTCCGCTTGCGGCTGCCAGGCTTGTTCTGAGGCTGCTCGTTGTCGGCTTTTGCCCTGTTGTCTTTTTGTCGAGGCTCCTTCTTCTCGTCGAAGGCCTCTGCGACGGCTTCAGCTGAGTCGGCGTATTTGTTGCCATGTCGAAGAGAGTCCGGACGGTGGAAGGTGGCTTTCGAGTGAAACTTCGCGATGAGCGGGGCGTCTTTACTCCCTTGCGGAAGGCGGCGATGACGACCTCGTCTTTGATGTTTGGGATTTGATTGCGCTTCTCGGAAAACCTTTTGATGAATTCCCGTAGAGACTCGTTCTTTTTCTGATGCAGTTGGTAGAGGTCGTGCTCGGAAGCCGGTCTCTCGTAGGTCCCCTGGAAGTTTGCGATGAACCGCTCCCTGAGTTGTCCCCAGGAGCCGATCGACCGCCTTGGGAGGCCTGTCAGCCATGTCCTCGCCGAGTCGGATAACGCGACTGGGAGGTAGTTAGCCATGGCTCTGCTGTCGCCCCAGCAGCTTGAACTGCTAGGACGTAAACGGTGAGCCAGGACTCTGGCGTTGGTCTTGCCGTCGTACTTTTCAATCCCGGTAGTAGCTTAAAGCCGACTGGCCATCGGACTTCCTGTAACTCCCGAGTAAAGGCTGGGATGCTTCATTATCGTGAGGACTCGGGCTTCGGTTTTGGCGTGTAGTCGCTCGTAGTGGAGACCGAAGCGCTCGTGTTCGTCCCTCCAGTCGGCGGCGTTCATCCTCTTCGCGCTCTTCGCGCCGGGCATTTATAGTGTGGCGAAGATCGCGTTGTAACCGCAATCGGAGGTCTTGATCGTGTCGGCGGTCGTATTGGTGACGCCGCCGGTTGTCGTAGTTGGTATTGCCGAGTGTTGTTTGGCGGGATTCTTCATGCTGCCGGGTGGAGCCGGCTGCCCGTCGTCGTGCTGATGCAGATGACTCCGCCGCTGGAGAGCCTGTTCGACGAGTCGGTATGTGAGTGTTGCCTGACTGTTCTTGCTGCTGGCAGGCGGCAGCAGTAATCATCGCCTTGATCTTGGCGATGGTTGGTGTGGCCTGATGGTCCGGCCCAAACTGGAGCGTGTCCAGCAGAGTTGCGGCGGCCACGACGTTCTGTTGTGGCGTGACGAAGACATCGTGGTCGCCGACTTTGGTTCGGAGGATCTGCTGCTGGGCGGCTCGCCCAGCTTGTCGAAGCCCGTCATTGCGAGCTTGTCGGTTGGCCTCCTCTTGTTGCACTCGGCGCGCCTCCTCATGCTGCTCCTCTTGCAGTCGGCGCACCTCGGAAGGTGGCGTTGAAGCCATGAAGATCTCGCGGGGGAGGAGGAAGCTTGCCAAGGTGGAGTCCGAGTTGATGCTCGAACCACCATCCGACTTAGTGTCGGACTCCGAGTAGTTTATCGGAGTTAGGACGACTCCGACCTCCCTAGATCCAATCTGAAACGGTTCATGACCGTGTCCGAACTGAATCGCTGGAGGTCGGGTCTGCTGCGCGGGTTGTGGATGCACAGCGTCGCCGAATCCGTACGGGAGATTGACGATCTCTCCCCCTCTTGGCCTAACCCGCGCTGGCTCAAGGCCTAGCGCGAGTCGGACGCCGAGGGAGAGAGTTGTCCCGATGTCCGGCGACGTGAGGGACTGTCGTAGTAGATCGTCGAAAGAGATGGTGACGTCCCTGGGGCCGACTGGCGCAACGCCGGCTGGCTCTTCGGCTGGCGAGATCGGTTCTGCCTCAGCCAAAGAAAGGTTGCCGAGTTGATCGGCGACGAAATCAAGGCTCCCGAAGGTGATGGTGTCTCCGTTGGAGAACTTGTTGCTCCTGACTCCGTTGATGGGATCCATCGAATCTGTTGATGAAGAACTCACCGTTCCCCTACCTGGCGCGCCAACTGTCGATGCTTTGCACCGGCAATAATACTATGGGGGTACTCGGCGAACTGGAATTCGGTGGATTGCAGAGGAACACGAGGGAATTATACTGGTTCAGGCCCTCAAGGTGAGGTAATACCCTACGTCCAGTTGAGGTGTTATTCCTCTGAGGGGGATTTGTGATCGATGATCTCGGGTTGCCCTCATAGGGCGCCCTGCCTCCCTTTATATACTAGGGGACAGGGGTACATGGTAAGGATCCCAGTCGGATACGACCAAGGGATTCCCTTATTAGAGATAGAATCCTATCCGACTAAGGCTATGTTTCCTTATTGTACAAGGTACAGCCTGCCGGGTGCTATCTTATCTCTAATTACATGATCTGGCCCATCCTCTATCCGAGTGGCCCATGTGCTTGTAGTGAGGTACCCGGGGCCCATGGCTCCCACACCCAGTAGCCCAATACAAATCCTATAATAACAACAGCGATTTATTGAGTATTGACAGACCAATATTCACACTCAGTCATTCACAAATCATTAGCTAATTTTTATGTCTTCTATGGGCAATAGCAATGAGGCATTGAGATTTGAGATATGAGGATTTGACTATTTGTAGTCACTGTCTCACTGGCGAGAGATGAGAGGCGTCGGACGCAAATGAGAGAGACTGAGAGTGAGAGGAGAGGTGAGAGTGAGAGGCAGCGCCGTTTTGTTGCGCGTGTGGCACGGTGGTTGTCTGGCGGCGGCGTGTCGGGAGGAGGCACGTCGGACGGCGGCGCGTTAGGAGGAGGCACGTCGGCCGTCGGGAGCTGGGAGCCAGCGGGCAGGTGGCGCGGCCCGACCCAGACAGGCAACCACCCGAGTCCGCAGGAGGTGGGAAGCAGGGAGCCGGTGGGCAGGAGGCGAGCAAGCGGCGACACGTCAGGAAGGGGGCAGGTGGCGCATCGGGGCGGCGGTGGCGCGTCGGGCGGCCAGGGCAGTAGCCAAGAGGCGCAGGCCGGAGGCCGGAGGCAGTGGGCCGGCGGCCGCCCGGCCGGGCGTCAGAAGGTGGGAAGGTGGGGCCACAGCACGTCGGGGCGGCCCGCCGGAGGCGGGCAGGCGGCGGTGCTGTGCGGAGGCCGAAAGGCGGGCAGCGCGTCGGGACAGCCCGTCGCGGAGGCCGGAAGGCGGGCAGGAGGCGCCACGGCGGGCGGCATGTTGGGGCGGCGCGTCGCGGAGGCCGGAGGCGGGGCGGCCCGTCGCGGATGCCGGAGATGGACAGGCGGGCGTGGCGCCTCGGCGGCGGCGCGTCAGGGCGGCAGTGCGTCAGGGCGGCAGTGGCGGCGCGTCGCGGCGTCGGGAGGGGGAGGAGGCAGCGCGTTGTGGGCAGCCGCCTAGCCGAGCCACTCCCCTGCTATGTGTGCCCTAGCCCTCTTCTTCCTTCTTCTTGGGCCTATTTGCTACTTTATTGGGCCAAAATTTTGGGGGTGGGAGATGTCTCTAGGCTAAAATCGGGGGTAGTCCTAAGCCCACTAGGACTACCCCCTGGCTACGCCCCTGAAATTAACAAGACAACTCATTTAAAAATTTGGTGTTTATCACCAAGACATGATTTTTGATATATATGAATATAACTCAAAATTATGGAAACTAAGCCATCTACTATAAATTTTGTAAACTATGACATTAGCAACGAGACACCCTGTCCATAGGGTTATATTCCATACTTGAGGTCTACGCTATTATGGATATAGGACACATCTTATATTCAGATATTTGCATATTATTACAACCATTACCATACAAAATTAATTTAGTCCTTGTAAATTAATTAATTCATGGTATTTCTTATATAGGACTAAGATGGCCGCCAAAGAGTTTGAGATTCTCGCTTTTGAGGCCACAACTACCCTATATGGGCTATGGATGTCAAGGTTAGCCTAGCCACTCGAAGTATGTTGATAGTGATACTTGATCCTCCTGAAGAAGAAGCTCCGCCTAATTTTGCTCCTAATGTGATGTATACTGTCTTATATATTATAAGAAACCATATACATCTAGATTTAAAGGCGGAGTATCTCTACAAGGAGAATCTACAAAACCTATGGTTAGCCCTCAAGAACAGGTATGAACAGCAGAAAGCTATGATACTTCCAAAAGCTAACTATGAATGGGCACATCTTCGGCTACAAGATTTTAAAACAGTCAGAACATACAATTATGCCCTTCATAACATTTGCTCGAAATTGCGGTTTTGTGAAAAAGAACCCACTGATGTGGAGAAGATAGAGAAGATACTCTCTACCATGCTCCCCACAGATTGGATCTTACAGCACCAATGGCGTGCTACAAATTACCAAACTTATTCTGATCTGATGCACGTAATAACTCAGACTGAAAAACATGATGAACTTCTTTTAAGGAATAATCAGCAATGCCCTGTTGAGACGACACCCTTGCCTAAAGTACATGTGAATATACATGATCAGAATAAACCAAAATTTGATGGTAATAGAAATCATCCAAAAAACTTCAGGGGTAAACGCAAACACAACAGCAAGCAAAGATCTCGTGGGTTTCAAAAGGAGAAAGACAATTTCAAGAACAAAAATAAATCTGACATTTATCAGAAGTGTGGCTGTCACAGCCATACAACTAAGAAATGTCGTACCCCCAGACATCTTATCAACTTATACCTTCAGTCTATGGCCAAAGGCAAGACTGCTCAAGATGAGAGGATTGAATCATGCTTGAACCTCCAAACCGACAACACCGGTGGAACAAGCTGTTCTCAGAAGTTTCTAGAGAAACTCAAGAGCACTATGGCCCCTCCTCAGCAGGGTGAACCCATGACTACTGATGACATGCTTGTGGAGTTTGCTTCATAAGATCTATTTAGAGACCTTATATAGTCTCCCAATAACACAGATACTATGTTAATTATGTCCTAGTATGTGTTGTAATAATACTAAGTTGTTATCTATATTATAAGCTAGTATGCTATAATAATGTACCGAACATATTCAGTGTTGAATAAATATTTATACATAGTCTATATATCTGACAAGAATTTCATATCAAATTCTTCTTTCTATATATAGATTTACAAGATTCAATCCAATGGAGGAGGAATTATGCCTTGTGGATAGTGGAACCACAAACTCGATACTTTGAGACACAAAATATTTCTTGACTCTTACAAAGAGACAAGGAAGTGTTTTAACAATCGTTGGATGCGATGCAACGATAGTTAGCTCTGGTTGTGCCTCTATCACGCTCCCAATGGATACTCAATTTACAATTGAGAATGCATTATTGTATCCCGATTCTACTCGTACCCTATTGAGTTATAGAGATATCCGTCAGAATGGTTTCCATATCAAAACCCAAGATGACAACAAAGAGGAATATCTCCTCTTAACTAAAAACAACGGATATGGCAAACAAGTGCTTGAAAAAATTCTATCTTTATCATCTGGATTATACTACACGTATATCAAGCCCGTACAACATATTGCATATAAGATAATTTTCTAGAATATTGACATGTTCCAAACTTGGCATGATTGTCTTGGCCATACTGGTATGGGGATGATGCGAAAAATTATCATCAATTCAATTGGTCATGCTTTTAAGAGCAGCAAATTCCCACAATCTTTGAATTTTGTGTGCACCTCATGTGCCACTGGGAAATTGGTTTTAAGGCCATCTTACCTTAAGATCATAGCTGAGCCACTAAAATTTCTTGAACGCATTCAAGGTGATATATGTGGTCCTATACAACCACTAAGTGGACCGTTCAGGTACTTCATGGTTTTAATCAACGCATCTATATGATGGTCACACATATGTCTTTTATTCACACGAAACCATGCATTTGCCAAATTGATTGATCAAATTATTAAATCGCGAGCACATCATCTTGAACATCGAATTCAATCAATTCGAATGGACAACACTGCTGAATTCTCATCTCGTACCCTCAATGATTATTGTATGACCCTCGGAATTCAAGTTTAGCGTTCTGTTCCATATGTTCACACGTAAAATGGTTTAGCTGAATCTCTTATTAAGAGAATAAAGCACATAACAAGACCATTGTTGCAAAATTGTAATTTACCAATATCTTGTTGGGGTCATGCAGTTTTACACGCTGCTGACTTAATACAATTATGTCCAACTGCTTACCATAGCAACTCCCCCCTACAACTAGTACGTGGAAATCCACCAGATATTTCCCATCTGCAGAAGTTCGGTTGTGCTACATATGTAACGATCTCACCACCGCAGTGTACTGCTATGGGCTCACACAGGAAACTCGGTATCTATGTGGGATATAAATCTCCGTCAATCATAAAATATCTTGAGCCCCTTATGGGGGATCTGTTTACAACCTGGTACGCTGACTATATCTTCAATGAAGAACATTTCCCGGTATTAGGGGGAGATTTCATGTACCAAAAAGAATGCCCGAAAATTGATTGGAACGCTTAAGGTATTTCAGCATTTGATTCACGTACTTAAGAAAATGAACTTCAAGTTCAGAAGATTATTCATTTACAAAACATTGCAACTAACCTACCAGATGCATTTACTGACTATAGAGGTGTCACAAAATTCTATAATCCTGTCAGAAACGTGCCAGAAAGAGTGGAGATACCATCGAGAACTACTCAACTCCCAGTTCAAAATAAGAGGGAAAGAAGTACGGTACCCAAGGCGGATACAACTTGTTGCAAGCGACAAAGAAAATAGAAGAATAAATCTTCTAACACAGTAAATGCAGATCAACATCAAGTTGATGAAAGCCTTAGGATCCACGAACTCAGATCAACAGTGCACTCTATTACTGATGTTGGGACATCAGAAAATCCTGACTCAAATGTTTTGGAAAATAACAATGAGTCAATAGGGGACCATGAAATTTCCACAAATTATATTAATTCTGGAGAATCATATGATACAAAGACTACAATTGTCAACAACTATTTTTCTGCAATGATTGCAAGCAACCTTCAAAACGATGCAAATCCCAAGACCATGGCAGAGTGCAGAAAGCGCTCGGATTGGAATCAATGGAAGAAAGCAATCCAAGTGAAAATTGCCTCGCTTATAAAAAGAGAGGTATTCACGAAAGTGATACTAACATCTTCCAAAACATTCCATGTTGGATTTAAATGGGTTTTCATCCCAAAACGGAACGAAAATAATAAGGTGGTAAGATATAAAGCAAGGCTTGTAGCACAAAGGTTCATGCAAAGACCCGGCATTGATTTCAATGAAACATATTCTCCAGTGATGAGTGGAATCACTTTTCGATATCTAATATCTTTGACAATACAAAATCATCTATCTTTGCAGTTGATGAATGTAGTGACCGCATGTCTTTATGGGCCACTTGATTCGGATATATACATGAAGATTCCCGATGGAATTCAAATTCCGAATCCAAACGCAAATCACAATATGTATTGTGTAAAACTTAACAAGTCATTATATGGCTTGAAACAGTCGGGAAACATGTAGTACAACTGACTAAGTGAGTTCCTTTTGAAAAAAGAGTACTCCAATAATGATGATTGTCCATGTGTATTCATCAAGAAATCCTCAACAGGATTCTGTATAATTTCAGTGTATGTTGATGATCTAAATATCATTGGCAACATACAAGATATAGATGAGGCACGTAATCATCTAATGACGAAGTTTGAGACGAAGGATTTGGGTAAAACCAAATTTTGCTTCAGTATTCAACTTGAGCACCTTCCAAAAGGAATACTTATACATCAAGTCGCCTACGTCCAGAAAATATTGGAGAAATTCAATATGGACAAGTCATATCCATCGACAACCCCAATGGTTGTTCGATCTCTTGATAGGGCGAAAGATCTTTTAGACCTCGAGATGAAGGTGAAGAGATACTGGGACCCGAGATTCCGTATCTCAGTGCCATTAGAGCGCTAATGTACCTTGCAAATTACACCCGGCCAGATATTGCATTTACGGTAATTCTACTAACTAGATATAGCGCAGCTCCAACTAAACGCTATTGGGCGGGAGTGAAGAATATTCTTCGATATCTCTAAGGCACCCAAGATCTCGGTTTGTTTTTCAATAAAAACAAAAACATGGATCTTATAGGATATACTGATGCTAGCTACCTATCAGATCCCCATAATACCAGATCACAAACCAGCTTTGAATTCTTACATGGTGGAACAACCATATCATGAAAGTCTTCTAAACAGACTCTAGTGGCTATATCCACTAATCATTCTGAGATAATTGCCTTATACGAAGCATCACGTGAATGTGTATAACTTCGCAGAGTGATTAACCATATCCAACAATCATGTGGTATTGGTTCTATTGAATCACCTACCATTATCTATAAATATAATGCTACTTGTGTTGTTCAAATGCAGACAGGTTACATAAAGAGCAATATCACCAAGCATATTGTCCCAAAACTATTTTTCCTACATCAATTACAAGAAAATAGAGAAATTAGTATCTTGCAAACTAAATCCTGCGATAATCTTGCAAACTTATTTACTAAGTACTTACCAAGTTCCACTTTTCAGAAATGTATTCAAGAAATTGATATGCGACGCCTCCGTGATTTGCAAGAGTCAAGGGGAGTAAATCTCCTAGACTAAATCTGTCCAAAGCAAATGTTATACTCTTTTTTCCTCTTTAATAGAGGTTTTTAATGAGGCAATATAACAACGTAAATAAATAAATAAATAAATAAATATATATATATATATATATATATATATATATATATATATATATATATATATATATATCATATCTCTATAGGGTTTTTTGAGGAGATATCAATGTTATATAATAACTTCTCATATTTTTTCTATAAGGTTTTAGGAGAAATTATACTAAATTATGACCCAATGGTTATAATCAACCAAAATTCTCCATGAGTTTTTCCTTCTACAAGGTTTTCTTAGGAAGATTTCATATATATGTCATATTATTTTCTCCTTATATTTTTCACTGGATTTTAAAGAAGTTTTAATGATATATCTATATAATGATATCTCCTTAAAATTTTCCTATAGGGTTTTTCGAAAAGTTTTTCCAAGTAATAACTTAAGGATGATTACTAGATAGCAATTAATCAAGAAAAAGTGTTACAATTCATTTTACATATAATCTAATTACCATGCAAAGTGATTTTTGGGAAGAGGCATGTCCCTCCCGTACAGGGTCACAAGTGTTCGCTAGCACCCCTTTATATACTATATATAGGCACTGTAAACAGCATCAAAGAGAAATAACAGAGTTCGTTCACTAGACTCAATTCTCTCAACAATCACCTCTAACTATAACCTCTCTGCGGTGGCGAACGCCAGCGAGACCGTCACGGCGTCACTGGTTTGCTGTGCCGTCGCCTCGTTTCCATCATTCGCGGAAACTACTCATAGCATTGCTGCCAGAAGCCCAGAACCAGAAGGTTAGTGTTTTGTTCCTCACTTTGTTTTGAAGAGAGATTCGCGCACATAGCTAGACACAGTTTTGACGTTCACATTTCAAAAACAAAATTAATTTATGGCTGCTAACAGTCTCAAGAACCGAGCTGAAAATAATGCCATCAGGTCATCAGCACTACGCTGAAGGAAATGATGCCTGGGTAGGTCGTCCATAACCGTAATTACAGCTCGGTTACCGACAAAAAAAGGTAGAATTCGAACAAATTTTGCTGAAAATCAACCAATCAAGCAAATACAGCAAGACTTCGTTGCACCTTCAACAAGCAATACGTTTATTACAACACAGATATACTCTCACAGCTTCACTGCCACAATCGCGTATGCCGCAACGTACAAGCTGCAGGTTCCTTGACGATACCAATAGTTATTACAAATCAAGCACAGAGTCCGGCGAGTCCCGCTCGCGGCAGCGGCCGGCGGCGCGCGGCGGGGTCAGCCGTAGCAGCGGATGGGATCGTTGCAGCTCTTCTTGGCGGATTGGCCGCCCTTCTCGAGGTAGCGCTGGTGGTACTCCTCGGCGCGGTAGAACCTCCTCGCCGGGAGGATCTCGGTCACGATCCTCTCCTTCCACTCCTTCTGCTTCTCCGCCAGCGACTCCCGCGCCGCCCTCTCCTGCTCCGCCGTGTAGTAGTAGATGCCCGACCGGTACTGCGTCCCGACGTCGTTGCCCTGCAAGCATACATGCACATAACTCCGGTGTTACAAGAGGTGAAAATTAGGACGAGATGGTTAAGCTTACTGATGAACTCTATGGGCTTCAATCAGTGCCTCTTGCTAGAGTTCAGTAGTTGATTATGACTACTACAAGTTTTGGGTGCAAGTTTTATAGCACGTGTCAAGTACTTCATTTCTGTTATTCTCGTCATACAGCTACTTCTCCGTATAACTCCTCATCTCAACCAACCACAATATCTCTTATTTAATTTATTCACTTACTTTCTCATTCCAACCAATAATATTCATTCCTCATTTAATTTCACCATATTACTTAATCTCTCCAAAAAGAACATAAGTATCTATATTATAAGACCGAGAAGTAAGGGTGGGCAAAAAAAGACCGAACGGATAAGCCCAGGACCAAGACTGACATCGAGACCAAGTAAACCGAGACCGAGAAATTCAGTCATCAATTCGGTCTCAAGTGATAAAAAACCGAATTTTGTTTGGTCAACTCGGTAAGTGCCTTCGGTAAACCGAATAGATCGAAATTACCAAATTTGGCCTAATAGGACCAATAAGCCCAATACGCCTAAGAGGTGTCCTAGTAAAGTTGTAAACCCTAGACCGAATATAGCGGTCAGCCAGTCAAGCATGCAAATGCCACACCGCCACCACCGCCTCTAGCCCCCCGCGTCGCCTCAGCCACCTCTAGCCTGACATGTCGCTGCCGCCAACTCCAGCCCGACGCGCCACCGCCAACTCCATCCTGATGCTCCGTCGCTGCCACCTCCACCAACAACCGTCTCTCCTCTTCCTTTAAGAACTCCGCTGGGGCTTCTATGATTTTTTTTTGTGATATTTATATTTTTGTGATTTTTTTGCGTCTCTGGAATTGTGGATTATTTTTGTCTCTGGAATTTCGGTCATGAGTCGTGACCGAGATTAAGGCCAAAAAGACCGAGACCGAATTGCTTGGTCTTCAATTTTGTTCAGGACCGATCGGTGTTGTGTTTCTGATTACCAAAATTTTAGTGAAGACTGAAGACTTGAAACGAATTGCTCGGTCTGACCGAATGCCCACCCCATCTAGGAGTATCTTTCGTTTCATAGTGCTTTCTATATATCAACATGTGATATTGTGTCATAATATGTACCGTTTTTGTCCTAAAATATAACAACTTCTATCATTCAAAATTTGTCCTAAAATATAACATTTATCTACTAACCTTCTAATCTCAACTAATTACAATTCTCTCTTATTTAATTTCTCTGTCTACTTCCTCATCTCAACTAGTCATAACTATTATTTATTTAATTTCATCTATCTTTTTAATCTCCATAAAAAATTAAAAAAAGTTCTTATATTTTGGGACGCAGTGAGTACTTGAGAGTTGGCAGCTATGTCCACAATCCTAGAAAAAATCAAACCCTCGTATATCGAGATAGCTTTAAAAACAAAGAAAAAATAGACTACATTGCCTTCATTAATTGGAGTATAGTTTTGATAAGTGGCTTGATAAGGGATATTAAAATAATAAAATTTTTTGATTTATGGACCAGATAAATAAAAAGTTAGAAATTGGTTTATTTTAGAATAAAGTTTAAACTTTATGAGTAGATTTATTTTGGCATAGGGGAAATGGCGTAGTCCAATCACGAACAAGGAACACGTAGGGTGTTTAAATTCTCTGATCGGTTTAACGGTCCAGAATATATCTAGGCAACAGCTTGCGTGTTCAGAAGTCAACACTAAACAAAACCCGAGCCAGGTTCACTGAACCTCCTGCGACGCCGGAGAAAAGGTCGTCCTCGTCGTCGCCGCCGCCGCCGCCGCCGCCCGCCGGCACACGCGTGCGGCGCGGCGGCAGGCATGGCTCCTACCTACAAACGAACGCACATACCTGTCTGTTGAGCGTGGTGGGGTTGTGCTTGGCCCAGAAGACGTCGAGGAGGACCTCGTAGGGGCATTCCTTGGGGTCGTAGTGCAGGCGCACCACCTCGGCGTGCCCCGTGCCGCCGCCGCAGACGTCGCGGTACGTCGGCTCGTGGCGGTGGCCCTGCGAGTAGCCCACCTCCGTGCGCGCCACGCCCGGGAGCCGCTGGTACGTCAGCTCCAGGCTCCAGAAGCACCCCGCCGCGAACTGCGCCAGCTCCAGGCCCTCGCCGGCCGCCGCGTCGGCGTCCAGCCCCAGGGCCGGGTTCGACGCGCCGCCGGGGTTCGACATGGCGATGGGCGGTGGCCGATCTGGCGCTAGTGGTTTCTGGATTGGGGTGGACTACGCGGTGATCGAATGGGTCCTGGGTTTCCGAGGTTTTATAAACAAGTCCTGATTTGTGATTAGATCTGAGACCACAAATACTACGTGCATCATTGTATGATTGACGTTTTTCGCCAAAAATATCACAGTAGCAAAAGCTTTTTCAGCTTGTTGTGTGTGTTTTTTTTAAAAAAATCAGAACAACTTTGTTAGAAGAAAGGTTGATATCATGGAATAAGATAAGAGAGTGATGTCAGTCAATTGCTCTGAATAATGGAAAAGATAAGATACGATGGAAGCTGGCAGAAGATAGGCAATTTCATTATCAGATCTTTCTATATAATCTGAAAATCCAAGACAGTTCGTACAAAAGAGGATAGAGGAAGGGGATAAGAAATGCCAATTTTACAATAAATAAGAAATAATTGATCATATGTTTATACATTGTTCTTTAGCTAAATAATTGATCTTTCTATATAAGTGAAACTTTGTATGACCAGTGACTCTAAATTTCGGTATGCAAGATGTATGAATTTTTTGTCCTCGTCAAACCTTTAGAGTTGAGCCCAAAACCAAAGATAATATGTTGCCCTGAAAATAGCTGTATATATGATTTAGTTAGAGTTTTGTCTAAAAAATCATATCATTCCTAGTAATCTATATATCCTAATATAAAGTCGATACCTCTACTAAAATAGATTTTTTTGGTTTTGAGTCAATAACAGCGAGCCAACTCCCAAACATGTGGGAGAAACCATTTTGTGATTTTAGGCCAAAAGAAACATAAACAAATCTCAAAAGATTAGCAAAATAACAATCTAATAATAGATGTTGGATAGTTCCATTATACATACATAAGCAATATTTTTTACTACCATTTCAATTCATTCGTGCTAAATTATCCTTGGTCAGAATTAACCTCTTAAGAGGATTGGAAGAATAGAACTATGAAAACGAAGAGACAAGAGGATGGAAGAGGAAGTTATCATTAGAGTATCAAAATCTCTTCTTATTATTTTGCTCCAAACTTGAACTTATGTTGGCCATTTAGTTGTCATTGGCAGTCAGTGTCATGGTTTGGAACTCTTTTTTTTTTGTGGGAACGAACTCTTATTTGTAAGACCTATTAAGGGGGTTTGATGATCTGTTGCTCTTTAGATTTTGGATTTGATGATTAGCCATACTGTCCCATACGTCGTTAACCCAGAGGGTTCATGCGTTATTGTCACGGGATGGCAAATGACAATCTAAAGAGTGGCAAATTATCAGATTTCTCATCTATATAAATTTTGTTAGAGAGCCTTTTTGCAATGAGATACGATGGCATCTCAATTTGCAAAAGGAAATGCTCTGAGGTGATAGTTGTTTAGGTGGTTTACTTTTGCTGTAAACATGGTTCTGTGCTGCCGTTTTGACAATAGAAAATGGGAGGGCCTCTCTTTCTTTTTTCAAAAAAAGTATCATGACCTAAAAATTTTCAAATCAAATTAAAGTCAACTGTTTGAGCAAAAATAACTTCGATGAAGCTGCAAAAAAGAAATCCAATAGATCGGTGAGTAATTCGGCTTAGGGCATGCTACATCTAATTCTCATCGCTATGCTTTTCGGAATAGACAAGTAAATCTATTTATAGATAGCTTGACCCAACCCAGTAAAAAAAAAGTCTGAGCCCAGTCTAACTTGCTTAGGCGCCTAGGCTAGACTTGGGCCTAAACTTTGAAGCCCAAAAGCCCAAAAAACCCTATAAAACCCGGTCTGGCCCAGAAAAGCGCAGTATTCGAGCCGGGCTAGGGCCTGATGTTTAGTTTGTGCGTCGGGCTCGGCCCTAGGCTTGGCCGCCTTGAAGCGATGTGGACAACGTGGATGCATCAGCAACTCACGGAGTCACGGTCACTGCTGATCTCTCAGCGACGGCCGATAGGTCCCTGCTGTGCCGCCTGGGTTGGAGCGACGAGGGTCGCGGCCGGTGGCTGATCTGGCACTGGCGATTCTCGATTGGGGTGGGCTTTCCTATGCCTGATCCGTCGAGGGGTTTATTATGAGTAAGTCCTGTAGACTGATACTGAATGGTTGGAATTTGGAAATAGATCTGGACCACAAATACTGTATCATTGACCGAAAAAAATATTCAAGTCAAGATCTATAAAATTAAACTGAAGACAACACTGTGGCAAAAAAAATAAAAAAAATGGATGCAAGCTGTAATAAAGAAATCCAGTAGAACGGTGAGGAATTCGGCTTAGGTCATATATACTGCATCTAATTTTCATTAGCGACAGTGCCCTGGCTTGAAGCGACGTGGACATTGTAGTTTCATCAGCACTGCATTCACGGTTGGAATGTCTTAGGCCCAGTTCAGCAGGCGGTTTAGACTAGCTTAAAAACCACACGTAAAATAATGTAAGTGATTAACACATGATTAATTAAATATTAATTATTATAAATTTAAAAATTGGTTTATTTCATTGTTTTAAAAAAACTTTCATATAAAAACTTTTAAAACATATAAGGTTTAGTAATTTGAAAATCATGTTCATTATAAATGACAAAAAAGCTTATTTTAACAAGCTCTCTCGAGACCCGCAGCTAGCGTCCCAAGGCCGTATAGTTCGATTCCGTGCAATGGTCCATAAAGCCCAGCAAGCCAGTGGACGTACATAGCTTCAGGGTGAGTTTTTACTGTTACTAATTTAATTTTTTTTTAATTTATAAAACTAATTTTTGATTTTGTTTTTTTAGAAATACCCTTTTACCGTCGTGGGCCAGGGCGGTATTTAAAAACCGCTGTGGTCCAGGGCGGCGAATGGCCTGGGCCCACGGTGGCGTCACCAGGCCGTGACAGCGACCCACGGTGTCAGCCGGCCGGGGGCCACGTGGCATTGCCGCCCTGGGCCACGGCGGTGAATGGCCCTGGGCCAAGAGTAAAAATACCCGTGCCTCTTCCTCCCCGCGCGCCCGTGCCCGTCCCCGCCCCCGTCCCCGCGCGCGCGCCCGCGCTCGTCTCCCGCTCGCTCTCTCCCTGCGCTTGGGGCCCACGCGTCAGAGCGCCTCCCACTGATAGGCCGGGCCCGCGCCCACATGACCCCCCGGCTAACGGCAGCCCACGCCGTCACGGCGCACTGACGGACAGGCCATTTGCCGCCCTGGGCCACGGCGGTTATTAAACACCGCCCTGGCACACGGCGGCAAGAGGATATTTCTAAAAAAACAAAATAAAAAATTAGCTTTGTAAATTAAAAAAAAATTAAATTATTAACAGTAAAAACTCGCTTCAGGGCTTGCTCCCGATAGGCTTGAGCTGGGCTGCGGTGCCTTGGTTTTCCTTGTAACTCTCTTAAAAAAGGTTCACTTATCATGATAATCTATCTTCCTACCAGATACAGTAGCAATAAAGATCCGATAGACTGATCAAGTTTTAAAAACTTAAATAAAAATTTAAATTTTTAATAAATATTATATGATTTTTTTAGGTTTATCGCGGTAACCTAACCTATCGCAAAGAGAGGATCTCTTCTCAAATGGTAAAGAAAATCCTGCTGATACCATAGTAAAATCGTAATGTGGCGGATTACATATTCGCTATGAGTTGTGTAAGCGTTAACGGTGAGGTACCTTACAGAACATGTAACACTGTAACCGGTGATTTCACTGCCACAGCCCACAGGCTGCCGTTCCCCTTCAGGCTTCAGGCCTTCACTCACCGGCGGACACAGGTAGAAGACAATAGCCTAGCCGTTGGATCTCCATCTAACAGATAGGTCAGGTGACACCTTTTCTTCACTGCAGCAAAGTGCATGAAACCGGCCCTTTCTTTTGCGCTTCCATTTTTCTCACGCATGTTTTCGTTTCAGCTCACAGCGAAGCAGAGCTGCAGAGAGACGGACTAGTACTGTATGACGGGGCAGACTCAACAGCGGTACACGTGCGATGCATGGCTGCACGAGTGCCGTACGTGTTGCCGTCCCAGAGTGGTTGAGTCCTCGATGCCAACAACGACCACGGATCGCCCATCTCCCCCGGTGGTCCAGGTCCTTCCAGTCTCCAGCTAGCTGGGGCGCGCAAGCGAATGCAGCCATGGGCGCAGATCAGCCGATGCGTGTGCACACCGATCCGTGCATGCGCCCATGCCGCGACGCCGCGAGATGAGAACTCCACTCGCCCCCTCTCTCCTGGAGACCAAACCCGAGTTTTCCTTGTGCGGCGAGAGACGAGTACAAGCGTAACAGCCTAAGGTGGTTTAAGGTGGTGTTTAAAAGTGTTTATAGCTTAAGTTTATTGTTTTGTTTTTTTAAATATGTTTCTTAAAATATTAAACGAGACTTTTTAAAAAAAATTATATATAGAAATTTTTTTTACAAATTAAGTTAATCTATTTTTTAAGTTTATAATAACTGATACTTAATTAATCATATACTAATGATATTTTTTTTACTTATGACTTATAAGCCATCACGAAGTGCACAAGTGACTGCTCCCTAGCCACCATCCTTTTAGTTTATAGCTACTTCCACATCTCAAAATAATACTACTTCTAAATTCAAATTTGTCTTACAATACTATTACTTCTCTATCTATCTTCCCATCTCAACCAATTACGATCTTCCTCCATTTAATTTCTTTAAATATTTTCTCACATCAACCAATCACAACCATTTGTCAACTCCAACATTAATTTCTTTAAAAAATAACATAAATTGAACTATTTTAAGACAAAAGAAGTATTAGATTATCGTGAGCACGTTTTTTAAATAGTTAAGCGATATAATTTTTTAAAAAAATTTCTATATAGAAATTTATTAAAAAAATTTAAATAAATCTATTTTTTATATTCATTATAGCTAATACTTAACTAGTGACAAGAAACTTAGCTGCTCGGTTGAAAAGAAATATGGAACACCGCCTAACAGGCAAACACATCTCCCTCCAAGCTGGAAACCTTTTTTTTTCTTTTGCTCAGACCTAGGGAGTTCTGCTTCGTGCATCTGCCGGTGACAGATCAAATCCTGTACACACACATCTAGGCAGTGAACAACAACATCCTCGTCACCGTTCCTGGATGGAATCTTCAGCTCTTCTTCGTCACCAACTCACCGGTTTTTGTCCCGTCTCCCACAGGAGAATAACCAGTTCGCCTCTCCATGTCCGAGCGAGCGATGTGCCCGTCTGCTCGACCGCGATGTATCACGTATTGGCAAACCACCTTGGCTTTAGCTGCGTGAAGCTTGCAGTGAATCTAGCCACTGAAACGCACTAGATGACAGCCGGAGCGTCTCTTGCGTCTCAATGTGCTCTCTCTGCACACAAGAACTTCTCCACCTCAGGAAAAAAAAAAATCACAGCTGAGAAAAAATCTGTGGAGGAGCAAAGCAACACTAGTACAGGAGTAGTACATCTTGTCCTCTCTTGCTGACACCCAGTTGCAACTTGCGAGTGCTGCGACAAGGACGTGAACGGTGCACCAACACTGAATGTACTGCTGCTGCTGCCCGTGCAATTAAGGGTCCGTTCGAAGATACATATTAGCTTAAAAACCTCCTCCTTTTTTATAAACATATTTTTCGAATTATTAAATGGTGTATTTTTTATAAAAAATTTTTATCTAAAAATTATTTTTAAAAAATCAAGTAAATATATATTTTTTAATTTGTAATAATGAAAACTTAATTACTCATACGTTAATGGCTTGTTTTATTTTACGTGCGCTAAAAATATCAGCCAAACCACAGGCTCCAAATAAAGTCTAAAGGGGCATTTGAGAGTATTGTTTTGGAGAAAAAACTCCCTAATTTCCCATGAGTACGTTTTTTGAACTGTTAAACGATACATTTTTTATAAAAAAATTTTATATAAAAGTTACTTAAAAAATCAAATAAATTTATTTTTTAAATTTATAATAATTAAAACTTAATTAATTATACGCTAATAACTTATTTCCTTTCATATGCCTAAAACTTTCACCTCTTTCCCTGTCCGAACGCAGCCTAAACCTACCCATGTTAAAGCCGTCACCTTTGTTAATCATCGCCGTACGTACGCCGTCTCCATTTGCGAGAGTGAGACCGGTTTGGTTTGCTTATCATCGTGATGTGGACTGAAACTGATATCCTACCTCGCCTATTGATCTGTTCCTGTAACCCGATTGGCTATCGGTGAGACAATGAAACGGGACAGGATTATTCTTGCCCGTCCATAGGACTCAAAGACTAAAATTTTTTGCGTGATTTAGGTGACGGTTTCTGCCATGAGGGACGTACTGTTTCCTCGTAGGCTTTTTTGGCCTGACAAAATATGTGAAGTAGTTGTGTCTTTTCTTATGTATAAACGCAAGCTTATAAAATTACCACTGGTATGTGTATAAAATTATTCCCAAATAGACCTGAATAACACAGGTAGGTATACATATCCTACCTGACGGAGTAATGATCGACGATCATCATGTGATAACTACGAACGCGTGAAGATTAAAATAGCTGCAAATTAAAATGCCGCGTTTGGATTGGACACGAGATTGGAATTAAACGTGTGTCCGAGTCAGCAAATCCACAGCCAAGCAAATCTCCCTTCCCTTCTCTCTCTAATCCAGCTCGTGGCAGTCGCACCGCCTACGTGCTCGCATCCCGGCCGTCCGCACCGCCAAGCGTAAGGCATCTGCGCCTCCAGTAGGTCGCTGCCGTGGGCCCACCGCCGCGGGCTCCAGCGATCGGCTTGCTGACTCGGATCCACCCACTTGCCTGACTAGCCCTCGGGTGAGTTCTTTGCGCGCGTCGTTCGGTAATTATATCTGACCGTCCATCCAAAATCGGACGGTCAGAGCGTGTGAACGCGTCCGCTCTCGGCTAGCTGTGAACTGTTCGTGTATGGTACTACCACTCGTCGTCGTCGGCTTCCTCGCTGTCTCCTCCACGCCATTATATAGCTGTCGCTGAGCTTGAGACCTCGAGCTCTCATCACCATTTCCAGCTCAGATCATCGTCGTGAGAGAGATCGATCGATCGATCTTGTTGCGTTGCTTTGTTTGGTTTTTGTAGATTGTTTCTTGGTTCCCCTTCTAGCCGGTGCTGTCGATCAAGAATTCAAGGGAGCGAGGACATTTGGGGGGATTTTTGGGAGGTGCTGTGCAGCTGATCGATGAGTCGCTGCGTGGATCTGGACGCGCTCCGGCCGGCGATGGTGGCCGATGTGCAGGTCGTCACGTCGGACGGGAAGAGCATCGCCGCACATTCCTTCGTTCTCGTAAGGCAGCTTGCTTGATACTCTTGGTTCTTCTCTGTTCTGGTGATGAATTCTGGATGGAATCGTGGGTACCTGACGACCTTGCATCGCGTGCTGATAATATTTTGGTTTTGGGTTCGGTGTCAAGGCCACGGCGTCGCCGGTGCTGGAGAGGATGATCGACAGGGCACGACGGGGGTGGAACGCCGAGTGCACCATCCGCATCCTCGGTGTCTCCTCCGATGGCGTCTTCGCCTTCCTCCACATCCTCTATGCTTCCAGGTGATTGGGAGGACACCATTTCATCAGGATCAAAGACTCGACGTCCATGGCTTTGACCGAGATCTGATCGTCTGACATGTTTGGGCGTGTGCGCACGCGCAGGGTGGCGCCGGAGGACGAGGAGGTGGTGAGCGTGTACGGGCCGCAGCTACTGGCGCTGTCGCACGCGTACCGGGTGGGGTGGCTGAAGCGCGCGGCGGAGGCGTCCATGACGGCCCGGCTCACGCCGGAGCACGCGGTGGACATGCTGAAGCTGGCCAGGCTCTGCGACGCGCCGCGGCTGTACCTGCGGTGCGCGCGCCTCGCGGCCAAGGACTTCGCCGCCGTCGAGCGGTCCGACGGCTGGCGCTTCGCCCGCCGCCACGATGCCGCGCTGGAGCTCGAGATCCTCCAGCTCCTCGAGGACGCCGACCAGCGGAGGGAGCGGTGGGCGCGGGAGAGGGCGTCCCGGGAGGCGTACCGCCAGCTCGCCGAGGCCATGGACTCCCTCGTGCACATCTTCTCCGACGACCGCGGCTGCACCTGCGCCGACGCTGACACCGACGCGACGCCGTGTCGCGGCCTGCGGCTGCTGATGCGGCACTACGCGACGTGCAGCGCCCGCAAGGCCGCGCCGGGCGGCGGGTGCACGCGGTGCAAGCGCATGCTGCAGCTGTTCCACCTCCACGCCTCCGTCTGCGACCGGGCGGCGCCGGACGACGACGACCACCCGTGCCGCGTGCCTCTGTGCAGGTGAGATGAGACACCTACCTGCAAAAAGGACACATTCTTTACGTGGTAAACACGCGGGTTTTTACATCAACATCTCCGTCTCCGAGATATTTGCGCACGAGCGTCACGCCGACCGACGCGTCGCTACAAAACAGTCCGGCGAGAGTACGACATCCAGTGAAAATGTCACTGGATCGACAGCCACGCCTGTCTCGTCGTCAGATGCCCATCCTGCTCTGCGGACGGAATTCATCCGTTCGCGCCACTGGCTTCCCCACGACGGCTCGACTCGCTTTCGCCGAAAACGACACCGAATGGGCCACGCGAACGCCGCGAAAAATCTCCATTTCTGGATCCAATCCCACGCGAGTATCTGATCACTGATCGACGCATGCCTAATACTACTAGCGAACAGTTTAGCTTCGACGACTCGTAGCTAACGCTTTGGTTGGTGAAAAACCTGTGCAGTCATTTCAAGGCCAAGATGCGGGCGGAGAAGGCGGACAAGACGTGGCGGCTACTGGTGAAGAAGGTGACGAGGGCGAGGGTGATGTCGCGGTTGGCGGCGGAGCGCAAGGTGCCGGAGTTGGTGGCCGCGTCGTGGGCGAGGTACAGCAACGGAGGGGCCAGGTTGAGATGAAGCGAGAACTGTTGCACACACAGGGCCATGTGACTGGCGTGCAAGTCTTTTTCGTGTGTTCCTCCTGTGCATTTTTCGTCGTGGAAGGCGTACCGCGAAAAAAATGGCGTGCCGTGCTGCCAATGGGTGATGGGATCTCTCGTAGGATTGTAAGATAAGCCTGTTTGAGTGGGGGATGGTGGTTACTCAATTCTATTTAGGCAGTGTAGTGTCAGTGCTTCAAGCTTCCTGTAGCCCGAATGTACTCAAGTGGAAATGGTATATTAGGAGGAGATCAAACATTTTGTTATTAGTTCTTAGAATTACTCTAATCCTTAGCCTATATATAATTACCTTAAATTATTATAGAGTTTAGGTGAAATTACTAACCGGTTGAGATAGAGCCCATCGGTGCCGTAGTCGTTGTGATTATCGGCGGTAGAGTAGCAGCCCGTCGGTCGGCTTGTGGGTGGCGTCGTCCCTCCGGCCGCCACCTGCACTGGCCGATGATGGAGAAGAAGATCGTCCTTCAGTCTCCTTGCAGCGGGCTTAAGATCGGCTAGGGTTTTCGGGGCTGGCTTAGCATGCGATAGATGGATATCTATTCACGTACCATAGCCCTTTTTATCTTTTGCGCTGGAGGAGATTGAGGGCGATTCCGTTAGAGGAAAAAACGGCGCTACCGATCATCGCGCGTGCATGGAATTCGTTCCACGTTTGTTAACGACGTGTGGGATTAGGTAGGCCGAGCCCACATGCCTCACAATGGCTCGGTAGCCATTAGATCAACCAACATTCTTTCACTTGATCTTAAGGCTAACGAGTTCAGTCTAAGTAGTATAGTGAACTAAGATAATGTGTCGCAGCGGTCAATGAAACGCCACTATGACAACAGTATCTATAGTCACCAAATTACCTCGATAGGAAACAACTTACTCTTATAAGGTATTGATTGATTCTTATGCCCCTATTCCAAAATCATACTTATAGGCTACTTCCTAATCCTATGCCGATAATATGTTCATTAAATAAATTGGGTGGTAGGCCTTTAGTGTGCGGATCCGCGAGCATTAATTTAGTGCTTATGTACTCAACCTTATTTGTTTGATCCTGGATTCTATCTTTCACAACGAAATACTTTATATCAATGTGTTTGGTAGTACCACTTGACTTGTTGTTACTCGAATAGAACACTGTGGCTTTATTGTTGCAGTATATAGTGAGTGGTTTATAAATGCTGTCTACCACTTTTAGTCTCGGAATAAAACCTTTAAGCCACATAGCCTGCCTAGTTGCCTCATAACATGCTATAAACTCAGATTGCATCGTCGACGCTGCAGTGAAAGATTGTTTGGAGCTTTTCTATGAAATGGTTCCTCCTGCAAGAGTGAAGACATAGTCTGATGTAGATTTCTTAGTGTCTACACACCCTGCAAAATCAGCATCTGAATAACCATCAACTTCAAGGTTATCAAACTTTCTATAAGTTAGCACGTAATGCTTAGTGCCTTGCAAATAACGCAAAACTTTCTTAACAGCCATCCAATGGTCTAAACCTGGATTAGACTGGTACCTGCCAAGCATTCCGGTCACAAAGGCCAAGTCCGGTCACGTACAGACTTGTGCATACATTAAGCTTCCGACAGCTGAAGCATACGGAATCGACTTCATATGATCCTTCTCTAATTGATTCAACGGGCTTTGGAATAAACCAAACTTATCGCCCTTGACAATTGGCGCAGGCGTGACAGAGCACTTACTCATGTTGTATCTTTCAAGTATTTTGTCAATGTATGACCTCTGAGATAACCCTAATACCCCTTCTAGACCTGTCTTAGTGTATCTCAATGCCTAAAACATAAGAGGCTTCACCAAGATCTTTCATATCGAACTTAGAGGACAAAAATATCTTAGTCTCATGCAGCAAATGCTTATCGCTGCTTGCTAATAGAATATCGTCCACATAGAGTACTAGGATCATAAACTTACCACCTTTATACTTCATATAAACACAATTATCCACTTCATTCTCATTAAATCCGAAGTTCTTAATTATATCGTCGAATTTAAGATACCATTATCTAGACGCTTGCTTAAGTCCGTAAATGGATTTATTTAGCCTGCATCCCATATGCTCCTTGCCTTTCATGACAAAACCTTCCGGTTGTGCCATAAAAACCTGCTCATGCAAGTCACCATTAAGAAAAACAGTCTTGACATACATCTGATGTAACTCTAAATCATAATGAGCTACCAGTGTCATGACAACTCTAAAGGAATCCTTCTTAGAGACCAAGGAAAAAGTTTCATTATAGTCTATTCCCTCTCTCTGCGAAAAACCCTTGGCTACGAGCCTCGCCTTGAATCGTTCGACGTTTTCCTTGGAGTCAAACTTAGTTTTGTAGACCCACTTACATCCTACTGTTTTAATTCCTTTGGGAATTTCTACTAAATCCCATACATTGTTAACGCCCATAGACTTTAGTTCATCTTCCATGGCGTGAAGCCACTTGGATGAATTCTTACTAATGATGGCTTCCTTGAATGAAGTGGGATCATTTGCTTTCCCAATGTCTTCTCCAGTAAAGATCTCATAATCACTAGGAATGGCAGATCTCTTCTCCCGCTGTGATCTTCTTAGTTGTTCATCTGGAATTCTAGTGGGCTGAGGAATTGGCATATTAGTGTGTACATCATTTTGTGCTATAGGTTCATCAATACCCTTAACGGTAGATGGATCTACAGAAGAGGATGCCTGTGGCACTTGCTGATATACAAGCAGATTTTCCAGTTGGATAACCGGCATGGTGACACGGATTTTCTCAAGGTCCAACTGTCTATTCTGCGAGCTCCCACAGATTTGATCATTCTCTAGGAAGACAACGTATCTTGTTTCCATGAATTTATTGACACGGTCTGGGCAATAAAAACGATACCCCTTAGATCTTTCTGGGTATCTAATGAAGTGACAGCTCACAGTTTCAGGGTCTAATTTTCTTAGATGTGGATTAAAAGGTCTGGCTTTAGCAATGCAGCCCCATACTCTTAAATAATTTATACTCGGCTTTCTACCAGTCCATAATTCATAAGGTTTCTTAGGTACGGACTTAGTAGGTACCCGATTTAGTATATTAGCGCCTATCTTTAATGTCTCCATCCACAATTTCACAGACAGGCTAGAGTGACTAAACATGCTACGCACTATGTCCATTAGTGTGCGATTACGACGCTCAGCAACTCCATTCTGTTGTGGTTCACCGGGCATAGAATATTGGACAACTATGCCATTTTCCTGTAGGAACTTAGCTAATGGTCCCGGAATTTGCCCGTATGGAGCATTTTTCCCATAATATTCTCTTCCTCAGTCTAAGCGCACTACTTTAATTTTAACATTATGCTGATTTTCTATCTCAGCCTTAAAAATCTTGAACTTATTTATTGCTTCAGACCAGTCATTAATGGGGAAAATGTAGCCATAATAAGAAAAATCATCAGTAAATATAATGAAGGACTCAAAACCATCTACTGATGTCACTGGAAAGGGTCCACAAATATCCGTGTGGATTAACTCTAGAATTCCCGTACTCCTAGTGGCCCCTTTTTTAATTGTTTTAGTGAATTTGCCTTTGATACAGTCTAAGCAGGGATTTTCTTTAGTGAAATCGAATGGTTGAAGTATCTTATCTTTAATGAGACGTTCCATCCTCCCTTTCCAAATATGGCCTAAACGACAGTGCCATAGTTTTGATGAGATCTCATTTATCTTAATATGATTAGCAACATCACACAAAATCATTGCAGATTCATCGGAGATAGCCATGTCCATACTCTTCAATTGTGCTGCCATGTTGGTCATAGACATGATGTGCTCTCGCACACTTCCCTTCCCGTCGTAACGAGAGGTAAGTATCCTCATGATGAGAACACTAGCATAAGTCTTAGATGAGCCTTTAAAATTTTGCTCAACATTAGTCATGTATCTCCTGGCATTGTCATCATCAGAAATGCTGCCTCTAATGCCAGGGGATAGAGTTCTTAATGACTAGTAAACTCATGTGATTCGCCTTTTTCCATTTTTTGCCTTCTCCTCATATGCCTTCTTAATTGCATTAGCGGCACTAGCGGGAGGGGGTTGGGTGCTTCCTCACGTAAGGCAACATCATAATCAAGTAGCCCAAGGGTAATGTTCACCCTCTCCTTCCATTCCTGTAAGTTAGTGCCATTTAGTTGCTTAATGCTGCTTATTTGAGCAACGACGTTATTAATGGCTGAAATTAACGACAAAACATTAGTAAACAGCAAAAAATGTACATAATTAACCCTACGTTGGTCTGGTTAATCATGTACAAGAAAAATTATTCTACTTCATAGTTCCGTTGGGCAAAATAAAGCAAAATTTGAATTTGTCGTTAATAATAATGTCCCAAGCCATAATTCCGTTGGGTCAAAATGACGAAGGAAACAATAAATTATTCCAACTAAATTTTCCATTGGTTCCATTTAGTTGGAAATTAATTCTAATGCAGAAATATAAATTTTACTTAAATTTATAGCATTAAGAAATGTCTTAAAAGAAATTAAATCTCAATATATAAATCATAAATTAATAATTATGACTTAAAGAAATTAAATCTCAACACATAAAATATAAGGGAAAAATTTTACTTAAATTTAATGGCAACATAATAATTTTACTGAAATTTAATAGCATGAAGAAATAACATAAAACAATTTACATATGCTTATAGGAATTAATAAAGGAAAAACTAAAGAAAAATAAATAGCAACTGTAATTTGGCCTTGCGGCCCATTAGAGGCCTCCCGGCCTGTTACTGTGCCAGGAAGCGTGGCCCATAATTCACGCATGGCCCGATCAATCCGCAGGCCCAAAATCATCCGCCGTTGGATCTTAATCAGTGATCGGCGCAACGCGGGCACGACGATGACGTCGGGATGTGATCCGACGGCCAGAGATCGACGTGTGCACGACAAAAACGCTGCTCGCTAGCTGAAACCCTAATCCCTTTAGATCCCTTTCTCCTCTCAATCTCCACGCGCGAGAAAATGGCGATGACGACACTGAGCAAAGCGGTAACGGCGGCGGCCATGGCGCTCGGCGGTCTTAGGCCATGCGCCGTGGTGTCCCTCGCCGTCGTCGCCCTGGTTCTTGATGAGGACATTACTAGCTCGGATATGACCATAGCTACCTTATGTACTCATCAACTAAAGGTGCATGCTTTCTACGTAAGATTTACGTGTTATATATTTGAACAGACGTTACTGCACCATGAGTTTTGTATGTTCTTGTATGCAGAGATACTTACTTGGGTGAAGGGAAAGAGACCGAGTGCAAGGAACGCATGGATGATCAAAGAAGTTGACTGGGGACCAAACCAAGACCTTACCCAATTCTACTCATACATCACCACGTCACTTTTGGTCCATAGAAGGCAAGAGATGAAGTTCTGCACGTTTTGGATTCGGATTCGGGCCTCCTGACAGCATCAACTTCAAACGGACCTAGCCGCTGATCCAGAAGGACTTTTGGGGCCCATAAGTACTTATTGGAAAGCTTATGGAGTCTACTTTCAGATGGTTTTGGTCCCACATCAAAATTCCTCCTGAGCTGTCCGGAATCGTCGAAACAAGACACGTACCTCTTCCAGTCCGAGTCTGTTTTGGGTCTTGGGCCTTGTAATTGTGTCGTGGGCTAAACCCATGAGGAGTGTGCCCCTCACAGGGCAAATCCTAACCCTAGGACGTCCTAACTCATATATATATTCAGTAGCCGCCACCGTTTAGAGGTGGGTTTTGATAGATTGAAGTTTTAGCCACTGCTACTTCGCTTGAAGCGCGCGTGTCGACTAGATCGCCCGTCTTCTTGTTATTGGAACCCCACCTCTTGTCTTTTCAGATTGAAACTTCATATTTGATTTAGCAATTCAGTGCTTGTTCACCTCGTTCTTGCTTGTTCTACGATTGCTTGCAGGAATAAGGTTGATCTGCACCGGCAAGATCAACAACCCTTGGAGAGGTGTATCGATCGCTAAGGCGCAACAACACAACGTCTCGTACGGTTGTAGTCGGGTCGTCAACGTTTCTCCCAAATCATAGTTACCTTCAACTCACCGAAAGATCGGGCCACCCCTACTCCTATCAAGTGGTTTCAGAGCTTTCGTTGCTCGGTGAGTATTCATCTACCCATAACCAGAAAAAGTCCTACAAAAAAAAGGTTGCATCATTACCAAGACATCTTTGAGCTGCTGCATTGTTCTTTTTAGATTTTGCTTTATTGAGTTTTCAGTTGCATCGTCATATCGTGTTGCTGGTCTTAGTGTCTAGTCGTTTAGAGTTTCAAGTTCTTGTCACGTCTAGTACCACTTCCTTCGCCGCCGGTTTCCACGCCACCCCCACCGCTGCCATAAATATTGCTGCAATTCACATCGTCACCGCCGCCACTACCACCACCTTTGCTATCTATATCACCTTAGCATCCATATCTCGGACAGTTCTTGGTCGTTTCCCTTAGTTAAATACGAGCTTTGAAAGAGTTCTACTCAGATTGGCAAGTTTGAACCGACTACGATTCGGAGTCAGTTGAGCTTTGTTAGTAAAATCATCGGATTTGTTCCATACGGAATCGGATTTGGGTGTTTAAATATTTGTTGGAAAGCTGACGAGCAGATCTACATCTTTGCTTTTGGGCACACTCCCATATCTGGTCGTCTTCCTTATGATTGGAGACCTACAAAGTTCAGCTGTGTTCCTAGCTCTGTTTTCCTTATTTTTGGCCAGATTTCCTTTGTTAGTTTCTTTGTTATTAGTTTGGTCTTTGGAAATTTATTTCTTTCCAAAAAAAAAGGCAGAAAGGTGCTTAAAAAAAAAGAAAAAAAAAACCGCACCAAAAAAAAAAGGAAAAAAAAAAGGAAAGAAAGAAGTGAAAAAAAAAACAGTCTAAGCCTCACCTTTGTTCTTTTCAGCGAATTCCTTTTAATTCTGTTCGGAGTCGTTTGTGGTATCATTGGTGCGTAGGCTTGCGTCTCTAGTACGTTCTAGCCTAGGACCAGCACAGTACTGACTTTGAACGATTATTCAGTTTTGCATTTTCTGATTTGAGCATTTGCTATCCTTTGCTACATATTTAAGCCTACCTAGAGCTCCACAGATTTGATTGCAGTCGTACAAGAAAGTGTTTGTCAAGGCATCGATACATCCAACCTCCATTGGGTTTTGGTTAAGTCGGTGTGGTCACCATTCGGCTTGCATTGGTAAGAACTTGTAAGAGCTTGGTATAAAGCTTGAGTGTGTGTGACTTTTGTGCCTCCACTATCTAGTAGTTTATAGGAGCGTGCATATTTTTGTGTATGTTCTTGTTTTCTACTAACCATGGCAGGAGTATGCAAGGCGATTGGAGATGAATGTGCTCAACTTCAACCTCTTCGTCGAGATAAGAGGAGTGATCAACATGATACATGTCAGGTATGTGCACTACCTTATTTTGAAGGAAACTATGATCCTCATGCATACATTGAATGGGAAATAGCAGTAGATAAAGAATTTGAAATGCATAATTTGTCTGAGAAACAAAAAGTTATGTTTGCCTCTAGTGTTCTTGTTAAAAGTGCTTCATATCATTGGAAACATCTTTGTAGGCATAATAAAAGACCTCAATCTTGGAAAGATCTGAAACGATATTTGAGAGATGTTTATGTTCCCATGTATTATGCTAATATTTTGTTCAATAAACTACAATGTTTGAAACAAGGTAGCAAAACCGTAACATCATACTATCATGATTTGTATACTTATCTGTTGCGTTGTGGTTTAGATGAATGCGAGGAAGCTATAGAGATAAGATTTTTACGTGGGATTAACCAAGAAATTTATGATATGCTTGCACACGAAACTTATAATTCTCTTCCCCATTTATTAGAGCTTGCATGTGAAGCTGAAAGTCAAATTAAGAACATGAGGGAGCAACAAGTTAGGTTTGCGCCTCCCATTACTAACGTTTTGCAGGAAGTTCAACGTATTTACCAAAAGGAGGAGAAGGAAATAGTTGAGATGCCAGTGGCATTGCTTGAGAAGGAAGATGAGGAGCATGAAGTACCAACTTTATATGAGAGTTTGGAAGGTAAGCTAAGTGATGCTGCAGTTAATCAAGGTGAGTATTCTCAAGCTAAATTACACATGTCTACTTTTCATGCTATGATAGAGCAACCAATAGTGGAACCCACCGCAGATTTGCCTTTGTCACAAATTGATTTACTTGCTATTGCTTGTGATAAAGAAGAGTTGTGTGATAAAGCTTCACTTATATCCATGCCACAACTAGTGAATGAATATGTTAGTAATGTTGTTGAACCACCATGTGCTGATTTTAGACATGTTGTTCACATTGCTAACAAGAATGAAGAGCTTAGATTGCTATCTTCTTTAAATACTTGGGGCTATATTCAATTTGATGATCTTTGTCCACTCCATTGTTTAGAGAAGAAATTATTTGTTAGATCTGATTTGCCATGTCCTTCTCATGTGATTTTTTATGTTATTGGCAATTATGATAATAAAGGAGAATATAATGTGCATAGAGTATACATTTGTTCGAATTTTAATATACCTCCTTTTCATAATGACATGTCTTGTTTAGAGGACCGCATGAGTATAAATAATTCTCTATCTAGTTCCTCTAGTTGTTTAAATGAGTTGCAGGTTGGTTTGCAAGAAGGGGAGTGTTGTGAACTGCTCGACACTACAAAGTGTTCTCTGTGTTTAAAAATTTTAGAATCCAACCATATGCACAACACTACCTCACCCTATGTTATCAAAGATAAAGATAAATTCATCAGGCTTAATGACAAGGTGCAACCGTGGACGGTTTCCAATCAAGAAGGGGAGGATGATGAGGACATTACTAGCTCGGATATGACCATAGCTACCTTATGTACTCATCAACTAAAGGTGCATGCTTTCTACGTAAGATTTACGTGTTATATATTTGAACAGACGTTACTGCACCATGAGTTTTGTATGTTCTTGTATGCAGAGATACTTACTTGGGTGAAGGGAAAGAGACCGAGTGCAAGGAACGCATGGATGATTAAAGAAGTTGACTGGGGACCAAACCAAGACCTTACCCAATTCTACTCATACATCACCACGTCACTTTTGGTCCATAGAAGGCAAGAGATGAAGTTCTGCACGTTTTGGATTCGGATTCGGGCCTCCTGACAGCATCAACTTCAAACGGACCTAGCCGCTGATCCAGAAGGACTTTTGGGGCCCATAAGTACTTATTGGAAAGCTTATGGAGTCTACTTTCAGATGGTTTTGGTCCCACATCAAAATTCCTCCTGAGCTGTCCGGAATCGTCGAAACAAGACACGTACCTCTTCCAGTCCGAGTCTGTTTTGGGTCTTGGGCCTTGTAATTGTGTCGTGGGCTAAACCCATGAGGAGTGTGCCCCTCACAGGGCAAATCCTAACCCTAGGACGTCCTAACTCATATATATATTCAGTAGCCGCCACCGTTTAGAGGTGGGTTTTGATAGATTGAAGTTTTAGCCACTGCTACTTCGCTTGAAGCGCGCGTGTCGACTAGATCGCCCGTCTTCTTGTTATTGGAACCCCACCTCTTGTCTTTTCAGATTGAAACTTCATATTTGATTTAGCAATTCAGTGCTTGTTCACCTCGTTCTTGCTTGTTCTACGATTGCTTGCAGGAATAAGGTTGATCTGCACCGGCAAGATCAACAACCCTTGGAGAGGTGTATCGATCGCTAAGGCGCAACAACACAACGTCTCGTACGGTTGTAGTCGGGTCGTCAACGTTTCTCCCAAATCATAGTTACCTTCAACTCACCGAAAGATCGGGCCACCCCTACTCCTATCAGTTCTCCTCCTTGGCGCGGCGCACGGCCGTGCCGGGCGAGCCTTGGCCCCGCGAGGCCAAGAAGGCAGGCGCGAGACCGGTCCAAGAAGACGGCGAGGCGGGTGCTCGGCGGAGCTCGAGGCGCGGGCCGGACGTGAGGACGATGAGGTCGCACGGAGACGGGACGAGCTGATGTTCTGCGGCGCAACTTCGGCGAGGAGGACCTCCGGTAAGTCCACTGAGTCCCGTCCTTCGGTTGTGCTTGATTTGGGGTTTTCTTGATTTGGGATTTGGGGAAAAATTGACATTTGAGTTCTCAATCTCGGGGAGAAAAATTTTAGGGTTTCGGCCGAAGGGATTTTGGGGATTTTAATTCTCTTAGCCCAAATTTGGTTCCCTTCCTTCTAATTGCTTCCTAAACCGAAGCCGATTAGTCACAGCCATGGCCTTAGGGCTTTAACCGGGATGATGGACATATGTGGTGGCTAAGGATGGCTCTCATACCACAATCTTAATTCTTAGAATTACTCTAATCCTTAGCCTACACATAATCACCTTAAATTATTGCGGAGCTTGGATGAAATTACTGACCGGTTGAGGTGGAGCCTATCGGTGCCATAGTGGTTGTGATTGTCGACGGTAGAGTAGCAGCTCGTCAGTCGGCTTGTGGGTGGCGTCATCCCTCTGGCCACCACCTGCACTGACCGATGATGGAGAAGGAGATCGTCCTTCGGTCTTCTTCTAGCGGACTTAAGATCGGCTAGGGTTTTCGGGGTTGTCTTAGCGTGCGATAGATGGATAGCTATTCACATGCCATAGCCCCTTTTATCTTTTGCGCTGGAGGAGATCGAGGGTGATTCCGTTAGAGGGAAAAACGGCGCTATCGATCATCGTGCGTGTATGGAACTCGTTCCACGTTCGTTAACGACGTGTGAGATTGGGTGGGCCGAGCCCACACGCCTCACAATGGCTCGGTGGCCATTAGATCAACCAATAGTTGTCCCATAAAAGATTTTTTTTTTGTTTGTGAATACAAAAGTTGTGTAGGAAGTTGGATGTAGGGGTGACACAATTGTGAAAAATAATATAATGTTCTGTTTTTTTAAGCATATCAAAAGTTGGATCAAATAAGCATTTGTGCTGGTGTCCTATCATCTCTCATCCCATATGCTTTTGTTACTCGAAAAAAGAAAAAAAACATCTTGCTAACACCTAAACATCTAAAATTGACTGGACCAAACGAGGCCATTGTAGTCCAACCGTGAATACCATAGCAGAATGTAAGACATTACAAATTTAGGGAAAGGTTTGTCTGCAAATTAGAAAGGTTTGTCTGCCAATTAGATGTAAGACTTTACCAAGCAGTCGTTTGTTTAATGGGAAAATTGGTTCCACAACATCGAAAATTCCTAAGTTTTGTTTTATATTATCGAAAGTTTTTGGTGCACTTTAATACCGTCCAAAGTTTACTCCATTATTCATTTTACCATTTTCGACAATTTTAGTGGATCTCCCGTTAAATAGGAGATGTTTGCCCTTGGTCTCAAGTCAAAGTATAGCCCTGACGTCATCCAGATCAAAAGCAGCCATATCGCTACCGACCTGGCCGCATACTCCCGCCGCCATCCGCACCGCCACCATCGGAGCTGACTGCAGCTGCCACCGATCACAGCCGGACGCCGCTACCCCTGGCCGCAGCTAGGCTCCGACACCCCCGTTGTTGTCTCCCGCCGCCGCCACCGGACACCGCCACGCCGGTCGCAGTATCGCAGCCTTCTTCCACAGCCCCTGTGGCAGTCGTGCTGCTCCTGTGTGGGGATTTAGAACTTGTGAAAGAGGGGGCTAGGGGCTGGGAGCGTGCGACTGACCTTGGAGACGGCCAGTCTGCTACCGCGCGTCATGCTCCTCCCATGCGCACTGCTACTCACAATACTCCTCTGGTCGCCGTTCTCCCTTGCGCTGCTCGCCTGCTCCTCCAGCGCGTGCCGCCCGCTCGCGATGCTCCGATGAAGCTATGCGGCCAGATCGGCCGGGGAAAGAAAGAACGAGAAAAAAATGGGCGTAGAGATTACATGTATAAAGGAAGGGTAGTATAGTTATTTCAACTTCACCCTCTAGCTAAATATTGTAGAGGAAAATAAAGTCGAACGGAAGTGACTAGTAGTTACAGTGGCGGCTCTAGAAATTTTTTATTGGGTGTCCTACTTCACACTCCAAAATTCCATGACGTCTCAAATTCAATATACATATGTAAAATTTGCTCAAAATATAATACAAATATTGTAACAAACCAGAATTTTGACTTTCAAAATTCTAACCAAAACAAATTAACAAAAAGACCTTAAAAGTAAAATCCTATAGTTTCCGGACTAGGGAGCAACGACAAGAGGTTTTGACCAAGTTAAAATACCTTAGGAGTGCATAAAGATTTTAGGAGTTAACTCACAAGGAACAGGAAATGTAATATGACTAACTATGTATAGATAAAAGTTTGACATAAAATATGGAGATAAATAAATTATTACCATTTCATGTTCATACCTTTTTTTGGATTGTTTTTGGATCTTACATTGCATTTCCATAATAAGAGGCATATACATTTGTATAGCCTAAATAATTTCTAAGGAGAATAGGTCTAATATAAAATTATGAAAAAAATTTCCTAAGAGAAATATACAACATAAATTGACCCCTGTAAGTTTTACATGATTTTATCACTTCAATAAAATCCCTCAAATCAGCTAGACTAGGGAGCTAGCAAAAACTGAATGGGTATACTTCTAAAATTCACCAAATAAAAATAAAGACTAATTAGACAGAGCCCTTTTTCCAAAGTGTGTGCCAACATGAACCCTACCACCAGGAATTTTGGTTTAATTTATCTCCCAAAGAAAACACATAAAATGATAAGATCAAGGCACTGGAGAAATAAATGAAACTGCAGAAAAACTGGATCAATAAACCTACTTTGCAAATTCACCAAAAATAAACCAGATCACTTCTAGCAACAAAATTCGGTCAGCAAGTTAATCACATTCTCCTCTATCTCCAGTAATTTTTACCAAATTTTATCGATTCAATAAGTCTCCCAAACAAATGTTTTGGATTCAGCAAGGCAGAGAATATTTTCCCTGCAGACAGTCTATTTGACATTTTTTCCAGAATTAATCCATCAAACACCTGCCCATAACAATTTACCAGAACCTGGATTAGATTGTGAAATAATTACAGTAAAAATTTCAGTACAATATTCACAAATATGACACATAAAATAATAAGCCCAATCTCACTGACTCAGACTAGTGCACTGCAGAAAACTGTGTTACTAAGCCTATTTCATTTTTTTCCACAATAAAAATATAAATCCCCTAGCCTTGGAACTTGGCAGGGTAGTAGAATATATATCCATCTACACATGTGAGTTGTTCCATCCCCAGAAACTCTCTGCAACTCAGTGATATCCATCAGTGCAAGACAGCTGCCCACAGAGTAGCCAACACTTAGTTTCTAGGGACCTTCTCTCATCCTTCACTGCCATGTGGGCCCCACAGACATCCTGGACCCACCTGACAGTCTCAGACACCGCTCTAGCTCAGTCTCCACGCCAGGAACATGCCACGCCACTCCCCCACGCGTCAGCCGCAACCAGAGACACCACAGCCGACCTCTCCACGTCAACCTCCTCCTTTTGACAGGCCACCTCGCCATTAGCAACCTCTCCTCGACCTAGTCGCGTTCTCCAGGGAAACCCCAACATTCCACCTCGGAAAAGCCGGCCGCAGCTCCATCTTCCTGGGCGCCGCCGACTGTTCGATCGAGCCCGAGCTAACTCCAATGAGCACCATCCTCTCCCGATCACGGGAACACGATTACCACCTCCTGTTCATTCCATTTTCATGCTTTATGGCCCTAGGATTCGCCGGCCGAAGTCGCTGCCGTGCTCTGCCTCTGTCCAAAGAGCGCCGCTGTGACGTCGCCGCCATCCCGACGAACTCCGGTGATCCCCGCCCGAGCCACCGCGCCAACGAGGTCGCCTCGCCTCTAGGAGTTTGCTGATCAAAGGAATCAAGCCGGAGTGCTGTGAAGCTCGAGATCAGCACCCATCTTCCCCAACCCCGATCCGAGCCGCCGCCGTGAAATTCGTCTTCTCCGGTGAGCTGCTCTTCGATTCCTCGCATACCGAGCACCCTACCAACCTCCCTAACCTTGTGCAAATCTTTTCTCATCAGCTCTAAGGCCGGAGCAAGCAGCCGCCGTGAACCCCTGGATTTCAGCCGCCGTCGGGCCATCTTCATCGCCGCCGTCGTCGTCCCAGCTTCACCAAGTCTCGAGCAACTCTCGGTGAGGTTCCTGGTACCTCTTAGGCGTGCATGCATACACTGGTTTGTCCAGAACCCGGCCATAGCTCGGATCGCCTCAACACCCCGAGACGCTCCGCCGCTCGCACCGCTGCAGCCACCTATTCCGGCCACCACAACACGCGCCACCACCACCCATAGCCTCGCCTGGATCTCCTCTGACTTTTCTCTGTTGGCCGCGACGCCAGCCGAGCCGCCGTTCGTCGTCGACGCCGGCGAACAGAACCGGCGCCCCAGCCAGCCTGTGCCCCCTCTGTTTTGGTTCCACTGACAGATGGGCCCGGGCTGGAAGAGAAATAAGAAAAGAAGAAAGATTTAGAAAAATGTTAAACTGAAATATTTTTCCAACAGAAAAATATGCAAACTTCAGAAATTTATAACTAAATCATTTCAACTCCAAATTGGACGAAACAAAATTTTTTGGAATCACAAAATAATGAACTTTATTTCTGTTGCTTGAAATCTGGAAGAACCAGTACCTACAATGTCTCAAAAATAATATAAAGAATACAATACATAACTCATATGCAAATTTAGTTATTTCATCTTTTCCTTAAATCAAGGTTTAGTAAATTCCTAAAATGTTGGTCTTTTATGAAGTGAACTAAAACTAAAATTCATTTACATAAAATACACTCATACGAAACTTATAATAGGTAAATATATAAATTAGTATACAGAACATGTATTAACTTCTAAAATGTGTAAGAAATTCATATAAGCTCCAAATAATGTGAAATCAATTTTGTTAACTTAAAAATATTTTGCTCTCCACTTCTGAAAACTGAGGATTTGCTAAAACTAGTATGAGAACCCTCTTTATATTTTATACAGAGGATAAATGTTTTATATAAGGTCTAGGAGGTAAAATAATTCATAAAAATCATATAAACTTCATTTTTACTCTAAGTAAAATACACCCAAATGACAATAAGTCTACACCACATTCCTCTCAGATATCAAAAGGTTAAATTTCATAAATACCTAGCCCTAAAACCCATGCATACTAAAATACATGTATAAATACGTATAAATACGTATACACGTTTAGAACTTGGAAAAAATTAATATCTCTTAAAAAGAAGTCGATAAAATGGAAAATTCTTCACCACAATTCATCTAAAACCAGTACCTAGCCCTGTGTAAATTTCACACATATCAGAATAACTTCAACGTTGACCTTATATCGTATTCTAACGTATTTTCGTATAGAACTCGTAAAATTCATAACTCCTAAACCATAAACAATAAAATAGAAATTCCTTCACCTAAATTCACTTTAGACCAGTAGCAACCTAAGGTATAAATCTCATGCATATTAGAGTATTTTGTATTTTTCGCATTATTTGCTATTTATTCGGTCGTACCTTATTTTCTTTCTAGAGAACGAATTCGATATCGGTGAAGAAGTGAAATAGTTGGTATCCGGGTACTCAAGAGTAAGGTAAGTTTTCTCCACTCCTCCTTGAACAAATTAAATACTATGTTTTGGGGAATGAAATGTGTTGTTTGTAAAATTGTATGTGTATTTGTGAATAACGGTATTTGAATTGTGGTAAATGGTAGTTATAACCTATTAGTTACATGATCCACCTTAGAACATTGTATTCCTTACTGTTTGTAACCTTAGACTTGATTAAAGTACTTGGTTTGTACTCATGGGGTCTATATTAAGTCAATACACTTGCTTATGCTTAGCCATGCTTAGTAACGTGCTAAATATTACAGTGATCATTATATACCTTTGAAAATGGGAATTTTATAACTTCTGGACAGAGGTGAAGCCTCTTGTTATTTGTGAACTAAAATGATGAAAAACCTGAATTTAGACTTGGGCAGTAAGTGGTGTGCATATGGAGTAGTTGCACACCAATAGGGGGAGTGTTCGCCTGGGTCAATTAAGGACCGAACTTAGTGTCATACTCTCATGTTAAACAGTACAATCACATGTGCTAGTATGGGATGGCCATAGTGGATTAAGTTACTTAATGTTTAGCCTTGCATTTTGGTAGGCTGAGTAGTATGGGCAGTGCCTACGAGCGTACTGTAGGGCTGTCTAAAGGAGCTACCTATGTGAACCATGAGGGACTGTGATCACCTCATGGCATAGGCGTCTAAGCGTGTCCAATACAATGTTATGTGCCTCGTGGGGAGTCAGGAAGGCTGCCGCTATGGCGCTGGGTTTAAGGCGTGGGCCCGCCACCCACAGCATCGGGTTTGCACCTCGATGTGGAGTAACACACCTCGTGCTGGTGCAAGGCTAAATGTTAGGTAATGTAAAAGCTGTGTTGTGACCTTTAGATCGCATTCAATGTGCAGAGTGTGGTGGTACCGACGGGTATCGGACAAACTAGAGTGTAGCGTTTGGTTTCTATCACATCATGTGGGTAACGATGTATAAACTCTGCAGAGTCAAAACTAATCGGTTAGCCGTGCTCATGGTCATGAGCGGCATGGTTGTGTCCATTGATTATAGATTTATGCTTTTAAATGTGTTTATGAAATTGGGATGAGGATTGGTGACTTTTGAGAATTATTATACTTATGATAATATTTATGATGACTTGTTGTCGAGGAGGGCAGCAAATAAAGGAAAATTATTATGTCGATCACTTCTTTACTTATTATACATGTTTCTAATGTTTTATTAAATACCGTTGTAAATGATTGTGAACTAAAATTAGATTTATGCAAAACTGAACCCACAAATAGCTGTCTCATGATTTAGAACTCGCATGTAGCGATATAGGATTGTCCTTGTCAGTACATTATTTCGGTAATGTACTGACTCTTGCTTGTATTATTATAATCCTTGCTATAGGTTGAGTGCTACGGGAATTCGTTGCTTCTTCAGGATTGATTCTTTAAGGGGTGTATCCCTAGTCGGATTGCCTGTGGTATGGGTAGACAAGCTTCCGCTGAATCATATTATTTGGCTTTTTGGTTTATGTAATCTTAGTTGTATCTAAGTTTATTTCATTTATAATTGTATACCCTATGTTTGTATATCATTGCTAGAGATGAAAGTGTGGATTAATAATTTTTCTGGGGCTAGTCTGAGTATAGATTTAGAACAGTTGAGATACATGAAGAATAGTTCAACCATAGACCATGTTCTTAGAGATATGTATCGTGTTTGGTCGTCATCTTCGTGTGGTTTGATGGGCATATCTCGTCGTGTGGACTGGTGTAACTATTCCTTTAAATATCTCTTGTGTTCTTAGTCTGGTGTTCGGTTGTTTTGTATTATATTTGATGATTTGTATGACAAGGCTGCGATGAGGTTGGATGGTTACAGTTTTATTTGGCTTTCTCTTGAGATCCCATCTAACTAGATATTTTGCATTGTCGTACTAATTACCTCTTATAGTGTAGAATAATCGGGTGCCCACAAATATGGTAACAATATCTCATAATATCGTAAATCAATTAAAGTCAGCTAGTGGTTTATACTTATGGAGTGGAGTAGGCCGGCATTTTGTAGGGAAGGAGAGTCTGTATGGATCGAAATCAAGGATGGTCCAAGGCTTATCTGGACCACCCTCTAGAACCGCCCCTGAGTAGTTATATAAAAAGTTAACGAAGTAAACTTTCAATGGTATCAAACCGCACCAAGAAATTTCGATGGCATAAAGCAAAACTCAGGAACTGTAGATGATATGGAGCCAATTTTCTCTTGTGTAATTGCCTATGTGCTACAATGTTTTTTACCTTTGGCCATATATTTTACAGACTGAGGGGTTGTTTGGTTAGCCACGCTTTGTAATGAGGATTGTTTGGTTAGTCATGTTAGACCATTTAGTGTGATAGATGGATTTGTTGCATAATTAACTCATTAGTTTATATACCTAGCATGAGCAATTAAAGTAATTAGGCTGCAATAAAGAGTCATTTGTAAACATGTCTTTGATTGGGGTGAAAAGAAAAGGGTTAGATCCTAGGTCGCATTTTGCACTTAATTTAAGGGGTCATCTTTTACCGAGGACTTAAGGTTTTTCACCTTAGAGCAACTTCAACAACATTGGCAAATAGCTCTCCAAACATAAATTTAGCAATTTTTGCCAAAATCCAGCCTCTAACAGACTGGCCAACCGGATGTCCAAGCCATCCGGCTGGCCAAACACTCCCACCGGCTAGCTAAATCTGGCCAGCCACACCCGCTGGCCAACGGTAGGCCCCACGCGCTATCCCCCTCCGTGGGCTCCACTAACAGGGCCACCAAATGACGCATGTGAGAAGGCCAAGCAGGGAGTCCCCGCCATCGGCCACACCTGTGCCTTTGCCTGCCGTCGGCCGCCCTGACCTCCCGCCTGCACCGCCACCTGCCTCCTCTATCGCCTGCCTCCCCCGCTGTCGCCTGTCTCCGGGTCTGTGGTAGAGGAAGAGAAAGAGAGGGTAGAGAAGAGAATGACATATGGAGTCTAAGGAATTTGAAGAGTGGGAGATGGAGAGACTATTAGAGCATAAAAAATATGGAGAAGAATCTTTTTGGATGGCTGGCCAAATGGGCAAATGGAGAGTGAGATTTGGCCATGCTGTTGGAGTTGCTCTTCGTCACGACGTCTCTCCAAATAGGGGTGGAAGGAACCAAGCCAAGCTGGCTTGTGAAGGCTCGTAAGAACACGTGCTCTCCTCAATTTTGGTTAGGTAAACGAGCTAGAACATGAGCTTAGCTCAGCTCGTTTGTTGGCTCATATAACTTATAAGCAGGAAGAAAAACTGAATAAAGCATCGAGACACAAAACTAAGACAAGTTCATATATCCAATTCTCCATAATCCACATGTGTTAGTGTAGTATATGTGGGATATCCCATATACATGCATATACGCCACTAGGAATACCACATATTTAATTCTGTACGAAAAAGTATATCTAAATATTGATAATTCTACAAGTAAGGAAGGTATCATATCATCATAAAAAATGACTTCGTAGTCTGACTCAGGAACGATAAGGCTTTATTAGCCCGTATCTTATTTAGTATCCCGAGTTTTACTTGAACAAGAGATCAAGGTACGCTATATATATAAAGCCTCACAAAAGGGGAGGGGATCGAATCACATGCAATACAACAATACTTCATCAAGTCTACGCCAAGAAAGAAGCCCCCTGCTAGCCGCCAACTAGATTGTGTGCTATTCGCCGAGATTAGTCTGATAGGTTAGATTAAACAAGCTTACTTCTCACATTGTATTTGGTGTGATACACCCTCGCCAATACATATAAACATTAGTAGGACTATTACTCATACAGGAAACCCGAACCTGTATAAAAATTCTTGTGTCTTACTTCTTGCCATGTTTTTGCATGTATCTTGGTACCAGTTGACTCTACATCCTCAAATAGCGTACTCAGAATCTCACCCTTCGACAATATAATAAATCACAGGTTAACAAATGATAACTCCACTTAACAATCCATATGACCATCTGAATACATGACATAATAGATTGATACACAACTTAACAAACCAAACGAGTCAAACTGATGGCTCGCAAGCTAGCTCAAGCTACTCAGACTTGGCTTATTTTGGCTTTCGAGCCAAACCGAGCCAAACTCACAAGCCCGAATTTTTTATCCACCGTTATCCCCAGAACCTCCTTTCCATTCCGATCAGGGAGCACAATTGTACCAACGTGAAGACCAATCCGCTCCGAGGACATTGGCATACAACAATGATTAACAACAGCATTACAGGGATTCATCGTCGACTTAACTTCTTCCAGAACCGGCATTCATCCCCTCCTCTGACACGGAATCAAATCATGTCAATCAATCCTTTCTAATTCTGCATTAGTTGATTATCACATATTTTTAAATTTGAATAAAGTCATGCTTCTGATTTTTTATGAGAAATGTTTTCACCGTAAGAGACGTGCCACCTCCGGCACCTTACGCTCCGCCGCCAACCGCGACATCACCCTCGCCCTCACCGCCTTTTTCACCAGCAGCCGCCATCCACGTCTTGTCTGCCTTCTCCGCCCGCATCTTGACCTTGAAATGACTACACAGATTTTTAACAAGCGAAACTTTAGTTACGATTTAGGAATCGTCGAATCTAAATATTCGATGGTGGAGCTGTGTTTTTAATATTTAACTCTATTAATTTTTAGATATATGTTTAATTAATTATTTTATTTTAAAAATTATATAATTATTATTTTGTTGTGGTTTGTTCTATCATTAAAGATACTTTAAGTACGATTTATATTTTTATATATTTGTACAAAATTTTTGAATAATCTTATGTCCAAAAATAAATGACGTTAAATATTAAAACACGTGAGTATTAGACATGCGTCGATCAGATAGATATTCGCGTGGGATTGGAAGCAGAAATGGAGATTTTTCGCGGTGTTCCGGTGGCCCATCCATGCCGTTCTCGCGAAAGCGAGTCCAGCCGTCGTGGGGAAGCTAGTGCGCGAACGGACGAGGCCGTAGTGGGCTTGCCTGACATATAGCTGTAGCCCATCATCTAAGCTTGCTGCGGAATGCTCCTACCAAGTACCAACCCGTGAAACAAACCGCCGATCCGCCGGCCTAGGCGCTCACCCTCCACAGCACAAACCTCGTGCGGCTAGCCTCCAACTTGCCGCGACCAACACTCGCATCGGTCCGGTCCCCGCTTCGCTAGCCCCAAAGCGCGGGGGATACCGATCTTTCTCCCCACCGTCTCAACGCAATGCTACGGACGACGCGCGGGAGAGAGCCCGCGTGGAACCGAGGAACGGCACGCAGGGCAGGCAGCCAGCCAAGCAAGCGCGGCATCTCTAGGGGCGCGACGAGACCGATGGCCACCGCAACGCACGCACTTCGCAGGCCTCCTGTCGCCCCGATCTCGATCCCGAGCAAAGACAAGGTTTATACGCCTCGGTCTCCAACCGGGCATATTCATGTAAGAACAAGATCAACGGTACAGCCAACTACTATAAAATTTAATATATTATCTATAATTAATCTAATAGTCTATCTATAAAATAACTATAGATATATACTACATCACTAATATCTAATTCATCTAATTTTTTCACATAGCTTATTAGTCCGTGCTATAGCTGCTACCTGTTTTTCTTCTCTCTCTTTTTACATAAACACAAATCTAATATAGACAACACTGTAACTCCTTGATTGTGTGTTATTGTACATGTTCGGAGCGTGTCACAAGCTCACAACTAACGCCGGTCGCCGCGCGTCGACCTAGCGTTCCACCACTCTGCTCGGCAACCAGGCTGGCCTGTAAACTATACACTTTGTTGCTGCGAAACGGCATGGTGCCAGGTCGCCAACAAACGCTTCCAAATTGGAATAATAAAGTGCGCTACTATGTTTCAGTGCGCCGTATCATTTTCTCCGGGACTTTTCAGCTTTACTGCCGCGCCCTATCACAATAGCACGGCACCCTGTGATTGCCCCCGGCGCATATAATTTGCCTTATACGCGTGACCTGCAAGACAGGCAAAACGTACCTACATTTTGTTCTACTTTACGAAAACACCTAGAAGAAATCATGTAGGCCCTTCATTTAGTGAACTGGGCTGCTGGCATGTGGCGAACTGGCAATGCACAAGCAGTAGTAGGCTAGTGTACATGCTGGCCATCGCTTGCCTGAAAGAAAGGCAGAGTGCTGGCGACCGTGCCGTACCATACGACGGCGTCTGAACTCTGAACATATCTGAAAGGGAGAAAAGAAAAACAGCGTTTCCGAAGCAGCCGGTCCCGGAGGTCAAAGCCGGGCGAGCACACAACCGGTGGTCAAAAGCCCAATCGCCGTTCTGCTGGACTTGTTAGTTTCCACAAAGCCCTAGATGATCCCCATGTGATCTCTGCTTTTCATCGGTGCTAATAACCGTTTTTTGCGGGTTAGTCTCCCTTAGAAGATAAAGATAGTCCCAACTTAAAAAACTATATAGCAGTGTTTACCATATGTTATATCATATAGATATCACTTAAAAAAACTATAGTTTACAATACACAATATCTAATTGTGGCTATACAATAAACTCATGCAATGGTCTTTCTTCTCTCTCCACCAATTCTGTACCCCCTACTCTTTTATTTTGTCTTATCATTTGTGATATACATCCCAATAAGTTTCATATAGTTTATTGAACTTTGGTTCTTTTAAGAAACTATTTTTTACATGAGACTTAGTTTCTTTCATTTTCCCTCTCTCTCCTCTTTAATACCACGCCATATCAACAAACAATTCTAAGTGACAGCATATTAAATGTTATAAAAACTATTCTAATTATACCATTGGGACTGTCCTAAGGGTTAGGGATGAAAACCTCCTTATTTCCCGTGAACACACTTTTCGAACTGCTAAATAATGCGTTTTTTTAAAAAAAATCTATCTAAAAGTTATTTTAAAAAATCATATTAATCCATTTTTCAAATTTGGAATAGCTAATACTTAATTAATCGTATATTAATGACTCACTTTATTTTATATGATCTTGTTGTTCTTTCTTTTCGCTTAACTTCAAAGAGAGAGATTGAGAAAGCTAGAGCTAACCCGGTGTGAAACTGTGAATCTGAGCAGCAGTATTTACACGGTGATTTCGTGGTAAATGCAGTGAAAAGCAGTGGGAAGAGAGCCAAGTGTTTCCACCATTTGCGGGCTGCCATTAGGTCGATTTTTTGGTAGTACTAGAATGGATGTCTCAGACTTTACTCTTGAAGGAGATCTACAAGAACTGATCTACTGTTGAAGCGCCTTGTATCTGCTGACAGGTATGCATCTAGTAGGAAAAAAAATCAGCACGTCTTCATGCTATGTTTTGAAAGGTAAATGAGTTTTGATAGAACACACACGCTTATGCTGCTTGAATTTCGCATATAATGCAAATTTACTCATCAGGTGCAGGTTTGAAATACAAGCCATGTGGGCGGTAATGCTACAGCTTTGTTACTTATCACATTTGTCATTTTGCAACACATGTCATAATAGTTAAGGACATCAATTCAAAAGTTTTGAGGGCTTTTACAGTACAATATACTACTGATAGGAGTATTGGTAAAATATAACTATTTATTTAAATGTGTATTTTAGTAAATGATGTGTTAATTATAAAAATTAACCACATTGCCACTGAGGTTATTTTAGTCCGAAAAAATATTTCTATTCCAATCAGTACGACCGGACGCCGACACCATCTCCTTTAGCACGAATCTCCGTACGATTGGATGGTAAAAAAAATACATAATAATCAGCCAAAAATAACTGACTTTTTTTATTTTCCCATAATAATCTTATACTAGTTATACTAGTGATGTATACTACATATATATTATAAGTGTAAGTTTTATTAGTATATAGCGTATCTGAACCGTTAAATCAATAGTATGATTCACTAGTGTATTGTAGTATGTTGTAGCTCAAAGTTTTACTTTACAATGGTTATCTCGACAGCGGACAGTCCATTGATAACATGAGCGAACAAAACAAATGCTATGTTTCAAGAAACTAAAAAAGCGCATGATAAATAAGCTGATCATCCAAGTGCCAGATAGACAGAATATAGTAAATGCTCCTTCAGTATACTTCTTATTCCATTATGGTCGACAAGCTGATCAGTACATAAGAATTTCCATGCCTGAAACTTCAGGTTAGCTACCTGCTGCCATTTCACTTACAGAAGAAGCAGAGAAACTACGAGTCCTTCACACCTTCTTACAAAAATGTGACGAAAACTAAGCATTAGCACTACTACTACTACTACTACTACTAGTATTTCTGCGTATGTATATATATATCCTAATAATAACATTTGGTCAGGCGGCAAAATTTGCTTGCACTCGTCCGTGCACGCTGCTGGACACATAGGTACAAGAGGAGAAGAACGAAAGGAAAAACGGAAGCACATGATGGATCAGCTTCTCCTAACATCACGCTTCAATAGATGCTGCTGCTGCTGGAGCATGGAGACGTAGACAGAACTGAAAGTTTCATGGTTTGTGATGCTAATCTAATCAGGGCTAGCTTAGATGAATATATCAGTTGTGTATGGGCCTCCGCCTCCTCACACTGCTGTAGTCCATGGTCATGAACGTCCTCATCTGCGTCCTTTCCTCCGCCCACTGCTCCCCGTGCTGCCTTCTGTCATGCATCCTAATGGCACCTGCTCCATCAATCCACAAAGAAAAAATGTTTCAGAACTCAATGATATGATCTTTCAAGTGCTAACCTTACGACTTAACAAGTAATGCTAGAACTAAAGATCAATCTAACTAATCATGTTGATCAGATGACTTACCGACACCTGCTTGCTGGTGAAGTGATGAGCTGAAGATTAGCAAGAACACCAACGCAACCAGCCTCACAATCCCTGCAGGTAACCTCATGCTGTTGCCTTCAGCTAATCTTCAGTGATCACCTATGCTACTCTCACCTCCTCCTGCATTTCCCAGTGCTTGCCGTTTATATATAGAGCAAATCTCAAGCTAGTCAAGGGCATTTGAGAGCAGACAGCTCGCAAGTCAAAGGACACAGGAGAGACATATATATCGCTAGCTGCAGGTACAGTACAGAGAGAGAGCTCGTGTAGATTTATTACCTCCGTCCTGTCCCCCTCCACGGCCTTGGCATTGGGAGGACGACGCATCCCATGGGGAAGAATCTATAGTTTCTGGAGCTCACTGTTAGTTTAAGCTTGGCTGCTTGCCTTGGCTTTCCTGGGGACGAGAGCTCGTCGAGCTAGTTTAATGGCGTCTCTCATGTGAGCACCACTCGCCCGAGCGAAAACCACATGGCACTAGACTAATGAGCCCCTGGCACGCACGCGAATTCCGAAGCAGAGATAAATTAGTACGTGGTTTAGTAGCTAGTGGGGTGATGAAGGGCTTGGTTTTGAATTCACAAAAGGTTAGGCCATAACCAATCAAGCAACTAAGCAGGTAGGCTACTTCTACAGTTGTCTCTGCTTGTAGTATTTGAAGTATTATCACTAGCTGAAACAATCTAAATTTATGAATTCTACCATTAGTAAAAGCAATTATACTCCCTTAATTCTCCCTTGATTGGATAAGAAAATACGGAAGCTTAAACTGTCATTTGTTTTGTTTACTTTAGTAGTACTAGCTAGCATATTGTTCTAGCTATTTCAGTTAGCCTCATGGCCTCTGGAGAGTAGGTTAATTGCTGCCTGGATTTGCTCGAGATTCGCCATGCTAGTGCCATGCAACTCTGGAATGGAAATCGCAATGCCATTGGATTGATGCACCTAGCTACTACTAGCTAGTTGTGAGCAGTGGGTGCGTTGAGGCTAAGGGCTAGGTGAAAACTCTACTCGTTTTTTATAAGCACGTTTTTTAAATTATTAAACGGTATGTTTTTTTTTAAAAAAATTATATAAAAGTTATTTTTAAAAATCATATAAATCTATTTTTTTAAGTTTAAAATAACTAATATTTAATTAATTATGTGCTAATAACTCATCTTATTTTGCGTGATCTTCTTTCTTCTTACTCTTCATTCTCCGTTCGAAGATGAGGGGAGGGAGGCAAACTCTCTCGTTTTACATGAGTACGCTTCTCGAACTGCTAAACGGTGTGTTTTTACAAAAAATTTTCTATATAAAAGTTACTTAAAAAATCAAATAAATCCATTTTTTAAGTTTATAATAATTAAAACCCAATTAATCATACGCTAATAGTTCACCTTGTTTTACGTGATCTTCTTCTTTCTTCTTTTCCTTTACCTTCAAACACTCCCTACTTTTATATAAAAAACTTAAAAAAACACAATGTTTAGCAATTTGGAAAACGTACTCATAGAAAAAAAAAAAAGCTTTGTCCTCCTTTCCTCACCTATGCCTTAGATTGGTTGTCCTCTGACCTGTTTTTAAGCTGAAAAAGGAGGCTGTGCTATTGCCTACGGCGGCTGCTTTAAATACCCTGATAGTTTGTGAAGGTAGCTAGCTTAGCTTGCTTGACAGTGATGGCCAGGATAGATCATACCTTGATCCTGTTCTTTTCTGTCAGAACAAACGTTTAGGGATACGTTTTGCTTACACTTTTCTTTTTTGAAGCTGTCGTCAATATCGGCATGGATAGACAGCATAGTGATGAATGAAACATCATTGGGTAGCTAGAGCTGTTAGGGTCATATATTCTATTTGGATTGGCCATGCTGAAGCTGTCTTTAGATGGAGCAGACATTTCATTGCTGCCTGGGGATACTTAAATCCGTGATGCTTTGCAAAAGTAGATGATAGTGATCAAGATTGTCAAGTACTTCCTCCATCTCAAAGTAATAAAATCTAGTACTGGATGTACACATCCTAGACAGAGCCTATAATAGCATGATGATACTGTAGCCATTTGCTATATTTTAGTAGTATGTATTCTTGACATATAATCAGCTCACCTCGAGCATGCTAAACACGGGCTGCACGTTTACGTTGTGAATAATGAAGACCATGCATCTTAGTCACTGTGCCTGGTGTAAAATCGACCTACAAGAAGCTAAATAGGCTGTTTGCTGAAAAGTAGAAGACAAGTCCCATAAATACTTGATGAGAAAAAGATTAGTACCATATGATGTAAATTGTAATAGACAGAAGTAGACACAAAGGTCAAAACCATTTCAAGTATAGAGACAAGTGGAAACAAAACCAGCACAGAATGCATTTACAAATGTTTTGAATTTCAAAAGAGAAACAAAACCAAAAACACCTTCAACATGACAGTACTGCAAAAGATAATAGAATCATCACATGATCTAATTCATTACAATGTTCATGAACTCGAGTGGTGATTACAGCTTTGCTCTAGCAAAAAACAAAGTTCTGATTTTTATTGTCACAGTTTGCTTAGCTACAATTTACTGAAGGGGAACAAAATTATCCCCAGCAGGGGTGCACAATTTTAGTTCATGGTTTCTTGTAATGTTGCCAATAATATACTTCATGGAGCCCTATCAAATGGGCGTGTATCATTGTAGCATATATTCCACACAGCCTCAACTGCATCTTTTGCAGCTGTCTCTGAGCAGTAGGGATTGCTCCTGACAGACGACAGAGCCCGCCTTTTAACACATTCCTTCAGAAATGCAGAAAATGTCAGAACATACATAAATTCAGGTAGGGTTTAGCAGGTGTGCACATGTAACACATCGTCGCTGAAAAAAGAAAAAAGACTATGCTCACTCAAATCAAGTTTACTTTAGAATCTCACTTCATAAGACAATAAAACAATATTGTTAGAGCGCCTTCAAACCATAGCAGTTAAGGACCATACTTTTCGAATGTCCTACGTTTAATCACGTCTAGAATAATACACGTTACTGGCTAAATGGCAGGCTCCTGACAATAGATCCATGGTCTCCCATTCTTGTTTCCTCATTCTTAATATTTGGAACATCAAAATTAGGAGCAACAACAAATCTGGATGCTGTCAACAGTAACCTTGCTGACAAATGTTGCTTTATAGTGATTGGTGATCTAAAAAGACTATGCACAATACTTTGTACCTTTGAATCACACACATATTACACTCAGCTAGCTACAAATACTCAGGTAGCCATGGGAAACTCAAAACAATGGTCAACAAACTCAAATTATTGCAAGGATTGCTCGCAATCTAATTTGGAAATGAGTCTCAATCTCTAAATGTTACTGTATTTCACTACTCTAATTTTGTGGCCAACTAGTTCCTTGTTTTTCCTTTCTTTCTTTCCTCTCTCTCTCTCTCTCTCTCTCTGTCTCTCTCTCAGAGAGGAAGTTCGTCTGAACTGGGTAGTTCATATTACAAACATGTGAATGCACTTAAGAACAGAAAAAGACACTATAATAGATTAGGTTTCATGTGCAAAGACTAAAGAACCAATGTCATGTGTGGCATAAGCTCAACAATAAGACTGAAATTACTTACTTGCTCATGTCCCCTTATCTTCATGAAGCCACGCAACAATTCGCGTTTATAATGGCAGTTACCACTAAGGTGATTAGCTCGAATCTAACAACAAAAAATGCACTGTCATTTATCAATCTAATTCATAACCGAGCATAAAGTTTGTACGTAACGCTAGCATGTGAAATAGCCAATAACTCCAGCTTACATGGTAAGTATTTTGTTACCTCAGAGCAAGCATGGTGAGCACAGTTCTTAAAATCCAAGTTCTTGACAACGCAGTCATCATAGGCATGTATTAATTCATGAATCAATATCTGATTTATGTCGTCTTGAATACCCACTTGTTCACAGCACACCGTTATCTGGACATAAATTATTGCAAAATCAGGAAAAGTTTTGTTGGCAGATAACTTGAAATAGAACCTAGAGAAGATCTGCAGATGCAAAGCCAATCAAGAAAAACAATTATGACAAGAATTCTCTTTTTTTTACAAGGGCTCTAGCTTAGGAAGAAAGAACTATTGAGACCTATGTTGCCACTATCAGGGTCAAGGGAGGAGGATTCAGCTGATGTTTTACTAGTACTAGTAAGGTGCCCGTGCTTTGCAATGCAATATTGGGTTATGCTAGCCTATTTGTTGGGCCTTTATGACTGAGAATGGGCCAGGGGTTGGGATCGAGTAGTAAGCAGTGCAATAGTTTTTTAACTGACTGCTTGGTTTTTTCTGGTTTTCTCGAGGAGATGACCACTGCATGCGACGTGGGGGAGGGGGAGGAGGACGACTCCGCTTTTAATTCTAGTAAAAGAAAACCATACTACATGGAGATAATGTTATGCTGACAAATATCGAAATTTGAGTGAACCGGTGTGTTAGTAACTGATGAAGGTAACATGTTAATCCAAGCAGGCTGTGATGAACCCATGCCAAATCCTATCAACAGGCTTTGATGAACCCATAACCCACATGGGTTGGACAGACAGGGGGACCTTGGTGTAACTGTTTCCAAATGAGGTGCAAAGTTGAACCTAACATACTTACATATTCAAAGGTGAACAACAGCATAATAAACTGAAAACTTTCAGTATTCTCAATACCAAACTGAAGAAAATGTTACAACTGTAGTCCTCAATGCCAAACCTTTAACCTTTAAATCAAAATGTTACAAACTGTAATTCTCAATGGCAAACCTTTAACCTTTAAATCACACGCCGTGATCAGGAAGGATAAAAGAGGAAGGGGAAAGAGTCGCGTACCCCCAGCCCTGTACCGTATGAACCTGTGTGATCGAGTTTCGTGCAGTTCATCACACGGAACATCCGCGGCGGCAACGGGCAGCCGGCCTTCTCCATCCGCTCTACCATGAACCGCACCGTCGGATCTGTGGTTCACAGCGCAGATAAGGAAACTCTTCACAGAAAAGAGAGAAAAAAAACCTCCGACGGCGAACGCATATACGGCGGCGCGCTCGTACGCTGGAGAGCCGACTTGACGCCGGCGACGCAGTCCTCGAACGGCATGCAACGGCTGTCGCCGGGGAGCTCTGAGGCAGTGTCTGCCTCCGCTCCGGTGGCCTCCGGCGCGCCGCTTCTGCCGTCTGCCCCCGTCATTGCTCACTGGCTCCTGCCGCGGCGGCGGTGGCGGCGGCGTCGTGGGCTCCTCGGCGGTTTTGCTAGGTTTTACTCGCCTTCGGCCGGTATGGGCACCGCTCGAAGCGTCAAGCGCCTTTCTGCCTCGTGATTCGTGCAGGAGGTTAGGATCGTGAGGAGATCGACATGGGCCGAGGAACGTATTTTGGGCCTAAGCTAGAACGGCCCAGTACGAATGGCCCTTCCAGTGTTTTGTCCCATTTCTAATTAAGCCCAATACTTTTAATGTTTTTTTCTCTTTGGAGTAGCAAGAACACTTTGTGATCCAGATCAGGAACAGATCACGTAGCAGTTCAACATCCAGATTAAGCCATTAATGCTAGCACACTTTACGCTAATTAACTCACCTCGGACACAACGATCTAGACTCCGAAAGGCCGGCCATCACCGTCAGCTCTTGTTTAGTGAGCACCATTGCAACTTTGAAGCAGAGATGACAAGCTGCAAGGAGACAAGAAGCTGAGGAGCCAAAAGCAGAAGTACGAGCTGGAGCTTCCACGTCGAGGAAGACGCAGCAGCAGCATTTACACGCCGTTTAAAGGAGCTTATAGTTTTGGCTTATTAGCAAGCACAAAACGAGGTAAGTAATTATCATGTGATTAATTAAGTATTAATTATTATAAATTTAAAAATAAATTTTTTAAAAAAATTTCTATAGAAAAGCATTTAAAAAAAACACATGTTTAATAGCTTAAAAAACATGCACATAAAAAAAATCGTAAAGCTTATTCAAAACGGGGCCTTAGTTACTGTTTCGTCGATCGATCTCGCACGCATACAAGATGTGGTGCGTGGTATGGCTGCTGGGCACGCATGATTGCCGGCGAGTGGCTCCAAAACCGGCACGAATCCACGGTCTTCTCGGCGACCAAGAATCCAATGGAGGCCGTGCGGGTCGCGCGGATTAACCAAGGTGACGGTGACCTTGCTGCTCTTGCTTTGCTTGGTCACCCACCCTCCTTGTAGTGTTCGAATTGAGAGCTACGTGTGACTTATAATGCATACGTAAAATAAAAAATATTATTATTATATGATTAATTAATTATCAACTATTAAAAACTTGAAAAATAGATCTATTTAATTTTTAAGATATTTTTATATAGAAATTTAAAAAAAACATACTATTTAACTGTTCGGAAAACGTCACATAAAAAAAGACAACAAGCAAAACGCAGAACCTGTCTAGAAGAGCATGTCAGCCGGAGCTCGTGCGAACAATCTGTGACAGCTTGCTGGAAAGGGCAATGCTGCTGCAGTGCTACTTGTATCACCCCCACGGAGAACAGTTTTTTGATTCGTCGTCTCTAAGTCGAGATGAAGTAGTTTTTGCTCTCATTGTAAAACTGAAATGAAATGTACTGGAGCAGTAAACAGAAAGGAGAATCTTTTGAGAGCTGCTAGGCCTTTTGGCACGTGAAATGACACAATCATCGATGTTACTCCTACACAGGTTGGGGGAGATGGCACTGGCAGTGATTGCGTGCGGGCTTATTACACCAGAGGACTCGTGGAAAGCAGCAAGGGATTAGCTCAAAGTAAAGATTGATTATGATAGAGCATTATGCCATTATGGTCAGAAGAACATGGATGTCTCCTGGCTATTCCTAGCCAGTGGCTGTCCTGTTCAGGCAAGTGGTGTTGTTCTGGGCTAAGCGCACCGGCCTAAATCCGGCTGCATACAGAAGAGCGAACATGTTTGATTGTCTATGGAAGTAGGATAACCTTCTATCATCAAGTTCTACTACCCGTTCTTTCTCTGGCTAATCATGCATAAACCAATCAAACAAAACCTATAGCAGATGCTTCCAGCTAGCGCACCGAAAGGAAGCGGCAATCATCTGTATCAACCTTAATTTCTGGCACGATTTCTGTGTCAAGGGTCTTGACATACAAATACATATAGTAGTAGTACGTAGTATTAAGTAGCGCTTCAGATAGTTGAAATGCTAATGAAAGTTGATTGATGGTCGAGTTGTTTATACGGATAATTCAAATATTATACATTATAAACCTAACAACTACTGACTTAGAATTACTGGTGTAAGAAATGCAAATGAACAAAGTTTTGGCACTAAGAGCTTATTCATTTTGTTGCCAAAATCGGCATTTCCAAAATTTGGTATATTTTGGCTTTATTAAATTTTGATAGCATTGAATGTATTTAGTTTGGAACCTTTCTAAATTTTAGTAATGTTTTTATGAGAGAAGCTTATGAAATTCTAAATTTTGGTAGGATGGCAATGATAAGATTATATTTAGTTTTTCAACCTACCAAAATTAGTTTGGTAGGGTTAAAATGATAATAAATTGAATATGCCCTAACTTAGAATTGCTGGTGTAAGAAATGCTAGAGAAGAAAGATTTCTAAGAAATGCTCAGTCCGTTCTAAAATATACTAACTTCTAACATTCAAAGGTGTTCTAAAATATAATAACTTTTCACTTAGTCTCTCATCTCAAACAGTTACAATCATCTCTCACTTAATTTTTTCATCTACTTCTCTTCTCAACCAACTATTACATCTCGTATTTAATTCCATCTACTAGTATTTTCTTAATACATATGGCAACTCTATAAGTTTTATATTTTAAAATAAAGTACGTATAGTATTTTTAACAAAAAGCAAATAATTCATAACAATGGTTAAACCGAAAAGAATGGGTCTGTCTGCGACGGACGTTCAGGTTCACTGCACTTACAGAAATTCAGAAGATTATCGATCATCCAATCAGATTACATTAAAAATTTTCCCATTGGCAGGGTAGGGAAAAAAAAATCAGTACTCCCTCTATCCCAAAATAAATATAGGACATCTTCCTATAAAAGTTGATTTATTTTTAGAACAGTTCAAGTAGAAAAATATACTACTCCTTCTATCTTAAAATAAAAAATTAATACTAGATGTGACATATTTCAGTACTACGAATCTAAATGGATAGAGGTAGTACGATTAGCTCTAATTCTTTTATTCCTAAAATATGTCTTATTTATAACTAGGTTTTTTATTTTGTTAGAAAGGGAGTAGTTTATTTCGGTCAAAAAGACCAACAACTTTCCGTGACCCCAGGATATCTGAGGCCTGCATTTTGATTGGACATCTGGTTACGGTCCTCTGCCGGTATACTGCAAGTGCACGGCGCAATGGAGGCGAGAGAGAGTACCCTAGGCAGCTAATCTAGCCTTTCAAGTCCTACAAGCGAAATGATGATATCCATGCACAACAGCACAGGGCACACAGGAAACGAAAAATTTTCTTTTTCCTTTTGTCCTTCTCGAAGAAAATTTCCTGCTATTTCCGGCTTTGTTTTTCTTTCACTCCTCGGTGATCGAGCATTGACATGACGCGAACGGTTAGTTTTTTTACTGGGCAATGGTCATCCTGTCTTTTCATGGAATTCATGGTACTGTTGTTGAGGAATTACGTTGACGAATAGTTTTTACTGGTAGACCCTGAAAAAAACTTTTATTGAGGGAGGCTTCAACTCAAGAGACACGAGTAGTCTGTTTATCTTCTTATTGGGCCCCTTGGGAATGCAGAAATGACGAAACATGGGAATTGGATCTAGTAGTAGGACTTTGGGAAACATATTTATGCAAAACTGTGGAGGTCATAATCCCAGGTATCCTTATAGAAAATAAATACGATCATCCGAATAGGAGATAGACCATCCTAAGTAATTAGAGATAGAATAGAACTTAGCTTAGTGTTACCTTATATGATAAAAAAACTGATAAAATCCTAGCCGAATACTCTATATATAGATAAGGAAATCCTAGACCGTATCCAGCTGAGTTTTCTACATGGTAACCCTCGCTCCTCAACCTATATAAGGCGGGCAGGGAGCCCCCTCTGGAGAACAACTCATACATAAGCGAAAGCAATCCATCACAACAGAAGTATAGTATCATCTCTCACTGAAGGCCTGAACCTGTCTAAATCTTTGTCTTTCGAATTCATCTAATTTTAGATCCGACGTATAGTCCCTACATCTTTATTGCCAATATATAATATCAACAAAAAGGATGATTACAAACATATGAAAAGAAAGCTAACATAACCGGTTAGATAGCCCATAGGAAAGAGAGCAATTGGATGGGAGAGATAAGACTAAAAATAAAAGTTTGTAGGAGGTTTAAATCTCATACTAACTTTTCCCTAAAATCTCCCTACATATATTATATAATTCCAAAGAAATTATATAGAATTTTAAAATCCCGTTCGAGAGAATAAAATAGGAAAATTTCCTATATGATTTACATTCTACATAATTTCTTTATGAATCCATTGTTCCAAAGGTGGCTTAATATTTTTCCTTAGCTGGTGTACCTTTCGTTGTTTTTCATTGTGCTATTTTTTTCTTCTATATATTACTCTATGTCTGTAGACGTGGTACTGCTTCTACTGCTATATCTGTACATTTTATGTTGAAGACAGCAGATAACACATGTTTCTTCCTATATTTGTTCATGCATTTTCCATAATATTATTAGCATTCACCTCACACTCAATTTTGTGCTAAACTCCTAGCCCAACAATGGGACAGGGTGAGACAGCTGTTTGGGGTCCTCTGAAGATACATAGGGATTTTTCAGGACGTACTTTGACTTTGCCTACCACAATTTATACAAAGATAAAAACAAACAAATACCGACATACTCCTATTCTGGTGTTACATTCTACGCCCTCATTTTTGTTCCAAGTTATTTGTCCCACAAAATTTTTTCTAGCGATCAATGATTGAAGTTTGCTAAGGTGGGAAGACAAATATATTGGTATTTGCTAAAGTAATGGACAAATGCAGTTTGCTAAAGTGGAGGATGATCTAGCCTTTAACCATTTTTTAATACATGTGAGATGGGTTAAAAATAATGTTCTTTTAGGACGAAGGTAGTATTTTTTCACTTATTTTAGGGAAAACTTAAACCTACCTGTTCTAGTGAAAGCCTATACCTATCCTATATGATACTGCCCTTCGGGGAGCCTCCGCTTGGATAGGACCAAGCTTCGGATTAAATAGCAACAACCTACTTCCTTCTTATTTCCGGGCTCGCTTCCACTACAAGAAATCCTATAATCCATGACGCATAAATTCTGTCACAATTCATTTTGAAACCGTCATAAAGCATTGTTTGTGATGTTTTTGAAATTGGTCATGTATTAAGCGTCACAGAATAACTTGTATGACGTTCTTGTTAAACCGTCACGGATATATTCAATCCATGACGTTTTGTAACTGTCATAGAATGGCATCAGGTCCGCATAACCTAGCCCAAGCCCAGAGTTAGTGATGAAATAAATGTCACAGATTATAGACACGTCTGTCATAGAAATAGTTGCCACATCACTAGGCCTAGTGACGTGTTTGTCACGTGGATGTTGATGTCAGCCACAAATTGGGCCCTGTTTAATATCAGAATTGTATTGGGCCTAGCCCATTTGCTGTATTTCACAGGCTGGCACATTTTAGCCCATTTATGTGGCCCAACTAAAACATTGCCCAACAATTTTGTACCAATTTCCATTCAATCCAGCTTGGAGCACATTTCACAAATAATTAAGCACAACTGATTCATATATACATACAGACTCAATGACATCCAAATACACTATTTGTCAATTTTTCATTCAGCAATGTCACAAAATATCTCAAGTTTACATACAGTTTCAACCAACATGTAATGTAATGAGTGTCACTTAGCGCTAAACAGCAGCAACAAGCGCTAAACAGCAGCAACAAAAGCAAAACAGTAGCAAAAGCAGTTTCATCCAGCAGCAAAAGCAGTTTTATCCAGCACCCAAAACAACAGCAAAAGTGTATCGCAACCTCACATAGCACACAACTAACTTGGTTGAATCTGACTTAGCACAAGCTGGAGTTTCGCCTCCAAATCAGTTTGCTTCTTTCTCATCTCCTCTTGGTCCCGAATCCTTGCATGTTCTGTTTCCTCCACTTGCTTTGACAGACCTCTACTTGCTTCAATAGCTCATTCTTTGCCATCTTTTCAGCCTCCAATTGCGCGTCAGTGTTCTCTACTGTGTTTCTAGAACAGAGATTCCGTAACCCCACATTTAGAAGGAACTGGTTTTTCTTAGTCTTTTGAGCAAGTACATCAGCCACAGCTTGAGTAGCGGAAATGGATTCTTCGCCTTCTGTAGGTGTATATATCTTGCTTTCCATTTCAGTCTATCATGCAAACAAAAAATAGTGTTCATGATCAAAAGACAGCTAAAATTAAATAGGCATATTTAAGAGCAGTATTTTGAGCAAGATGGCTTACTATAGCCAATTGTACAGCAGGCGTGAAGCCTTTCTTTTTCTTGCTGTAGTGGCATTCTTTGAACAGATCCAATGCGTCTGGTTCTTCATCACTGTAATTGCCTTCCTGAAAACAACACTGCTTTAAGTCAATTTCAGCAGATCAAATGGTTGTTATGAACCACATGGAAGAAACAGAAGTGAATGAAGCAAGTATAGTTTGTTCTGGACAAGTTATATGTTGCATATTGATATATCTAACTTACCAAATTTTCAACAAGAACCATATAGCTACGAGAACCAGTTGTTTGATGGAACTTAACTTGGCTTCGATTGTCTTTATTTTTTTGACATGTCTCCTACATGAAAGATAGAATATATGTAAGGCAGTGGTAGGCAGCATGCACAATAATGAAAATACATAAGACACTTCCACTTTTATGAAGAAACATACCATTTTTTTGGCAGTGGCCCAACTGTCCAAAAGGTCATTCCATTGTTCATTAGTCATCGATTTGATTGGAGAAGTTTTAGGCACCAAGTGTAGTGGGAAAGGATCAAAATACTTTTTCTTGAGCTTGTACCGTTGTTGGCGGACAGCCACATTCATCATATGCAAGCAAGCCTTTTGAACTACCTCATCACTGGTGTTGATATCAAACTTCGCCTATCACGAAACAAAGGGCATGCATAAGAATTCCAGTACAAAGAATTAATGAACAGTTTGCTTCACATTGAATGGGGGCAAGGCATAGAGAATTTACTTACACCAAGTTTTCCTATAAATAGTTCAAACAACCCAGGTTGGTTCTTGTATTCTTTCCAGTGCTTAAGCACGGGCAAATGATTACTAACTATAATGTTGCATTCAGTTGCAAACTTTGCCGCAACTAGAGGTACCACAGGTCTTGTCCTCCCTTCAGAAATGACAACAGGTAGCTTGCCACGCCTAGCTCTGTTCATCCTTTGGAGTCCATATCCCATATTAGGTCCCCTCACCCGTCGCTCCTTTGCTCCTAGTTGTAGTTAAACATAAGAACTGCAATTAGTGAGGTAAAATAGGTAATGACCCAGGAATGTAAAATTAACATGTCTGAATTTAAACTGACCAGGTCTGAAAATAAAATGAACTAGTGACACATGCATGTAAATTAATCAAGCAATCAACACTATTAATATGACAGAAAGAAACATGGTAGTAGGACTAGCCTTCAACAGTGGCCTGTGTGTGGCCATAAGCATTGCCAACAACTACAACTTGGGCAACTTCATGTAGCGATAGAGTGTGCACATTGGTATCACTTGGTGTCAGACTTGATGTAGCAGTGGTTTTTTGTGACTTTGTAATTCTAGTAGGTTGTGGCTCTGCATAAACTCTCTTATAACGAGGTTTGATTCCACCAGGAGCATGTCAGCAACTCTCTTCTTAGGGTCCTTCGAGCCCTGTTGGTAATGGAAGTAATGATCAATCAACAATTCCTTAAGGATATATATTTCATAAGGAAAGAAATAAATATATTAATCATTAAAAAGAAAAAGATTAAGGAATTAGCACCTTAGCACTATCATCATCAAACAAATCTCCTTCAGCAGTATCATCTTGCGAAGGATCATAGTCAGAATCAATGTCTTTACTACTATAATTTCTCTTATTCTTGTCAGCAGTAATGGGATTTCTGATTGCAAACTCATAGGCTAAATCTAGAATCCCAAGTTCACGCAGCCTTGCACTGTTCTGCATACATTGTACCAGGCGCTTTTGTTCGTATGGATGCACTGGCCGTTCTAACATGACAAAATGAACAAGAACGATGGATTACTACTGACTTCTCAATACTTAAATTTTGGTATGGAAAAACTAGGAGCGGGAACATGAGAAAGTCACTAACCCTAGCACTGACAGTAATCAATCATTAACAGCAACAGTTTCAAGGCACACAAACAGAAATCGGAAATATGTTCAATAGAGAGATGAGTCAGGACAGTACCTTCTATCTGACGTCCTTGTGGATTCTTCAGTGAAGGTACCGTCGGCATGAGTAGAGGCCTAGATGCTGTGACGGCGTGGTGCTCCTAGTGCCCCAAATGTGGTGCAGGCGAGGTGGAGTCCAGCCCCCAGATCCAGTGCTGATTCCAGAGATGTGGTGTAGGCGAGCAGGAGAGGCGGTGGGTGGAGGAGGCAGCAGCGTTTTGGGGAGAGGTGGTGCTGGGAGGAGGCAGCAGCGGTTTGGGGAGAGGTGGCGGCTGGACTCTGGAGGAGGCAGCAGCGTTTTGGCGAAGGATTTGCTGCTGAGAGATATATATGGGAGGCGGACTCGAGCGCGGGATCGAAAAAATTGGAGGCGGACTGAGCGTGGGATGGGAAAAATTGGAGGCAGGCCCCACCTGGTAGCTGCTCACGCATGGTCAATATACCTTGTTTTTGTTGACTTTACTGGTGGCACACTAACTGAATGTTTTCAAAAATTTCGAAAAATTTACAGTGCTTTCAAGAAGCTATGTTAGATGTGTTTACCAAATTTGAGTTTTAAAATCATCATAAGTTGAGAGGAACAAAAAAGACAAAAAAATTGATTTTTTATATTTTTATAACTCCTAAAATATAATGAGTTTTGAACTTAAATTTGTTGTGACCCTGTTCCATGTCAAGACCAACCTCTGCACTTTTTTTCAATTTTTTTGAACACTTGTATCAAGAATTTGCACTACAATTTGAGTATGTGGCATATATGTTATGGAGATTATAGTCAAGTTAAGGGTGAATTGAACTCACACATTTTTAGGCGTGTCAAAACATTTCATAAAAAATTCTATTTGTACACATGTACACAAAGTTTCATTACAAAAATTGAATTTGTTGGAGATTTACAAAATAGTGAAGCAAATATTGGAAAGTAACAATTAATGAATAGGTAAGTATGCACAAAAAGTAACTTCATTAGCATTATTGAAATGCATCAATGAGATATATAATATTTGTATAAGGTTACAGAAAAAAGAATCATCTAATTCGGACACCATATGCGAAATCTAAACATGTTTGAAGATTTAAATACGAATCAAAATAAAAAAATGAATGAGACAACCAAGAACCAGGAAGAACTGAATGCTGGCAGGTGGGACCTGCATGGCGGTGTCACATATGAACGCGTACGCTAGAAAATATGCCTCCGACGGGGGTGCCACGCGCGAGAATTGGACTGGGCCGTCCGTTGCAATCGGCCCATTAACCACGTTGCCGCGTGATGAGCGTATATGTGCTGTATTTGTGCCGCATCTAGCACACTAAAGTGGCAAGCTTTTTAATTTTCACTGATAACAGATAAAACCGAAACACACTGATCTTAGCAATTTTTTTAATTTCAATGAAATGTCAGCTTAATCACACCAAGTGTTCGGTGACACTTAGAAATCAGCAACAACTAATGTGAACAAAATTTGCATTCAACTAATGCGCAAGTCAACCAAGTGTTCAGTGACACTGCTGCTAATGAAGTTACTTCAAATTTGCATTCAACCGAATGTTTTTCAAAGCACAAGTCATACATCCATACACATACAGGAACGGCTAAACATTACAGAGACGATAGAAAATACTAAAGCCATGCATCTGACGAAGAAAATATAGGAACGGCTAAACTTTACATCTGAAAATACACATCTGAAGAAGGCTGCAATGGCTAAACTTTACAAAGATGATAGAAAATACTAAAGCCATGCATTTGACGAAGGAACCATTAATTTGCCAAACTGAAGTAGCATCTCCAGGCCAATCTCATGCGTAGAGATCATCTAAAAACAGAATAGAATGCACCTGGAAAAAAAATTCATTTCAAATGATCAAAAACAAAAGGCACTACAAACAAGACAGAATGCACTTGTAAACAAAATTCATTTCAAATGATCAAGAACAGAATGCACCTGCTAACAAGTGACTAGGGGTGGCAATTTCCCCGTAGGGGCCGGGTCCCCGGCGGGGACCTGCCCCTATGGGGGCGAGGGCAGGTGGCATTTTAGACCCGCGGGTAGTCGGGGTCGGGGCCCCGGTTAAAAGCGGGTGCGGGTTCGGGGGAGGATTTGAACCCGCGGGTCATCCGCGGGGCCTCAAAATAACAGTAAACCCATTAACCCGGACTATATAAACTCACTCCTCCTCATCTCAACCCTAATCCCCAACCGCAATTGGCCAACCCAATCCTCGCAGGGGCAGGCGACGGGCAGCGGGTGGCGCCGATTCCCCATCGCCTCCTCCCTCTTCGCAGCGGCAGGCGGCAGGCGGCGCCGGTTCCCCATCACCTCCTCCCGCGGGCGGCGCTGATTCCCCATCGCCTCCTCCCTCTTCGCAGCGGCAAGCGGCGGGCGGCGGGCGCGTCGGTTCCCCATCGCCTCCTCCCTCTTCGCAACGGCAGGCGGCAGGCGGCAGGCGGTGCCAGTTCCCCATCACCTCCTCCCGCGGGCAGCGCTGATTCCCCATCGCCTCCTCCCTCTTCGCAGCGGCAGGCGGCGGGCGGCGCCGGCATGGGGCGAGCGGCAGGAGGCGACGGCACGGGGCGGGCGGCGGGCGGCAGCAGCACGGGGCAGGGTAGCCAGGCGGTGGCGGCAGGCGGCGAGCGGCAGCAGCAGGCGACAGCGGCAAGCAGCGAGCGAGGGCGCGGGCGAGGGCGCGGGCACGGGCGAGGGGAACCAGCGGGGCTGGGGCCGGGTCCATATTTCGCCCCGCCCATGGCATCGGGGCCGGGGCCGGGTGGAGAAATCGGGGGTCAGGGGCGGGGGCGTTCCTGCCCAACCCGCCCCCGACCCGACCCGTTGCCACCCTTACAAGTGACAGAAGTATAACATATTAAAAACAAGAACCATGCCAAGGCAATCAAGTATAACTCTTAACAGAACACTGCCAAAGTATCATTTGTAGCTATTCATCATCACTGTCCACCTCATTTGTAGCACCTTCTTCGTCATCGCTGCAATACTACAAGAGTGTATCATCTTCTTCATCATCTGTATCAATGTTATGTATTTCTTGCCTTTTTTCTTTCATCACACGTGAAATTTCAGCAGCTTCAAAAAGCAGGCCTAGTTCATCATCTCTATTTAAAGGCCGGCCACATGTAGTGTCAGAAACTGCTTTCCGTGCACCCTCCTCTTCACAACTCTCATCCTCTTGATATGCAGGAGCACAATTATAATGTAAGGTGACGGTTTCACTTACATTATAAAGATGTCTATGGTCAAAAGTCTGCACAACTTGCCAATTTTTATCCTTCCTAGCTTGAGTGTCTGGCAAATAAAAGACCTTCCTAGCTTGAGTGGCCAAAATTAAAGAATCATTCTTATACCACAGAGTTCCAATATTTATGCTTTTGAAAAAACCATCATCTTTAAGTTCAGTCCTCTTCCCATCTAATTTATACCAGTCACATTTGAACAAAACAACTGACCTCCCTTCTTCATCATTGCAGTTATAGTCCAACTGAATTATCTCTTTCAAGGTTCCAAAAAAATCAATGCAATGACCGTTATGTGTACCTTGTGACATTACTCCACTGTTTTGCGTCTTCTTATTCTTGTCACGGTCCACAATGTTAAACCGCACACCATTCACTATGCACGAAGAATATTTCTTGATTCTGAAATCAGGACCACATGCCAAGGAAAACAGATCATCATCTACCTCGTCTTCATTTGTAAAACGCAACCTCATGATCTGCCAAATATAAGTGACATATATGAGATACTAACATGGTTCCTGATATAAATTGGAGAAACAATATGCAAGACGTGAATGAAAACTAACATGGTTCTTGATCCAAGTCTGGAATGCTTGCTGGAGCGTTCTCTCAATGTTAGGGACTCCATCTCTCTCTAATTCATCTCTGAACATTCTGCACAAAGAAAAAGAGAGTTAGCATCCATACAATACAACAATACCTTATAAAAGTATAGGAGGCAGGAATTAGACATACTTGACATATTTCTCAACTTGACTACAATTATTCAGCACGTACCACACCATTTGATCAATTCCATTATCATCATATACAAGTTCAGCTGCGGAAGTAAAATTAACTCCATGCCCAAAAACATCAACACAGTAGGCCTGTTCATTAGAAAAACCAATATTTCTTGGTTCTCTATTAAATCTTGTTTCAACATCGTCCATATATTTAGAGCAAAATGTCAAGCATTCATCCGCAATATAGGCCTCAGCAATTGAACCTTCTGGTCGTGCCCTATTCCTCACATAGCGCTTCAAAGTATACAAGCGCCTTTCGATTGGCTACATCCACCCATATTGCACAGGACCTCGTAACAATGCCTCATCAGGTAAATGTACAGCAAGATGCACCATTACATCAAAAAAAGCCAGCGGGAAGATGTTCTCAAGCTTAAACAAAATTATAGGGATTTCTTTCTTCATTTTAGCCAATATATCCTTATTAAGAGTTCTGCTGCACAGTTCCCTGAAAAACTTACCGAACTCTGCTATTGCTTCATAAATATCCTTATCCAAAAATCCTCTCATGGCAACTGGTAGAATTCTTTGCAAAAGAATGTGACAGTCATGTGTCTTCAGCCCTTGTACCTTGGTTCCCTCGGCATTTAAACATCTTGAGATATTGGAAGCAAATCCATCAGGAAACTTTACCTCCCTAAAAAATTACAAAATCCTATCTTCTGTTCAGTGGACAAGGTGTATCGAGCATGAGGCATATGACACGAATCTCCATTCTCTCTAATTTGTAGCTCTCTTCTAATTCCTAAATCTTTCAGATCAAGCCTAGCTTTATGTGTGTCTTTTGTCTTCCCAGCTATATTAAGAATTGTTCCAATTAAGTTCTCACATATGTTTTTTTCGATGTGCATTACATGAAGATTATGCCTCAACTTCAAATTTTTCCAATATGGTAACTTCCACAAACTAACCATCCGGCTCTAGATTTGGATATGATCCTCGTTCATGTTAGAATGCTTCCTTTTTTCGGCTACCTGTTGGTTCCCAGGTCTAACATTTTTAACCTTCTCCAATTCAACCAACAACTCTTCTGTAGAGAATTTACTAGGAGGATCAATGCCCTCATGAATTCCAACAAATTCATTATTTCTCCGCAAACGATGCCCTCTTGGAAGGAAATGAAAGTGACCAAAATAACCAATTTTGCTCCTCAGGCCATATGCAAGAGGGTGCTTATCACAGTGGATACATGCATAATAGCCTTTTGTGGTATGCCCTGAAAGTGTACTCAATGCAGGGTAATCATGAATGCACCACAATATTGCAGCATGAAGATTAAACATTGTACCACTAAGAGCATCATAGGTACACACACCCATCCAAACCTCAAGTAAATCATCAATAAGAGGCTCTAAAAAAACATCAAAGTCCTTCCCAGGAGATTTAGGTCCAGGAATAAGCAGAGCCATCATGAAATTCAACTCGGCCATACAAGCCCAAGGTGGAAGGTTGTATGGCACAACAATTACAGGCCACATGCTATATCTTGAATTATTCTCTGAAAAGGGATTAAACCCATCGGTAGCAAGGCCAAGTCTAAGGTTTCTAGGATCCTCTGCAAAATCTGGATATTGTTTGTCAAAATCTTGCCATGCCTCTCCATCAGCTGGGTGGCTCATCTCCTTGTCCCTAGGCTCGCGCTTTAGCTTATGCCATTGTGCTTCTTTTGCTAATTCTTTGGAAACAAACATCCTCTTTAACCTAGGTGCCAATGGAAAATGTCTCAACACTTTTTGTGGAATTTTCTTTCTTTCAGGGTCCTTCCATCTTGACAGATCCACAAACTGGACAATTATCAAGGATGGCCCTTGACTTTCTAAACAGGACACAATTATTTAAGCATACATGTATCGATTCATATCCAAGACCTAATTCCTTTAGAAGACTCTTAGCTTCATTGTATGACTTTGGGGCTGTATTGCATTCCGGGAATACTTTGCACAATAACTTTAATATTGCAGTAAATGCAGAATTGCTAATACTATAAAATGACTTCATGTGAAGAAGCTTTACCACAAAGAAGAACTTTGAAAATTTGGTGCAGCCGGGATAAAGCTGACGCTTTGCCTCTTTCATCACTTTGTCCATAAATGACTCGTTATCAGGTCCATCTTCATCTTCACCATCTTGTTTATCTTGTACTCCTGCAGTGTATAAGTCTCCTAAAATTTCTTCAAAATGATCAGAACCATAGTTGTCATCCTTGGATAGACCAACAGTCTCTTCATCATTGCTGTCATGCACATCAATAGGATGCTCAATAACTTTTGCATCCAAGTTCTCTCCATGATGAATCCAACAGGTATATGTACTTTCCATGCCATTCATCAATATGTGCTTCTTCACAAGATCTTGTTGTAAATACTTCTGATTAAGGCATCGACTACACGGGCACAGAATTTCATCATCCTCACTGAATTTTCCTTCAATAAACCTCATAAACTCTTTAACACCATTGATGTGTTCAGGTGAAAACAACCTGCCATGTACCCAACTTCTATCCATCTAATAAGCATGGTAGGAAAAGAAATTAACAAGTCGGCACTAATTAAAAAGCTACATTTAACAAGATGAAGAACAAAATCAGAGGACTACCTTGACTGCTGGCCAATGTTGAGGTGAGGAAGATGGGGTGTGTCGGGCAGAGAACCAGAGCACTCCTAGGAGCAGTTAGTGCAGAAAATGGCACCAGGCGCCACGGCGCTCGGCCTTGGCAGCGATGGCGGTGTTCGGCAGCGGTGGTACTTAGCACATCTGCGCCGGCAGCAAGGATGCTTGTCCTTGGCTGCCGTCCCCGATGTGGCACGGGAGTGGTGGAAGTCGGCGAGATGCAGCGCAGTAGTGCCGGGCGCCGGAGAGATGCGGCGTCGCATATGCGGGCAGGGGTCGGCGTCGGCATCGGTGGCCACCATTGGTGAGGTGCGCTGGGGCGTAGGGCCTGAGCGGCGGAGAATCGGAAGGCCGCCGGCAGCGGTGCGGTGCTAGCTCTGGCGTCTAAGTCTTGGATGGGTCAATAGGTGAACGGGACATGGCCATGCAGATGGGGGATTTTGACATCTATTCAATCGGAAACTAGTTACAAAAAGAATAAAAGTCTAAGCTTATCAGAAAAAGTCAGCTAGCCCAGTGGTCATCTGGTGTTTTTGTGTTCCTGGAGGTCACGGGTTCGATCCTCATATGGCGCAACCTTTTTACTCTGCGTGGCAGCACACCTCACATATGGCCTGAAATGCACAGGATGTCATGTCAGCAATATTTTTTTAAGCTGCCTATTTTTTTATTTTAAGCAGCCAATTATTTTATCCACCATACCGTGACAAATTTGAATTCATCACCGTAATATGGTTGATCTGTGACGATTATCTATTGAGTTTATGACAGATTTGAGAATTTCGTCATAAAGTACGGGCCGGCTAAGCCCACTATTGTTGATTTGTTACGGAAACTATATAACCATCACAGATATACTATATCCATGACATTCTCAAAATACGTCACAGAGAATCCGTCATGGATTACGGGATTTCTTGTAGTGCTCTTCGAGGGTGTAACGCCGCCACCCCAGCACCACCTATAGTGACACCAGAGAGGAAGCACCGTAAGAGATTGGCGTGAACCAAGTCCTACAGAACCGTGATGCCGGTACCAGTCCCAGGAAACCTTATTGGTACCCACAGTCAACGGAGATGTACCACAACAACTAACTAAATAAATAAATATATTATACCTTATAGGAGGTCACACCTTCGGAACGACTCCGAGAATGTCACCAGCAAGCAAAGAAACAACAGCGGAACGACAGCGCAACGAGAACCCAATCCACAAGCAACGGCTTGCGATTAGAAAAGAAACTCTAATCTTCACTTCAACTTCACTCTTCCTAAGGAGGAAAAATAGAAATAGATTGAGTACATAAGTACTTAGCAAGTCATGGGAAAAAGTGAGTTATACAGGCCACCAAGGAAGGCTGGGTTTATTTCGTAAATATTTTATTTTGAAACATTTTTCAAAACTCTAAGTGCGGGTTGATCTGAGTGTAGCTGGAAAGAGACTCTCGGCTCAATCCTGTCCGTGAATTGCTTTACAACAACTCAAGCGGACGAATCAAATTTTAATTGTTTAAAGTTTTTAGTTAAGTCTATTCCTATACTGCCTGCCGAGTCGCGACAACGGTTCAGTGGGTCTGCCCTCAGGTAACTTTCCACACTTTTCCCATCTATTAGTTTATTTTCACTTTTGTCCTTTTCAGGACATTATCTCATCGTCTCAACTCTTTGGCTCCTCGAGCCGTCCAGTATCTTAATTCTCAAGCACACACTGTTTCCACTCGGAAAGCCTAATCTATGATGCCATTCGACATCCTGGCCCACACAGGTCCGTTTCAGACCACGTAATAGCCATCCTGGCCGATTCTGGTAACGATTCCCAATCCCACAAACCACTTTCACAAACATTTGTAAATAATTCTATACTAGAGGAATCACTTCATATTGCCCATAACCATGGGCATGTCTATTCAAATAGTTTAAGACTCTGCAGAGGTGTACGCTTTAGCCACACGATATGAGCTTACTTCCCTGTAACACCCTGAAATTAATCCCATTTAAATATGATTGTGAAAAATGAATTTTAGAAAATAAATTAAAAGCTTCAAGGAGTGCAAACAATAAAAATCAGAGAAAAGTTATAACAAATTGGGCGTAGAAATAATTTTAATAAATACTAGGCTTAGGATTTATTTGATTAAGGGATATATTTTTGGTGAATTAAAAAATTCTCACAGCAATTAAATAAAAGAAAAACAAAATAAAGCCCCCTTTTCCTCTGCTTGGGCCGAATCTGGCCCAACACTGTTCCCTCTTCTCTGTTCGGTGGGCCCCATCTGTCAGCCACCGGCTCTCTCTCTCTCTCTGATGACGTCATAAAGCTTTTCCCAATTAAATTAAATCCTTAATGACACAATAAATCAATTTAATTCTTTTGAATAGGCTTTTAAAAGGTTTAAACTTCTAAAATTCATAACTAATTCATCTGAACTCCGTTTGGGGTGATTCAACTTGTAAAATTCTTTAAAAATCAAGATCTACCCATTAAAAATATAATATTATACTGTTCATTTATGCTTATGTACTGTTTTGCTCGTTTTTGATTATTGCCTTTAGCCGCCGACGTTTCGGAAGAGCCACAGTTTCTTGAGGAGAGTTCCGAGGCTTGTGCAGAGCAGCAAAGCAAGTCACACAGATTCCTCAACCCCTTTGAGCATATTGTTCCTATGTTTAAAGTTATATTTTTCCCTCAACTTTGCATCTATTTTTATAATGTTATCGGAATGGGAAACTCTTATCCTTGTTTATAGCCTCATTGACTTGATTACTTGTTATTGTGCCTATGAGATAAATGTGACCAGCTAGCTTTATTTATTGGTTGGCTAGAATACTCTTAGGACCCTGCTTAGCCATGCCTAGCAAACTATAGAACAACTTCTGGGCTATAACTTTAACTTCGATTATAATATTCAGTTCACATGAAATGATAAAGCAGTTCACGACTAAGGTCATGCAAGGATAACTTAATGGTCCACTAAACTTTGATTAAATGGTGGGTTGCGAGCACTAGGGTTGTGATTGTTGCTAGCGGTGCTCGTGATAGTTAAGAACCGGTTTGCAGACTACTTGTTACGAAGCAACACTCATGCTAAACACAAGCTAGAATGGGATAGCAGCATTTGAAGTGTGCCAAGTTCAATAGGAGGCACCAGGGCTTGGTTTGTGGGTGGTATAAGTCCACATGGCAGTTGTCAATAAGTCCATGCATTTAGGCGTCTAGCCGTCTTGCGGGAAGGTATTTGATCACTCCTACCGGAGACCGGAGGCTTGGCAGGAGGTTCTCCTATTGTGCAAGTTACATGGATAATCTTGTCACATCTTCTTTTCGAGATACACTGGTGGTATTAAGGCGCACAGCGATGTGTTGTGGAGTTATGTCTTGTAGGTAAATTGGTACACCTCTGGCCAAAGTAAAACTATTCGAATAGCCGTGCCTGCGGATAATGGGTGAGCCTAGCAATGTTTTCTGTGATTAGTCTCACATTAGTAAAATTTGGCTATTTAATGGTGAAGAATGTTTAGCTCCAGGTTAGAGTGGTTGGGCCTATACCGTTTAGGTGAGCGCTATAGTGTTGATTAATATTGCTTAATTGTTGATATTTTATTACTCTCTTAAATGCTTTATTAAAGATTGTTTATACAAATTGAGCCATATTATGCCATCCTTTGCTATCTTGTGCACTTGCATACTTGCTATGTAGCTTGCAGAATATTTTATGTACTCATCTTGCAATCAACAATCATCATTCAGAGGAGTACTTCAGCGAGGAGGATTTCCTAGAGCACTAAGCGAGAGCCTAGTCAAGTTCGTGGAGTGGGTGTCGTCACGTCATCTTAACTTATTTTCTGCTGTTATAACTTTATTATCTTGAGAGGTGACATTCGTCTCTATAATAAATACTTTGATATGTAAACAATTACTTTGTTATCAACTTTGTCATGTGTGCCTCGGTTGATTCCTGGACGAGGATTTACACACAATAAAACTCCAGAATTTTGGATGGAAATTCTGGGCGTGACATTCCCTCACTCGTTAGTGGAGAAGGTTCGCGACAAGGCATTTCAGGAGCCATCCCAGGATACCTCATGCCTGATAGACGGGTCAAACCAAATCTCAATTAAGCATCTCGCTCTAATCAAATACCCCAAACACCTTGACCGAGTACTTGGCAAGCTTCTCTTTCTTGCTCTACTCAGGAACCCGAGATATCCTTAAACACCTTATCTCGGTGTTTCACATCTACTGGCATGTGAGATAACCCTGTTTCGACTAAATACTGAGCCAGGGGTGTCCCAGACCACTCGTGTGGTCGCATTGTGCTATGATCAATGCAATTCCCTAAGGAATCAGTCCTTATATGCGAATACAAAGCATCTCCACCAGGCGATCACTTTGTATCGCGAGTTTTCGCAGATTACTTTTATTTCACAAAACTCGTCGACACCGCGGTCGGGTTTTTTCAAAGATTTATAAACCTAATTTTCCCATGTCGACAAACAATATTGATGTGGGTGGAACCGTCGGAATCCATGCTCAAGGAGTACGGTTGCCATGGTACTACGAGGTGGAGTGACAAGGTATAAGGGTTGTCAACGTCCAATAAGAATAATGCAACTACTAGGTAGATCCGTCAGTTCGTCGCGCAAACCGAGGCCAATCAATTTATCGTGCTCACTAATAATGCAATTTTGCAGACCAATCATTTTCAATTTTGGAGCAATATGATCAAGGAGTGACTTGCCTCAATCTTCGTCTTCAAATCCTCGCGAAAATCCGACGTTCAACGACTTCCGAAACATCGACTACACGCAAAACGAGAGAAAACACACAAAACACTAAAAATAAAATTCTATTATTAATAACTAATAATGCTATAAGGTAGATCTCAATTTTAGAAAAATTTAGAGACTTGAACGGGGTAGATCGGAGTTACGGTTTGGAAGATATGAATTTTTAAAGTTTTAAGGATTTTTCGGAAAAAGAAAAGGATTTAATTTGAATTTTTGGAAAAAGAATATTCTAGGAATATGTGGTTGAAAGGTGGGGCCCCTTTGTCAGCGGCTAGAAGATTTAAGAGAATCAGGGGGTAGTCCACCTGTAAATGACAGAGGGATGGGGGTGGGAGAGAGAAGAGATAGGGGTCCACATGTCAGTGGAGAGAGAGAGACCGATGGGTGTGGCCGACATGTCAATGAGAGAGTAGGGTCCACATGTCATTAGGATTGTGGGGAAGGGAAGTGAATGACAAGGAGGATCCACATGTCAGAGGCTTGGGATTTAAATTAAAAAGGGGGCCCACATGTAAGTCACACATTATCTGGAATGGGTTAATTAGAGGGGATCAATTAAATGGGGCCCACATGTGTCGGAGGATGAAACCTCGACGGCGGGAAGTCAGGAGACCCCCCTTTGAGATTCGGCCAGGGGAGTAGTTCTCAGGCGAATGCGGCGTCCAGTGGATCAACGGACGGATCAGCGCTCGGGAACCGGGGGCCCGAGCTGGGAGATAGAGAGATTCGGACCGTCCGATTCGGGTCCGGACCGTCCGAAACGTTGCAATCGCGCGGGAGAGACAGGAGGCGTAGACAGGTTCGGGCCGCTCGGAGCGTAATACCCTACTCCTGTGTGTTTGACTATGTGGAGATGAATATGGTATGACTGTTACAAGGCGAGCTCAGCCCGCTTGCCGGCGCTGAGGAAGAAAGACAGTAGCGAGAGTGGCAACTAGAGCGCGAGAGCAGAGAATCCTCGGCGGTTGCTAATGCTGGAGCTTGGTCTCCCCTTCGCTTGTCGGCTTGGATCCTCCTTTATAGAATTAGGGGAGTCCACAGTGCCGAGCCGCCCGGAGAGAGCTAGGCATGGTCTGTCTTGTCGTGTACATCCGCTTGCTGTTGCCACGCCGAAGCTGCTGCGGTGGGCGGCCGGAGCACGGAGATGTGACGCGCACGCCCACAGCCGCCTGCTGCGCCGCGCCTGGAGGAGCGCCTAGTCGCGTGCTACGGGCGGCTGGTCTGGCCGTCTGGTCGCCACATCGCTCTGCTGCTGCGGGCGGCTATGGCAGAGCATGTCTGGTCGATTCCTTGTCGGGCGACCAGATTATGGAGATGTGGCAGCGTACGGCTCCGCTCTCTGTCGGGAGACAGGCGGGAGGCGCCCCGTCGCCTCGCCATTAATGCGGGTAGCTGGAGAGCCGATGCACTTGAGTCAGGCTCGTGCCCGGGTCCCGGAATCGAGAGGCGAGGCCCGGGCACGGGAAGCGGCGCCCGGGACCAGGCGCCGGGTCCCGGGCACGGGAAGTGGCTCCCGGAACCGGAACCGAGGCCCCGGGCGCCGGGGGTGATCACGGTCCTCGGGCCCCCCGGTACTTGGCCGGAGGAAGGCGGTAGCCGCCCGTTGCCGGTGCAGAATATAGCCCCCGGGGAAGCTGACGTGCCAGAGGATCCACGCGTCCCTGCGACTGTGGGGACCCCCAGTCCCGTTTCGCCGACAACATGGCAGTGAAAGAAGGAGGAAATTATGATGAGATTACTGTGCACTAATGGGGCGGGGTCCACGTGTAAGTGACACAAAATTTTAAATAAGGGATTATTAAGTTTTCTCATTAGGGCGGGCCCACTAGTCAGTGAGATAGGGGGAGGATTAGGAGAGGATCACTGTGTGCTAATGGAGTAGGCCAGTGACTGGCTCAGGAGGGGCTCGGTGGCGGGAGATTGACGGCGCACGGTGGTCGGAGAGGATACGGCGGACGGCGACGCGCCGGGGGAAAGGAAGCACGGGGATGGAACGATGGAAGGACGACGAGTGTGATGGGCGGTTTGTATTGGGGAATTGGTGGTCGACGGCGGCCGGCGACGGCAGCCAGAGAGCGGCGGTGAGGTCCTACGTCATGTGGTTGTTGTCGGCGACCGTTCCAACGGTAGAGGAGGTTGGGAGGGGTAGGTTCCGATGCTGCTCGAGGGAAGGAAGGGAATAGAGGGAGATATCTGCCCCTACGTGTCACATCGGCGAGAACCCAAAGCGGCAATGGTGGAGCGGCGGCGGCCGAATTGGGGATTTCCCATAGGGCGGAGCTCAGATGGATTGGGAGGCACGGGCGGAGCCGTGAGTTGGTTAGGAGCTCAGCGGTGGGGTTTACTCAGTCGATTGGGCTCGAGAGAGGTGGAATTGGGGTGAGGCCGAGCGGCGGCAATGGCAAAGTTTGAGCTCGATTTGCAAAAAAAAAATGGTGCGGCCGGGAAGGAGGGATTTATAGGTGCGCACGGCACAAGGAGACAACGGAGAGAGGCGGTACGGCAGCGAGGTGTGGTCATGGTAGAGGCGACGCGACGCGACATGAGCTCTGGGTGGCAATGGTGCGCATTGGAGATGGTGTCATGCGCCCTGCCATGCTGTCACCAGAGAGGAGGGAAGGAGGTAGAGAGGATGGCAACGGGACGGAACAAGAGCGCACGTGCATGTTTTTGACTTTGGGGGCTCACTGGTGGAAAAGTTGCGGCTTCCCGGCCGGCTTTTGACCTGGGCATCCATGGCGTGTGGCGGGACACAATCCTCGCCGGGCTCAGGCCCCACGACGTTGACGAAGAGGGCTGCGCATGCTCGAGCTAGTGTGGGCAGGGAGGTATGGATGCGGGTGATTGCGCCGGGGAGGAGGCGAGCAAGTTCGAGAGAAGAGAGAGAAAACAGGGACCGGGGAGGAAGGAAGAAGACGAGGAGGACGACAACTAACAACGGGGGCCCTCGGGTCGGTGTCCGCTGGAGAGGCTGGTAGGCGGGCCCAGTTAGTCAGAAGCTGAGGCAGGGTGGTCGTGCGAGCGGGTGGCCTGGCACAGTGCAGGGTCGGTTTGGCTGGGCCGTGCGGGAGAGAGGCAAGCAGGCCGAGGAGAGAGAGGTGGGACGGCCCCATTGTGAATAGTGCCCCTTGATATTTTCTAGGGATTTTGTTTGAGAGGTATTTGATGATTTCTAAAAGGGATTTATTTCAAAATTGGTTATTTGAGCTCCTAAAATCTCAAGTTTTCAAACAAGGGACTCCTGAGTGATATTTTGATATTTTTGTAAATAGGCCTGAATTTTTGGAAGGATTTTTTATGAAGGAAAGAGGGAATTCAAAAGTGGTTTGGATTCGATTTTGATTTTAAAATTTGGGATTTGGTCTCAAGGAAACTTTGTGGATTTGGATGAGAATTTCGAGGTTTGAATCTTGAGTTTACAAAATTCTGACGATTCTAATCAAGAGCTTCCAGACTTGAATTTTAATATATATGTTTGAGAATGAGTTTGCATTTTTGAGAGGGATTTCAATAAAGAGAAGTAGAGCGGGAATTTTTGCTGGAATTTTATCTTCAAGAGGGATCAAAAATAGGGACAAACTTTAATGGAGGCTTTAGATGGATTTGAAGGGGATTTTGAATTTGAATTTAATTCTTGGGATTTGAGGGTTAGAAAAGTATGGAAATTTTGTAAGGGAGTTCTCGATGGGAGAAAAGTATGGAAATTTTATAAGGGAGTTCTCGATGGGAACCTGTATTTTTGGGAGGGGCAAAATAAGGATATTTTAATGAAAGGCTTCAGAGGGGATTTACAAAATTCGAATCTTGATATTTGATAGAAATTTTTGATTGGGAATTTAGGAAGGGTTTTAAAGAAAATTCAAATTACAAAATTCGATCTCCATATTCTAATAGGTTTAAAGAGAGACCTTCGAATCTCAAAATTCAAGTCTCAAAATTTTTGGAGAGAATTTGAAATTAAGGTTTTAAGGTCTCAAGGAGGGGTTTTAACTGAGATCTTCGGCACTTAGTCCTTAATTACACACAAAGAGTCAAAAAATTTTAAAATTAGGGTTTTTACTAAAATAACTTTTAATGGCCCAGAAACTGGGGCGTTATAGAGAAGCGCTTTTGGCATAGCAGGCCTCCCAAAGGAGGCCTGCGCGATAGGCTATTAGCTCAGTGGTAGAGCGTGCCCGTGATAATTGCGTCGTTATGTGTTGGCTGTGAGGGTTTTTGGAAAAAAAAATTTTACATGTATAGGCCTCCTTCAAAACATATAAGGACTCTTTTGGAAGAAAGAAATTTTGAAGGATTGAATTCCTATGGATAGAATTCCTATACGATCTTTTGTAACAAAGGAATGACTACCAAATTTCTTTGAAATTCCTTAGGATTGCCTCAAATCATAGGGATTTTGAAGGATTTCCAACATGAGATTTAACCTCTTGGAAAAACTCCTTTGTGTCAATCTCTCTCTTCTAATCCTTGTAACTTTTCTATGCTTCATCCAAATGATCATTACTACAATCTTCCTGTATTTTTCTATCCATAGGATTTGATGTACTAAGGCATTTAAATCCTAAGTTTTTTCTATCCCTGTGTTTTAAAAATCATGTATTCCAAAAGAGCCCTAAATCTTTTAGGATTTTCATAAAAGTTAGTTTAGTTGCTGCAAAAATTCTCCAAATTTACTATACCTTTGAAATTGAAAGGCTTTTTTTACAGGACTCTGGTGTTCAAAACATTCCTATAGAGTAGTAATCCCTCCATCCACAATATAAGGTTCAAAATCCTTAGAACAAGGGAACTTTATTAGATTTTCATATGAATTAACTCGATATCAGAAAGTAAAATCCCTCTGCCCGATAGCTGGCCTAACTAGAATTTCAAGTAAGATGGAGGAGTTGGGTGCACATGAACACGGACACTTAACATTTTTGACCCTACACAAGAGTGCGACTAGTCTGATTCAGTGATTCTGATGCCCCGTTTCTCCTGGCCACCAAACAAAACAGAGCAAAAAAAGAGATAAGCTTAATTTTAATCCCTCAACTTTTGCATCAATCTATTTTTCATTTATCAACTTAAAACAAAACAAAATATGTCCCCTAATTATTAAAACCATCTTTCATCCTTAACGCTGATTTAGAGTGGTTTGGCACATATAAAGAGCTGAGTTGGCTCTGGAAATAACATAAACCTACCACGTCAATTTTTTCTTAGCTCTCCTGTTTTCTCACCCCGTATGCCGAAGCTGCTGCTCAGTATTCTTTCTTTTTGTTGTCACCGTGACAGAGTCCTATAATTTCTGCACTTTAGCTAGCATTAGTAATTTATTTACATGACTTCTGATCCATATTGTTGGTCTCATCACTTTGCTCACGAATTTTCTCTTGCATGATCTAATCGAGTGCTAAGTGCTAACTCCACCAGTCCATAAATTGGTTGCCTTGAATTGTTTCTTTTGACATTACGGTTACATACAAAACAATCAGATCAACTTTAGAAGGATTTGTGTTTCAGGATTGATCTCTTTTGTTCCCTTTCATTGTTCTCTTGATGGACTTTGATTGCAAATAATTTGATGCTTATGCTATTAACTTTCTAAAAATTACTTTGAGTCCACACACGTGCGATAGAGAGAGACAGGACGAGAAATCGTTCACATAAGCTGGTTTACTGTTGAGTCAGACGGCTACATTAGCCACAACCAGGTAGTTAAGTGCAGGGACTAGTCTCACATGGTTTTTGGTAGTTGAGAGATGCATTCCATCTAGTTTTAAAGTTAAGGGATAAAAATTAAATCAAGATAGAAGTGTACGAACGAAAAATATATTTATCCAAAAAGAAAAGCCTATCAGCCTTTCTCATACTCATACTCATACTCACGATGTGTTCGAATCTAAAATTCGGCTGATATTTTCTATGCATATAAAACGAAATAAGTCATTCGCACATAATTAATTAAGTTTTAATTATTATAAATTTAAAAAATAAATTTATTTGATTTTTTTAACGTAACACTATATATAGAAAATTTTCACACGAAACACATCGTTTAGCAGTTTAAAAAGCATATTAACAGAAACCGAGGGAATGACATATTAACAAAAATCAAGGAAGTAGCAAAGCCATTGTGTAGAAAAGAACGCAGCCGCTGCTGCGCCTGCACAACACACCAACATTATTCACTAACCCAATAGACCAATGAACACTGCGTTCTCCATTTTAAAATATAGTAACTTATGATTAAATTTGATATAACTTACTACTATAAATCTAAATCTAGGACTGAATTTAACACAATCTAGTTATCCAGATTTATAGTACTAAAATATATTAAATTTAGTTTAGTTTATTATATTTTAGAACGGAACAGTAGCAACCTACATGCCAATACTACGGTTCCCTTCTCCAGCGAAAAACACAGAGATACCATCGCCTCGGCACCAGTCCCGAGGCAAAAGCCCCTACAACAGCTAGTGACCCCACATCATTTGTTTAATCCCCCCAACTGGCGCCTTTTTTTTTTTACCGGCCGTGCCTGCCACTGGGCACGTGACCACGCTGCTGCACTACTGCACCGCTGCTTGCTGCTCATCGGGTTGCTGCTTGCTCACTGCTCCGTCACCCACCTCAACACAAGGCGACCTGAGCTGTGAGCGACGCGGCCTACGGCCTAGAGGTAAATTGTACTCCTCGCAGCGTAGTACCGCACTGTGCCGTACCAGAGTCCAGAGCTCACGACCGCCCTGTCCCTGGGCGCTGGCTGGGCTGGGGGCTGCCTTTCTTGCCGTTGCGGCCGCCGGCGCTGCCTCGTCCCCCTCCCAGTGGTCCGAGCTTCTTCCTCAGCCATGCACCGAGGGCTTCTCCGCCAGGTGAGGAGGAGGAGGCGTCTGTTCCATCGATGCTGATGTGTTGCTCGCAGCTCATCGTTTCTTGCTGTACTCTTGTTGGTTCTCTCTATTGCTGGATCTTGGGGCTCCTGCAATGCAGCTGGCTATAGGGAAGAATGCAGCACAGAAGGAATTTGTTTTTTTTTTTGAAGAGAACACAGAAGGCATTTTGTTGCTGAGTTTGGTTTCTTGAAATGTTGGGTTTCTGACATTCGGTTCTCAGTTTGATTTACAGTTGTTTTCTGCGTGTATATTACTACGCTGGATTTGTGCTTGTTGGTTTTTGTGGTGATTGGTACAATGGTACTTGCGATTGGTGCCAAGATTTGACTCTTCTTTTGTTTTCTTCACACTTCCTAATCTGTTTGCTTTTGTGGGTCAAGTTCGTTAGAAAAATTAGAGAATGTGTGGATTATTTGTACTGTTTTACTTTATGTATTTTCATTGAAAAGGGGGGAAGTGATGGCTGATTCTTTGGTTCCTCTCCAACCAGCAGAATGAATCCATATCTGTCCCGTTGGTTTGTTGTATACCTGTAGCCGAGGCATTTCGCACTTTGTTTACTCCTATCTTTATAAATGATTCAAGATTTGCGTTGCAATTGTCTTCTAGGTAGACTAGTTTGCTCTGGTGATCACCCTATCTTGGGGGGTCCCTGATTTAATTTTGTAGGGCCAAAGGATGGTTTCATTGGATTTATCTGAAATATTAGGATAACCCCTTACTGTTTTTTGAAGCTATATGTTCCTGATTATGGAGCTATGAGCAGCTTGGATCTGACTGTCTAAATGGGATCCCATTTTCTTGTTTACTTTTGCAACGGGAAATCAAAATGAACCTTGAAGCTTCAGTTTTTTTATGGTGTTTATGTATGCGATCCGATACAGGTTCCTGCCACATGGTTACAATGAAACTAGTCCTTATCAAGAAATGTACCAAAACTGAAGAATCCTAGGATCATATACTATTGCTGGAAAAGTCAGAAATGGCAGACATTAGGCGCCACTCGGTGGATGTTCCACTGTCAAGAACATTGGTGCAGCTCAAGAGAGTGAGATCACTGCGGGATCCAGCAACAAACTCTTTGAGCAAGTACGCGTCTCCTTCTGACAATATGATCTGGGAGACTGCTTCTAGCAGTGGAGTCCCAATGGACCTTGGCAGGTCAGCACACCATCTGTTGATTGAAGAAGATGGAGATTTGGAAGCCGAAGCTACATTGGGGTCAGAGCGGAGTTTTCGGGCACCAAATGCAAGAACTGCATCATATAGAAAATCTTCTGTTGTAAAGATAAGAGGCTTAAACCCGCCTAGAAATAAGCAAGTTCATCGGGTGCGCCAAGATGGTCATCGCAAGTCACTGGACTCTAGCCACTCCAATCATAGCTCTATTTGGCAATTGGCAAACACTATGGTTAACAATGTAGCTGAGGAGAAGGAAGAAGAGGAGGAAGTGAATTCTTATGAACGTGCAGTTCCCACACCGCTGGAGAAGACAGATGAAGAAGTGAAGATGCCAGGGCTTTCCAAATTCAGGAACAAATCCTCTGCTGCAATGAGCCGTGTTGGCAGCCCTTGTATGTCAGCCAGTGAGGCACGCTCAGTTGGGTCGAGAAGAACTGAGGAAACACGAGTGAGGTCAAATGATGTTGTTGGATCGAATTTCAGTGGGTGCGGGATAAGCTACTGCTGGTCAGGGGCATCAAAATACCGTGAACTTTATTATGATAGTGATGGTCCAGAGCAACCTCTGTTATCTCCTGAGGGGACTGAAGGAGCATTCCAGGAAAATGTACCATACACTGAGACACCAAGGTGTTTAAGTCAGAAATTTCGCCCTCGATCCTTCAGTGAGCTGATCGGCCTCAACGTGGTTGCTCAGTCCCTCTTATATTCCTCTTGCAAAGGGAAGGTTGCTCCAATGTACTTGTTCCATGGTCCCCGAGGAACAGGCAAGACATCCACAGCACGAATTTTCGCTGCAGCTCTAAACTGCCTGTCTGTCGAAGAGCAAAGACCATGTGGATTCTGCAAAGAGTGTGTCATCCTCTTCTCCGGGAGGAGTAGAGACGTTAAAGAACTTGATGCAGCAAAAATGGATCGTTTAGGTCGAGTAAAGGCACTTCTCAAGAGTGCATCTCTTGTCCCGTACTCATCGCGCTTCAAGGTTTTTATAGTTGATGAATGCCATCTGTTGCCGGAGGATGCTTGGTCAGCAATACTGAAGAGTCTTCATGAGCCATACCGGCATGCTGTGTACATTATGATTACTTCTGACATAGATAGCCTCCCTCTCACTTCTATCACACATTGCCAGAAGTTCCATTTTCCAAAGATAAAGGTTGCAGATATTGTCTATAGGTTGGAGAGAATCTGCATAGAGGAAGGATTAGAATTTGACCATGATGGGTTGTACTTCATTTCTGCAAAGTCTAATGGTTCTCTTAGAGATGCGGAAATAATGCTTGATCAACTCAGTTTGCTTGGGAAGAAGATCACAGTTTCTCTTGTCCATGAACTTGTGAGTAGTAATATTCCCTTTGATGCTCTAAGTAAATCATATTTTCAGTTTTGTCATTTTCCTACCTTTATTATTTGCAGGTAGGATCAGTGTCTGATGATGAGTTGATTGAATTGCTTGATTTAGCTTTGTCGTCAGACACCACCAACACAGTACGACGAGCACGAGAGCTTATGGCATCTACAATTGATCCTCTGCAGCTGGTCTCTCAATTGGCAAACCTTATTATGGACATTCTCTCGGGAAGATGCCAATCTGCAGTCACTGAAGCCAGCAAAAGTTTCTTGGGAAGATATGCATGTAAGTCTTTGTTATTCTTTTACCAGCTTCCTACTAGTGCTACTTGCTGTGAGTACATTGTATCAATGATAACAGTAAAGTTGCATGTTCTTATTTTCAAGTCTGGTTGTTGAATCACTCAATAGTACGGGCTGCTCGTACCAGAAGCTAATCCTTTTTCACTTTTTTGTGACCCTTTGCTTTATCATGCAGTAGCCGAGGTTGGTATAAAGAAGCTTAGACATGCACTGAAAATTCTATCGGAAACTGAAAAACAATTGAGGACATCAAGAAATCAGGCTACTTGGGTCACAGTTGCACTTTTGCAGTTCGGCACCAATGAATCTAACCTTATTGCAGAGTCGAATGACATGCATGCACATTCAGCAGCTGGATATACAGGTACTATAATCAAAGATATCATGAGTAATTCTGGCCTCCAGATAGAAATCATAGAATGATAACCACTTCTCATATCCAAATGTGCAGATGATTGGGTTTCCAAGGTCAACTCAAGCTCCAATTTCTGCCATGCATGCAACAGCAACAAGTCCAACTGTTCTGAGAGACATTGTAGGCGTCTTAAGCTTGAAAACATCTGGAGGGGAGCTATAGGAAAGTGTCAATCAAGATCAGCCAAAAGTTTCCTCAGGAAAGAAGGTTTCCTATCATCAGTCCATGTTACTGAAGGTAATACACATGTACCACCTTTAGTGTTTTTTGTTTTATCCTGCTCATATATTTTTTGTTGAATATGTCAAACTACATATGAAAATTACCAGAGCTGGCTATTGCGGAAGTTGGATTTAGCCACCAAGATCACATATCAAGAGCAGAGAAAATGCAAAGCCTAATAGAACGCGCACTACAGAATGTTCTTGGGTGCAATGTGGAGGTTAGATTCAAACTTATACCACGACCGGTGAGAAAAGATGCGAGGTCAAAGAGACAGTCATTCAATCTGCTGAGCTGCTCAGGCCGGAAGCAAGAGCTGTCAGATTCAGCTGTGACAGATGAAGATGAAGCTGTGAGGCCTGGAGCAAGAGAAACACCGTCTAGAGGCTACTCCTCGAGTCAGCAGCAATCACCGTTCATCATGCAACGTACTGATTCTAAACCAACAGTTCATGGTTGCGATGACGATGCTCGGAGCACCTTGACATCGAACAGATCCATGACAGATGACTTGACAAGGACATGCAGATCAGAGACTAACTACTCAAAGGGAGCCAGTGAGCAGGGCCGTTTTGATAGCATCCAGGAGCCTGACCTTCAACCAAACTGCTTCTCGCGGACACTAAAGCTTCAGAAGAGATTCTTCTCATCGGATACCGCGCACACAATCTGTTTGAAGATACAGCCGCACAACAAGCTGGATTTCCTACCTAAGAAAGAATTCGACACATATTTCTGTGCGTACGAGCCTTATGAGCAGTGTCCAAGATCAAATTCACATGCTACTTACAGCTCGAGAGATGATAACTTGTAAGCAATTTGAATACACCCGATAGTCTTTATTTTTATTAACACTTCTTCAGTAAGAAACATTTTAATCAGAGAACTGCATGGAAACTGTATACTCAATTATATTACTGTCAGCAAGTTTAATAGTGCAGTGCCCAACTCTTTGTTTCTCCTGCAGGTGGACCAAGAATTCGCGGTTTGGCTCGCATCTGCTTTGCTGGAGGGGCCCTAAACAAGCCATCTAACAGGTACAATACCATGTATTTGCATATTGCACATTACTAGTTCACTACATCAGAAAGCCATGTGAATTCATAGTTCTTGCCTGCTCGGTTACTAGTGATCATGTGGTTTCTTGACCCCATTGGTGCGCCAGTGCTATCCCCCACATCAGTAGCAGTAGGTGCTTTGTTGCAGGCATAGTTGCCGACAGCCACTGCAACAGCCGGCACAAAGCATTGCTGCCGGAAAAGTGAATATTGTTAGCCAAGATGGATGAATAAAATAGGCTGATCTTTTTATTTTAAATTTCTCCAGAAAGTTTCAAATTTTTGAGCATTCAACTTATGCTTTCATCTCTATGAATGTGCAGAAAATGGAAGAGCAAACTAGATGAATCATATATTTGGCCGAAGCCGGAGATTGGTACATCCATGGCAGCAATTTTTAAGGGAAAAGCGGCAGATTGTGCTCATTCTGGATAGCTGAGATGATTGCACCGAGCGAGTTCTTGGTAGAACAACCGATGAACTTAAGTTCAATTTGTAAGCTGCAATTTTTTAATTAAAAAAAGGAGTAGACTGCATTTAGTCAGATGTTAGTTATGCTGATTTGACAAAAGATTTGGAGAGCCTGTTTCCAGTTCTTTACTTTCATCAAAAGGAATAATGCTAGCGGCAGATTGTACAGAATGGCAGTAAACCCAAGCCAATAGTTCTACCACTTCTTAATTCGAATACCTTTTATAGCAATGGAAAATGGAGCTGATAAAAACAATTACTATACGGTAAAACCAATGGCAAATGGCAACAGAACATGACGAATTCATGATTGCCATTCAAAGGAGAAACAATTCAGACTAGCTAAGTGACCAATAATCCAAAACCAACCAGAAGTGTTCATCTCTTCAGTGTCCACTATTCAGAAGAGAGTCTACCACGAACCCAGAGACCTGACTACGGAATAAACCAAGCATTTCCTAATATTCACATTCTAAATAAACTGCCTTCTTTTGGTCTTCTCCACCCTATACAACTTCATAATTTACCATGCGAAATGGTTAAACTAGAAGGTGGATGAACTAGAGTGGATCAATGGGAACACGGACCGGGGTCGCCATCGTGTCTTGGTCCTCAGCAAGCTTAAATCCAAGCTCCCCCTTGATGCCTCCTCCAAAGGCATAAACCTTACCAGATTCAGTGAGGGCAATTGTATGTGACATTCCCACGTACTCGTTAAGCCAATCCCAGCTGTTGCTTGGACTAATCTGCACGAATTTTTCGTGCAGATTGGCAAGTGAGGCGACGAACTTGGGGGTTGGGAAAGATTCTTCATCTTCCGCAGCATTCTCCTGAAACCAACAGCGACAAAACAGCAATTTCAGTACCTCAGATGATCATAGTTGGTTGTCATTTGCAAGTTTTACATGTTCAGGAATCAAAAGAAAGCATCTTCAGAAAGTGATCAAACCTGAAAGCCCAGATTGAAGGATTCCCCCAATCCGAAGGAGTAGACGTCACCATTGTCTGTGATGACAAAGGTGGTGTACTCACCAGCTGAAACATGGACAGCCTTCACATTGCTCAAGCCTTCCACTGCCGTGGGGAGGGTCAAGCATTCTTCACTTCCATGCCCCAAGCAACCATTGTTACCCCATCCCCAGGTGAACACACGTCCATCACGGCTCAGGACTGCGGCATGCCAAGCGCCAGCTGAAATCGTCATTGGGTGTATGTTGGATGCCAGAAAGTACCCAATTATCTGGGGAATGCCCTCATTGTTCTTGTTTCCATGCCCAAGCTTGCCTCCTAAACCACAGCCCACAGAGTACACTGACCTGCATATTTACTTACATTAAAGATCAGATTTTCCTCACAAAATGCAATGAATTATTTCAAATCAAGTCCAATTAAGTCAATGGGCAAGCTTAATGGATAAAAATTGTACTTCCAGCAAGACCAGCTAGTGGGAAAAGAAGCAAAGATGCTTACATTCCAGTGGGGTGATAGGCCAACATAAGGAGGTAGCAATTGCCTGCAGCAATCTGCACGACAAGAACATCGTCAAGCAGCTGTCCGGAGATAACACGCGGCTCAACATCAGTAAGATCTGAGCTATGGCCAAGCCTCTCGGCACGCCCCCAGGAGAAAGTATAAACCCGGCCTTCTCTGGACAGAACTGCAGAGAAGTAGCCTCCTATGGAGGCTTGGACTACAAAGATACCGTTCAGTGATTCCACTAGCTTGGGAGTGCTAGTGTAATTTACATCAGCTGTCCCAAAGATTTCCAGGCCCCCAAAGATGTCGTGCCCAAACGCATAGATGCTTCCTGTGTCGCTCACGAGCATTGTTCGCCTTGATCCAACTGCAGCTTGTGTGATTCTGATGCCTTGCAGAGACCTACAAGGCAGCAACACAATATGTGACAATGGTAGATATACTTCAAGTTTCACAAATCAGTGTACTACCTGATAAGGCAGGGCTTGAACTTGTCTTCTGTATCCCCATGGCCAAGCTGGCCCGAGCAATTCGACCCGAATGAGTACACCTCCCCATTTGTTGTGACAACAATGCTGTGGCCTGCTCCGGCAACAACCTGAGATTTCTCCCGGCGGTAGTTCTTCTCGCCAACCAAAATGTACCTAAGGACGTGCTTCCAAGAGCCCCCGCAACGTTGCTTCAGCAACTCCTTCTCTTCTTGTTTCATTTGCTTGAACATGGCCCTTTTCTGGCACATATCGAATGCTGCAAGCTCTGGAAGAGGCAGTGACAGGTCTGGTGGAAAACTTGCAGGCTTTCTGAAGAACTTACAAGTGGCCTGAAACGATTCAGGATATCACCATTGTCATAAGTATCAGCAGTTCAAGAACTCAAATGCTGAAAGCAAAAGAATGTGGCAGTACAACTTGCCTCCAAAGCAGCAAGATCTTTGGGGTCTAGATCGCACGTTGAGAGCACATGGAGGAGAATGGACGGGTTTGCAGTGAGGGGGCACTCCCCTGCAGCTTCATTTCTGAAGCAACGGCGCTTCGAGCGTTCCGCTGCTGGATGCAATGATGATGAAGAATCAGAGGTGGCCTCACTGACAATGTTGTGGAACTGTATAACCGTGGAGACTTTGCTTGCAGTGGCATCCATTGGGCATTGCATGATCTAGCAGCGCCCTTGTTGGATCAATGTTGGGCGTGGACTAGAGCTGAAAAAAACAGAGAAATCACATGATATTAGACAGCCAATTTGGTGATCAATATCAGTCAAATGCTTTATTGTCTAGAGTAAACAGATAACAATATTTACTGTAACTTGTTAAAGTCCAAAGCAACAACTGATTATATGGTTATATGTAACTCATGTTGCACTTGTTCAAGACAAACACATAGCATTATAATGAATGACTTATCATCCTGGCAACTTAAGCAATTATAATGATGAAACTGGCCACAACAAAGACCGCTCCTAAGCTTAAGAGAAGCTTCTTAAACCCCCAAAGATTTTTTTGCATAACCGAAAAATCATTACTCTTATGCACACTTGTTAAGGGAAAAAACCCCCAACGGTTTTCTGAATAACCTACGGATCACAGATCACATCACAGTTAATGATCATCGCAGATCAACTACCAACATTGAAGCGAGATGATCTGGTCACAATTCATCGATCTAATCGATTCCTAGATCACAAAAGGATCTCATCTTTAAGGCATGTTCCCCTTGAATCACCCAAAACCCCCCAAAACTCCACACATCACCATCGCCAACAAAGAAACAACAGAGGCTACAGAGACTATCTGGGTTTCATAAACAAACGAAAGATCCTTCCTTTCCCACACAGATCGAATCAAGGCGATCGAAACAACCTCTACCCTCTCATCGGATCCCCAAAACCCCCACTGATCCCACAGATTCCACACCAAAAGATCCCCAGTAGATGGAAAACCGAAAATCTGAACACTGCAGGGCCAAGGATGCTGGGATCACACATGGAATTCCCTCAACACGCAGCCCGATCACGCGGTACTAGGCAGATCAATCTGCCTGGATCATCTGATCTTTGCAATGTTGTTGGAAGTCTTGGGATTTGGGGATAGTGGTAGGTTTTTTTTTCGGGGGAATCGGAGAGAGAGGGGGGGGGGGAAGAGGAGAAGCAATTGGTATATATAGACTCCAAGTGTTGCCACGTCAGCAAAAGTGGGTTTCCCGTGGGCCCGGGTCGTCAGCGGCATTGGCGTGCCGGTGGCTGCTCATCTTCCAGTCGCCCACGCCTCCAAGCTAGTCGTGTCTATGCCTTTTCTTCCTTGTGTTTGCAGAACTTGTGCTGAAAATTGCTGATGGTCACTTCCACAAAATACTGTCTATGTTATTGTTTTAGAATTTTATTATCTAGTCCAAAGTCTGCTTTTTTTTTGTTTTAGTTAAGATCGTGATTATAAAGATTGTTATAGTGTTGTACACTGTGGGTTGCTACCAGAAAGCAATGTGATGCGTGTTGACATGGTGTTGACATACTCTGCTCAAGTACATCCTAATGTGTATTCTCTCCATTCTAAAATATAATAATTTATAGAATTCGAATTTTGTACCAGCACTTAAGTGCATCCTGACATGTATTCTCTCCGTTTTAAAATATAATGATTTATAGAATTCAAATTTTGTACCAGCACTGATTCCTATCATTTAAATAATTACAAACCCAATCAGATGCTTTGAAAAAAAAATCTAAGCAATTCAAAATTTAAAAATTGATAACTGAAGTGACTAAAGTAGAATTTTTTTGACTTAACCTTAGAATTTGCTAAATAATCTAAAATTCCTTATATTTTAAAACGGTATTTGCTAAACAACCTAAAAATCCTTATATTTTGAATATTTTGAATCGGAACGAGTAGCTTTCATCCAAGAAAAGTGAATATGGATGATATATCAGCAAGTGGTTCGAGTACCATGCATGCTGACAACGATTTCAACGTCATCGATTAAAGGGTAGTGCATGTCACTGTCCGTGGTAGTAGTATCCCACCTAAGCAGGCTAAAATAAAACATGGATGGATATATGGCAGATGAATACTAGATGGTACAGAGAAGTTGAAACGAAGCAGCAAAGATGGACAGGCACATCCACAGTGATGGAACTTCAGAAGCTGGAAGCCATCGGCAGCTAATTACAAAAATTCCACTGATCATGAACAGCTCTATTGTTCATGGCATGTCATAACCTGAAACGATATGGTTATTCATAACTCTCCCAAGGCATAAACTCCCAAACCAAACCAATGGTGAACACTATCTCAACAAGTACCAACACGGCCAACCTATCATCCTCCGGTATACGGTAACACAACGGCATCAGGTACACTAGGAACAGGAAAACTTTTGGTATGGTGCTAAAGACAGCAGGGGTGGAGATGTACATAGAGAAGATTCATCAAGTTTAACTGCCTGGGGGTAAGCTCAAGGAACGGAGGCGAAGGCGAAGGATGGAAGCAGCCATCCACGTTCATTTGCGAGATCCACATACGCTCCAAACTTCTCCTGTGCATTGGGGATGTCAAGGATCAGATCATCGAGGCCTTCTTTGACGCGAGCGAAGCCTTTCGTCATCTGGTTGATTGTTATCAGCCCCTCACCGAAGCACTCCTGTAGCAGAGCCAAGATTCTTGCCTCATTCTGCTTCTCCATTGCCATAACCAGCGCTTTCTTCACTACTTCATGGTTGAAGAAGGGCATTCCAATGTCACGGATGCATTGGCAAGCCTCCCCCAAGTCACCGCCAGTGTTGTATTCTTCAAGGAGCTTCGAGATCTTGTCCTTTGCATCTTCTACAGCCCAGCCAGTGCCGCCACCCCAGCAGCGCAGTATCCTCTCACCAGAGTGGCGAGCAGCAAGAAGGGCACGGGCCATCTGGACGGTTTGATTACCACTGCTGTTAGGGCGTAGCCTGCTACTGATCTCATCCAAATTCAGTGGAATCAAAACTTCATCAATAACTGCCCTGGCAAGGAAGAGCGCAAGTTCACTGGGAGCATCCACAATGTCAAGGGCAGTGTCTTCTGCTGACTGCAGGAGCATTATGAATCCCTTCATGATGTCATCGGTGGAGAAGAGTTCCAAGCTGAGTGAAGAGAGGAGGACAGAAGCCATCTCCTTCTCCCTGTTCTTTCTATCCATAGCAAGTGTAATAAGCTTTTTGAGGAAGATAGGGTTGTATTCTGGGGCAGAAAGCTCTTGAAGGCTTCTAATAAGTTCTGGGACATCATCTGAGAGAAAATACTCTTGAATTATATGTCCAGATTCTTCTTTGAAATGCTTGACCTTTTCGGCACTTGCATTTCGCATATCCTCATTAGGTGAAGAAGATGTAGTGAATGAAGAATCAAGCAATCCTTCAGATGTAGCAGTCAGAACCAGCTTGTCAAAGAGAGTTTTGGCAGAAGGAATATCAAGGCTCAGATCATCAATACTCTCAGCTAGCCGACAAAAACCCTTAGACATTTGATTAGAACTGATCAAGCAACCTGCAGTTGATTCCTTCAATAGCTTCAGGATTAACGGCTGTGATGGCAGACTTTCCATGCCAAGGGTGAGAGCACGTTTCACAACCTCATGATGGAAGAATGGAAGGCCCAGCTCCCTTATGCACCTAAAAGCTTCGTCGGTATCTCCACTCTCAACATACTCCTTCAAAATATCCTGGATTCTCTTTTTTGCCTCTTCCACAGTAAAGTGAGTGCTCCCGCCCCACTTGCGCTCAACGAGCTCAGCATGATGGGGGGCTGACAAGTAGCTCTTCTCAGCAACTTGCAGAACTTCAATACCTTTAGAAAATTCAGGAAGAAGTGCTCTGGCTCGAGTGAGAAAAACAGGAGGCAGTATTTCATCCACAGCAGCACGGGCGACAAAAACAGCCAAGAGATCAATAGCATCTGGTATGTCAACAGCTAGATCTTCTGTTGACTCAAGAAGCATCATAAAACCTTCACTCGTCTTGGAAGAGCTCAGTGGATCAGCATACAAGGCAGACAACAGAATTGACGCCATTTCTTTTTCTTTATCATGACGATCCATTGCCATGGAAATGAGCTTCTTGACAAAGTAACTGTGAAACTGATCAGATCCAAGACTCCTTAGCTCGGAAGCGGCCAGTTCCACATCTCCTGTGCTAAAATACTCCTCAATTATAGGAACTAAAAGCCTTTTATAGTCATCTAATGTAGTGGGAACCTGCAATAGCAGTGAGGCCTTGATAAATTAGTGTCATACCAACAAAGAAAAAATGGAAGTATTATAGGAGGAGCAAGATCAAACCTTACTGTTCCCATTAACTAGTTTGTTCAACTCCTGAGATGGTACAGAATTTGCATCTTCAAGGTTGTCTTGTTCATTTTTCCCACCAGCACCTTCTAAAGCAGTATAAACAAAAATAACAATATCAATACAGACTATAAGAGCCGCACTGTGTATCTCAATATCTAGAAATAATACTGCAAATGAAAAAAGCACGTCTTACAAAGAGTAAGTAATTTGGATTAAGTACATTTATTGCATTGATTGTCCAGAAAATATGTAAAAGATCAACAAGAATAAAAATTTTGAACTCTACGTTTCCTTCACTCTGTCCATAATAACGTCAACCAAGTCTATGAAGTATTTCCTTCTGTGTCCAACACTAACAGCCTCCACAGCAGATGCTTCTATGCAATTAAAATCAACTCCCATAAGCCGGAGCGCCATAGCCCAACATACAGATATTAAGCCTTAATAGGTGTAAAATCATTCTCAACTCATACTGCAACAACTAATAACCGGCTGGCAGTTAGATGTCCACAGTTCAGATCCCCAAGGGAGGGTGTGTAATAATGAAGGATAAAATCGACAACGCTACGTATAACAGATGCCAAAGCAAGGACCGATATGCCCTACTAAAAATGAATTCATCACACAATAAATAACTTCCTAACCAACTATATTAAGGAAAGTAGGAAACGGACTATTCGAGAAATAGAACACACATAGCAATTACACGCCACCAACCCAGTGTAAACCAGGTGCATATGGTTTGACTTCCTCAGTAAATGGCACATGATCATTTCTGCTAAAAAACAGAAAAAAAAGGAGCTTGGTTGGAGGTTTGGAGCTTGCGCTTTTGGAAGCTTTAAACTGAATATTAGGCTCCCCTAAACATATACACATAACTACCGACCAATCATGGACTCGTATCATACTATATCAAAAGCGACAAATGCAAATTAATTGCATGAATTAAAAGGATTTTAATCACAGGCAACTGAAACTATTAGAAACTGTCACCAACGTCCGCTTTTGGCAGCTTTGAACTCAAACGTAAGCCCTTCCAATCACATAATTACAATACCAACGAAACATGAGGTGCAAGGACAGTACTTGCATCACCTAGATCGAAACCGGTAATTGCATTACCAATTGCACAAACGAACACAGGAAAGCAGAAACTAGCTTCCAATAAAAACCAGTAAATGTCTATTTTTTGGACGTTTCAACTTTGTCGGAACCTGATTTTTCACCTTATTGAAATTTGGGTTTCAGTGGTTACAGACAAGAACAATACAACCTAGAACTACTTGAAACTGTCATGGATATACCGACAACAGACAGAGTTCAAATGAACGCCTTTTGCCCTTCCCGCCATTCCTACGCCTCTTGTCCTTCCCACCATTCTAAATTACACTACAGAGCCTACAAGATTAAATAGCATAAGAAATACCAATGTACTACTTATTGCTGGCATGACTTCATGGACATCAAACTCATCGTCAGTTCGACACTCTTTACTAAACACTGTGCTTCAAGCAGTCAAGCCAATCCATTTACATGCATAGCATCAGGCAGCCCAACGACGAACCACATCCCTCACCTCTACTACGCGCCATCATCAGATCACCTCTAGAGGCCATAACCCCAAATAACCCTAAGAAAAAGTGAAAATAGACCTGCCCGGTCCGAATTCTCAAACAAAATCTCACACTATGGCATAATTCAGTGCTACGGATAACAGATAAGACGTGTATAGGATCAAGTCAGTCACCTCTCTTAGATGCGTGGTGGTGTGGGAGGTGGCGGACGGCGATCCCGCCGTCGGCCGGCGCGCCCCCGCCGGTGGCCACCCGCAGGTGCCCCTCCGCCAGCATCCTCGTCGGCGACCTCGCCCCCTCCTCCGCCGCCATCTCCCCCTACGCGGTCTCCTCCGCCCACCCTGTACACCACACACACCGCACCGCAATCAGATCACCGCCACCAAAAAAAAATCAAAGCGAGACCGTACCATCACACGGTGAATAGGGATCGGAACACGGCAATACCTGTGGAGATCGGAGGCGGCGGGGTGGTGGTGGAGACGGCGAGGCTAGCGCCGACGCGGATCTCAGGCGAGCGGTGCGGCCGCGGGGGCGGGGCGGGGCGAGGTAGAGGGGGGCAACGCAACGGGGGGACGCGAGCGGAGAGGAGAGGGGAGAGTTTTTATTTTATCGGGCTCCCTTCTCTCTTGACACTTGTTACTTATGGGCCTCTAATTACTTTTACCACGGTGTTTAAGCTAATCTCACGGGCTTAGACGCAAATTTTCCCACTCGATTTTCTCTTTTCTTACCCCTCAAGCACTGTGAGACCACGAGAGGGGTCGGCTGCTTGGGTGGAAATCGCTACGCACACACTTAAATACTCGCCGGGATAGAGCATCTAGTCCTTTCGGGTCCACCTGTCAGTGTAGCTGCTTGCGTGTTCTCTCGGTGCCGCGTAGCGAGCGGGATCTGAGAGGTGGTATCCGTGGATCGGGTGTATGGACCGGTGGGTCGATGGTTGTGTGGAACGGACGGCTACCACGGCGGGCGGCGTATGGACGCGGTGTACGTATCCAGGTGGCATGAGGAAGAGGGGGATGGACGGCGTGGGGGTCAGGCGCGGCCACGTCAGGGGGGCGCGTCGTGTTCGGTCCACGTGGCAGCGACGACGAGAGGCGGAGGCGCTGGTGGTGCCGTGAGTGGATGGACGTCCCAGATGGCGCACGTAACGTTAGCTGGACGCATCCTGGCCGTCCGTTGGTAGCAAACCTGCTTTTGTGATTTGTCCGTAAGCAAAACCGCCTCGGGTTTCAGTGGTCACATTAATACTGTACTATATGCTGGCTGATCAGTCACATGGAATCTGCTTAAGATGGCATACCATTATGATATTAATCTACACGCTTTATTAAGTTTTTATCTCAACCCATACGGCTTCGCTAGCTACCACATCATGATCAACACAGCACACAACAGTGTCAACGTGTCATCGATAGGACAGGATCAGATGAAGCACGCGTGCCATTAACATCGACACATTTTGGCACCATGCGTGCAATCGATTCGATTCCTCGTTGCAGAGCAGCAGAGTAGTAAACAAACTAATTAGCCTCACTCGTCGCTTTCTGTTGCTACACTTCTGAATTCAGAGCACGCCATCCGTGGTCCATCAGACAGGTGTTGGCGATCACAATGGCAGCTCTGAAACTGAGATGGCAAAAGCAAACGGACTTAGGCTTCGTTTGATGCAGACGTTCGGCTGGATTTGTTGCTGGTTTCTGTGTAAGTATTTTTTTAAACTGCTAAATAATATTTTTTTAAAATTTTTTTTATCTAAAAGTTTCTTAAAAATCATATTAATCTATTTTTTAAGTTTAAAATAATTAATACTTAATTAATTATATACTAATAGTTTGTCTTGTTTTATGTACCGTTAAAAATCTTAAACAAATCTCTGTACCGATTGCACCCTTAGTATTATATACTAATATATATCCTTAGTACTACAAACTAATATATATCTCCCGTGACAAAAAAAAAAGGTGTCGATCGATGTTTATGCTGTTGAGGTCAGCTGGTAAATATACATACGTTACAGAAGCTGTTAATTAATTAATTAATCAGGACTTATCGAGGAGGCCGTCGAGGTAGAGATTGAGGAGGTATCTGCCGGTGGAGAGGACGTCGAGGCGCTTCTCGCTGGGCTCGTACCGACCGTTGCGCAGCTGGTACCGGTGCGTCACCGCCGACACCGTGTACGCCTGCCCTTCGATCGTCACGCTCTCGCCGCAGTGGATGTTCTGCACGCACCAACGCACACGATCCAACATATCAATGCAGTCGAACAAACATATCGGTTCATCACGCAAATGACACGGACACAGAAGAGGTCATTAAGGGTTGGTTGATTTTGTTTGCTACCATACTAACGCCAAATCCTGGGTTGGTTTCGGTATTGCCGATACTTTAGCAACATTTAGTGGTACTGGCGATATTTAGTAGCAAACCAAATACTATTAAAATATTATTTAAAATGTTAAAAGAACAGTCTATTGGTTAAACGTTTGAAAAAATAAATCCATCAATCAATTTTTTTATCTAAAGGATACAGTTACATATATATATATATATATATATATATATATATATATGATTGAGTTGCATAAATTTATAACTAAAGTTGCGCGTATACGAACCGTTAGATACAGTTACATATATTTATGACTGAATTATATAAATTTATAATTAAAGTTATGTGTGATCGATAATGACAACTATAACAAGTTAAAGTGTAAATTGGAACTCTCTTTCGATGTCTTAAGTCTTAAAGTCTTATTCAATGGTTAGCATTGTTGGTCGATAAAATTTAAAAAACAAACATTTAATCAATAGCAAATCTAAAATATTAATATTATGGTAAGATAAATCTTGGCTTCAAACCAAAACGGCCGTAATTGGCTAATTCACTGCAACAAAACCGACATCCAACGGCTATACTCATTCTTTCTAAATTTTCTTTTATTTTTTTCAAGATCTGCCAATATATCAGCTATTCAATGATGATCTGATCACTGGAACGAAAAGTCGGAAGGAAAAAGCAGCATAATTATTCAGAATTTATTAGAGAGGGTACATAGCCTCTTCATTAGCCATGGATGATCGCCAGACGTAAATGTCAGTTCTAGAGAATTTTTTCCCCGTTGGAAAGTCAGGTCTCGATATCTAGAACAATAGGAGGCGCTTGACTTTGACAATCTGACACTGACAGCACTTTTGTGCACGTATGATGGTTATCTGCAGATTCCTTGACGGTAGTAGTACCAAATTTCATTGCTTCGACTTTTCAGCAGCAAAAGATTTCGTTATCTTAAAAAAAGATTTCGTTATCTTAAAACACTGCTAAAACAAGGTTTACTAGAAAAAAACACAACTAGAGCTGGATATATGGACAAATCTAGGACTTTCTTCGTTTTAAAATATAATAATCTAGGATTAAATTTGACATAAACTATTCTACAAATCTAGACAACTTCTGTCCAGATTCGTAACACTAACTTATATCAAATTTGATTTTAAATTATTATATTTTAGACCGAAGAGAGTATATAGCACGGATCAAAAAGCTACTAAGTAGTTGTTACGGATTACTACAGAATTAAGTTCTCGCTGGCTGATGGGAATAAAGCCTGACGACGTCAACTCCTGAGACAGGATGGGATGAGTTGCTACAGAGAATTTCGGAATCGATCGGAATAGGCTAAAACAAGTACTGCTGCGGCAAAGCTAGGTACCTGATCACGGGTGCTACACTGTTGTTCTTGAAGTTAAAGTAATCGTATAATCAGTCAGACAGTGATCACTTCAGAAAACCTTGTAAATTATTCTCTGTTCTCGCAGTGCTTGAAACATTTCAGTAAGTTCTCAAAGAACGTTCCTTTTTTTCTTAAAGAAAAGCACTGCATTTGTATATGCCACACGACAATTTAACCACTAGACTGACGCAAACTGTATTTTTGAAAAAGCCGCCAAGAATGTTTAGGAACAAATTTATACTCATTGGAAGCAGATCGCGACTCTGCAACCGAAGTTCTGTGCAAAATGGATTCTGGAACAATGCTACACCATGTCACCATTCGTCACAGGAAAATAAGCTAATAGCCACTTCCCGATATCGTTTACGTTGTCGAATTTATGCATCGGTTTGATGGTCAACTCTGTGTGCATTTACGCGTTGATCCCTTTTGTTTTTGTCAACGAGCGAATTCAGCCTATGTACCGTGCTAGCAATAGCATATATGCATGCAACGCGTCAGAAATTCATAATTCAGAAGGAGGCAGAGGCAGAGGATTGCAGAGACGACGTACGGTGGGGAAGCAGCGGACGCCGAGGCATCGCGGCGGCGGCGTGATCTCGACGACCTTGAAGGGGTACTTGTGCTCCTTCTCCCGCTCCGGCCGCTCCCTGTCCCTGTCCTTCTTCCTGCACTCCACCGCGAATCGCGGCTGCCAATCGAAGGAGCAAGCAACCGACACTCAGCTTTTCTGCCATGCACGACGGAGGCATGAACGAATCGCCTGCGGAGACGCGCTCACCTTGTGGTAGGCGAAGGAGGTCGCCGTGGACGCCACCATGACCGCCATGGCGGATCGGTCGGTCGGTCGATCTATCGATCGATCTCTCCCTAGCTCGCCGCTGCGCTGCTTGTCAATGTTGCTGCTGCTGCAGAAATCCGCGCGGTTCGTGCAGGAAGGGGAGAAGGGGATTGGATGGATGGTTGGGCCGCAAGAACGTGGCGGGATTGGCAGGAGGCGGATATTTTTCTTCGATTTAGCGCCAATGGCGAGTGGTTGATCGGGCTCGATGATTCTGCAGGAGGGAGACGTGGAAAGCAGCCGTGCACGCCCCAGCCAGCCAAGTCGTTTTCGTGTTTATTTTTATTTATTTATCTTTTTTTTCCTCCCAGTTTTCTCACCCATTTCTTCTCTGAATTTTTTTAATCTTCTTTTTTTTCTACGTCTGTATTTTTGTTTCAGATTATGTGTTTACGAGACCTGAATTCTGAACTCCTTGCATGTTAGCAGTACTACCAGGGTAATTAAAGATAGGGGCGAAGTGCTCGCACCATATAGTTTTGGACGGCGTGGACGCACGCGCCACGTCGTCTATCGCGCGCTGGAAGGCAGCTGGTTTTCTTGCGCTCTCCTCGCTCGCCCGCAACGCGTCCGATCAACCATCTAGTATAATATATTGGTATCTTTCTGAACGTTCAGCGGCCATCTTCCTGAGGAATGAAAACGGTAGCATTTTTTCGGAACCGATTCTCAGTCGGTTGGGAATTAATCATATTTACCGATTTAACTATTTAGTGTTGATATAAATATAAAGCTAAAAAATTAGAAAAATTAAATTTTATATAAGGCTAGAATTAAAACCACTTATATAAAAACGATGCTTGATCGGTTGGGGAATTCCATGATCATTTTACCCTGAGCAATGTCCCACCTAGCCTGTCAAAGGCCCAACTGCATGAGCAATGAGCAATGTTCTCTTGTGACCCTGAACCGAGATCAGGTAAAAGAAGAGCTACCCATCCACACCAAACCACTGCACCTAACCAAATCATCCTCAGCTCATATTTTCTTCTACTTCTCGTCGTCTCTGACGAACATGTATCACATGGGCCTGTGATATAGCACGCACGTACGCATCTCGCATGGGATCGATCGACCAGATGAGAAGGCAAGATCGTCGCCACATGCGACAGGGAATCCCAATCCAAGCGAGGATGCATGTGGGTTCAGAGCCTGCGTGTCACCGGGAGAGGCAGGCTTAGCTCAAGAATAATGGAGAGCTTCACAGGCATCACGACAAAGGATTAAGCATTCTCATTTAATTATATCCTGCACACGTTCGTCCAGCATTTGGGTGATGAAGTTCTCCGGCGCTAATCAGGGATCAGGAGATGGTAAGTTGGGTGTTCATTGCATCTGGACGACAAATGTCGGCTAGCTAACTCCATAATTAGGGCTTGTCATCAATTTGATGACTCAGCATGCATGGAGTCTTATCTTTAGGAAAATATAAACTGGGGATTTTCCCTTTCTTTTCTTTCTTTTTTGAGATAGGAAAAAGATGCTATTCTGTTGTGGGAAACACTTTGATTAAGCATATTTTCTTCCCTTTTTTTGTGTTTATGGCTACTGTTAATTAATTAATTGGGATCCAAATTGACTTATATAAACAAATTTGATTGCATTCTTTTCTCAGTGCAAGCCAGCCTATAGAAATACTACGTGTTTGATTGTCAAACAAGGATCAAAACAGTACACCTGTATCACGAAAAAGACGAACCTAATCTATTTTCAGATGTTCCAGACAACTCCAAAACCCAAGCCCTAAATTAAACATTCCAAGCCCCACATATGCCCTGAACCACCACTTCATCCCCCCAAAAAGCTGAAATTAAACCAAACGTTAGTAGTACATCTGTGATTAATTAACAATGCTAAAACTAACAATCAACGCACGCACAGAACACATCAAGAACAATCATTTATCAGGCCATGACTCATCATCAACCTTTTCTCCTGTATATGCATGAGCAGATCCGAGACATAAGCCGGAAAACTTGCGACCAACCGCAGAGATTAGAATAACCATGGTAGGTTCATGGCCTAACCCGACCGCCCTAATTATCGTGCTTGGAAAGGAGATTAGATGGCTAGCTAGGCTAGCCTGCCATGCGTTTTGCCAACTCCCATGTGATTGCATTTTGCATGCGAGATTCTTTATTCTATCCATGCTTGCACGTGTGATTTATGCAACTCCCAGGCCTTTTCACCCACTTTACCCAGCAATGCCCCAACCAAAATGCCAAACTCCTTTCCAAGCTGTATGGACAGTGCTAAATTGACACGAAGTTTGATAACCATTGTGCTAAGGGCATATATAATAATCTCTAATTGCAGGCCCTTAGAGCGTCCAACTAGACAAATTTACTGACGTGAGAAAGAGGAGAGGAGAGAGAAACAACATTACTTCGGTTAACAACAACTCAACAATAACTAATAGCGAGGAAAATACAAGGAGACCGTACAACACCGAGAGTTGTACAATCCGTTCTTCAACGAGAGTTAACGATCACATGCAGTGATTTAATTAGCATGTATATTTTGACCGAAATTAGCATGTTATTAATAAAGAATCAGCTCAAAAGCTAATCCTTTGTAGAGGTAGAGTTTTGTTTCTGATGTGGAGTGTCAAAGCCCATACCGGGTTCTGCCTTTCAACATGCCTGCCCTAGTGTGTAGTATTAATCAGACTGAAATGTTGGATATCTACTGAAAAATGCTGGAGCTACATCAGTTTCTTTCACTTGGTTAATTACTCATGATAGTGGTAAAGTGCTGGAGCATGAAGTGGGAACCAGGCCCACATGTCAGCCCCGTGGTTTGATACTTTCATGGAAGCTGTCGAGCTCTGGCTCTAGTAGCAGCAGCACAAGCTGTTCCATCTTTGAACTTCGCGAGGATCGCCTGTCCCACTGTGTTCCCCTCATTGGCGCCTTTGACAAACAACCGCACGCTTCTAAAGCTTTGTCCTTTCCTTCCCATTCCCATGGCTCCCCTCGCCTCCTATATACACCCCACCCACCGAGCTCTCCTTCCACGGCCACACCACCAGCATCACTAGCTAGCTCCTACTGCCGTGCCCGCCATTGTTGCAAGAACCAAGCTTTCAGTCAGGTGAGCGACGTTTGTGACAATGATCAAGCTGAGATACTCAAAGAGGCTGTTCAGGAGGAGCTCCTCCAAGGGCAGCACTGATAGCAGCAGCAGCAGCAGCGACGGCGATGTCGGTGGCCGGAGCGGCGGAGGCGGCAGCGGGGAGATAGAGTGGGAGGTGAGGCCGGGAGGGATGCTGGTGCAAAAGAGGGACGGGAGAGGGGGCGTGGAGGTGATCACCGTCAGGGTGGCCACCGGCTTCTCCTGGCATGATGTGTCCATTGGGGCTACCTGCACTTTTGGTGAGTGTCGTGTTGATTAGTACAGGCTCCTGTTCTTGATCAGACAAAAATTGAATTTCTCATATTTGCAAAGATAACAGAAAAGTTTTGAGTTTTGAGTTCTTTCTCTTTCCTTTCATTCCAGTATATGTGCATTTATGATTGGTAGAATGTTGGCCTTCAAAAGTTGATTCCGTTATGATTCCTTTTGGGGCTAGCAAGCACATCTTTTGTGTAAAAGATGCATGAATATTCTCCAAATTCCTTTTTGTAAGCACGATAAAGGCTTGAGGACTGAGGGTGGGCCTGCAGTCATGCACATTGCACAATGCCACTCCTTTGCACAGTTCAGTTGTTGCCGTGTAGTACATCAAACATGTTTCAGTTTGCACTTTGCAGAGCAATGCATCAGTAAAGATGCTACTAGTTCAGTTGCTTTTGGTTTTAGATAGTGATGCTATATGCAGTGTATTAATCTGTTTCAATTCGAATTAGTTTTGTTGAACGGCCTAATTGCCTTTTAGTTTGTTAGTACCTCCCAGGCTTCGGTTGAAAGCTTTTGCCTCCATTGTTCAGTTTAGCTCCTTTACGGATACTAACTACTGAAAAGTAGAGTGCAACTCTGAATCTCTGACGAGAACTATAAACTATTCAGTCATTCACCCTCTTGTGGTGTTTACACACTAATATTCACTCATTCTACCAAACGCCTAGAGTTGTGAGCTCTTGAGTTTTACTAACCACATAGATATCGTACAAGACACATGTGACCATTATAAAACTAGCAAGGTCAGTCACCAGCTTCATATGTCAATATGAAGATTTTCCTTCCCAGCAACTCCACAGCCCAGAATACTAAGGTTAAGGTGGTGTTCTTGCAATAGAAAACACAAAGAATGGCGTCTACCTTCACTGCCAACAGCACATGATGTCACATAGAAGGAACCTGACCTGAACCTTCCTGCATTCTGTTTGCTCCGTAGAAAACATAAGCAACTAAGCATTATTTGATTGTTCATTGGAACGACAAAAAGAATCTAACTAGTTGCTGCTTTGGATAAACCAACAAGATCTAACATGTGATGCATTTGTGCAGGTGAGCTGAAGGCAGTACTGTCCATGGTGACAGGGCTGGAGCCCAGGGAGCAGAGGCTGCTGTTCAGGGGCAAGGAGAGGGAGGACAGTGACCACCTCCACATGGTTGGGGTGAGGGACATGGACAAGGTTCTTCTCCTTGAGGACCCTGCCCTGAAGGACATGAAGCTCCGGGCTGCGCTAGCGGCCCAGGCCATGCAGAGCCCGTATCAGCCATTTATCCAAGTCTAGCCCTGCTCATCTTGGCCCGGCCCAACTTGTCGCGCTAACTGTTAGATTAATTGCACCATCGGCTGATCAGGTCTCCAAAAACCTTCCTCTCTGGAATTGACCTGATGCATGCTTATTTTTACTGTTGCTGTTAATCTTACAGTGAGTACCACTCCATGGGAAGAGCAAAGGGGCCCTCTCATGTGAGAGCTAGAGTACTGGTGTACCACTTATTATGTTCCTAATTGCGTGATTTGTGTCATTTCTAGGTAGTTTGCAATTAGTGTGGCTGCTGTCATGCATGGTGCATGTGGGCTCCTTTTTCTGCTAGTATCTCCTATTATATATGGAATGGATCAATGTTTGTCTCATGCATGTAACAATGTACCGTGTGCTATCAAGAGAGGTTACTTCTTCAGATATTAGATGTTTTGTGGTCCATTTCTAACACGATCTTTTTGTGTTGGGAAGTTGGGAACAGAAAGAGGCACAACACTGAATATGCTGCAATCTCCTATAGCACATGTTGGAGAATAGTCACCCTTATTTCTCAGGGTATCAGGGATAAACCAAATCCCCCTCAAAAATATATCTAATGAATATACTTAAGAATATATCTAGGGAATAGGACACGGCTATGACTCGGACGTCCAAGCCGAGTCAGTTTAACGGACGCTGCATTAATCATCTGATTTACTTAATTATTTGACTATAACCGTTTGATAAGTGCTTATCATTGTGCCCTCTGGAACCGTCTTCTACCTCCTAGTTGTCTTTTGCACTTCGATGGCAGCTAGGCACACAGGCTGCATCCCCAATTCCGAACGGATCACTGATTTGAAATTTAAGATTGCAGCAAAAGTACATGTGAATTTAGATTATTAAATCGATTCTTACGCATCATGTTTATGATCAGTTTGTACAGCACCATTAGTTACTCAGATAGAGTGCACCATAAATAAATAAATAAATGAAACACCGTCAAATACTAGTTAAAACATTTTTTTCATGCATAAAACATCTATTCCTAACTGTTGAAACATCAACAAATTTCGTAAAATCAAAATGTTTCAACATATATTTACTATGTTTCTCAAAATCTTTCAAATTTTTCAATGACTATTTTTTGTTTCACTACGTAAAACGTGATGTTTTACCACTAATCAACTGCAACATTTGACCGCCCAATTTTTGGGGAAGAATGGAGCACCCGTCCCCTAGCTGCACCCGGGAGATACTAGGCATTGGGCACCGATGGAATACAAAAATTCGGACAGTCAATTGACCGCCCGTGAAACATTCGTTTCGTACTCCTACATCAAAAAATACTTATTGAAATATCCAAATAACACGATGTGCAATATTAAAAAGATCTATTGCAACAAAATACTTAAATGTGCAACAGAATCGAATTCTAGTTGAAACAGTTGCTTCTCCAATATGAAACATCAAATATTAATGGTTGAAACATATATATTCATTTCATCAAAATATAATCATGTGAGATATTATCATAAAGAATTGATTGCAATAAATATAACGGTGCATTAGATCACATATTAGATAAATAGTTTAAGAGAAAATTCATTTAAAGCTTGCTAACAAAAAGTTGAACTCACCTACCCACCCAACCATAATAGGACACGTGTTTGGAGCATCCCCTTTCATGCATGGTTGCTGGAGAAGCATGTGGCATTAGTGAGTCCGATATTTGGTGTTTGATCGGACGCTCATAATAGAGTATTTCTCTATGAAATATGTCTTGCGATATTCGCTTATAGTTTGCCTAATTGCCCCTGGGTGGCTCATGTAAGTGAGGGGTAGAAGAGAAATTTCCTCTTCCCCTATGTATATATCGATGAGTAAACCCAAGAAAGGGGAGGTGGAGGGGGGAGGGGGGGATTCACTCATTCTCACAGCAAAGACTTAGCTTCTCTCTCTATCTCTAAGTGCCAGGGTGTCCAATTTCTCTTCTTGTTGGTTACTCATTGTAATGACGGAACATATGCTCACAACAAAAAAAAAAGATATGTATAACATGTTATTAAAATTCTAAATTTATCTTGTTACTTGCAGAACCAACAATACTTGACTAGTAGCAGTATAGACAATTCATGCAACAAGTACAAAAGAACAAACATAAACATGTACACCTAGCTTTACTTTCCTACAAAGAAGAATTTATATGTTGAGGATAACAAATTGAAAGAAAAGAGCAATCCGGTTATATAACACGATGACCATGCTCCATGCATGACTACGAAGTAGAAAGTAAAGCCAACAAAAAATTTTTTGAGTAATTTTCAGAACTAGGCAAACAATTTTTGAGTGTTAGATAAAGAAAGAACATAGAAAGGCATTAATTAACCCAGAGAGAGGATCTAACATGTCGAAATTTAAATAATTCCAACCAAAATCATTCAGTCAAAATTTAAACATATCCTATAATTCCAACTAAAATCATTCATATGGTAAGTAACACACTCAAGCTAACAAAAAATAAATAAATGACACATTTATCTAAATAAAATCAATTACATAGCTTGGCGAGTATCTCTCCTCATACAATATCTTTTTTTATCGGTCGTTAAAGTAGGGAACTGACACCCTTACTGGAGTCATCTTCAACAAGTAACAATACTTCAAGTTAATCTCTATTTTAGTTACCCGACTTATATATGCCATAAACTTCTCATCAACCTGGAAGCCTTTTCTTTCTTTTCAGTCCATGTATATTTTTAAAGGACAAAACTGACATCCCTTACACGACCCACTTTAAATGAGTAATAATACTTCTAAGTTAATATATATCTCAGTTACCCGACTTATATATGTGTAATAAACTTCTCATCAACTTGGAAGCACTAAGTGGAGAATACATTGAAACTATCACACTACATCTGAGAGCTAACAGTCAAGGTTGTGAGTTTTTGGAAATCATTTCTGCACAGAAATGAATTTGCGATTGATGATAATTGGGTGTTCCATTTTCAACGCTGACTAAACCCCATCATCACCACAGTTTGATATGTTATTCTAGATTTTTGCATGTGCTAAGCACAGTAGGGATGTCCGAACCACCAAGCCTCACATAACTTAAAATTAGGTCTCATTCGTTGTGCATCGTACTTCATGTTTTTCTGGCAAAATTATAAACTCCGTATTGACAATTTCTCTATTTTCCATACGTTGTTAGTGGGGCGAGCAATGCCAGTAGATTCTTCCTTCAAGTAGAATCCCACGCTCAAAAAAGTTGATTTTGTATTAAGTCTCAAAAAAGTTGATTTCATATTAAGTGTTGTGTACCTAAATACTTTTGGTTGCTTTGGTGACATCGGCTTGCTTCTTATCATATCATCTACGGTGACTATGGAACTATCCTTGGGCTGGAATGGCCCAGGATGAATGATGATAGACGTTGGAAGATGCCTCCACCGTCTTGAAAGGACACTAGTCCTTATAGCATCACAGTTCGAGCCTATCCAATATACAGACTAAAATGTTATGAGGAAGTGCACCGATGATGTTTCTTTTGCTTTGTCGTCCTACGTCAAAATCATATAATAAGTTCTTTTTTCAAACCTTAGAGAGTATATTTACAGATGTACCGCTAGCAAGAGGTGCCAAAAAATCACTAGCGAATATCTATACCACATTAGAGCAACTTACCTTAATATTAATACATATTGGATAGGACAACATGATTTTGTATAGGAAGCAAATATTCAACATATGAGATATATATTTTGTAGAAGTAAAACATAGGTGATCCCAACTTATTTATAAGTACAGCCCCTAGCAGATCCTTGGTAAACACAGCGGAGAGAGAGTAATTAAATAAAGTACAAAACACATGAAGTGAAAAAAATGGAGAGAGAGGGGCTCCTCTCAAAGATTAATTTACTTGCCTCTGCCGCGGTGTTGCTGTTCGATGCTGAGAAAAACCGATACGATGGACGACACGCAAATCGTATATATACTCGTGTGCCCGTACTGTGTCGCCTGGTTTGGGCCGAGCAATCCCTTTCCTATGCGTATACCACGTAAGAAACGTAATCGCACGCGAAAAGATGAGCGTTACGCACTCGCTCGTTTAAGCGCAAGGCACGCGGCGCACGACGCGGGAAGAGCCCAACTAATGGTATATATACTCGTGTGCCCGTGCTGGTCGTTCCGGCTTATCCAGCTTATTTTTTTGTTTTTTATGAACATACTTTTTAAATTATTAAACGATATATTTTTTTAAAAAAATTTTTATATGAAAATATCTTAAAAAATTAAATAATCTATTTTTTAGTTTCTAATAGTTAATACCTAATTAATCACGTGCTAATAATATTTTTTATTTTTTTTGGTTTATAAGTCAGAAAAATAATAGTTAATACCTAATTAATCACGTGCTAATAATATTTTTTATATTTTTTGGTTTATAAGTCAGAAAAATAAGAAACTCAAACACCACCTCATGCTACTCGGCCAGTGCTAGTGAGTTTCGAACCCAACCCCGCGCCGTCCCGCGCATTCGCCATGACTAACAAGCCGCGCGAACGATCTGTGCCAATCCAGTTTCCGCATAGCTAACATAGGCCGCGCATTTCCTCTGTGCACGATTAGCCGATCAGCGTTCGCTGGCCCACAGTTATGAGCACATTTTCATGTATTCAAGTGTTCCGTTTGTTCAGTTTGACGGACGGAGCCAAGCCGGCGTGTCAGCAGGAGTCACTCTGTGTATGTCGGAGTCGGGAGTACTCCCTCCGCCCCAATAAAACATAATTCCTAGCTATAAATGTAGACAACGGTGTACATGTAGAAGGAACACGACAGTATAGCCATGGGTTAGGAAGCCGGCGTTGTGCATATGCAATGGAACGGATCGATGTCACATCTCTTGTACCGTGTAGTGCTATGAAGGAGGCAATACCGTACTAATACTTACTGCTACTACTCCCCATCTCTTGTGGTCCTTTTTCAATAAGATAAGTAGTACTATTTGTGTGTTAGTTTGGAAAGTCGGTTGTCTGTACACTAAACAACGAGCTAACTAGCCAGCCGTGATGAATACTTGAACAACAGTAAGAAACCTAGCGAGAAATGTATATACAGAAATCTGTTGCTTGGCGAGTCGGCATCCCTATGACGTGCCATCACGTACGCTGTCTTCCCTCTTCATGTAGGGATTGACACAATGCAACCTGCACCCCACCAGAAAGGGCGGCCCATTAGGTCACTCACTCTGTCACTCAGCAAAAAAGGAGAAGAGATCAGGGGCGAGCCCAGGATTCTAAAGCTACGTATTCAAAATGTAAAATGGTAAAAAAAACTTTTGATAATCAAAATTAGACCAATAGATTTATACGAATTGGGTTATCAGAGAAGCAAGGAGAAAGTCAGGCCTAAAAAGATGGATCTATTTCCTTCTTGAATAAATACAGCCTTTTTTTTATATTTTTACATACACATATGTGTTACATAACACGTGTATATATATATATATATATATATATATATATATATATATATATATATATATATATATAAAGAAATTTTGGGTATGCCTCTAAATGTCCTTGAGATGATCAAGTAGAGAGGGAGTGCTCGTGTCATTTCGATCGGTTGGCTTTGCCGAATTCGCCGCCGGGCCGATCGTGTGGCGATTGGATCCGTTGCTTTCGCTCGCGGAGACGCCCGCGCGGTTTGGGACGCAAACACGATGCGCTCGAGTGCCATCGCACCGTACCGTCCGCTTTTCCGTTTTTCCTTCCTTCCGCGACGCGACGCGTGCCGCTGATGGCATTGGCATACGTGAGATCGCGTGTGCACCTGGGCCGCTGCTGCGCGCGGCTCGGCTTTGCAACCTCCGCGTCCGTGGCGAAAACGAGATCCCATCCACCGAGCCAACGCGGCGGAGGCGCGGAGCCACAGCCAACAAGGGCCAGGCGCACTGCACAGCGTCACAGCTAGGAGGGGAAAGCTCTTGCCTTTCCCCTCCACCACCACCGGTCACCAGATGGTCGATGGGGGAAGGACCTGGAGCGTACATGTGTCACCCGTTGTTCAGAACGTGCTTGCCAATGGCAAGCAGGAGCAGTGACTATCGTAAATGCTGCTCCTTTTCCTCTCCGGGCGAATCCGGTGTCACTGCTCTGCATTTGTTCGGTCGGTATCTGCTATTCCTTTGCAGTTTCAGGAAGGATGGAACGCGCATACACAGAAGGGATGAGTTGCTCTGAAACTGCAGCCAGATGCCGAGACCATGTCGGCAAAGTTCTAAACTCTGAACTCCTTTCCCCCAAGTTGTTAGGCACGAGTTGGTGGATTATGGCACCAGCATGTTACAGAGACACGGTACGACGATAATCAGAAAACGCCGACGATATGTAAACATTATACAGGCGTGGCGTGACAGTAAAGCACAGCGAACTGTTTCCTTACCAGAGGATCCCAGTCAAAAGCCCCTGATACTTTAGCTAAAAAAATGTCCCTGGCACTCGATCCACTGTTCATCCGTGAGCTCTGTCCATGGCAGTCCAAATCAGTGGCAGTTTGCTAGCGAATTTTTTCAGCATGATTCAGGTGAACAGTCAGTTGTTAAGGAGTAGTACTAGTACTTGATTTTGCCACGCGTCAACCGTGCCGCGTCTTTCCTGCGGTTGCCACCTCTCCTCCGCGCGCCCTGCAAACTCCTTCTCGAAAAGCTCCCACTAAACAAAGCGAAACCAACCGAGAACCTGCACAAAGGCACAGCGTAATCCCTTCCTCCTCCTCGCCCAAAAAGCAAGAATCCGCGCTCAAGTTTCTACACCTTTCTTCCTCACCCCACCCTGCCTTCAGCATCAGATTCTTGACCCTCGCATGGCGGTTTTTCCTCCTTCTGGTTAATCATTTCCGTCATTTTTGTTTCTCTCTCGGCGCCGGTGGATCGAGCTTTTGGTTCTTGGCACCTACCATTGTTGCTGTTGGCTGGTGGTGTCCACCGCTTGTAGCCTGCTCTTCCTTTTGGTTTTTCCAAGCTCCTGCTGCCAACAGCACACACACACAGCCTGTGTGTCACCAGGGGGAGGCCCCACTTCTCCTGTCTTATTGCTCACACTGCTGGCAGCTTCCCCTAGGTTGTCCTTGTCCTGGGTTTGGTTCTTGGGTCCATCCATCTTCAGGTTTTTTTCTCTTTGCTGAATCCTTGATCTTGGATGGATGATGGCCGGTTCTTGAGAAGCCTTGCTGGTTCTCCTCCTGAGAAGATGTGGTAGCCTTTCTTGTGTTTTGGATTGGAGGAAGGGTTGCTTGTGAGGATCTTGGTTACCCTGAAACTTCCTTTGGTGTTCAGAATTAGGGGTTTAGATTACAGTGTTGGGTCTTGGTTGGGTTTGAAGGAGGCTGAAGAGAGTTGGCAATGGAGCCACCAAGTGGGTTCTGGGCCTCCCTGTGGAGCTTCCTCAAGTTCTTGCCCTACTTCTGTGGCCTCCTCATCCTGGGGGTCATCAAAGGTGACTTGCTGCTCTTCTGTCCTGGTCCATTTTTGCAATTTTTCTGATGAACTGAGTCCATGTGTGTTAAGTCTCGTTTGGGACTAATGGGAGGTGGGAGGGCCATGCGTGCCTCCTCCTTGTGTTGGTTTCTGTTCTGCTTTTTATGGAATAGATGATTGATTCCGCTCTTTCTTGGAGCATCTAGTTAGAGATCAGTAACAATAATCATTTTTGGCTGTAATGATTTCAGTTGTGATAGGACCAAATTAATTCGATTTGGTTAATGATTTGGATAATTATTAGTAATTTGCTAATGATCAGTTATTTGATGAACTGCTGGCTGACCTGCTTTCAATTAACCATGTCGTAACCGTGGCTCTAGATGTTTTATGATTTGGAAATTTTGTCTGGACTTGCTAACAGTTGGTCAAGTGCATTTTGCATCTTCATTTGTGGCTTGTGGATGTGTTGTCCTTTGCGAGAGCTTTTAGTTGGATATCTTGGCTATTCGTGCAGTGGTGTAGGAATGCAAATTCAGTCATATACTGCAACAAAAATCGTCTGTAGCAGCAAGAGACTGAACAAACATGATCTTGCAAACTAATGACAATGGCATGATATTACTATATGTACTACTAAGTAAACTACTAAAATACAAGGCCATTCTGTTCTTAGTTCTTACATACTTACCTATGTTCAACTGTCAGCATGTTTATCTTTGTTTTGATTCTTCTTTCAAATTTGTTATACATTATTTTTGTCTACAAGGTCTTTTGCTATGCCCTTGGGCATGCCTTATTATGGCAATTGGATTGTCTGCACTAATCCTTGGCTTATGGCCCATGCATGTGATTTGGACATACTACTGCATTATCAGGTACTGTGTTCATCTTGTGCATATGTATTCTAGAAAACTCATGTAATTCCGCAGCAAACTACTCATTATGTGCCCTCCTTTTCTTGAAGACAGAACTAAGCTGGTAGGACCTGTAGTAAAGTTTCTGCTCCTTATTGCTGCCACTGCAATCTTAATCCTATGGTTGATAGTTGGCATTCCTGGAAGCATCTTAGCTGGATTGGTATACGGCTTTCTAGCACCTGTAATGGCAACGTTCGGTGCTGTTGGAGAAGGGAAAGAAAAGCCTCTTGTTCATTGTTTTGTGGTAGAATTTTTCTTTCCTCTTGTTCATTTTTACAAACTTTTGTTTTGCATGTGCTAATTATCTCAAAATGCAGGATGGAACATGGAGTACTGTCACTGGAAGCTGTACAGTAGTCAGGGATGTGAAAGACTTGCTTTTCCACTCCTATTTTTCAATTATGGATGATCTTCTTCTTCAGGCACCTCCTGATGAAAAGCCATATGAGATAAGGTATGCTTCCTTCTTGTTTAGCTTTTATCTTTACACCCCTGAATCACAAACCTTTCTGATTATCTTGCTTACTATGCAAGTAACAATCTTTCTACTTGACTTGATAACATTTCCAAAAGGGAAAACGACATTCCAAGTCTTTAAAGTGAAAGGATCCCCAAATGCTATGCCATTTTATACCTTTTTAGGGGAAACGCAATGCTATATAATTAGGTGGCATTTTTTAATATTTTTTTGTTAAATAAGGAATGATGATCAATAAAATGAGGAACATCTGTCTTCCAGATTGCTCGATATTCCTGGGGCTTTATTATCTGCTGCATGTGGACTCTTATTGGATGGTATAATGTTCACACTGATTGCCATCTACAAATGCCCTGTGATGCTTTTCAAAGGATGGAAACGACTGATCCAGGATTTGATTGGGAGAGAGGGACCTTTTCTGGAGACAGCTTGTGTGCCATTTGCAGGTCTTGCTATTCTTCTCTGGCCATTTGCTGTATTGGGAGCTGTTCTTGCCTCCATCCTATCCAGTATTCCTTTAGGTGCATATGGTGCAGCTGTGGCTTATCAGGTATGACCGTATGGCTAAAGTGTGCCTTTTCAAGTATGTTGATGACACTGTATTTTTCATGGTAATTAAAAGTAAATATGTAATCTAGTGACAAATATGTGCTATTTTAGCATATGTTTCATGGAGCTTACTGTTGTTGATATGCTAGGAATCCTCCCTTAAGATGGGCTTATCTTATGTTGTCTCGTCTGTGTCCATCTTTGATGAATACACAAATGACGTGCTTGACATGGCGCCAGGATCTTGTTTTCCAAGGTATAACCAACCATAAGCCTTTGGTCCATATCCTAAATAATTGAAGTTTGTGGTTGTGATCTTTGAACACTCTAGGTTGAAGTATCGGAAAAATGAAGATTCTTCGCATGGCGGTAGCTTATCCAGGCCAGCCTCATTTGACAAGGAGAAGCAAGAGGGAAAGAAACCTCCAGCACGTGTTTCATCTTTTAAGAACAGTATTGACGAGTTCAATCCATTCAAGGTGATCTTTCGGTGCTACTAATTAGCAGATCAAATTGGTAAAATTGTAATGATTATGCTTATTGGTGTCGCAATTTCTGAACCAGAATTAGTTTTTGTGATGCCTCAAATAGGTCATTCGATTTTGTAATTTTCAATGTTCAATGCCTCCTGTTAATATTTCAACTTATGGAATATGGACATTTTAACCGAATGGTTCCGCTATGCAGTTGCTAGAACACCTGTTTGCCGAATGCAAGCACCAAGGGGAGGCTTTGGTTAGTAAAGGAGTGATAACAATGAAAGACATCGAAGAGACAAAGTCAGGCAAAGTTGGCAGCGGAGTTCTTAATGTTGGTTTACCAGCATATGTAATCCTTAATGCACTCCTTCGGTCCGCGAAGGCTAATTCTGTTGGCCTTCTCTTAAGTAAGTGTACAGCAAAAAATGATTTTCTTCCATTGGGAGGTGATGTTATGGCATCACTCTGGTTTTCTTTGAAAATACTTGCAGGTGATGGCTCTGAGATTACATCTGACAATAGGCCTAAACACACTCTCTTTGACTGGTTCTTTGACCCTCTTTTGGTCATCAAAGAACAAATTAAAGCTGAGAATTTTACAGAAGAAGAGGAGGAATATCTCAAAATGCGAGTTTTGTTGATTGGTGATCCTGATCGCGCCAAGGGCAGTCTTCCCCATGTGCCATCACTGGATGAGCGAAAAAAGGCTGAAATAGATGCATTTGCTCGGAGGTACTCACTCCCCTTCACCCCCTGAACCTCTTATTTGATGCATGCCATATAGCCATGATTGATATTCCCTAGTTCTTTTGCTCCTGCTCTTCTGCTTCAAGATTGCAAGGGATCACAAAGTCGATATCAAGATATCCTACATCAAAGCGACGCTTTGATGCTCTTGTAAAGGCACTCTTGCTAGAGCTTGAGAAGACAATGGGAGGCGGTCAATCCACCAATGGGTCCCAATCTCAAAGTTTGAGAGGTGGCATTGGCAGAATGCTCAGCCAGAAGTCCATGGGGAAGACAGCAAACATCAGAGATGAAGATCCAGAAGCACAAACGACAAGCTATGATCGCACTCCGTGATATGATGTCTGATAGTGGCGTTTTTTACTTTGTACCGGACATGCTAGTGAAGAAGAAAAACCTTTCACTGTAATTATCAGCTTTGTACAAATTAGTAGATGTTGCAGCTATGAGCTAACACTAACCATTCTTCTGTATGTGTTGCATGTGTTTGAGCGTTGTGTGTATGCAATTGCAATGCAACATCGCTCATTTTACAAACTCCCTGTTAAGTATTGACCTCTCTAGTCCGGATGGGATGTCCTTGCTTGCCACATGATTTGCTGCAGGTTTTGACGCGTGATGAGAATTGCAACGCGTGGTTTTGTGAAGAAGTAAATACATCCAGTGTTCAATCCATGAAATCATGAGCTTCTTTCTGTGAATATATTTTGCGCAGAAATTGTTGCCGATACCTAAAGGATATATGGTAGTGGTAGCTGGGAGTTCTAATTTGTAACACAAAAAATCTGAGCTGTTGCACACTGCACTCAGTTAAAATAGCCCATTACCTGGCAAAACATATAGTTTCAAGGACCAACAAAACTGTGGTAACATGAGAATCAGCAAGCAAATCCGCCTAAAATCATACAGTTGGACAAGTGCATTTTGCTTTCCTTCACATGATACCAAGGCTCTGGTTGGGCTACTAATATGCAATGCTCAAAACTCCAGGGCATGCATACAATTCTATCAGGTGGATGAAAATAATTTCATAATGGAAAACTAAAGCTGACGTCCGTGCTTCTTCATTTAAGCATCACCGTTCAGTCTCAGAAAACGTCCATTGGCTGGCTATCAGGCACCTCGGTGTCATCCAATTGCTCGGCTTGTTTCTGCTTTGCCTTCTTATAACTACAAGAGCCTCTGAGGATGGAGCCAATGTGTAGTCCCCCTTTGAGAGATTTCAGTGATCTAAACAAATGGGAATAAATAAAAACAAAAGGTGTCAGCGGGCTTCAACTAGAGCAAAGGCCAGAAGGAACCAGCCATGTTCTTCTAAATGATTCCCATGACAGATACATCAGGTGATTCTATAAAATTTTGGAAATCAACAATGTGTCAGAGGATTCTGGGATTTGCAACTCCAAAAAAGGATTTGCCACTCGATGTAGGCCCACATGTCAGTGAGAAAAGAGTGACGATCCTAAACCAGAGTGCACCTCAATGGAGTGGCAAATCCTAGAAGTTCCCTTTTGTTGATGATCCTCAAAATTCAGTACCATACGATATTTGTACCTGCTCATCTACATTACAGTAAACGAATCTAAGGAAACATAATTTCTACTGCAGATTATTTCTCTTTGTAAATTAGAGAACTCACAGTGATAAATTGCCATCGCCATCAGGCTTGTCACTTTCATCATGGGCTGCAGATGAAATACCTGTCAAAGCACATCAATTAGATCACTTTCATAAACAAGCTAGCATATCAGATGCAATGTCAGAAAATAATTCATAAGTAATCACACTGGATTAGAATTCCAAGACAAACAAGACATCATGAAAAAGCTTGCTCCAAACAAAGAGAAGATTGCTAATTACATTCCTTATTGTCGTAACTAGTAAGAAATTGTGGAACTTATATCAACAGAGCACTAAAGCAGCACTAAAAATATTAAATGACATTCTGAAGATACATAGAAAAGAATACTAGCCAAAGAAATATCAACGCAAGAATTCCAAGCGAACATAAAAAAATAAATTGCCCACTAGCTGCTGTCTGATCAATTTTCTAAAGATATCAAGTCCTCATTAACTTTCTTTAATTCATCGCTTTTGCTTAGAATAGGGTATTTTCCACAATAAGCATAAATAGATAAAACAAAGGGGCAGAGACAAAGTGCAAATGCAATCCAAGAGAATACTGGTCACTGGTATGTTCAGTTAGATACTATTTCAATGAGGTTCCCACCTGAGTCGGCGGATGTGGATGAATCATCTAATGAAGTTTCAATGGCAGCCTTTTCACTCACGGTGCCCAATTCATCATCAGAGTCATCACTGCTGGTATCATTGAAAATTGTACCAGTGCTTTTGTCTTTTTTGGATTTGCCATTGGATTGCTCATACCTTTTTCTTGGAACTTTCCGAACTGCTCGACGGAATCGAACATTTTGCAGTGTGCCCTGCGTGCTGTCACTTGATGCTGGTGGGCTCATGGAAAAGCTCTTAACAAGATTTCTGATAGACTTAGAATTTGGATCTGCCCTTCCATCGATAAACCTGTCAAAATTTTTACTCTCGGCATGGGGCTTTGTCTGAGAACTGGACTTTATTTGTTCTTTGTCCATATGCACATGATCCTTATCAATTGGCAAATTACCCTGATTATCAGAACTAATCTTGCTTTGGTTGAGCTTCTTTACAAGACTGCTATCACATGTGGCATCTTTTGGGTCCCGTGTCAGCATACTACTGTCCCAAATTACATTATTGTCACTCTCTTTTCTGTCATGCTCCATTCTTCCTTCCTGTGCAACAGAAAACGACAAATCTTGTACACCACTGTCGATGTCTCGATGATCACCGTTAGGATCTGCCTTCTGGTGAACAGACTTAAGCAAATCCGGTTTCCTTTTTCGCTTCTTCTCCTTACCCTTCTTCACATTTCTGTCTGCTATGTCCATATTTTCTGTTGAATCAGATGGCACACCCACATCACCAGGAAAATGATTGGTTGATCTAGTTTTTTCTTTATGAAGATGAGATACTAGCAGATCGTTTGGTTTGGCACTGTCAGCACGCTGAGACTGCATATCCGGTTTTCTTTTGTTACTTTCGTCCTCAACTTCTCTTACAGTTTCCTCTCCGTTGTTTTCTTTGTTTTCTGCAGAAACATATGGATCATTAGTCCCACTGGGGCTAAAGTGGTCGAGGAAGTTGATTTTTTCATTTGGTTCAACAGCAACAGCAGATCTTTTAGGACTAACTGTAATACATTCAGCCTCGTAGTTCATCAAATCTACATCAGAACCATGATCCAAAGCAAAATTCTGACTCTGAAGTGTCTTGTAAGATTTCTTCCTTCCCTTTCGACCATTAGGGGTAGAAGTTCTGAGAGCTGTGGCATCTTCCTGAACAGGAGGTGATTGTGTTGGAGCTCCTGCTGCAGTTTCATTACTATAGGTCCCACTCTCACCAATATAACTTACACATTTGCCCTGGCTGTCCTTAGCTGATTTACTGTCTTCGAAATGTGTAGAATGGTTAGCCTGTTGGACTTTAGGTGTACGAATTTTGGAAGATCTGCTTTTCTTCTGTTCATTTACAACAGTACCTGCAGGACCATCAATTACAGAACCTCCTTGAACCAAATCTGCTTTGGTAGCATTTGCTCCGTTTAAGTCTATAGCGGCCTGGTTAACTTGCTCATCCAAAGACTGAATAGTTTTACCATTATCTGTAGGGACATGCTTTAAGGAAATCTTCTTTCTCTGACGTTTAGTGGCTTTGTTTTTGTCATCATCCTGCACTACAACATTGTCAGTTGAAATAATATTAGCACTTGTTTTGTCAGAAGACCTCAAAGAAACAGATTCTCTTAGTTCTGCGTTTGCATTCTCTTCAGGTACACCACCTGAAAAATGAGATGCGTCATGTACGGCTGGCAGTACTTCCAATTGGTTTCCTTTAACCTTATTATGACTAGGTGAGCTGATGGGAGCATCAGAGTGAATTGCCGCTGGATATTTTGGAGGTAATGCTGCACTAAGACCACCTTTATCCACAGTGTTTCCATGCACTCCTAGTACATCGCTGCCCTGGTGTTTTTGTTCTGTTAACTGATATTCATCCAAATCCTTACTTATGTTACCAGTGGATCTTAAATCTGCCAATACCTCATCAATCGCTTTTGCTGCTGCTACATCCAGGCTTACATCAAACTTCTTTTGGTGACTAACTGTTCCTTCTCCAGTTGTTGCTGGTGATATTTGCTTTGGATCTAAGGGAGAAGCATTTGTGTTTTGTATTGAGATTTCATTTGTAATTAATCCAGATGATTTTGTCAAGTCATGAGTAGGATCAGCATCCTTTGAAGACTCTGAGTGATGTTTTGTCTTCTTCTTCTTTCGCCTCCCATCACTACATGGATTTTCTATTACATTAGAACCCTCTGATTGCACATTGCTTGAGATATGTTGATCGAGAGGGTCATTAACAATCTTCTCTTGAGTAGCAAACTTACCTGATTTGACTAAATTCTCTCCATACCCACACTGATCTTTTTCTCCAGCTATATCCAGAGACTCCATGTCAACAGAACTGACCTTCTTTGCTTTCTTGCGCTTCTTATGTTGAGAAGTATGGCCAGCTGGCTGCATCTTCTCCAAGATGCTTTTGCTTGTGATGGATTTCTCCAATTTACTTATTTCAACACCACTTTCATCATGTCTTACTTTTGTAGATTCTCCTGCACCAGCAACTACTTCAGAAGAATTAACCATATCTCCCATGGTCGGATCTTTATATTCCTTATGTACAAGGTCATCAATCCCTTGATCAGCGACTGGATCAGTAGTTGCCTGGGCATCACTCACCAACTGAACATGTTCAATACCACACTGATCTTTTTCTCCAGAAATATCCAGGGATGCCATATCAACAGAAGTAACTTTCTTTGCTTTCTTCCGCTTCTTCTCAACACTTTTGCTTGTGATGGCTTTCTCCATTTTACTTGCTTCAACAACACCTTCATCATGTCTTTCTTTTGTAGATTTTTCTGCACCAGCTACAGCTTCTGAAGAAATAACCATATCTCCAACGGTCGGATCTTTATATTCCTTATGTACAAGATCATCAATCCCTTGATCAGCAACAAGATCAGTAGTAGCCTGAGCATCACTCATCAGCTCAACATGTTTAGTCCCACACTGATCAGCAATACCCAGAGATGCCATGCCAACAGAATTAACCCTCTTTGCTTTCTTCCGCTTCTTGCCTTGAGAAGTATGGCCAGCTGATTGTATCTTCTCCAAGATGCTATTGCTTCTGCTGGCTTTCTCCATTTTACTTGTTTCAACAACACCTTCATGACATCTTCCTTGTGTAGATTTTTCTGCACCAGCTACAGCTTCAGAAGAATTAACCATATCTCCAGTGGTCAGATATTTATATTCCTTATGTATAAGATTAATCCCTTGATCAGAAGCTAGATCAGTAGTTTCCTGAGCATCACTCATCAACTGAACATGCTTAGTCACCTGGCCTCCACTATTGTCTCTGCTAGTCAATTCGCCATTGTATGCATCATCACCTGAGAAACAAAAATAATTCGGATATTTGAGGAAACTGAGCATGATAAGTGTGTGAGCCAACACATACATGCATTTCAAGAATCCAATTTTGCATTCTTTGTCCAGGACATGCATCAAAGCCAAAATTAGATACGAAGATGCATGATTCATAAAAGCAACCATATTCTACAATCTTTATGACTGAATGCAAGCACAAAGGATGTCATACAGTATCCGATTTTCTTGTACCTCCAAAAAAAAAAATCCCAACCTATAATATTTGTATCATGTCATGAAGGAACCCATGGGTCTTATTACCTTGCAGCTCTTGGTTGTTTTTATGAAGCAGGACTTGACCAATGGATCCTGGTACCTCCACTGATCCAGTTGATGGTTTTGTCATTTCTTGAGCAGCAACAACTTCCCTGGTAGCCTCTGGTTGCCGCCTTCTCCTTTTCTTTACCATTCCACCAATGCTGGAATTTTCCAGCCCAGGAAGCAGACCATTTGCAATTTTTGATAACGATGCAGGTATCTTATGAACACTCTTGTCCACATCAACTTCAACTCCAGGACAACCTTCACTGGATCTTCCTTTATCCTCCATTGAAGTGTCTATGCTACAGTGAGTACCTGACACTGCCACTGTCATCTTAACATGCAGAAAGCATCCAGCCTTGATTTGGGTGAAGGCACTCCTTATTGTCATCAAATCAGAGAGGTGATACAGTACACCCTTCCGTCGCACCTGGTGAAAATCACACTACTTTAGAAACTTGCACTATACTTTGCACCGTTTCAAGATTACACATGCAGGATACATGGTCCAAGACTGTGAGGAAACATAACATGCTCTGACTGTCTGAATCAAAATATAAATCATTCAAGAATATAAGCATGCAATCCTTTACAGCAATACCAGTTTGTGCAACATGCACTACGTGCTTTCTAAGTTGTGCCCCATTGCACTACAAGACACTAGCATCTCCATTTAGAAATTCACATGACGGGATATAAACAAAAGAACCATTACAGATGGAAGATTGCGTGAAGGAACTACTCCTAGGTCGAAACAAAAACCACGGACCAGCCACGGAATTGGTAGCAGGGTACACTGAGGGATCAGAGGAGCCGCGCATCCAGCTGATCACAACTCAATTCAGTAAACATCCAAGCAAATGCAAATTAAACATTGGTCAAGTGGACTTTGTGCGACCTAACCCATACCCTAAACATTGGCAGCATTTCTACTAACCACATTACCCACTGACTAAAACACCTGATCGGCAACAAAACACTGAGCAAAATCTCTATCCAAACATCCCCCGAAAAATTAGCTCATCCCCCAATATATGCTACACTTAAGCAACCAAATATATGCTAAATGTAAGTAACCACGTAAAGAGATCCTGGAAAATAAACAGAAGTTCTCAAAGCCATGAATTAGGACCTGGAAGGATTTGACGGCGACGGGGCCGATGTCGGGGAAGGCGGTGGCGTGCTCCGCGGCCACCGTCGCTGCGCTCAGGACAACACACGAATCAGTCGAGTTACTCGCGGGTTTGAGAAGAGGGGAGGGGAGGAAGCGAGGAGGGCCGTACACTTGAGGTCGCGCATGATGGAGTCGCCGGAGACGAGCAGGGCGAAGCGGGTGCCGAGGTCGGTGTCTATGAAGAGGGAAACCCCCTCCCCGCTGTCGGAGCGCACATGTGGCGGCGGCGGCGAAGGCGAGGCGGCCATTGCGGGGGTGCGGCCGCCGCCAGCGAGGAGGAGGGAGGGGAAGCGGAGAGACGAAGCGGCGTGGGGGTTTTGAGGGGTGCGTTTATTTATTTCTTTATTTCTTTATTACTACACGGAGTAGTATTAGGTTAGGCCAATTATTCAGAGTCACCATTGCAATTCCTAAACAGCATTTTCAAAATTCGATTAGAACTAATTTATTCTTCCATACTAGTATAGGTAAGCGTACCTTCACTTCAAACGTGTAAGCATCATGCACAATCAAATAAGTTGGGATGTGTACGAAGTTTCGATAACTTTATATAGTGTTTCATAAACTTTCTATTTAGAAACTTCGTAGGATAAATAAATTTCTGTAAAAACCCAAAATAACATTTTATGAACTATGTTAGACTCCTTCACTTGAAACTTCCAAAAGATTCTCATTCAAAAAAATTCTCATAGCAAGAGTACGCTTGATTTATCGCCAAACATCGTCTCACCTTAACGCATCACAAATTAGTTACACTATCAACCTGTACTACATGCTACTATTAGTGACACTATAAATATTAAAATCCTAATACTATATTTAACATATTGATTAACTTTGAAGTTTAATTCGTTGAATTAAAAGAAGAGTTCACGCTAGTTACAACTTGGTATTTACTAATTTTGAGTTTTATAATTAAATTAATAAAATACTAAATTGAGAATCCAGAATGTGTATTATAGGGTTACAATTTTTAGAATTATTAAATTAGAGTCCATACTATTTTCAATTGCATGATTTATTTAACACATACTCTAAATATGACCTACGGTCATAATAATACAATCCATGGATTTATCTAATGAACGATCAAATTTTTTTAGTTAACATGAGAGCTCTTAGAAAATGTCTAATCCCTTTGGACGAGCTGTGACCTTTGACATGTACATCTTCACAGTGGATATGTAGCGGCAGTCGTGAGTTTGTTTCAACTGAAAAATCATTATATCCATGGAATCATGGCTGTCTCAGCAAGGATGGGAAAACAGTTGCAGAGTCATGTTCCTGAGTCTTAAACAATTACAGAGTCACGTTCCTGAGTCTTAGTTTTGGACAGATCATCTACGTATTTCTACGTTTGCCTGAAACCTTTCTCGAGGCAATTTCAAGAACACTGTGGCAGCATGGCAAGTCCGGCAGCGAACTGAACGAACAACTGAAAGACAAGTTGAAAAGTTTCAAAAAAATAAAAAAGAAAGAAAGACAAGCCCTCCTCTTTCTGGCAGATTAATCCGTCCGACAATCTGCTCGCTTTCTCGCAAAGAACTCCATATTTTCCGGTGTCCCAGTTACTCTATGTTAGCAAAAGGCAAGCCTTTTGCCGGAGCTTTATTAACAAGGCCAGATCGAGTTCGTGTCACATATGGTCTTAAATTCTTAATCTTACATCATCAAACCACACGCACACACCGTCTAACAATCAGTTCATCACCTTAATTAGAAGAAATTAATCAAGAAAGACTGCCCAATGTTTGGAAGCTAGAGAGTAGTAGTACAGTATCACTCGATTCTCTTCTTGTCGTTGTTCACTGCGTCTTCTTCCTGGCGTCCTTGGCCTGACCCTTCTTGCGGATGCCGATGGACATGTTGAGGAGGAGCCTGTCGACGATGGGCTCTGGGAACGCGTAGATGAGGAACCACAACACCGCGTGCGGCCAGTAGGGCGTGCACCTCGGCTCGTACCCGATGTAGCGGACGGCGGCGCGGGCGTACGTCTCCGGGGACGGCGCGAGGAAGGACGCCTTCTTGATGGACGCCATTTTCGTCGCCGCGTACAGGGGTACCTGAAGAAGGTTGCACATCAGCCAAAACACACACCATTCAGTCATTCAGTCAGTCGGTCAGTAGTTCATGTGGCTGTGTGCTAATGCTTCATGCATGATCAATCACCGTGCATGGTGAAATATTTTCATGAGAATTTGATGCAGCAGCTGAGACATCTTGATAAACACCAACCGTATTGCTAAGGGGCTTAAATGGCGACAGGTAACAACATTCCAGACAGCGACAGCGAGGATGTGATGGGAAAATGAGAACAGGTAGAGGTCGGCAACTGATTAGTTTTAAATGGCCTGACAGCAATATATTGAAGTTCTCCTATCCTCCTACTGCTTTTCTGAAACCAAAGTATGCCAGATTGCCATTTGCCATGCCCATTAATTCCTTCCACATGCAATGTTTGTGTGCCTTAGGAGCAGTTGGAGAATTGAAAGCACAGTAGCAGTGCATCTAGCTTTCAGCCATGAAGATTTCAGTTTCTTGTTGGAAAGTTATCAGCCTGATCGTTTGACCTACATGATAAGTTTTTTCAGCAGGGCATAGGCGCACAGTCCAGTACAAGTTTTTTCAGTAGCAACAAAGCATCTCTAGCAATAGCTACTTCAGAGCCCCTATTTCCTTTGGACCCCAAAAATACCCCGAACTTCAGCAATAGCCCCCATATCTCAGTCTCTATTTCCCCCTATTTCTTTTTCTATTATATTTCACCATAGACTATATTGTACTGTTACATTTATTCATTTGTACTCATATATATATATATATATATATATATATATATATATATATATATATAGCTAGTAGCAGTACTATTGCATTTGTACTCATTCGAAGATCACAGAGCGCAAGCAACAGCAGAGAGAAGACTGGGCGAGGGGCGGCGGCTTGTCGGCCGAGTGGGCGAGCGCGGCAGGGAATGGCGGGGGAGGGGGTGGAGCACGGTGGGGGGCGGCGGGCAAGCGGCTAAGGGTGGCGGGCGGCAGCCGGCCACGCCTGGCCGAGGGCCAAGGGCAGCGGCCAGCGGCCAGCCATGTCGGGCCGCGCCTGGTCGAGGGCGGTGGCGGCGGCCGATCGAGGTGCGACATACTGTTCTCATATTTTTCTCTTCGATCTTCCTCTTCCCAGACAACGCGCTCTTCCGATCTTTGTCCTCCTAGATGCGCCGGTGGGTGGGAAATTGTCGTAGGGGCCAAAATAACGTCGATGGGGGCTGTGGTATAAAGTCCCTAGGACTAGGGGGGCTGTGGTATAGAGTCCCTAGGACTGGGGGATTGGGAGAAAGATTTGGTAGCCTCCTCATTTTGGGGGCCCTAGTCAGGTCCCTGTTGGACCTAGTTTTTTTTCCTCACTACCCAAAAACTGTTTGGGGGCTGTGTTTAGGGTTCCTGCTGGAGATACTCTTAGGACAGCATGACAAAATCATGTTCATGTTGAGAGGACATTCCTTGTATAATTCAGGTAACTGCTGACCATATAAAAACCTCTACTCCATAGTCCATACATAAAAATGTAATGGTAGCAACAACGGCTTCGTGCGACACATAAAAAAATTGGGGAACAGACAACAGGGAACAATTAGAGAATTTCATGGATCGCTAGGAATGGTTATTTCGTACCTGGCATTGCACATCGATGCCTTTGTTCTTATACTCAACATAGAGGCATCTCGAGAATTGATCAACATACCTGAAAGATTGAAAACAGAGTTGCATGAATCACTTAAGCTCACATATGACCTCATGTTGAGTTGAATTCAGTTATATCCAGTTGGTGTCACACAATTGTGCTGCAGAAAATATATATGCAAGATTGACCAATGACCAAATGACAGAAAGCATGTACCAATGCTTTCCATGTGATGGACTATTGTACTATCAATAATTTCACATTCCACCTCCCATTTCAGATGTTCTTTCATACTGTCATGCATTTTGGCAAGCAATCCTCCAAATACTGGAACATACAAAAAGCGTGCAAAAAAGAGAACCTTGTGGATAGTATGTTGCTTTCCAAAGTAAAACTTACACAACATAAACAAGCTGGCGTATACGCACAGAGCAACCGATCAAGATAATATGTCCTGTTCTAGCTGAAAACTCCTAAAATATCGGTGGACATTTGTATCCACATGATCACTAATTCTAAATGAAAAACACATCCATAAACCCAAACCACAATATCAAAGCATAATTATGTACTACTAGATTTAACTAGTGAACATGCGACAAAAAAGAAAAGACAAGGTTAAGCATGATCTTAATTAATTCTAACTGTGCCACTGTGCCAGTCCCCATTTCTGTGGTCCATGCCAGAACAACTGATCTGAGAGAGAACAAAACTAAAAACCCGTACCAAAAATCTCACTAAAAGCCTAATTTTTTTCTGCGTCGTCTATGTAGTAGTAATAGTAAAAATATATGGAGAAAAATGCTAGCTACTAGCGAAGAGTTAGCAGGAGAAGAAGTGAGGAGTACTCACGCCTTGGTGGCGGCGTAGACGCTGTAGAGCGGGTAGGACGGCAGGATGGAGGAGGCGCCGGAGCCGATGTTGACGATGGCGCCGCGCTTGCGCTCCACCATGCCGGGGAGCACGGCGTGGGTGACCCGCGTGAGGGCCTCGACGTTGAGGCGGATGAGGTTCCGCATCAGTTCCTCGTCCACCTCGTGGAAGTAGCGCGCGTACGGGTACGACATGCCGGCGCTGTTCACGAGCACGCCGACGTCGAGCCCCCGGATGAAGTCCCTGAGCGCGTCCACCTTGGCGGCGAGCCCCTCGGCGGCGAAGTCGAGGACGAACGTGCGGACCTCGGCCCTCGGGTGCCTCGCCCTGACCTCCTCGGAGACGGCGGCGAGCTTGTCGGGGCTGCGGCCGACGAGCACGAGGCCCATCCCGGCGGCGGCGAAGCGGAACGCAAGCGAGCGCCCGATGCCGTCGGTGGCGCCCGTGACGACCGCCCACGCGCCGTACCGGCGGCGCAGGGGCTTCCCCGGGCGGAGGAACGCCGCGTAGAGCCACTGCGCCAGGCGCGCCGAGGCGGTCACGGCCACGATGAGGCCCACCCCGGCCAGCGCCAGCGCCCACGCCGGCTGCGCGGACAGCGCGTCCATTTGGAGACGGACGGGCTGTGCGCGATGGAGGCAAAAGCGCGATCTGTTCAACTGTGATATAAGCGCGGGCGGTGAGGGGAGGGGAGGGGAAGAGGAGGAGGGGACGGATGGGTGGGCCCGGCTGGCAGGCGGCCTGCTGCTCAGCTGCCATGGGCCGGGGGGAGTTGGGTGGGGTTGGCGTGCCACCTCGGCGGAATGGACACGCCACCGTGGAACGGCTGAACAAGATGCTCCTACAAGGAGATGGATGGGAAGTAGAGTACTAGTGAAGTACTCCTATTTGGAAACATGCGAATTTTGTGATAGTAGGAATTTTATGTGATGTAGCCATATGAGAGAAGAATAAATTAAAATATCTATGGTCTAAATTTTGTGTTATTCTTTTTTCTTTTCGGATAACTTTTCATGAAGTACTTTTAAAAAAAATTAAAAGTGTCGAGGCCATGTTTTGCGACAAAAGTTTTAAAACCCCATGTATGCAATTGAACAGTTTATTTTTCTTGATTTTAAAAATTAGATATGTAACTATTATTTTTTAGACATGTATATATATATATATATGGTAACACATATATAACATATTATAACTTCATAAAAAGATAACTTGTGTTATGGTTTTATCTCACATGAAACTGTAAGGCCTTGTACCAAAAAAGAGAGCCTTTTTTGTTAAATTTTTAGTGTTAAAAAGTCATATATTAATGACATAAGAGAATACGTAGAAAAACTAGATTTATGCAAAGTTTACGAGCAGAAACCTAAAACGAAACAATTCATTGCCTATGACAGGAGAACAAAAAAAATCCTTGTTCTAAACGTGAAATTACTGCTAGCAATAGTGTCAACTCTGCAGCCATGAGCACCTTACCTCACCGGAGGTGTGGTGGACCGGGACCAGCTCGGGTTGGGCTGGGCGTACAGGTGGTGCAGTTATGGGTTGTTGAGGTTTGATGAGCCGAAGTAAATGGGGTAGTCAAAGTCCACAGATGGCAGGCACGTCAGCATATTAAAAGCCCCTACTCCTACTTTCTACTCGCGCACGCACACATCACAGTAGTAACCCTATTGAGGCCTAACGCAGAAAAACAAATAGTCCCTCTGTTTTAAATTATTTATTATTTTAATAAATCTCATATTTATTAAGGAGCTAGAGTAAATTGTATCATTATCTTCATTAAATACATTACAGTTATATTTCTAAAATAATCATTAACTCTAATTAATTAAGATTAGTTAATAAGAATTATAAGTATATTAATGTGTTGTTGTATTGATGAAGAGCAGTGAGGAAAATTCACATCTAAAAGTGCTTTGAAATGTAAGAATGATAAGTATTTTAGTAAAAAATTAAATCCTAGATAATTAATTTGAAACAGAGAGAGTAAAAAAACATAGAAATACAAATATAAAATAAAGGAATGAAAAAATTACACTAAATATATATTCAGTGGTTTTTGAAACGAAAGAATTTTAAAAAGTATATTAATTACCTTAACACTCAACCATCTCTCTTTGCACATAATCTCAGTGCTTCACGAAACATTATCTTTAATTCTCCAGCTTCCGGCTACTCCAACCTCCATCTCTCTCAACTTTGGCAGCGCGTGCGGGAGCTTGGTGACCGGTCCGGCGGAGGCGGGAGCTTGGGCGACGAGCACCGACTGAGGCGGCAGCACGTGCGGGAGCTCGGGCTGCGGCTGTGGTGGCAGGACCATATGAGTTCCGGCGGCATCGTCGTGTGCAGATCTCGTAGTGCAAGAGGTGCGGCCAGGTAGGTCCAAGAGACGGCAGACTCCGGCGGTGGCACAGGCTCCGGCAGCGGCATGACGCCATGCGGCAAGAACAGCCAATAGCCAGCATCATTAGCCATTGCTTTGCTCGTTTTTGTGCAGAGGCAAACAAAAACAAGAGATCTAAGTGGATTTTAATTTTCCTATGTTTTTGTGTGCGGAACGTAGGAAATGAAAACTTTTTTGCTTCAATTCCTTTGATCCAAACGATGCTACAGTGGTTTTTCCTTCAAGAAAATAAAACCTTTGGAATTCCTTTGATAATCCTTCGAGCCAAACGGGGCCAGAACTGACGTTCTTTTCGTGCGAATGAAATGGAACTCGTGGTTAGGCACCGTCCCTAACAGCATATGGCTTACTTCCTCTATTTTAAATTATTTATTATTTTAAATTTATTCTGAGTCAAACAGTCTAAACTTGACTATTAAATTTTAAAAATCTATAAAGTTTAACAACATACGGATTATATATTATAAAAGTATTTATCATGATAAATATAAAAACATAAATCTTATAATGTTAAACTATCTAAATTTTTAAAAATTAATGATTAAAGTACTAGGACAAATCTAAAACTAAAACGATGAGTAATTTAAAACGAAAAGAGTAGCTTCTATCTTTTTTTTTTTTACTTTCTATGTAGAAGTTTTTTAAAAAAATAAATAAATCTATTTTTAAAATTTATAATAATTAATACTTACATGCTAATACTTTGTCTTATTTTACCTGACATCCATACGCTAAACCAAAAGGCTCTACGGTGCCTTCGTCTCGAGGGGAAGCGGATAGCCAAGGCGGAGTCGTGGGGAGCCCGCTGGTCGCTGGACGATGGATGGGTTTGCTCGCCAACCACCACCATCACGGTGGCATCACGCCATCACCGCACGGCGGCACCGTACAAACGGTACAAGAGGACATTCCAAGGCTCGCACTCACGCGCCGTAGTACGAGCGCATGGGAAGAAAAGCTGACTGATGGGAATGTATCTTGGGCAGTCTTTTCTATACACATATATACATACAGTGCATATCAACTAATAAATATTATTAAAAACTCTAGAAAAATTTATATATATATTTTCAACAATACTAGTACTATAGCTTATATATAAAGTCTCATCTTTAAATTTATTATACATAGAAAATTAAAAAAGATAAAATTCTGATAGATTTATACTCTTAAAACTATCAGATTTTTTGTTACGACTAAAATATAATGAATTTGAAGATGAGATTTTATATATAGGTACAATATTATTAGAAGTATATGTATAATTTTTTTAGAATTTTTAATAATATTTGTTAGTTGATATGAAAACAGAAAATTAGAACATACCACTGGCTGATATACTCAAAACGGCGAGAAGAGGAAAAAAAAGATGCATGCAAAAGGGCAGCAACCGTTGCTGCGCCCAGGCATTGACAGGCAGGGATTGCCAAACCGTACAGTAATCACGCGGTTACCTTTCAAACCGTCGAGGTACGGTATCGGTTACGGGTGGTTTGGTTTAAATAAATTTTATCCGAATTTAAATTTTTTTAAAAAATAAAAAAATCCAAAAAAATTTTAGTACGTAGTACTTAAATTGTGGATCACTGTGGTGAGAAAAGTTTGTGAAAATAACAAAGTTTACTTCATATTTTGAATCTTCATTAAAATTAAAAAAATAAAAGATGAGTTGGGATATAATTTTTACTTTATTTAAGTGTAAAAACGATAGCAAAGGTTATAAAAAAATTATACAGTATTACATTGTTTTTTTAGAGATATCCACATTTTTTCCCAAATTTTCTACAATTTTTTAAAATTTTTACTACGATTTATAATTTTTTCCGTAATTTTTTGTTTTTAGCTTCAATGTACCGCGATTACCACGGCTTACCGTGCGGTAACCACGACCTTACCGCGATAACCACGACCAAACCATGAGATTTAAAAATTTTAAATTCAAATTTTTGAAGATAAATTTACGTATAGCTTTAAATGTTTACCGCGATAACCACCGTACCACCAGCCTGCGGTAACCCACCCCCGAACGGTAAAGCAAACAATGCTGACAGGTGGTTGTGATTTGTGAACAGTTGAGAACTCAAACTTTGTACCAAATCTCGATAAATAGCATTGTGTACAAACTCTCCACGGATGTTTCCGAGGAATTTTGCAAGTACGTTGGAAAATTTTGACCATGGATTATATAGCCAATCTACCCAGATAGCCGTAGGCACCCCGTGTCGATTAATCGATCGAGCTGGCCATCCGAATGGATCCGGGATCACAAGAAAAAAAATCGCCAGATGGCTTAAAGCACGGCCTAGAAAAAACTCATTAACCAGAGCTATCGCATGCCACTCTTTTGCTTGCTTTTCTTTGCGTCTTTCTTGGAACCAGTCGAAGCGCTAGCCTCTTCCTCAGCCTTCTGTTCAGCCTCGAGCACAGCTAGCTGAAGAGGACGTATAAGAGTGAGTTAATATGTACAGGTCAGAATAGCATTTTGTTTCGAAGACTACACAGCTTGACAATTTACCTCGTCGAGTATGGGTTTCAGTTCCTTGTATCGAGTTTCGGCAAGATCAAAACCATCTTTGCGAAGCTCCTGGCATTGGACGAGCACGAATATAAATACAACAAACTCATACTGCCTGCAAGCTAGAGAATATAATACAAGTATGACCAGTGAAGATGGAGCAGAAACTAACCTTTCCAGTGTGTTGAGTGTGCTCGAATGCAGCCATTTGCCAGTACCTATCTGTTCTCTTGTAGAAATCTCTCAGGGACTCTCCTGGCTTTAAAATTACAAAAATGGAAATGAGTGATTTATGGTTTTAATGGCTAACTGTATGTAACAAATTATCAGCCAAGAGTTCCTCTGAGTAAACAAAATATATGTACTTTGTCGGCACAACTTCAAACAAATTTATAACGATAAATATAAAATAAACAATGTTGATTACAACATTACCATTGGAGTCCTTTGAGAATCAGAAAGACCGAGCATAACCCGGATTTGCTCTATCCGAGCACGCTTCTCTTTTCTTCGCAAGTTCTTACGTTCACCCTTTATTAGAGATACAGCAGTGGACATATCAACATTCTTCTCGGCATCTTCATCAGACTATGAAGACAGTTGTAGGAGTACAGATTAATAACCACAAAGTATGATTGGAAGGAAATGAAAGATAAACAATAGTTACATATCTAAGGATTATGCCATGGGAAACATGGCCTTCATATTAACAGACACTTGTATCCTTCCTTAATACAAAATGAACCATCATGCAGTATTTTGGTTAAACACCTAAATGCAACTTGAAACAAACAGGCCAGAGAGGATGTTTAATCTGTGGCAAAATTGTGGGACACATCAAGTCAATATTATTTTCCCTCATTTTCTCAAACATGTTAAAATCTGTGTTTTATTTTATAGAGAAAATGTAAATGTGCCTAAATCAGATATGAAGTCCCTGCCCATGTGAACTTAGCAAGATTCTGCCTAGTACAACCTAATCATGAATCTCGTCAGGATTCGCAGCAAGCAGGGTTACCAGATGGTTAATACTGACTCTCCCAAGCATGTGTGACTGAACCATAAATACTTTTGCATACCTCTTCATCATCTTCATCGGTCGGATTAGTGCCATCCCCGCTATCATTCTCATCGTCATCATCCTCTTCATCTTCATCATCGTCGTCCTCAGACATCTCTAGCCATTCAGATTCAGATGCCTGCATAAGAAAGGTGAGTAAGGATAACTTCAGAAACAAATGGGAATAGTTGAAAATGATAGCAGATAATTTTCTGTTATCTCTGATTAAAATAAATAACACCATTAGTCAAACACCAAAATGACAAAAAGAAAGGGCCAATGTGCAACTGACCGGTATGATACACTTCCACTCATCTAGTTTGCTAAGGTTAAGTGAATACATATCATCAAGAGTAATTTCTCTATCCTTCAGTTCCATCATTCCTCCATATAAATAGAGCATATCTTTCCCTACAGCCATGCATGCATTGATCCGACCACTGGGTTTCACTGCCTGTAAGCAGCAAAAGCTAATGAGAAACAAAAGATCATTAGAATGTAAATGTCAACATGTAAAAGAACTGTTGCAACACCTCTGGGGGTACTTCTTTTGTTGTTGAATCAGAGAGAATGTCAGAGTTATTGCCTGAGCCAACTTTATTTAAGGTTAGACTCTTGGTCAAGTGATTGGAAACTCCATGGACTTCAGATTGTTCACCAGTAGTTTCTGAGTCCTCCATGGTCTCATCCTCCTCATTACCATGATTAGCTCCTGCATCGTTCGATGGTTCTTTTCTTTTGATATCCTTTGTCTATACATGACAAAAAAAAAACAGCATAAAGCAACGATCCAAATATTACTATATAATATGTGTGAATATGTCGAGTTGTCGACATATCACATATGCGCTTCTTATTAAAAAAACAGACATGCCCTATGCTAGATGCCTAGCCTGTGTCAAAATTATCGAATAAACATGAGATGGCTGGTAATATGATTGCATTTGAGGAATCACCTTATTTTTAGCAGGCTTGTCTTTCCTGAGCTCTAAAGGATACCTGAGACAGCAAGGAAAATAATCTGTTCAACATAGAAACACAAAACTGAAACTAAATAAGAAAGCATAACATTTCGTATCTATGCACCAGTGCCAACATTTAAAATTGGAGAATATGTGAGCTGTGGACCAGTAGCTTCAACCAAAACCAACATCACGGAACAATTCCTCCAAAGTAAATAATATTCTTGGAAGGGATACCAACTCCCAAGAGTATCATATAATTCTTAAAGTAGTTATGTTATCTAGATAACCACAAATTACAAATGAAGTTCATCCTAAGGCGACGGATGGACAAAAGTATCAATCAATCGAGAAAGATTTGGACCTTTAGTAATTCTAAACCTAGTGAGAAGCATAACAGTTTGCATGTTTCAGTTTGCTGATACTAGAGTTAGAATAGGAACTTACATTAGTTAGTTGCATTGACTAGTTAAATAATTATAAAGAAAGTCACACCAACAATACACCAAAATAGCAAAGAACAAAATAAGCAGGGATACAACTAGCTTGTATTACTTTATATAATGTTGAAGTTGCATATAAGACACTCAGATAGAGTATTCAAGTATACCAGCGATGGTTGTCCAACTGGAAACCATACAGCTCATTCATAAACATGCTCATAAGGACATCCCCTGCAATCACAAAATTGGGTTTTACAGTTAACCCTTGAGAACTACAGAAAAGGAACAAACTTGACAAGTGTGATATTTCAAATACTTATTAAAATAACCTAAGTAGCTAAGCATAGAGCAAAATTGAGCTGAAAGTAACCTTCAATTTCCATATCTATCACACCACCGAAAAGAACAGCCCTTTTCTTGTGAACACACATCGAAAACCCAGCTCTGGGGCCAGGTGGCATCCCAGTCTTCTTAACCTGTTAAGAATTTAAGTGAAGAAAGGCAACAACATGCAAACCACTCAGTGGCCATATGCTGGGTTTAAAGCAAAGCTCAATACACTAGCATGGTGGAAGTTGATAGAATGTTCTAAAAAATTGCAAGAGACGACCTTATTCCACTCCCAAGTACGAGGATCAAGAGCCCACATATCTGCATGAACTGTTCCTTTTTCCGATGCTGTTTTGTCAGAAGAAACTACTTCTTTAAAATATCCACCATACAGATATATCTACAGAAATAAGGGCCATTAATGCTCTTGTAAACAAAAGTAGTCAAAGACAAGGCATAACAAATCACATTTAGTAAGTTATTGCACCAGAAATTGCATAGCTATCAACAAACAAGTAAAGGTTTACGAGAGCAAAGTCTTGATTTGTTGAATAAAGAGATACACATCAAATCATCTATAAATGACAAATATAACATACAATCCTTTCCTATCATACCGTGCCATAGCAAAACAGCTTACTGTGATGTAAACTAATAGGACACATGATCCTAAAGGGCATTACTTGTCACATCAGAAGTTTATTTATCACAAGAGGATTTCCAGTAGCAAATAATTAAAAAATACACTTTGACACATTAAAATTTGCAAAGTTGGTTTATATTTAAATTAAACTCTATTTGTGAAGTATCAATGTCCTAGCTTTAAAGCAACAAAAAAGACCTGCCTGATCTTGGTATACAATAAGCTGAAAGCCACTTCTTGGACTTGGCCACAAGCACCCAGGGCGAGGCTTAATCTCCTCCCACTGAAATACCAAATATTATCAGTAAGAGTATTGAAATAAACGACTTTATGTATTACTACTAGCAGTATTAAACGAAAGATTAACATGGTGTACTCACCTTGAAATTATCTAAATCAAAAACTTGCAAGTCATTGTAGTACCTGCAGAAGGATGTTATCATAAAATAAATGCAGATCAGATCACATGTCACATTATTTATTCAGAACATACTCCACGACACACCAGTTCATTCTTTGTGGATGATCAGCTGTAAGAATGCTACACTATTATTCAGGTGTTGCATAACTTGTACTTTGGAGTTTGGACATAATAACTCCAGTACTTCTAGACACGGTCCAAATATAAATGTTACTCCAATAACAAGATTACCAGGCCATGGAGTCACTTAAAATGTAACTGTACTAACCTCACTTCCCTAAGAGTGTCATAAAAACCACCAAATAGCACAATCTTGTGCTTATAGAGGACCTGTAGGGAAGAAAAGCACATACTTTACTACTGTTCATAATACAGAAAATATTAAAGTGGAAAAAGGGGAGCATAGTAGCTGATGACTGATTTTAACATAAAACCACTAACCATCCTGTGTCCTGAACGTGCACTTGGACAACCCTTTGCAAGAATTTGCTCCCATTGATTCGTTTTTAGATCCAACGACCAAAAATCCTACAGTACAAAATCAGACAGGAAATATGAATAGCACCATAGTTATGAGTGTTCCATCTAAGATTCGTGCTCATCTTGAAATGACCCCATTAGTATCACATCAGAAAGAAAAAACGGGCACTCAGGAATAAAAAATGATGTTGTACATGCAAATCCAAACAAAAGGACAGGTGAACTATGCTCTGCACACTGTACATCTTAAATCAATAAAAAGAAGAACTGCATAGTCTCACATTAGTCATATTTCAACTTGTAATTATGTAAAATGATGGGTAGCAGTACCTGTCTCTTGGTTTAAAATTGAAAAAAATCATGCCAGATATATATTGCTTATGAAGCTGCCAGATATATATTGCTTATGAAGCTGCTGCTTATATATGAATTGTGTAAATTCCTTGTACCAAGACAACATACTCAAAACAATCATAAGAAATAGACTGACAAATTTAGTCTTGTACCTTGTAATGATGAAAGCGTTCTTGGTTTGGCGAAGTGAATTCCCCACCTGAAACATCAACACAGAATAAAAAAAACTAAATATTGTATACTGATACAGCACTTTAACTTATAGAATGCCTTCCCAAAGTTAAGTTATGTTACCAAACATGTATATGTTATTCTTCCAGGCAACTGTTTGGTGAGCACTTCGTGGAGGAGGACTGTTAGGACTAGATACCAACTTCCACTCGTTTTTCTCTACATCGTAGCGATAAAGATCACCATAAACAAAGGTCTGGAGAAACAGATTGTGGCACAAAAGAGAACAATATAAATGAGTACTCAAAAACCTCTAGAAGGAGCATAGGGGAAAAAAGGAACTCTAAATGAGCATATCTCATTCGACCAGCAGTGAAATCATGGACTTGGAGGATATGTTTCCCACCTTGCTGCCATTATAGAACTCTCCTCCATACAGAATCAATTCTGTATCTTTCAGTGGGTTTATTGTAAGCTGCATTTAAGAATGAATTAACTTGATCAGCTGAACGGTCATATGCAGGTTTATTTGTTAGTTAACAATTAGAGGGGGAATATCTGTACAGAATCAGAAACTTTTCCCAACAATAAAAAAACAAAACGAGCATCTATATTTTAATACATTTCCCCCCCTGAAAAAGCACTTCAATGAAGTAATGAATTATAATTTGACATCACCTATTCCAGAACTGAAAACCCAACCGGTTCTGTATCACCAAAAGATCATCATATTTGATCAAATTACTTCATAAAAAATATCCATCCTGCCCGAAAAAATTTATTAATCCTACATTTCAAATTACTTGTCGTTTTAGCTTTGTTCTAAGTCAAATATTTATATCTTTGACCATCAATTTCTAGAAATCTGTATAGTTTAACAACATGCAAAATATATATTGTGAAAGTATTTCTCATGATGAATATAAAAACTAAATCCTATTATGTTAAACTATACGAATTTTTAGAAATTAATAGTCAAAGATAGAAATGTTTGACTTAGGACAAAGCTAAAACGACAAGTAATTTGAAAAGGAGGGAGTATATAGATTCTATAACCACCCAAACATGACCATCACAAGCATAGAAACGATACCTAGCCCACTTCAACAACATAATCACAACAATACGGAAAGATCAACTTCTTTAACTGGCACTTCAAGCTCTAAAATGTCTTACCGAGCAATTGGACCGGGGAGATGGTGCAGGGACATTCTCCTCTACATGTACCTCCTTCTTCTTAGCCTCTTCCTTTTGTATGTTCCTCTGCAAGAAAAATTTACCAGAGGAAAAGAAATACTTCAGCAAAAAAGGGTCTAGACAGCAACACATAACAACAGCAAATGGGAAGAAAAAGGCGAGGCAATGCAAAAACGCTTCCAGTTTTTCAGTCATCAGAGTGCATCACGGATGCTGAACACCAGCAGAAGAAAGTGGTGAGCAAGCAAAACCGCACATAGAGACGCTTGAAAACGTGATCGAGGTAGACCACACGGAGCGAGCGAGAAGAGCTTACGCAAAGGAGAGAGAGGGAGGGAGCGAGGGACGTACGAGGATGGCGTCGATGTCGTCCTCCTCGCCGACCTTCCGGGCCTCGCGGCGGGCGCGCTTCTCCTCTCCCTTGGCCGTCTTCCGCTCCGTCTTCTCCTTCCCCTTCCCCGGCTTCTTCTGCTTCTTCCCCATCTCCCCCCGCCGCCGGCTTCTCTCTCCCCACGCTCACTTGATGCCGCAGGCGGAGGCGGAGGCGGAGGCGTCCCTAAAACCCTCGTGGAGCGCAGCAGCAGGGAGAACAGTAGCGCCGGCGTTCGCACCGTGGGCCGGCCGGAGAAAAACCATGGCGCATTGAAGGTGAAGCGCGCAGCCCAGCTTAGTTGGGCTGGAACGGGCCGTGACGAAAGCGTGTCTCTGCACCTGTGAATTTTTTTATTTTTATATTTTTTTAATAATATATTTACAAAAGTATACCTTCATTTCAAAAATTTACAAAAATATATTCCCAATGCCCTTGGGAGGGCGTTTTTTAAAAATCGCCCTCCCAGAGGGCGATTTAATGACGTGGCAGACGGCTGTCGGTAGCACTTTTTCAGGCAGCTTTAAATTGAGCAGACGGCTGTCGGCTCAGACAACGGCGTGGCAAAGACCACCGGCGAGCCTGCCACGGATGATAGACTTCCATCTAACTAGCCAAGGGCCATGTCACCGGCGGCGGAGATGAACATGGCCAGTCTCACACGGGCAACAAGGTCCCAGCAATGAAGACCACGTTGTCGAAAAGCGGGTGCGAGCGCTAGAGACGACGCCGTCGGCGACAGCCGAGGATGACAGCACAACCCACGTCTCAAACAGGTAGCAGGTGCCACGGCCATCGGGCAGTAGTCACCCGGTCGGTGACCACGCCGTCGGCGACAACCGGAACACCGACGGGCGTCCATGGGCGATGGCATAGAGAGCTTGGGTGTGAAGACTTCATGGTGAATGACTGAGATGGGAAGAGACGGCTAGAAGGAAGTGGAGGTGTTCACCCCGTCCTATCCTTATATAGGCGGTGAGAGCCCACGCAGGCGGAGAAACCTAAGTTCACACGAAAAGCCTGCCAATACAAGTACGCGTCAATAGGTGCCCCACTTGTCAGCCTACGTGGGGGTAAAAACCGGTTGGCCAAAATTCAACCCTTTCCTATTTCCCGTCGGAAAAAAGGTATGGTGGTAACCGCACCGGGCAAGTGATGGGACGCCCAGGTAGTCGACACGCAATTACTACCCGCCCCCACATACACCTTCCCCACAACACAGGGACACTGTGTAGCGAGGGAAATGCGACTACGGTTTACAATGGACAACAAAACTGAGCAAAGTGAGCCTGCTTACGGGGTAGGAGCACATGATTTAAATGGAGGAACATCTGATAATATATTTGCTTGGAGTAAAATCAAGATCAAATAACTGGCCACAATGGACTAAGATGAGAAGGGCATACCAGCAAAATCAATCTGATCATAGAATCAAGATCCCAATGACCACAGATGAAAGTATGATGTGAAACATCAGGATGCCAACAAAATCAGACGATGGAATCAAGATCCTACCAGATCGGCCCCGTGGTATGGCTTTCCAACCAGATATGGCTCGAAAAGGTCAAACATAGCCTAAGCACCGAGGGCTATGAGTTGGAGAACGACCTTAAATACCAGCAAGCTCGGTAAACTTCTTTGAAGGCCAGCAAGATGGTCGACCGAGATCTATCCACCTCGATGAAAGGCAGCGGCCACATCTTGTAAGATGCTACACCACATCGGCCGGCTAGGACATGTGCGAGCCAAAGACCACAGGCGAGTCGGGCACCGGCTATGGATGGCAGACCTCCATCTGACCGACCTGAGAGCCGTGCCGCCGGTGCCGGAGATGAACATGGCCAGTCTCACACGGGCAGCAGGTGCCAGCAATGAAGGCCACGTTGTTAGGAAGCCATTGCGCGACGCGAAAACGGAGCTATCGGTGACAAACGAAACATCGTCGGATCAGCCACGGACGACGGCAGAGCCCAAATCTTACTTAGGAGATGGAGACCACACCATGATGTAGAGAGGTTGGTTGAGGACTTCATGGTGAATGAATGAGATGGGAAGAGACGGTGTAACGCCCCTCTCCCACTAACCTGTACAGGTTAACAGAAGAGGAACGTCGCTACCTGTAATACCTATACCAGTCCCAGAAGACCAGCTAGTACATACAGGACATCGGTGGATCACAACCAAACTTGTTTTATTTATTAAACATAGTCTTTACATAAGTTGCAACCTCGGACAGGACCTGAGACATGCAACGATACATTACAAAAGTAGGCAGCGGAGATACACGGGTAGACCTATACCCACAAGCATGGCTTGGGGACCTAGACCGAAACCCTAAAACTCCTTGTACTCGACTTGATCTTGATAGAACTGGCTGAGGGTAGGGTCTTCATCTTCGTAGACTTCTAGGATGAAGATAAGCAAGGGTGAGTACACGAGGTACTTAGCAAGTCACGAAAATTATGTGGCATGAAAGGTTTAGCAAGGAAGGTTAGGGTTATTTTCACAAAAGTGGTTTTCAAAGACTGTGGTTTTAAAACTCTAAGTGTGCTCTTTAAGTTGTCGAAAAGAAGCTCACGCTTCAATCCATTCCGTGATTTGCTTTGTAACAACTCACCACAGTTAAGTTAATCGGGAAAAGACTCGCGTCTCAACCCATTCCACAAGTTTGAGACTTGTCACAATTTCCGATTCGGAGCGTACCCTCCTCTGGTACCTCCATTTAGGTGAATTCTCTCTATCTCAAAACTTGTCATTTAACTCAAACAACTCGACTCCAGTATTATCCAACACTCCGGGTCACACAGGCCCGTTTTAGGCCACACAGGCCATCCATCAGTCACACAAACCAATTCTGGTAACGGTTCCTAACCCGCAAAACAATTGCACAAATATTTGTAAAATCAAATCTACATTAGAGGAATCACTTCACATCCACCCATAACCATGGGCACGGCTGTTTAAACAGTTCATAGACCTTTGCAAAGGGTGTACGCTTTTTCCACACGACGCGAGCTTACTCCCACACTGGCTAAGTGGGAAGGTTCACGACAAGGCCTTTCCAAAACCTTCTCAGGATAGCACGTTGCCCTATAAATGGGTTCTCTCTCTCAACCAAGTACCAGGAACTCATTTTCTGTACTCAGGGACGGGGGTATATTGCTCTCTTGGCACCCAACCAGTCCCACATTTATTAGCAAACGAAAACCATCCTAGGAACACTAGTTACTCAGCCAGAGGTGTCCCATTCTACCCGTGTGGTTGCACTGTTTTACACTCAGTGCAATTCCTCAAGGAAACGGTCCTTAAAAATCATGCGGAGCCGAAGCCACACAGGCAGCGACGTCCTATGACCAAGTTTTGTAAAACTATTTTATTTCGCAAACTCTCGACCAATGATGTCGAGGTTTTAAAAATCATTTTATTAAAACCCTGATTTTCCCATTGTCCTATTTTATTTTAGGTAAAGGGGGTCATCGACATCCGTACTCAAGTACGAATATCAAAATGACAAGGTTACAAAGGATAGGGCAACAAATTATTCAAGGCATGGTCAAATACAGCAAATAGGTTGGGCCTGACGGATTCGATTACGAATCTCGGCTGAAAACAATCGTGTTCCTAATTATGCGAGTTTTAGAAATTAAAATAGATTTTAAATTATGGGTCCAATATGGTCAAGGGTGACTTGCCTTGCTCGAGGTCCTGAGAATCGTCAATAAAATCTTCCTACGACGACTCCTCGGGAACGGCCTCTAAGCATCGTAAAAAGAAAATAGACCAAAAACACCAAGAATCAGAACCTATATCATACAACTAATAGTGCCAATATGTAGATCTCAATTTTAGAAAATTTTTGAGATTTGAATGGGCTCAAACGGAGTTACGGTTTAAAAGTTATGAATTTTCAAAGTTGGAGTTATTTTCTTTGGAATTAAAAGGATTAAAATTATTTTAGAAAAGAAAAGGGGATAAAAGAAAATAAAAGAGAAGGAATCAGAGGCTGACAGTGGGGCCCTCGGGTCAGGAGAGAGAGAGGAGCACTGTGGCTGACATGTGGGACCGGTTGAACAGTAAAAGAGAGAGACAGAGGTTGGCATGTAGGGCCTGGCGCTACAGGAGAAAGGAGATGGGGACAGAAGCGCCGACAGGTGGGGCCCGGTGGATCGGAGGGGGATAGAGACGCTGACACGTGGGGCCGGGATAAGGAAGCGGGCCACGCCGGCTGACGCGGCATCCACGTGGTCGTGCCACGTCGGCAGAGGTCCGATGGAGCGGCTGCGGCGGGGAATCGACAGCCAACGATCGACGGAGTCGATCTTGCCGGTGGCGGCGAGGCTTGGCGAGCGGCCGACATGGGCAGAGAGCGGAGGAGACAGGGAATTAATTGAACGACTTGAATTGGCATATTGGGCACCGGGAGATGGTTGGCGGCGGGTGGTCCAGAGCCCGCGGCGGCGGCGGAGAGAAGAGATCATCGCCGGCGACCATTCTGGCGGCGTTTGTCTCGGGTTTTTGGCTGTGCGGTTACGGTGTTTCGCGAGGAAGCTAGGGGAGGGAATTAATTGGACTAAACCTTCGTGAATCGACTGGAACAGAAACAACGACGATGGGTCGGCGGCGAGCGGATTTGGGGATTTTTGATCTAGAGGCTAATCGACGGTGAGGGATGGCGGAGGAGGTTCCTGGTGACTCGAGGAACTCGGTGATGGCGGTGGTTTGGTCGGAGGTGCTCGGAATCGGTGGCGGGCGCTCGGGTCAGTAGGCGACAGAGAGAGTCTCTCGGTGGCGGGCTTGCTCGGGCTCGAATTCTTGGCGACTGGAGGAGGGGAAGTGTTGCTCTATTTATAGAGAGGCTCGGGCGCAAGCCGACGGCGGACAAAGGTGGTGAATAAAGGGATAAGATCGAGCTCGGCCGACGAGACGCGTCAATGGCGGAGCTCGCTGTAGCTTGCATCATGCGCGGCAGAGGCGGGAAATGGAAAGAGGAGACGATGGCGAGGCGACGGGACGGCACGCCCGCGCGTGCTTGTTGACTCCTGAGGCTCACCGAGGAGAAAAGCTGGGCAGCCATGGCGTGGGTGACGTCGGGCGTACTGGACGGGATGGCGGAGCAGGTTTCTCGCCGGCGCTAACGCCACGCGGGGATGGCGAGGGTTGACACCAGCGTCCGCGTGTTTTTATGGTGGCGACCGGCCGGTATGGGCATGTACGGGGGAGAACAGAGAGAGAACTCGAGAGAGATGGAGAGAAGAGAGAGAGAAAGCGAGCGAGGGAGGACGAGAGGAAGACGAAGGCACTGTGCTTCGGCTGACAGGCGGGGTCATGCGGCAGAAGCAATCTCATCCGTCCGCATGTTTGCATTGGGCGGCCGAGAAGACAGGCGGAGACGGGACGGCTGACGCGTGGGGCTCGCAGGATTTTAATCTGCGCGCGCGCCCGTGCTGGGCCGAGCGGGCCGGTGAGGGAGAAAATAGTGACAGGCTGAGAAAGAGAGGAGGCGGCCCGACTGGAACGGTGGCGTTTAATAATTTTCCAGGAATTATTTGAATAGGTTTTTGGAGGATTTTGAATTTAAAAATTGATTCAAATGGGGTTTTGGATTTTTGCAAAAATTTGGGGAATTTCTACAGTGGTTCTAGGGATGATTTTTTTGGAGAATTTCTTGAGATCACACATAGGCACAAAAATTTCAAACTCCAATAAAGAGCCATATACATATTTGAACTTAGCTTTTTATTAAAAATAGTTTTGGCATAATTTTAAAAATGCAAGCATTACAGACGGCTAGGAGGAAGTGGTGGAGTTCACCCCGTCTTCTCCTTATATAGGCGATGAGAGCCCACGCAGGCGAAGAAAACTAAGTTCACACGAAAAGCCTGCCAATACAGGTACTCGTCAGTAGGTGCCCCACTTGTCAGCCTGCGTGGGTGTAAAAAACGGCTGGCCAAAATTCAACGCTTTCCTATTTCCCGTCAAAAAAAGGTACGTAGTAGGTACGGTGGTAACTGCACCGGGACAACTGACGGGACGTCCAGACAGTCGACACATAATTACTGCCCGTCCCCACGTACATCTTCCCCACAATACATGGACACCGTGTAGTGAGCACTAAAGAGAGGTGGTGGGACCTGCAGTTGGATGAGTGGTGCGGTATGGGTCACCATCGAAATGAAAACGAGATCTTGCAACTCTGCGCCACCCTACGCTAAGCACCCGACACGGGAATTCTACGTGCGATTTATTTTTTCAGTTTTTTATTTAGATTATTTTATTTTATCGCTGACGCTCGAGGCCCACCTGAGTACTAGTAGTAGGCTGGTTCACACAGGCTATCTCACGCAGCTAGCTGCAGCTAGACCAACCAGTGAGTGACAAGCCAGTGGTAAATACGATTTTTACTCGACGCGATGAGAGCCAGTAGCTGCTTGGGTTGTCACTGGTAAAACGATCACCACGTTTGCCAGTAGCTACTTGGTACAATGAAGTATTTTTTGTAAAAAAAATTTATATATAACTTACTTTAAAAAAATTATATTAATTTATTTTTTAAGTTTATAATAGCTAATAATTAATTAATTATACACTAATGGCTCATCTTATTTTACGTGATCTTTCTTTTTCCTCATCTTTAAAACATCCCTTAGTTAGAGCACTACCTGGATAAAGTATTTGTGCAACGGGCCAATGCCTGGTATTTGTGGGCGTCTACCAAGTACCTTCAGGCATGCTCGGACATGCTTGTATGGCTGATTTATAGGTCACATACAAAAGAAACGTTATTAGTGTGTAATTAATTAAGTATTAACTATTATAAATTTAAAAAATTAATCTATTTAATTTTTAAGATATTTTTATATAAAAAGTTTTTTTTAAAAAAATATTTTATGTTTTGAAAAGTATTCAATGGAAAACCAAGTTAGAGCAAGCCCAACCGACCTCTCAAACGGCCTCCTATCTCAAATTTAGGAGTTTTTGGGTGAAAAAACGTCTCCAACCGAACTCCTACGTGACCTCTCATCTGCAGGGGCCCCTCATCCGGGGGCAGCCAACCCCCTAGATGTAGGAGCCCCTTATCCCCTCGCCCGAGTCGCCCCGCCTCCATTCTCTGCGCGCAGGCACGCCGCCGCTCGAGTCCGCCCCTCTCCCGACCAACCCCTCCCCCCGCCGCTGGCGTCTCCACCTGCGTCGGCCCCCCGTCCTCCGCCTCCCGCCTGCGTCGGCCCCCCATCCCCTTCCTCTTTCCCCCGGCCGCCGGCGTCTCCCGCCTCCCGCCTGTGTCGGCCTGCCGTCCCCTTCCTCTTCCCTCCGGCCGCCGGCGTCTCCCGCCTCCCGCCTGCGTCGGCCCCTCGTCCGCGTCCACCGCCACCTTGTAGCGGCTGCGCCACACCTCCGCCCGCTCGCTCGGCCGCAGCGACATCGTCGGTGGTCGGTCGGCGTCGGCTTCCTCCTCCTCCTCCTCCTCCGCCTCCGTCTCCGCGCCCGAAACCCGGCGGAGGCCCCCCGCCCCCTTCCTCTTCCCCCCGGCCGCCGCTCGGGTGGGACACCGGCGACCTGACGGGGAAGCTGGCGCCCGAGGTCCGCAACCTCACCGCGCTCGCCCGCCTCGAGGTCTTCGAGAACTCCATTCCGGCGAGCTCCTGTCGCTGGCGAGGCTCGGCGCAGCAGGACCTCCTGGCCCCCGCCGACAGCCTACGAGCGTCGACCCCGCCGCCCCCGCCGCGTCGAGCCGTCGGCCCCGCCGCCCCGAGCCGCGTTCGGTCGGAGAAGAGGAAAGTGAGAGAGAGAGAGAGGAGAGAAAGGAGAAAAGAAAGGGGTGGGCCACTGACAAGTGGGCCTCACTTAAAAATATGAGGGTTCGGTTGGAGCGTGGAGTGAAATAGGAGGTTAAATATAGATGAGAGAGCTCCTATTCTAGCTAATAGGGGGTTAAATTTGAGAGTTTGATTGGAGTTGCTCTTAGAAGCATATCCCAACACCATCTTCGATTTCACACCACCCGGTGAAAGAGAGGGCCCAGTGGCCGGCTCGGCCGCTTCGGGTTCACGCTTTTTGAGCTTTTCAACGTGGCGTGTCGCTGCCTCTCTCCTCGGTGTAGCGAGAATCGTATTGCTCTGCTAAAAGCTAAGGCGGCAGACGCAGCGAGCACGCTGGTTCCCAGTGCTATTCCTGCAGCCTCGAGTACTGGAGTACTCCTACTACGCAGAAAAATGCACGTAATACCAAAACCTTGGAACATACGGAGTGGTATTAGTTGGAAGCAAGTGTTGTCCGAGAAGAAGAGTTTTTTACAAGGTGAAGACGTATAGTACTCTGATATGTGCTTTTCAATCTTTTTCATGTACTAATATGGGTATTCTTATGAAAAAATCTACAACACACTAGTACTAAACTTGCAGGAAAGACAAAAAAAAATTGGTCATAAACTTCTAAATCCGACAAAATTTACCACTCAAGTTTTCAAACAGGTCACTCTATACAACCTGTTCAAATGTTGGGCAAGGTCGGGCCCAAGGAAAGCCCAAGCCAAAACCTATAGGACTAAGGCCCTGTTCTTTCTAGCTTATTGTGTGGTTTAAATAAGCCGCACGTAAAACGAGAAACATCATTAGCACGTGATTAATTAAGTATTTGTTATTAAAAAGTTGAAAAATGGATCTATTTGCTTTTTTAGAGCTACTTTCATATAGAAAATTTTTGCAAAAAACGCACCGTTTATCGTTTTGGGAAACGTGTGCGCGGGAAACGAGAAAAAGAAGCTGGGGGAAGTAGTAGGAACGAACAGCCTGTAAACCCAGTCCAACATGGGATTTTTGGGTCGGGCTGGGTTTTTTTGGGCTTTTGCAGTTTTTTCCTACCTTATCGCTTTTTCAGGCTACGGAATGCAGGCTTGGACCTGGCTCGATAAAATTGGCTGGCTCAAGTCAGGTTGCTGGGAGTAGACCTGTTCATGGGCAACCTGGCCCAGCTAGGCTGACTCGACATGGCCCAAAAAAGCCCGAGCCTGGGCGGCTGAAGGTGTACTTGTCCGGGGTCGGTCCTAGCCTTTGAAGCCTAGAAATACGAAAAAGCCAAAAAAACCTAATAAAACCTAGCCCGTCCCAAGAAAGTCCGGTGTTTGGGCTAGGCTTGGGCCTAACATTTAGTGTGTATGTCGGGCTCGGGCCTGGGTTTTTAAGGCCAGGTTGTTTTAGGCTCAGTCCAACATTTGAACAGGTCTAGCTAGGAGGACAGTGTAACAGCCTGCCCTCTAGAACCGCGTAGCCCAGCCCAACCGACGGGCGGGCCCACTTACACATAGCACCCCACTTACACTTTCGTCCTCGCTTCGTGTAAAAGGGTTAACCCGGAAGTACTATGGTTGGAGGGACAAGGCCTTATAAGTTGGTTCAACCCTTGCTCAACTAGCAAGGTGGTACTAATCATGTGCACACCACACTCATGGGCCACATAGGCCCAAATCCTAATTGGGCCAGGATGTCACACACACCCCCCCTCAAAGGACCTGGCGTCCCCACCAGTCCAACTTACCCGCATAGCCACACAGGCATATAGGCAAATGTCCAGGAACGCGCCCCCTCTTAGCGCACGTCCGTACGTCCAGTGTCGGCGCCATATGCCATGCCATGTGCCTCACACCGAGCCCACATGCGCCATGCGCCATATGCCCGCACACTGACCCGTACGCGCAACTGCGAGGTCGGCTCTGATACCATTTGTAACAGCCTGCCCTCTAGAACCGCGCCGCCCAGCCCAACCGACGGCGGGACCCCCCCATATCCCCACTTACACATAGCACCCACTTACACTTTCGTCCCTCGTTTCGTGTAAAAGGGTTAACCGGAAGTACTATGTTGGAGCGGACAAGGCCTTATAAGTTGGTTCAATTAACCCTTGCTCAACTAGCAAGGTAACGGTACTAATCATGTGCACACCGCACTCATGGGCCACATAGCCCAAATCCTAATTGGGCCCAGGATGTCACAGACAGCTGATGAATGGTCTACTTTACACCCGCTCAACATGGATTGGCTTCCATGTGGGCAAATGTTCATCTACTCCCCTATATGTATCCCATTCTTCCTCCTCCCATCTCTCTTTTCTTCTTACTCCTTGCAGTGCTTAGTAGTGTCCCTCCCCGTACTTGATCGCCTGAAAGCTTATAGCACAGCCAATGACAAGGAATCTTAGGGTGGATGGCAGATCGAGCTTAACCCTGACATGATAGGACATGCAATTTCAATGAGCAATTGTGGGGCTAGAGGAAGCCATGGCACAGGGTGGATGCAGGTCCACGAGGACAATGGACCTCATGGGGCGAGGGGCTAGGGGAGGAGGAAAAAGATGGTTGAGCTGGTAGAGAGGTAGCTTCCATGTGATCTCCCCGTATAGTGCCCTTCTCCTTTCTAGTGTCTCCGCCACCCTCTTCCTCATTGATTTGACCCCATCCTTGGTCCTTCTCATCACCATCCTCTTGTCTCCCCCTTCCATATCCACTGCCTCCTTTCATGTCTCACTGCTCATGTGACTCCTTCCGACAATCATCCATAACCATTATTTAATTTCAATATAGCATGTTGTTGCCAAGGTTCTAAGAGCACCAATACTAAAGGCCTAAACTCCTTGCACTTCACCATTATCCTCATATCCCTCTCTTCAATGTGCTCATTGTTGCTCCTGGCCAATAGTGTGAGTAAATTGTTGTTATAGGGATGATGAGAGAAAAGAAAATAAAAAAGAAAAGAAGAAAAAAAGATGGAGAACATAATGTGTGGCCGTACAACTTTCTTCTATGTAGACTACCATGTTAACACTTCGTAGGATGAAAGACCACCTAGTTTTTTTTAAGGAAAACACTACCAGGCCAGGGCGCAAGGTCCACATGCTTTAGGTGGAGAGGGGGGGGGGGGTAATAAAGTGAACGGTTTTAAAATTTCAGAGTTGAGTAGTCTTGGGTTTGTTATGCTATGGCAAAAGAGCTCACTTCAATGACAAAATGTCCGAACAAATAGTTGTCAAGTTTGTAGGAGACGAGGCAATGATGTCATGCAAGGTCGATAAGGAGAAATCGACCGAAGTGTTCTAACCTGGCATTGGTTCTTTGACAAAGAAACTAGTGAACCTATCAAGCCTTAAGGCATCGCTAAGCTAGGATGAATTATATAAAAAAAATAAAGGTAGGATGAATTGATCCTTCTACCTAGGTGGTTTATGTGGAGAAGATTGCTTGAGTCAGTTGTTGGCATTATCGGTGATGAAGCTCTCTACACAAGCCTATATCCATGCACAAGACTTTTGCGGGGGATGCACCATCTAGAACTCTAGAATCATATCTTGGCCGTAATAATATTTGATATGTCCTTTCGTCTTGGTTAACACAAATCCTTTTTACAAGCAAGTGTTGTCGAAGAAAAATAATTTTTTCATAATACCATTTGTGTTTAACAAGAAGGCAATGAGGATATGAAAAGAAAGATGGTACAAAAGAGCCATTCCAACCATAATGTGTTTAAAAGGACTAGTGTTAGATATAACATGACCGCTTCAGTAGCGTAGGTCCTCTAATAAAAAAATAAAATTATAGGGGCATCAAAACAATTAGAATCTCAATTAGAGCAAATATGTCTGCCTAAATTGTTCTCTTTTTTTTTTTTTATCAAACCATGTCACGTTCCATCTCCCAAGCGCACCGATGCGTCCAATGTTCCAAACAACTTTCAGGCGTCCTTTCCCTCCCTTCTCCAGTGTGTTTTTTTTTTGGTCTCGTCTCCTCTCCCGCGTCGCGCCTCTCGCTCTCGCGCCGGCGGGCCGCGGCGGCTAGGCGATGCAGCTGGACGATGCCGACGGGGCCCTCGATTCATGGGCCCGCTTCTGCGACCTGTCCGACGAGCTCTTCGGCGGCGCCGGCGACCTCTCGGCGGGCCCGCGCCTGGCGCCCGCCGTCGCGGACATCTGCGCCCGCGGCCTCGCCGAGCTGCTCCGGGACCACTTCCTCCGCTCCCTAGAGGTGACGCAACCTCACTTCTCTACTCACTCGTAGACACAGCCGCACGCGCCCCGTGCTACTGCCGTGGAGCCTGGGGCTGCCCTGTTGGACGGTTTTGGGGACTAAGATCGTGCTGCGCGCTGTCTGTCTGTGATAATGCCTGCCCCGAATTTGTCAGACAGCCAGAGCCTCCTGCAATTTAGGGGCAATTATCTATGTGCTAGAGTGTCTAGAACACTTATTTGAGCATCAGTAATGACGAATGCTTGTATTTTACTTGACCTCATTCCTTACTTTTTAGTTATATTAGCTCTTATACACACATATAACAAGGGGATCCTAGTCTAAAGATGCCATATTAGCTGTTGCCAGTCTGCTGACTGTTTAAAGTTCTTGTGTTCGTATTTATGGAATGCTGCGCAAAGTTTTTTTTTTCACTTTATTTCCCTATTCAACCTGTCCTTATTGATGCAGGGAATATTTAGAAGCAATGCAGTTAAGAAGTTCTGGCATCAGTTTCATCCTTATTGCAGTTCCTCTGCAGTGGAAAGAATTAAATTCTGTGTGAGTTACAGAATAGTTAATTATCTGTTTCTTCATACATTTGTTTCAGGGTGTGGAATTTTATTGCAGAAATGACATCCTGCCTGGTTCATATTCTGATTTTATGTCTTTTTTGCATATCCAGGATGTAATATCATGCATATGTTGTATCAAGAAATGAAATGATACTCTTTGTACTGGAAGATGAAAGCATAAAATCATCCCAGCAATTTTAAAGACACTTTCACTGATTTGTCAGTACGGTTGTTTCATGATTTGAAATTAGTCAATAAAACGTATAATAGTAATTGTATTACCTAATTTTTGTTAGTTGACATTTTACAATAGCATGATTTCTTAACTCATGAATTTCAGGTTCAAGAAAACTGGCCTGAGGATATCTTAAGTAGATCATTGGAAGACATATGCTTGGAAAAGAGTTACCAGGAAAAATGTGTTCTGGCTCTAGTTCATGCTTTACAATCTTACGAGGATAGGACACCACACAGAAAATCTAAAGCACTCGATTGTACTTCCAGCTTAATGCCTAGGTACCAGTTAATGGTATCTTCAATACTTCTGACAACACTACCATTGAGCTTTCCTGGTCAGTATCTTTTCCACCACTGTTTTGTCGTCAGGAATGGCTTGAGTTTGACACTGAGTCAATGCTCTATTGGTTACGGTGGTTTTCATTTATGAGCCTTGCGCTGTGGTTTGTGTTTCTCTGGATTGTTCTTTAGAATCATGAAGGCTAGGATGCATGGCAAAACGCAAACAATGTTATATTTCAGTTTGTTTTCTAGGTACCAGTTTCCTGTTGTGACAACTCCTGACCTGACAATGATCTTTACACCAGTTCTGACTAAACTGGAGTGTTGTGTTGTCTCCTACGTGTTAATTCTTCCAAAATTTGTACGTGGCCTTTTCATAGAGAGTGGAGGATCCATTAGTAGTATTAAATTTTATAGATGCACATTAATGAAAATTCCCCAGCTGATTCTACCTTTATTTTTTTGGGCACATTTGAATCAGAACTTTATGGTATTCCAAACTTTGTTCTTTGTATCTTTGCTCCTTTGGTCCTGTCATCTGGGGGTATCGCAAGCAAGCCATCTGAATACTAAGTTAGAATATGGATAAAACTGCAAAATGGATTTTATATTGAGAACTTGGATTGAATTTATTAGCCTCTGCAAAAAGGGTCATAACCTGGGAAGCATTGTGATCCAAAATTTTTCTCAGTGTAGCACGCATACCCATCTTCCACATTATCGTAGGGTTTTTGGTTTTGTTTGAGGTTACTTTACAGGGTTACTTGGATTGATGTAATCATGGATGGATCTCCTATTCTCCTCCTTCTCTGTGATAAAAATCAGCTACTGTAATCTTCTTTTAGTTGCCAGAGCACAGCATGCTTGTTGCATATCCACTAACACAATTAGTTGAAGAATATTGTACAGGATGCGTTCTACACTTTCTGATCCAAAGAAGCTATTATACTAAACAAATACATTTTTTGAAACTTTGACATCGACAACTTGTAATTTTTTCTACTTGATCTGTAGAGATATTAAATGTCTACTTCAAGAAGAAATTGGAAGAGTTAAATATCGTGATGGCTGGATCTGATGGGAGTGATCCATTTGTCAATCATGATCTTTTTGAAGCGAGCAGTACCTCTGCTTGGCATTCTGAAATGGATATTGATGGTCAAGATCATGGGATTTCAGAAAGTAGAAATTTGGTTAAGAACATTGGAAAAGTTGTTCGTGATCTAAGATATCTTGGTTTTACATCAATGACTGAGGATGCGTACTCTTCTGCAATAATCTGGCTTTTAAAGGTCCAGACTCACTTCTTTACCTATGTACCTAACATATACAACATATGTTATTTTGCCATAGACAATCTTGAATTTCTGCCAGTGTCCTTATCTGAATTCTCAACCCTGATATTGCAGTCTAAAGTTCATGAACTAGCTGGTGATGATTATAGAATTACTGTACTTGGGTGTGTCAAAAATTGGATTCAGGTACCCTTTCTTATCCTCATTTGCTGTCATTCATACTGAAGCATCATCCCTGTCTATGTCAAATTTATTCTGCGTTTCTAGTTTCATATTACACCCACTTAAGCAGTTGGGGTTTTGTAAGGATAAATTATTCTCTGCAGGTTTAGAATTTTTTTCTCGCTAATATTCAAACTAAAATAAGACTTAGTGTCAATGTAATAGAGCTGTGACAGCAGCGCATCATCTATCATGAGCTAGTGCGCCCTTCAGAACACTCATTTTTGTCTCATTGTTCTTGCAATTGTTTAATACCTCTTTTCCAGTTCTGTAAGTTTGTTGAATTTAGTTAACATGATATCTACTATGCCTATATTTCCATCTGTAAATGCTTCTTAGCATAATTTGCTGACAATAATTTCCGGGTCCTGTCAGGCTGTTCCTCTTAAATTTTTGCATGCTCTATTGACATATCTGGGGGACTCTGTTGACAATGAAAGTGGATCATCTGGTCTCAAATCACCCTTGGCTTCACGCCCTTCTTCCTTCCCTGGGATTGGTGTTCCTTCGGAAGCCCTTGTGAGATGGCACATGCGCTTGGAGTATTTTGCTTATGAGACCTTGCAGGACCTACGAATTGGCAAACTTTTTGAAATCATAGTTGATTACCCTGAGAGGTTAGTCATTGTGTGCTATATGCGCCTTGAGTATTTAGCTTATGAGACCCTGCCATACTATGTTTTTTCATGTTAGGTTTTAACCAAGTCCGTTCATATGGCCATCTCAAACTTCTAAGTTGCTTATGATATTTCTTTTATGAAACATTAAGTTTATTTTATTCTTTATGGTGTATGTGTTCTTAACTGGAGCACAATTTTTAATCTGGATATTTTTGGGCACTTATGAAGCTCTCCTGCCATTGAAGACCTAAAACAGTGTTTGGAGTACACGGGTCAACATTCTAAACTTGTTGACTCATTTATCTCATCATTGAGATATCGCTTACTGACAGCTGGTGCATCAACCAATGATATATTACACCAGTATGTGTCCACTATTAAGGCATTACGGACAATTGACCCCACTGGTGTCTTCTTGGAAGCAGTAGGTGAACCAATTAGGGATTACCTAAGAGGTAGAAAGGACACTATCAAATGCATAGTGACAATGCTCACTGATGGATCTGGAGGAAACACGAATGAAACAGGAAATGCTGGGGACAATCTTCTGGAAGAATTGAACAGAGATGCTGAAAACCAGGAAAATGTTGATTATGATGACCATACGAACATTGATGAGAAGCAAGCATGGCTAAATGCTGAAAGGTATTTTTGCTCTTTGTTTCTTGAGTTATGAGAAATAACCGCTCCTTTAAGCACATTGATAAAACTGCAATCATTGTGCTTCCAACTTTTACAGCTGGGAACCTGATCCTGTGGAAGCAGACCCATTGAAAGGCAGCAGGAATAGAAGGAAAATTGATATCCTTGGACTGATTGTTAGCATAATTGGGTCAAAGGACCAACTAGTCAATGAATATCGTGTAATGCTGGCAGAAAAACTGCTCAACAAATCTGATTTTGATATAGATTCAGATATACGCACACTGGAACTGCTTAAGGTTGGACTGTTACTTTTGAGATTTTGTCTTCTTAGCTATGCCTTTTCTAATTATTTGATTGAATTGCATGTGATGTACTATTCCTTAGTTGTTACCTCAATTTTTTTAATGATGCTGTTGTTTTGGTAGATTCATTTTGGTGAGAGCAGCATGCAGAAGTGTGAGATTATGCTTAATGACTTGATTGACTCAAAGAGAACCAACTCAAATATTAAAACATCTTTATCAAAGACATCTCAAACTGGTACTGCTTAAACTGAAAGTGCTTGTACAGGCCAAAAGATCAAATGTTATGGCATTTGCATTTTAACTCTATTCTTTTTTATCAGTAGGAACTGTGCAAGAGGATAAAGAATTGTCCCATGAGGTTCTTGACGCAACTATAATATCCTCCAACTTTTGGCCACCAATTCAGGTATGGTACTAAGCTTTTATCGAAACCATCGTGGTAACTCTTGAGCTAAATTATTTGCATCTGCCATGTCTTCTTCCCCTTTCTTATTTTCTGCTGGGGCCTGGGGAGACCTATGACTAATGATTCAAAATTTCAAATAGTCTTCAGTGTATATAACTTCTGATACTAATATTTCATATGACTAGCTGAATGCCTGTGCTTTGCTACGGATAAAAGAAAATATTTTATACTATTGCCTAAAATAAATAAAATTTTTTTTTCCATGATATGTGTTACTCATCTTTTTTTCTATAGGGAATATTCACCTTGGTTTGATTTTGTATGTGGCTATCTATTTATTTAGATTTGATTGTTTCTTAAGATGTTAAAGAGGTAATTTGCAAATTTACAAACAATGGTAGTAGGTGGGGTGGCAGATTCACTGCCACCACCACTACCTTCTTTTTAAAGGAGTATATATTGGGAATATTCACCTTGATTTGATTTTATATATGGCTATCTATTTAGATTTGATTTTTTTCTTAATATTAAGAAGTTCAAGAGATAATTTGCAAAATTTACAACGGGAGTAGTGGGGTGGCATATTCACTGCCACCACCACTACCTTCTTTTAAAGGAGTACAGATGAGGAGATGTTGATGCAGAGATATTATAAATTGAAAATCCATAATTCTGCATTTGTTGGCATGCTATCATGTTGAACTTGATGATCAACCAAGAGTACTTCGTCAATTACTGATGTTCGATCTTGACTGCTTGTTTCACTTGACTTGAGTACAATGATTGTTCTTGATTCACTAAACCTCTCAAAACAAATGTAGACAGAAGACCTTACAGTTCCTACTTCAGTTGATCAGCTGCTGTCTGATTATGCAAAGAGGTTTCATCAGATAAAAACACCGCGTAAGCTACTCTGGAAGAGAAATCTTGGAACTGTCAAGGTTGGTATGCAACTTTAAACTAAACATGTAGCTATGAAGAATCATTCCTGCTTATGGATTTCTTTTCTTTCCCCAGCTGGAACTGCAATTCGAGGATAGGAGTATGCAGTTTATTGTAGCTCCTGTTCATGCTGCAATCATAATGCAATTTCAAGAGAAACCAAGGTAATAAAACTTTCATGTTGCATGGCACTTATTTACTCTTAACTGAAGTCACCAATTTTCTCCTGTTCATGCTGCAATCATAATGCAATTTCAAGAGAAACCAAGGTAATAAAACTTTCATGCTGCATGGCACTTATTTACTCTTAACTGAAGTCACCAATTTTTCCAGTTGGACTTCAAAGACACTAGCTACAGCAATTGGAGTTCCTGTGGACTCTCTTAACAGAAGAATAAGTTTTTGGACAAGCAAGGTGCGGCAAAAACATACTTAGTATGCTGCATTGTCGTTTGTACCTTACGAATTCTTTAGTGTTTAGTATTTGACCAAATCACTGCAGCACATTCATGCTTGTCGCTCCTAACATGATGGTGTTGGACCTTCAATTGTTTTTATTATGTTTCTTCATTGTGTGAATTTTTTTTAGACTTATAATCAGATGGACTAGATAATTGACACTTCATACCATCTAGATTTGAGTTTGCAAGAAATACATAAACTGTGATTAAATAATTGGAAAATAGAAATGGATATAGGATATCCTTAAACATGATTTAAGCTCCATGACATCTGTATAGGCATTCCTGAAGAGAACTGAATTTAGCTTGTTTAAATACTAACTTATGATTTAAACCTAATTTCATGCTATATCGTAGGGCGTCCTGACAGAATCAGTTGGTCCAGATGTTGATGACCATACATTTACCGTTGTTGATAGCACATCAGATTTTAACAAAAACAGCACCGTGAACCAACTCCGTGAAAGGTTTCAAATGACTGAAGAGGAAGGTGAAAGTTCAATTGCGTCCGTTGAAGAACAACTTAGAAAAGAAATGACAGTTTATGAGGTTTGTTTCTTGAGATCTCAAAAATGTGTTTGAAAAAAATGCCTTCGCTAACCAAGTAATCATTCATTTGACTGAATTTGCTGTACTGCAGAAATTCATCATCGGGATGCTAACCAATTTCGGAAGCATGACACTGGACCGGATACACAACACTTTAAAGGCAAGATAAATGGGATACTGTCCATTCGTCCTCTCTATATTGTTAACCTTTGACTCACTTGTTGATCTGATCCAAAACTGGTCGTTTCAGATGTTCTGTATAGCCGAGCCATCATATGATAAATCACTGCAGCAACTGCAGGGTTTTCTTTCTGGTCTAGTGTCAGACGAAAAGCTTGAGATGAGGGATGGATCATACTTGCTAAGGAAGTAGAAGTTATATGGATTAGCTTGTTCATCTGTTGGACTAGAGATGTCAGGTAATCAACTAAACAGACAATCATTTGATGGTTACACTATGACTATCTGATTCCTAAGATGTATTCCATTTTACTGTCCAGCGCCATTCACCTCGCTGCGTGCAGTAATGCTCTGCACTCGCTGAGTAACTCCTTGCTGAAGCGATGACGAAAGTAGAGAAGCACAGGGGATCCTAAAGTTTTAGGGTAGTGATCGAATGGCCTCAGACCGGAATCCTAAACCTTTTGAATGTTGTTGTGTGTATATTGATTGTTGAGTAGTGTTACTCGACGTGGGTAAATGCGTATCTTTTGGGTCTGGAGATGACAAAGAAATCCGGCCAGGCTTCTTGGCATCAAATGGGCAGGGCATTCGGTCTCAGCTAGCTTATTAAACTCAATCAGTGTCACTTGTGGCCGTGGGTTCGTCAGTGCGTGCGTGCCTTTTTCTAATGGTGGCTGTGCTTAGAACTTGACATGTTTGACATGTTAAAAACAGCCATCTCTGATAATTTTGCAAAATTTCCAATGTTGCTTGATGATGTCATGGAGCCGTGAAAACTGAAAACATGAATTTAGCATGTCCCGAGAAGAGTTTGGGTGAGATGCCCTTTTCTCCCCGTATTATATCATAAATGGAGCTTCGAAACAAATTAGATTAAGCAATTTCCGATGGTCAGGTGATTCAGATGACGTTTCTAAGTCGGGATATCTATGTAATCAAATGGTATATTACTCACTAGTCACTAATATAAAAAAAAGTTACACTGGTATTTAGACTATAAGGTTAACAAACTCAACACTACACAGACAATGCTGCTGGAATACAAGCATCTATAAATAAGACATCAGACCAGACATTTGACCATGTAAGGCCCCTCAAGTTCATAACCCAGTTTACGGTAATAGTGGCGAGTCCCAACTCCTGATATAACAGCAAGTTTCTTTGAACGATGCTCCTTGCGAGCAATTCTTTCTGCTTCTTCCATCAAAAGAGTACCATAACCCTGAAGATGAAGACCAATACAACAAAAATGTTGAGTAAAAAAAATCTGAAAAACAATTCGTATTTCTGAACAATCAAAAGTTAGGAGGGATAATCTACAAACTTGTGGCAAGTCAAAACAGGAGAAAATAATCACCATTTATAGAGCACCACATTTCCTCCTCTAATGATAAGAAACTGGATGATATGCAACAAAGTGAAGCATACCAGAATGGCATACTGTTAAGAAGTTTAGACACTAAGCTTGATTTAAAACAGTGACTACAATTGATCAAGCATGCCAGGAGATCTAATTCTCAAGCATGCTAAAGCTAAAGTCTGAAACATAGGAAGGTGCTAACTGCTAATGCTGTCATGGCACAGATCCATTTCCCAAACATGGTATGCTAATAATCTCATTCGATGTTTACATGCAAATATTTAGATTAACCTGGTGCTGTAGTTTGTCTGCATCACGACCATGTACAGGGACTGCAGTTCCGTACACATGAAGTTCACGGACAATTGAACACCTCCCAACCAGTTCAGGGCATGTAACATTGTGGCCACATTTTCGCAATCGCAGCAGACCGATAAGGATATCCTGCACAATTTGTAAAATGGCAAACTGTGAGTAATGCTACAAAAGGTTGAGAGAATATAATGCCTAGCGTTGAACTCCGTAGAACAGTATCGATCTGATTTTAAACACAACAAATAAATACTTCAATGGACAATTGAAACACACAACAGTAAAAAATTCCAGACCTAAGAAGATAGGCATTGGTCATAAAATTTCAAACAGGCCTGCTCAGACATTCTGCGTATGTTCAACTGCCCCAAAATCACATGAAATGCTGGCAGAATATACCTGCTGTGTATCCTCGTATGAGAGAAAGGTCTCCCAGCCCTCATTTGCAGCATAGTCACGCCTGACAAGCTCTACTTCATCAGGCCTAATTTTATGATGGATATCCTACATAAAGACAAAAACAAAAATAATAAGGGCACGGATTAAGTAAAATTACAAGCATGTGAGAGTAGCTTCAGTGTTCCAGACCTGAATTCCTGCCTCACGAGTTCTGACATCTCGGCATTTCAAACCCAAATCTTCCATTCGAGCCAAAGCAAGCTCACGAAGATTACCTTTCTCAACACCAGAAGTAACAAGAGGCATAGGGATATCTCTCTGTACACGGTAAACTCGTGTCCAAGGTGGTACTATAGACAGAATTCTTGCTACAATATCCACCAGAAGCTCAGGTGGATAGTTTCGGTATCTAAAGCACAACAAATATTGGCAGTACATAAGTTCTTATTCAAAAATTTTAGAGAACAAACACAGCAGTGAACATAAGACTAGCAATACAGAGTATCAAGTGCTATATAAAAAAAGTACCTGCCAGTTTTCCAGAGCTCATAAAGGCCAGTTCCACGAATCACAAGAGTTGGATAAATCTTTAGACCGTCAGCTCGGAATGCTGGATTTTCAAAAAATTCTCTGAAACTTTCCAGATCTCTTTCAACTCCAACATTAGGTAAATCTGGCATCATGTGGGCGACCACCTATCAAAAGGTAATTAATGGACGATTAGAAGAGTTCAGCCATACAAGCTGACACTTTATTTTACAAAATGCTGCTACTGCTGCAGCAAAAAGTTGACTAAACAAGATGATTAATGATTTAAGGAGACTACCTTAAAACCAGCATCTTTTGCTAAACAAAAGCAATCAGCAACAGCAGCTACAGTGTGCCCTCTGTTTGTGTCACGTGCAACATCCTCGTATGTGCTCTGAACACCAATTTCTAAGCGGGTACAGCCATAAGATAGCATCTGGCGCAAATGAGGCCCCAAGCAATAATCAGGTCTCCTGGAATTTTGTGGAAAAAAAATAGTGTTTTAGAAAGTTAACAAAATCATCAAGGAACCTAAGCATATAGGCAGATTAGATAGTCAAATGATACTTACGTCTCAATTGTCATGCCAATACATTTGACTGCACCATGTTCTGAATAACAAACAGCTTCTTCAACATTAGCAGAAGTGTGTCCCGATAAGGCATCATGAAGATTTCTAATGAAATAATCCCGATAATCAGCCGGTAATGACATGAAAGTCCCACCCATCAATATGAACTCGACCTGCATAGTGTATTTAGATTATCTTGCACTTATGATAACATTTATCAAACGTATTTTTGAATGGAATTACTCAAACCAAGATGCAACAGGATAAGGGCAAACCTTGTCTACACTGTGGCCTAGCCTTTTGAGCTGATCTATCCTGCTTCTGGCCTGCACATATGGATTGTACCTACAAGTGCAAAGACAGGTCAGAAAGTTCTAAAAAGCACATGTCCCCAAAGGGATGAAGCAGTCAAAATATTGGCATCAAGTTCATGGCTATATCACTCAACACAACCTGTCGCTATAAAACTGCCAGATCAAAATATCATTAGTGGGCATTGGTGTACTTTCTTGTTTCATTAGCTAGTAAGCTTTGATCACAGTAATTAATGAGCTGTGCATCATTTGTACTCATCTAATGTAAGTCTCCAATTTTGACAAATAACTACCCCATGACTTGTCCGATAATCGCATGATTTTCAACTGTAATGCAAAGTGAAATATGATTTTTCAATAAATAACAGCACTCTGCCTTCGCTTGCAGTTCAGCATAGTTCAAAACAATACTTGAAATAGCCCACACTGTAGCCCATCTCAGTGGTGGTAGTATCTACGAATGTCATCAGACAGTAAGGTAAATCACCTTGCTCGTATGGCGCGCATGCTGGTGGGCTCGTAACCGGTGTAGGACTGTGTGCTGTACTCGAAGTCGGAGTCGGGGCCTCCGGGGCAGTACACGCAGATGTTCCCCGTGGTGGCGATGTGGGGGCACCGATGCGGCTTCGACATCACGGCGACCACGGCGATGCCCGATGCCGTGCGCACGGGCTTGGCCCGCAGCCTCGGGAGCAGCGCGGCGCGGTCGGCCTCCGGCACCGCCGCGATCATCTCCACCAGCTTCGGCGCCCGCGCCAGCCCGTACCGCCGGCACGCGGCCGACTTGAGCGCGTTCAGGTCCACGTCCTCCCCGCGCCGCGAGAGCTCCCCCATCGCCGACACGATCTCCGCGATGGCCCGCACCCGCGCCTCCTCCTCCGAGAGGCCCGCGGGAAGCACCACGCCCCCTCGCCCCGGCGCCGGCTTCCGCCTCCGCGGCTGCTCGCCGGCGGCGGCGGCGACGGCGGTGGCCATCGGGGAGAAGGGTTTCCGCCAGGGGTTTTGGTCTGGATGAGGCGGCGCGGGTCGGAACTCGGAACGGAATGGAGCCGGACTCGGTCGGTGTTGCGTTTTGCCCTTTTGCACGTGCTGTACCAGATCTCAGCCTCTCACAGCCGTCGGATCGTAATACGGACGGTTCAGATAAGGCCACGTCGCTATGCAAGTAGCCCAGCGCGAGCCGGAAATACAAATATTGTCAGCAAATTAAATTTTGCAGGACGAAACTAGCCTTCTTCCTCCTGTGCTCCTCCTCTCTGTCCCAATCTCTTGCGGCGGAAGCAAAGCGAGAAGCGAGGCGACTCTTTCTGCGGCGGAGAGATGGACGGCGGCGTAGGCGAGGAAGGGAAGCAGCAGCCGCACCTGGTGCTGGCGCACAAGCTGTTCCTGCTCTCGCACGCCGACGTCGACGACCTCGCCAAGGTCGACCTCCGCGCCGACGTCCTCGCTGCAGTCAAATCCGATGGTAGGAAACCTCAACCCCCTCATCTCGAATCAATGGCCGTGGCAGTTTGTGCTTGCCGCCTGTTTCTGTCTGTGTGTGCGGGGATTTGGCGCTTGATTTGATCTGATCGGTGTGCTTGCCTTCAGATATGGCGGCTCTGTACGAGTCGCTGGGGGGCAGCGGCGTGCTGGAGACGGACCCCGCGCTCCTAGCGGAGATGCGCGGCAGGATCGAGGGGGATATCCGGAAGCTCGACGAGAAGTGAGTAGATCTCGCCTGCTCACCTTTTCCTGCTCGATTTGAACTCTAGATTCTAGGGTTTCATAGAGATTGTGGATAGATAGTACCGCGACCATGCAGCTCGCCATTTTACCACTCTGGATAAGCCAGCGATAATTTGTTGTCACATTAGAAACCCGCTACTCTCTGGTCTGTAATTGTTCAGTGTGCTTAATTTGCTTTAGCTGTTTCTGAACATCAATTGGCCACTCTCCTATGTTAAATTTACCATTTGAGATTTGTTTTTCGGTATTAAGGGCATGCCGAATTGTGCTTGTTCAAATTAGTGTCATCTAATATAATCATCTCATAGATCAGAACGAAAAGTTTAGTGATGATAGATATAGATTGATGCCTACATGGACAAACAAATGCTGTCAAGGAAGCACTTCAGTTTAAGCCTGTTAGAAATTTTCTTAACTCTTTGTGCTCAAAACCTCAAAATTTGTGCTTGCGAAGTATAGCTTCTTGTTGTTCTAGCATATATGAGTCATCATTTTGCTTGAGAGTCCTATTCTTGTGTCTAATCAAGGTAGTTCAGTTATTAGCTTCTCTTTGTTAAAAATCGCCCTTTATGCCTGAAGGATTGCTGATGCTGAAGAGAATTTGGGGGAGAGTGAAGTGCGTGAGGCCCATCTAGCCAAATCATTGTATTTCATAAGGGTTGGGGAGAAGGTAATAATATCATGCGTCTTCAATGTCATCCAAGATGTCGTATTACATTACATAGCTATCTTGTCTTAATATCTGAAAATTTCAGGAGAAAGCACTGGAACAACTTAAGGTTACTGAAGGAAAAACTGTAGCTGTTGGGCAAAAGATGGACCTAGTTTTCTACACTTTACAGATTGGATTTTTCTATATGGATTTTGATCTCATCTCTAAGTCTATTGACAAGGCCAAAAAGTAAGCCGGAAGTCTCTCAGTTTATTAATTTACTGTTCAGCTTGTATTTACATTATGATATAAATACTGAACAAATTTGTTGGCCGGATTGAAGATTATTTGAGGAGGGTGGTGATTGGGAGAGGAAGAACAGATTGAAAGTGTATGAAGGCTTGTACTGCATGGCCACTAGAAACTTCAAGAAAGCTGCCAGCTTATTTTTGGATTCAATTTCAACTTTCACGACCTATGAGTTGTTCCCCTATGACACATTCATCTTCTACACGGTTCTTACAAGTGTTATCTCATTGGACCGTGTATCCCTAAAGCAAAAGGTATCAATTCATATTTGCTCATTCAGGTCTGCTTTACATATTTGCACATTCAGGTCTGCTTTATTTGCTTGAATGTCCATTGAACAAAAGAATCTTGCAGGTTGTAGATGCACCGGAGATCCTGGCTGTAATTGGCAAAGTACCTCACCTCTCTGAGTTTCTCAACTCCCTCTACAATTGCCAGTACAAGTCATTTTTTGCTGCATTCTGTGAGTAACAAAATCACATTGTTTTGCCATGATTTTACATCTACTCTTTTGAGCAGTAATGCTCTTACGGCCTGCTATTGTTGGTAACTTTGAATTTCTTATTCCTGTTTCCTATTTGTTTTCAGCTGGCTTAACGGAGCAGATCAAGTTAGACCGTTACCTGCAGCCTCATTTCCGTTACTACATGCGTGAAGTGCGCACTGTTGTGTATTCACAGTTCCTCGAATCCTACAAGAGTGTGACGATGGAAGCAATGGCTTCTGCATTTGGTGTGACAGTTGATTTCATAGACCTGTAAGTGTCATCCCCTATGTTCCGTTGCTGTGATTCTGGCATGCCATATATGATAACGCTTATATTGTGCATGGCCATTGGTTGCTAACATTTTCTTCCAATCCAGGGAATTGTCACGCTTCATTGCTGCTGGAAAGCTCCACTGCAAGATCGATAAGGTTGCTGGTGTCTTGGAGACGAACCGGCCTGATGCCAGAAATGCTTTCTACCAGGCAACCATCAAGCAAGGGGACTTCCTACTGAACCGCATCCAGAAGCTATCACGAGTCATTGACCTGTAGGCTTTGGTAGTGTTGGAGCTGGTCCTTGCCAAAACTCTGCTCGGGCTCCCGGCGTGAGTAACTTATTTGCTTTGGTCCCGGGGACTACGAACAGTACTTGACTTTGCATTTGAAATCGGTTACGAGGAGAGCTTAGCAAAATCAGCGTTCTATCTGAGAATTTGAGCTTATGTAACCTAACTATACGGATCATGAAAGCTCGGACGCATTGTTTCTAGACTTTCTTCTGTGATGAATTCATCCATTTATTTCATATCGGTGATCATTTGTGTTACCATCTCAAATCTTTAAGTCTTCCGCTGGGTTCTTTTTTAATTTTTATATCATGCGGTAAATGCATGTGCTAACAGATTTACTTTCTTTAATAAGAACGAACATGCTAGCTGTGGTTCGAAGCTGAAGCACAAACAGTATTAAGGAAGGCCATATTTCATATGTTAGTAACACATAACAGATGAAATATGTTAGCAGTAACACAACGATATTTCATCTCAGAAGATTGTTTGTAACACATAACACAACGATTACTGCCATTCCAGTAAGCCACCCAACTGTGTATCCGCAATAGGAACTCAACACTGTTTATTCAACTATATAATAATTCTGATTAATGTTACTACACATATGGCAAAGCTCGCAGAAATTCTTCTGTATGTGTACATTTTTCATCATGCAGTTCAGGAAACCAAAGACATCCTACCCGCCTAGAACAGGGGGAAACCAACTCACCAACAAAAAATTTCAACACTAAAATCACAAACCAAGTTCCAGAGAATCGCACATGGGTCAAAGGATTGCACGACTGTAATTGCTATGGTATTCTAGCCGGCTGCTTGATTGCATTTGCCATTGGGCGTGCCCACAGGGTTGTTATTGTCAGATTTGGGGACAGCCGCTTCCTCTAAGCGCTTCCACAAAGCTTCTCGCTTCGAATTAGATTCTTCCTGCTTGAGCTCATCATCGTTGAACCTCTGCGTGCACTCCCCGAAAAATGCAGAATCATGATCTGAGAAGATCTTGCGTACGTTCAATGTCAGGCTTCTGACAGCTTGGTTCCAGTGACCCCTGGCATTCCTCTCAAGTGCAGGAAAGATGATGGGTAATATCACCTTGTAATTCTGCTTAATCAAGTTCTCAATGTGGTCATTGTTCCATAGAAACAGTGCCCGCTCTGCCACCTAGGAACATACAAGCAAAAGAAAGGGTAAGCCAGGCTATATGCTTTTCTAAATACATTTATTGCTCAATATGTTTTTCAGATGTAACCAAGTATTTAGGCATCTAGCTACAGGAAATGTTTAATAAGCTACAGAAATGCTTCAGCAAATCACATATGACTAGGCAAAACCACCAGAGCAACATGATAGATATAAAATTTTATCCCAAGAAAATAGATGGCATCAAGGCAGTGAGTATTTTGCTAGATGAGTTACAGCTCACAAGATAAATGTTATTTAGATGGCGTGAAGCCTGTACTGCACTATGCCTGCCATGTTTGAATGTGCTTATGGCTTTTGCTTATTGCCTCGTTTTCCGCAAGCACGCTTCCCGAACTGCTAAACGGTGCGTTTTTTGCAAAAAAATTCTATATGAAAGTATCTCTAAAAAATCAAATAGATCTATTTTTCAAGTTTCTAATAGTTAATACTTAATTAATCACGCGCTAATAACGCTTCTCGTTTTCCGTGCGGCTTATAAGCCAGGTGAAGAAGCTGAAGCAAACACCACCTAAAACAGAAGCATTATACTTTCCAAAGGCAGGACAAAAAATCTGCTAAAAACACATAAGTAATCTGACAAATACAAACCAAAACAAAAGGGGCAACAAATACTTGCAACATTTTGATAGACATACATATCTTGTAGTTTTATTTAGATAAATTAACAGCTTCCACTTGGTAACCAATTTCTGCATTACAGAATATCTTTCTAATAGCATATTAAATTACAGGTTGGCATGTAAAATTCCTTTCTGTTTTAGAGGGGCATGTGAGATTCCTGAAGGTAACATACAAGTTTGCAATTCACAGATTAGTCAGGGGACACACGTAGGTAGGGTAGCGGACTGGAGATAAACAAGATGTTTCATGCCGTTACTATTATTACCAAGGATACATCAGATCAAATTTTGAGAAGGTTTCCAGGCAGAACAAAAGTTGCAGTGATGTAAAATGGGATAAATTGGTGATAGTGTGTACCCTCCAGAAGATTGTTTAAAATGCGTTATCACCTAATGAACAAAGTGTTCTTAATACCTATTTTGTAAATTTTCAGCCTACCAAGTACCCATTAAGAAAACAAATGCCCAAAATTGCATATAAAATATCTGGATGGACCTTTTTTTACACATCATTCTAGATTAGCATATATAAAAAACAATGCCATGGTGCACAAGAAAAGGTAGGTGAACACCCAAGCTTGCCAAGATTATCAACATCAATCTTTTTCACACTGAAGGAGCAAAATTATAATAATATCATCTGTGCAAGAGATCAATGTGGATACACAGATAAGCTATAATGGAATCAGAAACCTAAGCAGCAAATTGCATAAAGATGAACTTAGTTCAAATGAATTTGACTGAAACTTGAATGTTGGCATGAGAGATTTAACCTGGAAATGCGAGCTATTCATGCTACGGGCGATCTGACGGAAGAGTGGAACCATGCATCTTTGGAATTCTGCAGACTGTGTTGCCTCCAAAACCTCTTCTAGTTCACCCAAGAACATCACCTCCTTTGAACTGTTTGTCACAGGCCAATATTTCAGCAAGCCCCTAATAACAGTGTCAGCAAGTTTGCAGTCCTTCTCAACAAACTGTGTGATGCAGTATGATAATTGCTGATGGTACATCGATACACACTTCGGCTTGTGAAGTGGGATCAGTGCACGGACAAGGAACAATTTGTGCTCTTCTTTGAGTGGAAGAGCAAAACCATTAATTATGCTGCCCAAGATCTCCAACAGCTCTGCAATACCATTATGCTTCTCTGTTTCAAATATAAACCTGTAGAAAATGTTGTTGATTGCTTTCCGGATGAAAGGGCGGTGCACCATGAATTTACCATATATGCGATGGAGGATTGTCTTTAAATAATCCCTTTCCCTGGGGTCCTCAGAGTCAAAAAGATCTAGTAGCCTAAGAATGAAGGAATGATCTATGTACCTCTTAGCCAGCTTTGCATCTGTCTCCTGTGATGCTACAAACCTCAATAAAACCTCATAAACTATCTGTAAATGTGACCATGCTGGGTCCATGAGAGGCTCCTCCTCCTCCAGATCAACTCCTTCAATGGCCTTGTTTTCACGAGGGGTGGGGCTGGAGCTTCGAAACAAGTTAATTGACACCATCTTGGTAATCTCTGACATGACAACTTCAGATAACTTGCCATTTGCAGAAGTGACATAATCAACAAGTTCCATAAGCGTCTGGCGCTTCGTCTCCTTTTCCTTCAAATTCTTTGTCGGATCTGCAAAATCGTACACAGCACAGCACAGGTTCACCTTCTTGACAAATAAATTCTGCTTCTCCGAGGCCGGCACATCCTTGAACGCTGGCAGCGGCTCATTGGAGTGATACACCACAGTCCCATTCATCATCGGATTAGGAGTCGGCCCAGCTGGCACCACATAATCCCCATTTCCACTCCTCTTATTCCCTTGTTCCACGCTCCTGGCAACACTATACGAATTCGACGGTTCATTGCCGTTCGGCCCAGCAGCATCCCGGCTATCGCCGGTCTTCCCTGGCTTCCTTGGCAGCCGGCCAAGGATCTGCTTGATCATCTTCCCCCCACAGCTAACCAAAACCCTAGCAATATCCCACCTCCACAAATCAGCCGCAGGAACAACCAGGGATGTACGCAAACCCACGGTTTCTTCAACTCACCCAGAACACAAGATCTCCAACCTGAGGAATCCAGCACCCAACCAATCAAGACGCCCAGATCATTTGAACCAACACGAATCAGACCTGGTCCAGGAGCCACTCCACCGCCCGGGCCTCGTCGGATCAGGCGACGGCGGCGACGCCCCCATCGCCCCACACCCCCAAAGAAAAAAAAATCCAATATTTCCGCTTCCCGGACAGCCAAATCTAGGATCCAAGGACCGGGCACCAGGACGGCAGGAACAACTGGCGCCGACGCGAATGGCGAGATCGGGGAGGAGGTGGGAGGAGGGGGCCGGCAGCAAGAGGAAAACCTTTTCTTGGCTGGATGGCGAGAGAGCTCTTTTTCTCCTCCTCTGGATTTGAGAGGCCTTGAAGTCCCCAAAAGTAGCGAAGGCGAGATGGGAGCAGTAAAAAAGTTGGGAGTTTTGCGCTTGCGCCGCCGTGGAGGAGAGGTGAAGAGGAGGTAGGAGACGAGGAGAGGATAGTGTAGACAGTGCTACTAGTACTCTACTGCAACTATCCTGGGGGTGAGCTGCAATTAATTGCACACACAGCTGCTGTCCCTTCACCATCTTCTGCATGTTTTGGCCTTCCCACAGAGAACCTTCATGGATGTTAGTGCAATAGTGCTAGACTGACTGAAAAAGTACTCCTTTTTTGTTTTTTTTTTCTCTTCACCATCTTCTACTAACTGAATTTTGTTTCATTAGGGTCTGATTTTTTTTGGAGCGAGAATTGGAAGCAATGGAAATTGGAAATTAGAGAATTGATTTTTTTTTACAGAGAAAAAAGAGGAAATAGAGAATGGAATGGTTTGTAATACTAGAAAATTGTTTATACCAAACCTTTGGATTGGATAAGCCAGCATACTGAAGTGGCTTGGAGATGTGGTGTCAGTGGTACTTGATGCCGATTTAAAAGTTGTCCCCAGTTGTGTCTCAATGTACTAGTACCCTCTTTGCTTGTACCTGAATCATCCAAGTGTAAACCATACGTTGCTGAATACTCAAATACTTGTTTCGATTTTTTTTCTACGAATGATTGCATACTAGCATTTGCCATTATCATACGTCCTAATTTTTGTAAGCAACGGTGCTGTTACTCAAAGGGTCATGCTCAATCAGTACTACCAAAGCCAAGAACCTGAAGTACTGACAGTAGTTTTATCTTCGGTCTAGCTAGGGAAGGGGACCTAAATGACTCTGTTGGTGATTAATAACCAAATGCTACTAGTATCTTGCATTATTAATACTAATCGTGTGCATCGATCGTGCCAGGCTGAGTAGCTAGCAAGCACGCCAATAAATGCACTGACCTTAGCTGTCTACTAAATTGTTCAGTCGACTGACCTGACACGTTCCGTCGGCGCCAACGATTCGTTTAACATCCAGCAAAGCACGAAATTATGGAAAAATTAGGCGACAGTTGTATCAAGCCAGAAATACACACACTACACCATAATTTCAGCAGATTAGCCGGTGAAGTTGCACATATAGTCTTGCTGTATGGTTTGTGTACATCTTTTTTTTTAATGTAGAGACCAAGTTTTAATCTATTTTTTTTAAAAAAAAATCGTCTCACAGTTTATCATATTCTAATTCTTTCATTGTCTCGAACAAAAGAATTTAATGGGATCTAAAATTGTTTCCAGGTCAAACTTAGTGGACAGGAAATCATCGATTTGCACCGTGGAGTTTCATGTAGTTTCCTATTAGCTTTGCCTGTATTCTGTTTATAAGACTGAATTTTACCATGGTCCATTGGTGGTGTTATTGAGAGAGCTCAATGCAAAGATCTTCTCGTGGTAGATAACAAAGTCGCCGATAAAGTGTTCTCTGTGATTGTCATTTTCAGAGACAATAAGGTCGAGATATTTTGATATAAATTGATCGATGCCCTCCAGTCGACGACATATGACTCGTTATTTTTCCCCAATCATAAATTCATAATGAAATAAACTGATACAAGCAGTGAATGAATTGAGACGGAAAAAATTTGAAAATATATATTTTTACAAGTTTTGTAAATATATACAGAGTATGAGAACTTCTATAAATATATATATGCACCGCACCAGGCTGGAGCTACGGGTGGGGGCGCGAGACCACCAGTGCCACACCATCACAGCGCGGGACCGCCAAAGCTGCGCCTCGCCCTTGCGGCACCGCGGTCGGTGCCGCGCGCTAGAGCCACGGCCACGGCGACACCGACCGTGGTGCCGCGCCGCCTCCATGCGGCACCGATTGTCGACTGACGCAGACATGCTAAGTATTAGCAACCTAATAATGCATCTACATATGAATGAACATATCCCTTCTACGACAAAACAAAAACAAACCAGACTTTACTTTAATAATTCGTAAAATGTAACGCTTGCAAGCTATCCAATATGATTGGCACATCGGATAACTAATAGAAATCTTCAAAAATATAGACAGATTGCTCATTACACGTCACTTCTGTCACCTTGGTAAACTATGCTAAGGAAAGAATCCAGAAACAAATATGCTTGGATACAAACCAGAAACAACAGAAAAAGCAACGGTGTTTGATATGGAAAGTGCAGTGCCTATGGTAATTTCTTCCAAGTCAGACAGTTGAGAAATATATAATTTCCTTAAAACAAGTGAAGGAAAATAGAAAGGCTGTGTACTTGTGTTAATTCAACATGAGATTCCTTGCATGCATATAAAGGACCAAAGATGTTAGCAAAGGTGTCTACTTGTGTTTGGTACGGAAGATTGAAGATCGGTGCGGCTTGAGTGCCGCGCAGGCAAAGTGCAGGTCCGGTGGTTCCGCACTTGGTGGCGCGGCACCGGCGGTTTCACCCTCTGAACCGTGGTTTCGGTGTGGTGTCGCGTTGTTCTCATACGTTGCATATATATATTTATAAAAGTTCTCGTACTCTGTATATATTTACAAAGCTTAAAAAAATATTTTTTTTTAAATTTTTTTCGAATAAGACGCACACAACTAGGCTCGGACTTAACTTGGGCCAAATAGCTAACATTTTTCAAGTAGATGCCTAAAGTGCATTAAAACTGAACTTTTTGTGTAGAATTAACACATATATATTCACTTCTCAACAGCGAGAGCAAAATAATACCAGTATCAGTTTACATTACTCTTAGCACTTCAGATCGAGAAAATTACATCCCAACAAGTTCATAGACTTGCGAACATGGTTGACACCCTCATCTACAAGTCGGCCATACTTTTACCGATGTGAACTGGTTGATTCTATTACTATTGCTGATGTGAACTAAGCTTAGGTTGATTCTAAGTGTTTAGTCCAGTACAGATTAAATTTTGTTTTGTTTAGCTTGGTGTATTTTTCTTTTTGTCAACTTAATATTAAGTGAAACTACCCATACTTCCCCATAGCCAAGAATTATTTACTACTGGTAAAGGGTTCCTTCGGAATATAGAAATTTTACAGGATTTTCATATAAAACAGTTTAATTATTCTAAAATTTTCGTGAAATTCCTCCAAACCGAATAGACCCAAAATAATTTCTGGTATACTTCAGATGTGTGGGTCCCGCTTTCCAGTCTCGGCACAGGTTTCCCCCCGTACCTGCGCCTATATACGCGGACTTGGATCCCCTTGTGGTCGGTCTCTATCCAGACCCTAAACCCGCCAACCCGGTTCTCTACTGCCCCCACATCCGCACCGCATCACAACTACTAGAAGAGAAAGAGAAGGTTTTTCCCAATGGAAGCCGAGTACTCCCACCAGATCACGCACACCTCCCTCTGCCCGCGGCGCCGGAAGAGAGGAGACGAGGAGGCGCGGCTGGTGCTGCTGACCATGGATCTCGACGCGGCGGAGTCGTCGCACCCGCAGCAGCCCACGGTTCGTCCGTCGTCGTCTTCTCCTCCGACCCCTCCCCGTTCTTGCGTTTCTTGGGCGGGCGAACTCTGTTGCTTTGTCGTCGCCGGATGAGTTCTTGGGTCGGGCGGGCGGATTTCTTGGGAGGGGAGTTCGTCCATGGCAGTATGTGTGCGAGAATTTGTGGCTGGTTATCGCGAGGAGGAGGAGGAGGCGCCTCTCCGGATTCTTTGCTTTGGGGGTTAGCGAGGGTTTCTTTCTTCGCTGTGTGGATACGGTGGCGGTGCTGTGGCTGGTTAGCCGCCAAATGCGTCGTGCGAGAAATCTTAGCTCTTATTGTTGTGTGCGGAAAGAGAGATTCTTTGCTTGCGCCGCCTGCGTGATCGGGGGATTTGGGAATCCATGGTTTTCTTTGACCTAGGTGTTACCTCCATGGATCGGAGGCAGAATGTTCTTGGCTTCTTGCTAATTCCAAACCAATTATAAGCTAGTGCATGAGGAATTATCCTTCGTAGGGAAGCAGTAATACTGCAGTTTAGTTTCCTTTTTTCTTTGTTGTGTAGTTCCTTGTATACATTTCTCAGCGATTGAAATGAAAGATTAGCAGTTTACCCCTTGCGTAGTTAGCATTGTTAGCATTTCAGATAAATGCTGGCTGTATGGACGTCAATGGCCAAGAGAAGTTTGGCTGCCATTGGCCGCTTCATCTACATAAAGCTATTTCTTTTGTTACAACATCTTGTTCGTCATACCAATGGTTGGCAGAGAAACAGTACTGTTTCTTTGGAAGAATTTGGAGGGAGGCTGTCAGGAGTTCTGCAAAGCAGTGTACTAGCTTAAAACTACATGGCATTCACTTTCTCGAGAGCACTTGTACTCGTTTCTGTTTGTCCTGTTGAGAGATGCTCGATTATTGACAATTTCATACCCTTCCATGTGCAGTTGATAACTTACAATAAACCTCCTATAGATAATTGTGGCTTCATCATTAAAAATACCTGTAGCAAGTCTTGCTTCACATCAAACCTTTTACAAAAATACATTGAAATAATATTTTCTGCTCTAGTAATGGTCTGGTTTTGATTTTTGTCCAATGTCGTATATAGGTTTCAGTGCTGTACCAGTTATTCGATAATTGTCCATGGAGGAATTTTCTTCTTTTTCAGAAGTTAAGCACGGGTTATATCCACAACTGTATCAAAACAAAAGTATAATGAAGTCTAACATATGCATTTTCTGCCAATAGTCCCAGGACAAGCTGAAAGGATTGGCTTATGAGTATGGTCATGAATTCCGAGTTTTTTCAAGTGCAACATTTGAGTCAACAACTAGCAAGTTGCCCCCGGCAGATCAGGGTACAACATTTTTTTGCCTTTTCTTTACAAAAATCTCTCTATCTTTATGGCTACTGTGCTCTGATGCTAAAACATGGTTCATGCAGAGGAAGATGATGACTTTTATGAGCTTCAGCCTGCTGATTATTTCAACTTGGTTTCGAACAGGATAGGAGGTTACTTATAATGACACTTATTATTGTTTGGGAACTTTTAGCATCTGTGTAGTATTGTCCAAACTGTACTACTCTTTTTCTATCGAAGTACTATTTAAAACAATGATACTGATTGCAGAACAATCGAAAGTTTTGAAGACTCGTAAAATGCGGGAAGCAGAACTTGCTGCCCAACGAGCAAAGATAAAAAAGGCAGGATATAATTCACACTTCTCCTCTTCTCACTATTTAGTGTTCCCTTCAGAATCTTGTTTGGGATAATATCTATTGTGTTGTAACCTTTTTAACTGTAGGCAGTAATGAGGGTGCGATTCCCTGATGGATACATACTTGAGGCCAATTTTCATCCGTCAGAAACAGTTCAAAGTTTGATGGATCTTCTCAAGAAAGTAATCTCTAGACCAGACCTGCCATTCTATCTCTGTAAGTCCACTTGCTTGGGAGTTACTGATGTATAGCTTTCACCTTACTCTAATCTGTTTAGCCGAGCAACAATGATCTCAGCTTACAGTGTAAGTCCACTTGCTTGGGAGTTACTGATGTATAGCTCTCATCTTACTCTAATCTGTTTAGCCTAGCAACAATGATCTCAGCTTACAGTGTAAGTCTACTTGCTTGGGAGTTACTGATGTATAGCTTTCATCTTACTCTAATCTGTTTAGCCTAGCAATGATGATCTCAGCTTACAGTGTAAGTCCACTTGCTTGGGAGTTACTGATGTATAGCTTTCACCTCCTCTTTCACCTTACTCTAATCTGTTTACCCTAGCAACAATGATCTCAGCTTACAGTTTGTAGGTTTTCATCCGTTTCAGTTTGCAGTTTGCCTTAGGTTTAACTTCTACAATTTGTTTGGCTGGTCAACATCATAATCATCTAGTCATTTTTTGAGCTTGGATCATTTGAGTGACATTTCCATAGATTCTCCTGCAATCATATCTTAGAGATGTACCAGTTATTATTTTGTAATGCTCTATCATTTGATTCCACTACAGATACAGTTCCACCAAAGAAGCGGATACAAGACACTTCACTGGATTTCTACACGGCTGGTTTTGTTCCTGGGGCTAATGTCTTCTTCTCTTATGATCTGCCGGAAGGTATGTGTTCGTCTTAAATAAGTAATAACTGGTACCAGTTTTTGTTCCAGGGGCTAATACTTGTTAGAAATTCTGACACTCCCATTTGTTTTTCTTTTTCTATTGAATCACATTCAGGTTCAGAGTTAAATACATACAGTGTAAAATCCGGACCTTATCTCCGTGAAGAAATTCGGATGTTGGATGGACTATCAGTTGTCCAAGAACCTGTTCACCAACCAATTGATTCTAATATGAACTCTTCTTCTGATCATCAATCTGATGCGTCTCAGTCAGATTTTGCACCGCCAGCAAATAAGAAACCAGCTAAACCAAAGTGGTTCAAAAGGTAGACTTGCTTTTTGTACCATACTGTTAGGAAAGAGTAAATTTTATCCATCGCTATGTTATGCGAAGCTACGCTGCTAATCTTTTTTGGTTCAAATTTATCTGTTTTCTCACTCATGTTGGGGAGCAAAACTAAATTATTGCCCTGGTATAGTTCTGTATTACATTATATTTCCGTTTTATACATTTCTGAGTTCTCTGTCTGGGATTTTATTTGGAATAGGATCGATGCATGAGCAACAAGCCTAGTTTATATTTGTTGACTGAATCACCTGTCACAGTTTGTAACGCCACATCATTATTTCTATATGCTCGTACCATGTTTGTCATGAATTTTTGTTGAATTTTCATTATGACTCTTGACCATACATATCGGTGTGCATTTAAGGTGGTCAGTTGCAGTTTCAACTTGGTTGCATGCATTATGCTATATACCACCGAAGAATCTGTTCTTTTGTAATACTGTTGCTTGCTTGGACTATAAATTGCTGCTATAGCAATCTTGCTGCGCCTTGTATTTTAATTGATGGATTCATGTACGCCTTGCAGGTGATGAGGTGAGACAAGTCAGAGCGTCAAGAATGCACCACCAGAGGACTGATGTAGGGAATAGAGTGTGAAAGCATGACAATCATGGGTTCTGTTGGTGTAAAATGACATTTTCCAAAGAAATGGGCTAGTGCGGCAGAACAGAGTGATTTTGTACATCTGACAGCACTGCAATACACTCCGTTGCTAACAAAGCCTCCTTTTTTCTGAGTATATATGGCTGCTGCTATAATTTGCTTTTGTCTGTTAACATCATCACCACATTTACCAGCTTACACCATACCTGAAAATATTTTTCGAATCTAACTCATGTACAAACAATGCTGAATATGATTGTTTCTTCAGTGATACCCACTATTAGCACGAAATGAGAGCTCATAAAGCATGCTCATGACTGAGTTTTACATCGTGCGTTTAACTTGTAAAACTTGCAGTCTTTCAAAATGGCCCTTGAGCACACTGAGGACTTGTTCGGTTAATATATGGGGCTACTCGGCGGATGGAAACTCGGTGGATTGCAAAGGAACACAAGGAAATTTTATACTGGTTCAGGCCCTCGATGTGAGGTAATACCCTACGTCCAGTTTGTATGTATTCCTTTGAGGATATACGGTGGTAGTTCTGATGAACTGTATGGCCGTGTGCTTCTATGAGCTCTTCTTTTTCGCCGTGCCCTCATGGGGCGCCCTGCCTCCCCTTATATACTGGGGGACAGGGTTACAAGGTAGGAGTCCCCATCGGATTACGACTAGGAGATCTCCCCTTAGAGATATAACACACCCGACTAGGACTGTATATTCCTTTCCATACAAGGCGAAGTCTGCCGAATCTAGCTATATCTCTAATTACAAGGCTAGGCCCATCCTCTATCCGAGTGGCCCATATGCTTGTCATGAGGTACCCGGGGCCCATGGCACCCACAGTAGCCCTCGAGACCTTCATAGTTGAGTCACAGCTGATGCCGAGTGCTCATCCTCCACGGTGAAGTCTTCCCGAGTGCATTGCTCCCGAGTGCTCTTTGTCTGAGTGTGGCTTCTCCCGAGTCCTGCTTCATGTCAGCTGGCAGCGAGGCTATGAAGGTCTCGATGTAGATGTTGGAATAGTGTGCGCCGAATAGGCGCACCTATTAGGTGTAGCCCCCGACTTTGTGCTTAATTGTGAAAACAATTAAACATGAAGTCAAAGATCTTTAACCTTGTAGTCTCTCCTGAGTAGATTACTACTGGTATATGAGACTCTTCGGTATCATGTCAACCGGAATATGATTTATAGTCTTGCCGAGTAGGGAACTACTCGTATATAGGACTCTTCGACTTCATGTCAGTCGGAATGTGTGTTTATAGTCTTGCCGAGTAGGATGCTACTCGTATATGGGACTCTTCAGCGTCATGTCAGCTGGAAAGGGGGTGTTTATAGTCTTTCCCGAGTAATATACTACTCGAAAATTAGACTCGTCAGCTTCATGTCAGCTGGAAAAGGTGTTTATAGTCTTTCCCGAGTGGCGTCCCATTCGGAATTTAGACTCTTCAGCTCGTCAGCTGGAAGAATGTTTATAGTCTTTCCCGAGTAGTGTACTACTCGAAAATTCGACTCGTCGGCATCATGTCAGCCGGGAATGAGAATTTTATAGTCTCTCCCGAGTAGTGTACTACTCGAAAGTTAGACTCATCCGCGTCATGTCAGCGGGAATGAGAATTTTATAGTCTCTCCCGAGTAGTGTACTACTCGAAAGTTAGACTCATCCGCGTCATGTCAGCGGGAATGAGAATTTTATAGTCTCTCCCGAGTAGTGTACTACTCGAAAGTTAGACTCATCCGCGTCATGTCAGCGGGAATAATGCTGCTCATGGCAACTGGTGGCCACGCATGTAGGCCGAGTACCACTGTATGAAAAATAAATCCATTACGTGGTTAGGTGTACTCGAGAGAGATACCTGCATCTCCAATTTTAATGAAGACCAGCTTGTGATCCTTGTAAGGATGTATCCTCGAGACCTGGTGGATAAGACAGATACCCAAACATATATGTTTAGCAATAAGGCTCTCATGAAGCATATCTGTTTACCTCATCGGTTCCTATGGGTAGCACCAGCGCTATAATTTCAACTCAGCCTGCGGGCGGCCCACATGGAGCATGCTACTGTAGGAACTCATGTCTTGGTGGCTGCTACCAAATAAGCCGGCCTGAGCCGACCTATCCAGCATAGCTCTAAGGAAGTATCATCCATCGCATGTCAGGATGAGTTTTTTGGTGTTGGTAACCGTAATCAGCCAGAGAAATCCTTATTCGCAAGCCTTTCTGACTTACGTTCTGGATGCAAACTGGTTGCCACATGTACCCGAGTAGGTATGTTGCAGGATCTGCTTGCCCTCCTCAGGTGTGACGCAGTGCATGAGAACTCCGGATGCGCTTTGACGATGTAAGTCTTCTCTGACTTGGGAAAAGCCGAACAAGGTACCCGAACCTTGCATTAGCAGAGGGTTCGGCTGGTGACCCTCATGGGGCGTACCCTATCCAACAGAGTTATAGCCAAGCTAGGCACCCGAATCTTGCATTAGCATAGGATTCGGCTGGCGACCCTCATGGGGCGTACCCAACCTGACAGAGTTGCGGCCAAATAAGGTACCCGAACCTAGCATTAGCGTAGGATTCGGCTGGCGACCCTCATGGGGCGTACCCTACTTAGCCGAGTGGTACACAGCCCCGACTGGCGCCGGGGGCCGATTGTTAGCTCCCATGGAGCGTAGTCGGGAAGATGACGTCCCGACTGGCGCAAGTACTCGGTAAGTAGCCCTCATGGAGCATCCCGAGTGTATTTCGGCAGACTTGTCCAGCCCCCGAGCGTAGGAGATAGGCTCGAAGCCCTGAGTTCCTGTCACGCATATCCGGAGCTGGGCCTGCAATATAAAAATATCGGATGAGTAGCATCTGATGATGAAAATAATCACCCGAATAAAATGTATTTTACAATGTATGTAAATACGTGTTCTTCCTCTTTTTGATATTAATTTCCTCGAGTAGTTGACCCCTTATGTTTAAGCACTCTGCCCGACTAGTCATAGCCCCCTAGCGTCGGGAGTTGGCTCATGGCTCTTTCCCAGGCACGCGTTTTGGGTGACTTGAGTTCGTCTTACATGGAGCAGAGTTTCACGGATCGAGATTTATGCTACTCGAGTACTTTTGTAATCATTTAAGAGCAAAAACGGAAAAAAGTAAATGCGCAGCTTATACACCTATTAGGTGTAAGCGGCTGTGGCACTAGCAAGGCCGAGTGAGGAGATGTTTATCAGAAAGCGACTTAGCTGTTCGGTATTTGGGAGTGGGGATGCCATCCTCGTGTTTGAGCTTGTGAGCCCCCGAGCATGTCACTTGTTGTTCTGATAATCCTCAGTTGTTGAAGGTCGAAGGCGGTTGTGACCGACTGCCACAATAGAGCCGTCTGACTTGCGTTTGCGATTCCCAGCTTTAGTCGGGACCGCGTCGTCGGTGTCGTCCCGCTTCTTCTGTCAGGGTGACTTGTTGTCATCGAGGGCCTCGGCAACAGCGTGAGCCGAGTCGGCGTACTTGTTTGCCATGTCGAATAGGGCCTTGACAGAGTTGGGAGGCTTCCGCGTGAATTTGTCGATGAACGAGGTGTCTTTGACTCCTTTTCGAAAGGCGGCGATGACGACCTCATCCTTGACGTTTGGGATTGAGTTCTTCTTCTCAGAAAACCTCTTGATGAAGTCACGAAGAGACTCGTCCTTCCTTTGATGCAACTGATATAAGTCGTACTCGGAAGATGGCCTCTCGTATGTTCCCTGTAAGTTGGCGATGAAGCGTTTCCGGAGTTCTCCCCAGGAGTCGATCGATTGCTTGGGAAGTCCTACTAGCCATGTCCTCGCTGAGTCGGCTAAAGCGACTGGGAGGTAGTTAGCCATGACTTTCTGATTTCCCCCAGCTGCTCGAATCGCCAGAGTGTAGACCGTGAGCCAGGACTCGGGATTAGTCTTGCCATCGTATTTGTTGATGCCTGTAGGCTTGAAACTTGACGGCCAGTCGACTTGTTGTAGCTCCTGAGTGAAGGCCGGTACTCCGTCGTCTTCATGAGGACTCCGACCTCGACTACAGCGGCGAAACCGCTCGTAGTGGAGGCCGAATTGCTCGTTCTCGTCTTCCAGTTGGCGTTGCTCGTCTTCTTCTCGTTTGCGGCGCCGAGCATTAATGTCTTGCTGAAGGTCGCGCCGCAGTCGGTCTCGGAGGTCCTGGCTGTCCCGACGGTCGCTTCGACGTTGCCGGTTGTTGTGGTTGCCGAGTGACGTCTGGCTTGACTCCGCGTGCTGCCGACTAGAGCCGGCCGCTCGACGTCGCTTTGAGGTGGATGAGACTGCCGCTGGGGAAGTTGATTGACTGGTCAGTACGAGTGTGTTGCCCGACTGTTGGTGCTGCTGACATGCGGCAGCGGTAAGCATGGCTTTTATCCTTGCGATCGTCGGGGTGGCCTGGTGATCAGGCCCGACCTGGACCGTGTCCAGTAGGGTTACGGCTGCCACGACGTTCTGCTGTGACGTGACGAAGACGTTGTGGTCGCCGACTTTTGTTTGGAGGGTTTGTTGCTGAGCGGTTCGCCCAGCCCTGCGTAGGCCGTCGTTGTGGGCGTGCAGGCGTCTTGTTTCTTCCTCCTGTTGTTCTCGCAGACGGCAGGCCTCCTCCTCTTGTTTTTCGTGTAGTCGGCGTGATTCCTGAGTAGGAGTAGAGCCTTTGGATGCCATGAAGATTTCTCGTGGCGGAGTGAAGCTTGCCGAGCTGGTATCCGACTTGGAGTCGGAATCCGACTGGGAGTCGTAGTCCGACTGAGAGTCGTAGTCGGAATAGTTGATGGGGGTGATTGTAACTCCGACCTCCCTAGATCCGATCTCAAGCGGCTCGGAGCCGTATCCGAGTCGAACTCCAGGGGATCGGGTTTGCCGCGTCGGATGTAGATTGTAGATATCCGCGGCGTCGCCGAGTCCGAACGGGAAGTTGACGATCTCTTCCCTTCTCGGCCCGATCTCGGCCGGCTCAGAACCGAGTCCGAGTCGAACACTGAAAGGAAGAGTTGTCCCTGGACTCGGGCGTATTGGAGATCGCCGCAGCATGTCGTCGAAGATTGCCGCAGCGTCGTGTGGGCCGACTGGCGCGGAGTCAGCTGGTTCCTCGGCCAGTTGGATCGGGTCCGTGTCGGCCGGGGTGAGATTGCCGATCTGGTCGGCGACGAAGTCAAGGCTTCTGAATGCGATTGTATCTCTGGGGGAGAGTTTGCCGCCGTCGACTTCGGTTGTTGGATCCATCGAGCTTGTAGATGTAGATCGCGCCGGAGCCCCTACCTGGCGCGCCAACTGTCGATGTTTTACACCGGCAATAAATATATGGGGCTACTCGGCGGATGGAAACTCGGTGGATTGCAAAGGAACACAAGGAAATTTTATACTGGTTCAGGCCCTCGATGTGAGGTAATACCCTACGTCCAGTTTGTATGTATTCCTTTGAGGATATACGGTGGTAGTTCTGATGAACTGTATGGCCGTGTGCTTCTATGAGCTCTTCTTTTCCGCCGTGCCCTCATGGGGCGCCCTGCCTCCCCTTATATACTGGGGGACAGGGTTACAAGGTAGGAGTCCCCATCGGATTACGACTAGGAGATCTCCCCTTAGAGATATAACACACCCGACTAGGACTGTATATTCCTTTCCATACAAGGCGAAGTCTGCCGAATCTAGCTATATCTCTAATTACAAGGCTAGGCCCATCCTCTATCCGAGTGGCCCATATGCTTGTCATGAGGTACCCGGGGCCCATGGCACCCACAGGTTAATCCCTTTCTCATGGAGTTTAAAGAGGATTTGGAGAGAGGTGGAATTAATCCCCAATCTCCTTCAATCCCTTCCTCACATGATTAACCGAACAAGCCCTGAAAGTGCACTGAATCACTTTGTGCACCATCCTGGTATTGTCTCACGTTGCTTTCTTGTGTCAATTTTGTCAAGTTTGTTGCAGAGTGGCATGCGTTTTTAGCTGCTGCCTAGTGGCCGTGGCCCAGCAAGATATTGTGCGATGATTACGACAAGGGATCGTGTAATTTTGTTCGCTGCTTAAACACTACATCTTTGCGCTTTGCTAGGCTGCTAGCTGAGTGGATGCTTTTGACCGGAACATTTCTTTCTGGCATCACAAAATATGACAGCTACCGGTCATGCGAGTGGTCTTACGTTTCCTAAATTGCCCTCGTTTGGAATGTGAGGGGTACAGGTAGATTCGTAGAGAAATCGAGATGTTTATTCTGAATTTCCTGTGTTGTGACAAGTCTTAATCTACTCCACCTTTGGATAGAGCAACACAAGATCATCAGGGAGCAGACAGAGAAGTTTCTGATTCAGAAACTAACGCAGCTGCAGACTTGAAACGAAATAAAGGTCACTGTTTGCCGGAGAAGATTTCACCCTATCAGAATTCCTCCCATTTCATCCTAGACCTATCGATCTATAGCTCTCTTTGTTGTGGCAAACTGAGTTTGGCATCTAGTAACTACTGCTAAATGTGATGTGATGTGGCCATGTGGGAGTTAGGATGTTAAGAACATCCAACCACCAACAGCCCAGCAATTGCATGAGCTGTTTGTATCATAGTTATTAGGATCGGACCGGTAATTGAACCGGTAAGGGATTCGGTTCACTGATTCAACCGTTCTGAACCGGTTAAACCATTGGTTCAATTGTTTTGAACCAATTAAATTGAACCAGTGACAAAGTTAACATCATATACTGATAAACACGTCAAATTCCAAAATCCAAGTCTCAGAAAGCAATTATCAAGCACATTACATTAATCTTAAATTCTTAATGAACACAACCAAATAACCAACAACCTTAATTTTCTAAAAACAAAGCAACCATAGTTCGGAACTTCGGATTACAGTACACAACTACACACATTTCACACATCAAGCAAACACCAAGTTTCAGGTTCAAGCAAACATAGCTTAAAATTGACAAGTTTAGATTGACAGCTGTCGGCGAAATGGGACCGGGGGTCCCCCAGTCCTCGGGGACGCGAGGGTCTTCAGCCACGCGCACACTCCGGGTCCACATTCTATCACGGCGACGGCAGGATACGGCTCTTCTTCCTCCGAGTACCCGGAGCCCCGGCACCGTCCGATCCAGAGCGCCCCGTTCCCTGGTACGCCCCCCGGGTCCCGGGAGCCGACCGCCCCGGGCCCCAGGCCCCGGGAGCCGGCTGCCCCGGTCCCGGGAATCCCCGTTCCCGGGACATGACCCCGGTCCGGGGAACCATCTCCCCGGACCTGGACGCTCGGTCCCGGGAACCATCTCGCCGGACCCCGGCGTCCGGTCCCGGGACTCCGTCTCCCCGGACCCCGGCGCATCACAGAGACTCTCTCGGCCCCGGGCGCCGCTCCCCGGGCCCGGGACTTACTTCTTCCGCCCTAGAAGATCGGCGTCTGCCGGTGATCCACCTCCCCGGTGCCTGGTCCTGGGAACCTCCTCGGACCCTGGGTCCCGGGGACCATCCCGTGCCCGGACCCCGGTTCCCGAGAACCTCCTCCTCGGGAGGGTCCCGAGGACCGTCCCGTGCCCAGGGCCTTCCGGTCCCGGGTCGCACAGCTTCAGCCCCGGGTGGCGTCCCTCGGGCGCATTGCGGAGACGCTCCTGGTCCCGGGCGCCGCTCCCCGGGCCCGGGTCTCGCATTACCCGACTGATCGGCTCCTCCCGATGATCGGCTCCTCTGAGCTGATCGGCCTCTTCGGTAACCGGCACCTCCCGCCCGGATCGGCCTCTCAGCGGACGGCAGCGGCTCACCAACTACAGCATTAATGACAAGGCGATGGGGCATGACGCGCCTGGCTTCCGTGGGCCCGCTTCTTGTGCCGTCAGAAGCTCCTTTTTGACTACGGAGTCCTCTTTCACTGTGCAATCGCTGTGCAGTCAGAGCCTTTTGACTTGGAGGCGAGCGCCGTCATGTCTCCACGCTTCAGCCATCCTCAGCAGCAGACGACCAGACGACCCGTCACATCCTCACGTCCTGAAGACCAGGCCGCCCGCAGCCGACCTACCCCGGCATGGGCGTAGCAGGTGGCTGCAGGCGGAGACGTGCGACAAGACAACGCTTTTCCTCTCTCTCTCTCTCTCTCTCTCCATGTACTGGCACTGTGGACTCCCCTTATCGATAAAAGGAGGATCCACACCACAGATTGAGGAGTTTTTAGCTCCCAGCAAGAACTGATTCAGCCAAGCTCTCCCTCTGAGCCTCAAGTCACCGGGCAACCTTCCGAGCTCCCCGGGTTTTCACCTTGTAACCACCTTCATCCACCACGGATAGAAAACACACAGGAGTAGGGTATTGCGCTTCCGAGCGGCCCGAACCTGTCTAAATCCTCCTGTCCCTTGTGTGCAATCCATTCTCGCATTGTTCGATTTTTCTTCCACCGGACGCCTCGTACGCCTGAGAACTACTCCCCTGGCCGAATCTCAAAGGGGGTCTCTAGACTTCCCGCCGTCGAGGGCTTATCCTCCGACAACAGCAAACAAATACAAGTACACAACACTCAATAATTATAAAAAACATTCCAGTCTTGTTCAGGTGGCGGTCCTTCAGGATGTTGAGAACTTGTATCTTCATCATGTTTAATGGACAAAGAGATCTTCATATGCATCATCATTGTTAGCCATATCTTCATTTTCTTCAGTGATATCAGTCTCAACATCATTCAAATTTAACTCTACATCTATAAAAAAAGGAGTGCAAAGTTAGATGCTAAGTTGCTAACATATGCAAAAGATGTAATCCCAATTGACTTTGATTTCACAAGAGATAACACATTACCTTCACTGCATTGTATGGTCAATGCTACCAATTCATTTCGAAAGGTGTTTAGCTCTTCTGAATTAAGACGAGATGGATTGTCTTCTACAATCTATTCTTCATTACCCTTTCCAATTCTCTCTAAACTGATTGGGTCATAATTTCTAGTAGTGATTCTAGATCTAATGCAAAGGAATTGAATATATCAACATGCATTATTTGGAGAAACAAAGTAAACCAGCAAGTATGTCAACATGCTAAAAAGGAGTACCTTCGGCTTCGATGCAACCTTAGGTTGCAGTGAACATACACAAGATCATTTAGCCTTTGATGCTCAAGTCTGTTCCTTTTTTTAGAGTGCATGTGCTCAAACAAGCTCCAGTTCCTCTCACATCCAGATGCACTACAAGTTTGGTTTAAGACGCGCAAGGCTAGCTTTTGTAAATTTAGGGCGCTGCAACCATAAGTTTGTCACCACTCATCTGTGTGTAAAAACATAAGTAAGCATTGCTACAAGCTAATGAATAAGTAGATGACAACAACTTAATAAAAGTAGAGTTACTAGCAATCATAAGTTGTCGATCATTTCTAGCAGTTGAACGACCAAAATCGCCTTTTGCCTTTCTGAAAATTCTCATCTCCCTTGTCAAAGAACTTCTCAAAGCTAAATCTTTTCTAGCATATTTCTCAATTACATCAAGAACTTCAGAGGTAGTGAAATTATACTTCTCTCTTAGTTCATCATTATATTGGTTGTTAGGATTAAACCAAAAGCCAGTTGCATGAAGATTCTTATCGAAGTGTCTATCCCATCGTGCATCGATGTAATCCAAAAAGGGTTTGACTAACCCCTTTCTCTGAAACCTCTTAACAATTTTATTTCTAGATGCATGAAAGGTTGCAAATAGATATCCCATGGTAGGTCTCTCATCACTATCCACAATTCTTAACACACAAACTATTGGTTCCGATAATTGACAAACAATAGCACAGTCTTTTCAAAACTTTTGGTCCAGGACAACTTTAGTAAACTTTTTTGCTTTAGCGTCCTTATAATATGCACAACTTGTCCATTCATTAGCGACAACCATCGCATGGAGATCAGTCTTATGCTTGTATATACTTTGCAATGCAACAAAATTAGTAGCAAAACGAGTTTGTGCTCGACGAAGAAGCTCATGCCCTTTAGTGAACTTTCTCATTAGATACAATGAATAATAGTGGTTGTACAGGTGCTTTGTAATAGATGATGCATGAGCTACATTGATCTTCACTAAATCCTCTTTGCCAAAGTCAGATAATATTAAATTCAAACAATGGGTAGCACAAGGAGACCAATAAATGGAAGGAAACTCATCTTCTAATTTTTTTCCAGCAGCAACCATGTTAGAGGCATTATCAATTATGAAATGAACAATATTTTCAGGTCCAACAAAGTTCACCACATCTCTAAATATTATAAATAGAAAATCAGCAATTTTTGAACTATCAGTTGCATCAACAGACTTTAGGAAGACTATACCTTTGGGACAGTACACCAAGAAGTTGATGAGTATCCTTCTCTTCCTGTTAGTCCAACCATCAGCCATAATTGTGCAACCAGTTTCTCTTCAAGTTTTGCAGAATTCATCAACAAACCTTTTAGTTTCTTCAACACATTTTGCAAGCAAAGGACCACGCAACTGATTAAAATTTGGAATGCACAAATTGCATCAATCATTGGCTGATAAAAGATTGAATTACAAGTATTAAATAGAAGACATGCATCGATAAACCATTTGACCACACACAAATCAACCTTTTTTTTCACTGCTTCTCCTTGAAGCACACTCTTTATTGTAGGTTGATCCCTTGGTCCAGTCCGAGGTTTAAAGAACTTGCCAATAGTAGGAGTGCTAGTACCTCTTTTTTTTTTCTCTCTTTGATGCACGCGCAACACATCGGGCTGTAGGACCAATGTTTACCTCAAATGTTGCTTCTTCTTCTTCTTCTTCAGGCTCTGACCCATATGGGTTGTTTTCCTCATAATCCTCTTATGCCTTCCTTTTATTTGTAGCACAATCCTTCAAATTCTGTTTCATTGTATGTTCAACCTCAGGATCAACCTTAGCACAAGCAGCCACATTTCCTGGGAATTTGGCTAAATGCTCCTTGAAACGATGGATTCCTCCCTCAGAGAAAACCATGTTACAATACATGCATTTGATCTTCTTTCTTCCTTCCTGAGTAAATTGTATACAATATGCCCATGCTAGATCACTCTTCCTTCTTGTCTTTGTTTCTGATGCTGATTCTTGAACAACAGGTGTAGGTGTTGTGCCAGGGTCACTGTCAACCGGAGTGGGTGTATTTGAAGAACCCATTGCTGTGTGAAAAAAAATCAACGAATCATTAATCCCATGCATTGCAAAACTCTAACATCTGCATATGGAATTATGGATAGAACAACTACAACATTTTACTATAAAACTATAAACTACAAACCAAAGTAGCAAGTAAAAACATACATACCATCTGCCATGGAGTTGGAACTTGGAAGATTAGGTTGCTACCAGAGTTCGCTGTTGGCTTCCGTTGCTGCCGTCGCCGCCCCGTGCCGCGGCCTCTGCTTGCGCCTGCGCCTGCGCCTGCGCCTCTGCTGCCGTGCGCCCGCTGCACCTTGCTGCCGCCGCCACCGTGCGCCTGCGCCTCCGCTGCTACCGCGCGCCCGCTACACCTTGTTGCCGCCGCCGCTGATGCCGATCTGTTTGATGGGGATCAATAGGCAGAGCAGGACCGCAGGGCGCAGGAGGACAAGCAAAGCAACCCTAAAAACTAAACATTTACAATTTTGCCCATACCTTAGTTGTGTGATCCTAAAAAAATGGGGGTAACAAGGTCCACAAGCAAAAACCGGCCGGTTCCAGTAAAACCGCCTGGTTCAGCGGTTCCGTAAAAAACCGGCCGGTTCAATTGGTTTTTAGCGGTTCGATTGCATAGGCGGTTTTTTAAGTGAACCGAGCCACTGTAGTCTTCGGTTCCGGTTTTTACCGGTTCGATCACTGGTCTGGTCCGATCCTAGTAACTATGGTTTGTACTACAAATCCTAGGACAAGTTATCTCACTTTTCTTTTATTTTCATTCTTTTTTGTTGGAGATCAAATTACCACAGAAATGATAACACCTCTTTTAATCAGACACAGAACTAGCCATTCTTCGCCTCAACTTACTAGTAATATATTCTTGTGCCCACATCTTGGACATTACAGTGAGATGCCAAGGAAAGGAGTGGATATCAAGTCTGACGTCTCTGATCTCTTAAAGACCGTTTAGCGAGTGTTTGAAGGTGAGAAAAAAGAAAAAGAAGAAGATCACGCAAAATAAGATAAGTCATTACTGTGATTAGTTGAGTATTAACTATTGTAAACTTGAAAAATAGATTAATATGATTTTTTAAAATAACTTTTAGATAGAATATTTCTGTAAAAAACACACCATTTAAAAGTTTATACTGCAAAATGTATGCTGATTTGTTGTGATATTTTCAGAGGTTGGTTGGTAGGATAGCAGCCGGTTAGATACATTTAACTCCTCCCCGTTTTCCAAGTCGGAGTCAGACGCATGGAACGCCTGCTTGACCGAATTTCCAGACACGCCGACTGCATCTGCAAATAAGCAGCAATACCTTCTGAAATCTGAAATCTAAACCCACAATGTAATTACGTCTTCAGAGAAATAAAAAACCAACTTCTTGCTGCTGCTTTCTTCAGAGAATTCCGCTGCGGTGATTCTGGTCTAATTCAGTCTTCAGAAGAAGAAAAAAAGAAGAAGGATCAGCGTTGTAATTCACGGCTATGAGAATAAATATCAGCCAGAGAGGCCTATTTCATCTGGCATATAAGCAGCAATACCTTCTGAAATCTGAACCCACAATATAATTACGTCGTCAAAGAAAGAAACCAACTTCGGATGCTTCTTTCTTCAGAGAACTCTGCTGCATGATTCTGGTCTAATTCAGTCTTCAGAAGAAAAAAAAAGGAGGAAGGATCAGCGTTGCAATCCTGTCCGTCAGAAGAACGTCTTAACAGCGAATCACCGGACCACAGAATACGGCAATTCAATGGTCTTAATTCATAAAAAATTCCATTGCTGCCTGCTGCTCTGCTCAACCACATGCAGATCAGATCGATCTTTTGGTTCAGTCGATCGACAACACACAAAGAAGGCGATAAAAGGTATCTTTCTCTGCACACGTGGCCCACACAGCCACACTTCGTCATCTGAAGATGGAGTTCGTCTGAAAAATGCAGAGGGGGCAAATGGCAAACTCTCCATCACTGTTCCTAGCTAACTCTGAAGTCTGAACCTCTCTCCTTACACCAGTGCATCAGATCACATGGGTTCAGGATAATTTCTGTGGCCCGAGGGGGCTAGATCTCAATCAGTCCAGTGTGCTGGCGATGCTACCAGCTAGCAGGCTGCACGGAGATCTGTGTGCTGGAATGGTGAGGTCAAGATGCACCGAGTGTGAAACAACATACTATCGAAGTCGAACTTTACGTATCGTCGTATCCACGTGGACAAACATATAATGTTTGTGAGGATCATACTCGCGTGAGGACTAACAACTGTAAGGTTAGCAACAAGATCAAACCAAGAACTTCACTTACAAGAAAAGGCAGTGCCGAAGATGATGCAATGATAACTGTAGTTTCATGTAGCAAACATGGATGAAAACCATTCGATTAGAGGCACTGTACCACAAGTTCAGAGTGGTTATCCCATCCCATCAAAGTTGATTGGCAAGTAGTAAACCCAGACCGGTCCATTTCGTAATAGCAACAAGATGGGAAAGCAACCACTAAATCGGCATCAATCGTGATATTTTTCTTGCTTCTTGCATACATGATAGCGACTTCTTCGATGTGCTAGGGTACGAATGTTTACAATACCGTTTTCTCTCTCACAACGACTAACAAAATCTGTTTTTAAAAATTAATTTCGAAATTATACCAACAGAAAATTTGGAGTAAGTCGTCGCCTTGGACTTTCAGCCCCAGCTACGAGAATCTGTTTAGCGATCCACGGCTCAAACATTTATGCGTGATTTGCTCTCGAACGGATTAAAAATATTTAATGGTAATAACACATGGACATGTCTCTTGCCACGTCGACACCGTAGTAGGGAAGAAGGTTGTTAATTCAGATGCCCCTTCTGCAAAGATGTTCAATTCTCCACGTGGAAACAGTGAAAAAAAGAGAGAAGTTAATCACCATGCATACAGCTTAGTGGATCCTCAATAGAAAATAAAAAGCTACATGAAAATGTTCAGCAAAGACAATTCAGGATTTTTCTTTTTTAAACATATTACAAACGTAGATACTCATAGGATGGAGCTAGTCAGGTCTATTTCTTAACAAAATATTGTTCATTTCTAAACTTGACTCTATTGTTTAAGGAAGCTGACCCCGGCATCGTTCGTGGCTAGCTTCACTCTCATATACATGTGTGCACACTATAACATAATTCACAATAATTTAGTGTTTTATATGTGTTTAACTACTCTAAAATGAACGGTCTTATTTTAAAGATTTTCGTTGGAATTAAACTATTTTTTAAATCTCTGTAAAATTTCTGTATTCCAAATAAAACCTTCACGGAGTATAATTTATAACAAGAGATACACAAGCTCGCATACATAAATGCCATAATTAACAAGGAGCAAAACTGACATTTTTTTTTCTACCAGCAGTTACCGCACAATTTACAGATAAGCCCCTCTATCTACCCAGTAATTACGTGGGAGTTTTTCACGGTAGGTGGCATGGAGCACGCAGCCCCGAGCCCCCGATCCGCACGGTGGAAAGGTTGGTAGGTAGTGGACAGGTGGAAGCGGGCGTGAGACAGGCAAGGCCGGCGCCGCAGCCGCCGCGGTATAAAACGCCGGAGAGCGGCCGGTCCAAGCGCTCCTCCGTCCTCTCCACCCCGCCCTGCTTTGCTACGGCGCGAGCCTCGCCGCCGCAGCTGGTCAGTGCCTCCACCTGTTCGCTGTTTCTAATCACCGTGGGGGCAACCGTCTTGTTGGGTGATTTTTCTTGTTTTTGCTTCGCCGAGTCCGAGGTTTCTTGGCTTGCTTGGTTCGTCGCAGTGAGGTGATTGTTTCATTTTGGGGATCTTTTTTTGGGATGGAGTTTGGTTGCGGTTTTGTGTTAGCGCTTTCTTGGGTTCTTTTTAGATTTTTTTTTTCTCCTCAATTGCGAGCTCTCCTCAATTGCGAGCGTTTCTGCGGCGGCGTCTGGGCGATGTGCGTCGCGGTGAGTTTGTTTCGGGTGCGGATCTCATGGTTGAGCTCTTGATGCCTTCGTGCGACCATGGCATAGATTTCATCGCTGCGGAGTGGCCGTCTTTGGATGGAGTGAATTGTGGTTGAGCTTAAGCTAGTGTTTTTTTTCTCATCTGGGTGCTCGGCTAGGATTCAGATTGTCCTGCTTCTGGGAGTCCTTTCCTTGTCGATTGTTTCGTTGGGGTGTTCTTTTGTTGGGAAATGGTGGATTTTTTTTTTGTGAAAAATGTTCTGACCTTTTCATTTCTACTTTATGCTATCTGCTTGTTTCACTGAAAGTAAGTTTAGCTAGGACAGATTCCAGATTTATGACCAAGAGTCGCACTCCTACAAGTTATCCAAATTGTAATTTAGCTATAACTAAATTCTACTGAAAAAAAAGGATGAAATCTATATCCACTCACTTTTATCAATTATAATAGCACTTGTTGGAGTTGATTAATGATTTCTTGACTGCACAAGAGTGTACCATGTGATTGGATGTTGCTATGTTGAGCTTTTAGCGTTGTTGGCGGCTGGAGAGATAAGTTAATAGTACTTTTGTTATCAGAAGTGCATGGTAGACTGATATATTAGAATTAGTCTACCTAAAGGGCAAAATTTTAAGTGTGATTTTTGGCCAAGTCATGTTCAATTTTGGGAACACCAATACAATGCCATAGCTTTAAATTGGCAATGAATAGAACAAGCCTAACCTAGCAAGCTATTTATATCTTCTGCTAGCCAATTGTGTGTCATTGGATGTTCCATTTCAATGGGTTGTATGAAATTGATTAGGCTGTGTTCAGATGGCCTTAAGATTGATCGCATTTTTCTCACCTGGTCAGGTATATCGGTAAAGGAAGAAGAGCAACGCCCTATTTATCATGTCAGGAGGATCAGCTGAATCTTCACCGTCGTCAAGACGAAGCAGCTTTAATTCTTTATCAAGAGATATCGAACTTCCTTCAGAGCATGGTTGTCTATCTGTTATTGTCCTCGGGGCTTCTGGAGACCTAGCCAAGAAGAAAACTTTCCCAGCACTCTTCCATCTTTTTGCACAGGTAATTTGATTCCTGAGTCCTGACAATAACTAGCTGTTGCATGTACAATTTGCAAAAGCTACATTGCGAAAAGAACAATCTACTGCACATTCATCTGAGGCATTCCAGAGCAAAGATTCAGACATTTTTCAGTACTTTTTTTCTTTCCAGAATAGTAGATGTAGGCAACAATTGAAAATACTGCTGGAAAACTGCAGATCAAGCTTCTTTTTATCCAGCAAGTTGTTTTACAAACCGTTCACATCTTAATCTTTACAGACATGCAAGTGTAGTGCTGTAATTCCCAAGTTATTGTTGATATTCATGTCCATGTGTTACAGGGATTTTTACAATCAGGTGAAGTACATATATTTGGGTATGCGAGATCAAATCTTTCTGATGATGGGTTAAGGGAACGCATTCGTGGGTATGGTTTATAAAGGCTGGGTTTTTTAACATCTTGGCATTTTGCTGCTGTATTTAGACATTTTAACCTCTTTTAAATATATCTAGCCACCGAATTTGAATTTATAAGGAGAATGGTTGCCAAATCATACATTTACTACTCCAAGTATGGTCAATACGTACTAAAAACAAATAATACGTTATCTGAAATACATTGTATGAAATGTAGTAGCAGTTTCCTGTATGTTCGGCATCTTCATGAATTGAATTTGTTTTTCCTATGCTCTATGAAATTCAATCATCAGTTTTACATATTTATGCCTTTTCTTTATATTGCTACAGATACCTTAAAGGAGCCTCAGAAGAACATCTCTCAGAGTTTTTGCAACATGTGAGTTGTTGTTTGTAATGTGGCCACAATTTTGTGATGCGCACACATCATTATGATAAATTTCTTTTGCAGATAAAATATGTCAGTGGTTCCTATGACAGCGGAGAAGGATTTGAGAAATTGAACAAGGAAGTTTCAGAGTATGAGATGTCGAACAAATCAGAAAGCTCTCGCAGGCTCTTTTATTTGGCATTGCCTCCATCTGTCTACCCTTCAGTCTGCAAAATGATCAGAACATATTGCATGAATCCATGTAAAGTTTCTTTACTAGCCCATGTGTTATTCTTTTTGGAGTTTGCACAAGCTATGTATTTTATTTGAACAAAAGCAATGGAGAAGTAATAAAGTTAGTGGAAAATTCAGGTCTTCTCAGAAGCATTTCTTCATCAAGATTCATGTTCTTTGCATACATGTTTTGCTTGCAGCTGGATGGACTAGAGTCATTGTTGAGAAGCCATTTGGAAAGGACTTGGACTCTGCAGAAGAATTAAGTGCCCAGCTTGGGGAGCTATTCGACGAAAATCAGCTCTACAGAATTGATCACTACTTGGGAAAAGAGTTGGTCCAAAACCTGGTAATGGCTATAATTTTGTCAAGAATATGAGATGATTTCCCCTGAACACTTGACTAACTACTTTCGAAATAATCACATTACACAGCTTGTGCTTCGTTTTGCCAACCGCTTGTTCTTGCCTCTTTGGAACCGTGACAATATTGATAATATACAGGTAAGCTGGTTAATAGATAGTACTTAGCTGTAGGCAACTTATAGGTTCTGATTGAAGAAATCCAATTTGTATGAAGTTGCAGTTACTGCATCATGTAGAAGAAATATTTTGTGGTCCTCTTATCAGTTGGTTGCTGTACTTCTTTGTGATTTTTGGCGGAAAACTGTTGTGTTCTACTGGTATAATTTATCATTGTCTGAATGGGCTAACTGAATCTAAGAAACTAAAAATATAGGTATTTTTCATCTGTACAATTGAAACATTATACTGGCAACAATATGGCATGCCACAGTAGCTGCAATTTATAATCAATCCAATCCTGCAGATTGTATTCAGGGAGGACTTTGGGACTGACGGGCGTGGTGGATATTTCGATCAATATGGGTATGTAGAAACATTACATTTCATTAGTGTTTTTTTATTAATTATTAAGTTTTCTATTATTAAAATCATAACCTTACAAGTCAAAAGTGTATATATCTTATGCAGCATATTATCTATTAGGCGAGCTAACTTGTGATAAATTTTGGAAATATTTTAAATTCTTTGTTAATTCTTAGTACCTCCGTCCCCAAAAGACTTCATTTTTAGCTATGAATCTGGACAAGTACTTGTCCAGGTTCGTATCCAGAAATGAAGTCCTTTTGGGACAGAGGTAGTATTAATCAAGAGAAGTATACTCTGCATCTCAAAGTGTAAAAATGCACATTTTACTTTATCGAGTTTGCAAGTCAACATGGAAACTATAATTTTGCAGTAACAGAAGTGTGCAGTACTGAATTAGAAGAAAGTGCATTCTCTCTGTATAAGCCCCCCCTGCTATGAGTTAACATACCATTTAGATAATATATACTGGATCACACTTCTCTCTTTTTGTGTAATTGTTTATTGCTCAAACATGTTTGGACACCTCCCATTGTGTACCTTCATTGTTCGCCATAGGAGTATCTAACATCACTCTTGTTACTGCAGAATCATTCGTGATATCATCCAGAACCATTTGTTACAGGTAAATATTATCAATATATGCCAACATTCCATATGATATGATTTGCATCATTTTAGCAACACCAACCCCCCCCCCCCCCCCCCCCCCAAACACACACACCACCACCACCAAAAAAAAGAACTTTTAGTATTTTAGTAACTTTAGAAAACAAAAACCTCTTAGTACCTTAATTTTGCTTAATTATATATGGTCAAGTAGTACATGATAAATTCCCTGATGAGAACAATCTCTTTAGGATTATATATGATCAAGCAGTACATGATAAATTCCCTGATGAGAACAATCTCTTTAGGAGTTAACTGTTCCAATAACAATTTAATGAATTGTTGCTTCTTCTGCAGGTTTTCTGTTTGGTTGCAATGGAAAAGCCAGTATCTCTTAAGCCTGAGCACATTAGAGATGAGAAAGTCAAGGTTCCTACCTTTCATTCTCCACATGTCAATACTATATTGCAGCTTGCCAATTCTTTGTTGTAATTTGATTTCGTCTGAACAAGGGTGCACACATTATGCTTTAGTTCGTTTGTTTAGTGCTAAATAAAACCAGTTCCCTATTAATGCCAGGTTCTGCAGTCTGTGAACCCTATAAAGCATGATGAGGTTGTCCTTGGACAATACGAGGGCTACAAGGATGACCCTACAGTGCCAGATGACTCAAACACCCCAACTTTTGCATCTGTTGTGCTTCGGGTACACAATGAAAGATGGGAGGGTATGTCTCTCATCCATATCTATACACATCAGAGTTCTGGAAAGGACAGCATTGATTTTTTTTTTTCACTTCATCTTGTCTTTCAATGGACCATAGTTCTTCATTTTCAGTTTTAACTCTCTCATATTCATATCCTGCAGGCGTTCCCTTCATTCTTAAAGCTGGTAAAGCATTAAGCTCAAGGAAAGCAGAAGTTCGTGTGCAGTTCAAGGATGTTCCTGGTGACATTTTTAGATGTATGTGCTATAAGTAAATGCCATGATGTACTCAACCCTTTTCGTACAATTTTCATTGCCTAATTTTGTTTGCAGTATGTACTTATATTAAACGACTAAGGGTGCCTTAATGCCTTTACATAACTAAGTAGTAGAAAGCTATAATCTCTTTCAGAAAGTTTGATATTTCATCTGAAACTACCAAAAGAACAGCTGGAAGTTTCACTGGTGAAGCAGAATGGGTAGAATAGAATCCATGCATTGATGTGGAAGCTGAGAGAGCATTTAATTTGCTTTGAATTAATACATTGAGATAGGGTTTATGTTTTTAGAAGTCCATTGTGTACCAAAAAGAAAGCTAGATAAACGTGTAGAATTGAAGTTCACTGCATTGCCTTGTATTTTAAGTTCACCTGACCCTACCATGGCATGTTAGTAGATTTGTTAGGATTTTAAATTCACCCATACGTTGTATTAGATGTCACCTTGGTCTCAAGAAATTTAGTGGATATCTTCTATTCCTTTCTACCAGTATGTTCTTTTTTGTGTCTAAACTAAACTTTTGGATCTAATATTTAACTAAATATATCCTGGTGAAGGTAAAAAGCAAGGAAGAAATGAGTTTGTCATACGCCTCCAGCCATCAGAAGCCATGTACATGAAACTTACTGTAAGTCCAACTACTTGTTCAATATCTAATACTCCTTTTCCTCCTTGGTTCTAAAAATACTTCTCTGCTTAAGTGATATAATATTAACTAGTGCATGAATTTTTCCAGGTCAAGAAACCTGGGTTAGAGATGGCCACTGAGCAGAGTGAACTTGATCTGTCATATGGGATGCGATACCAAAATGTCAAAATTCCAGAGGCATATGAACGTCTCATCTTGGATACGTGTGTATCATCCTTCCAATTGTTCAAAGTTTCTATCTTTAAAAAGATTTTTTTTCCATTGATAGATAACGCGTGCAATTTGGCATATTTTGTGTCTTGTGAGTTGTGACCGTATGCATCCATATTTCTCATATTTATACAGGATACGAGGAGACCAACAGCACTTTGTTCGCCGAGATGAGCTGAAGGTTTGTCACTCTGCCTAAGTGCATATTCATGTGCCTGAAGCCCTGAACATTGACTTCTTTGCTGAGCCCTTTTGTTTCCATTTCTCCCTAACATTTTACATGTCTGCGTCCAGGCTGCTTGGCAGATCTTCACTCCCCTGTTGCATGACATCGACGCAGGCAGGTTGAAGGCTATTCCATACCAGCCTGGCAGCCGAGGCCCCAAGGAAGCTGATGAACTGAGCTCGAGAGTTGGATATGTGCAGACCCACGGTTACATTTGGATACCGCCCACCCTTGCATAGACAGACTGGCCGTTTTCAGATCCTCATAGATAGTAGTATTGTTTAGCTATAGGAAGAGACGAAGAGTGCCCTAAACTATTGCTGCGGATATATGTGTTGCATATTTTCACGATGCCGCCTGAGTGCCTGGCGTTGTAATAATATTCTGCTTCGTAAGTGTAACAACTGCTATGGTGAAATAAAAATGCATGTTTCCATCGATGCACGGTATCGGATTTAGGACATCACTAACACCTGCAATGCTGATGAATGGCTGCTGACATTGGTGCTGGATGCCCTATGCCCACTGCATTTGCAAGATAAGATGATAGCAAGATCTCACACTGTATGATGCCAAGAAAAGATGATGAAATGCATGAGTTGATCTTGACAAATATTCACCACCCTTGAAGAAGGTGACTAGGTTCAAACGCAAAAGTAAGGCAGAACAAATGAACTTTGCACTGAATTGTTTCTACAGGTAATGAAATTGTTTCCAACTGCGTTACGAAACAGCAGCGCGAATATCTGCCAACTTTGCATGCGGCACGAAAAACTTTAGGCAAAGCTAGGACTTCACGGTCATGAGTCACACCATCTTGTCACTGCGTCTTGACCAGCTTCTTGATTATACTCTTAAGAGCTGGAGCACTTGCACTGCATTTCTGATCGATGAAGCATGATCTTCCCTCCTCTGCCGCCTTGCAGAGCTGGGGATCCATGGGAACCTTGCCAAGAAAAGGGACCTCCATTTCCTGGCACATCTTCTCAGCACCACCCTTGCTGCTATCGAACACCTCACTGCATGCGACAACAGATAAAAGTTCTGGAGCTTTCTCCTTGATATAGTTCAGTGCCCACTCTGTGGCATCTGTCTCGCCAGCTTCACTTGGCTTCACAAATTTCATATCTGAAAATGCCTGCCTCAAGCCACTCATGTTCTCAACGACACCTAAGACAGGAACGCCAACCTTCTTGCAAAAGTTTATCTCCTTCTTCACGTCAATCAGAGAAACTTGCTGCGGAGTGGTCACAATGATTGCCCCATCAATTCCTGCGATCTGGAGGTACTGCACAATTGAAATATGTTCATCGGATGTTCCTGGAGGTGCATCCACCACAAGATAGTCGATCTCCCCCCAATCAACATCCTTCAAGAATTGTTTGATGAGTCCATTCTTGCGAGGACCTCTCCATATAACAGCATCATCTGGGTTGGGCAGCATGAAACCAATTGACATGACACCTAGGTTGGACTCGACATACACTGGCGACCAACCAAGATTGCTTTGGTGGATATCCTGGCCTTCAAGGCCTAACATTTTTGGGATGCTAGGACCGCAAATGTCTATGTCAAGAAGACCAACTTGATAGTCCATCTCAGCAAGGGCAAACGAGAGCTGGGCTGAAAATGTACTCTTCCCAACACCACCCTTCCCAGAGAGTACCAGAATCTTGTGTTTCACGGTATTCATTCGCTCAATGATGGCAAGCAGATCTGGAAATGAAATGGCCCACTTATAAGATTGTTTCCCCAAGAATAAGTATTATGGTTAAGGATAACAAATTCATAACCACTCTGTGCAAGGATAGTATATGTCATAAGGTAGGATGTCAATTCAGTTAAAGAATTTACAAATTAAGTATAGTTGCTTATGTGTAATGGGACCTGAAAATTCATACAACATCATTCATCAAGGTGCACACACAATGGTTCACTTTATATGTAGATGTATGAAAAAACTAAGTGCTTTAGTAAGTACTTCGAAGACTCGATCATTTAATAGCTACAAAAATTCTTTCCGTTGATCAAATTGACTTGGAGTGCAGCAGTGCAGATGTTACAAATACAGTCATGATCACAACTTCACAATTTCCAGAAATAAAGGAACCAACTTAAACTTTAGTGGGTCGACGAATAGGAATTTGTCAGAGAACTCAAGTTCTTTTCATACTTCACACCAGGCTGTTCTTTTATGGCTCACGCAATCTAATCTTCTTCAAACAAAAAGGAATTTCACAGTCAGTTATACTACAGCAACTTATACACGCTGAAAGCATGCGAATTTGCTAGAGATGAGCTACTGACTACCAAACTGTGAAATTCCCTGCACACAACTGACACGAGGCTGCAATGGATGCTCGTACAAGTGCAGGCTGTAAGCTCTACTAAATTCACACTGTATTGCAGTAAAATCAAACTAAAACAAGCATCTACGCGACATACCACGGAGAAAAGCATGCTGCGATTCAAACGCAAAGTAACAAATAGATTAGATGGGAAACAGCGGCGAGCGCTAGGCAGTGGGTAGATACCTGGGTCGGGGCCCTTGGGCGCGGTGGCGCAGATCTGCTGGTTGGGGCACCCGGCGCACGCGTCCGCCTTCCCCGCCGACTCCGACTGCGTCCCCGGGCAATCTGCGGCGGCGAAACCCAAAAAACCAATCAAAAATGAACACAAAACGAGGAACAAGAGAAACCTGCGGAACCAAGTGACTGGCCCTACGATCGTTGGCGTTCTCCGGGACGTCGCCGCCGCCGTTCTCCATTGCCTCCGATTGATTGCTCGCCCTCTCCCTGCTGCGGTGAGAAGCTGCTCGTGAAGTCGTGAGGTTGTTTATTGGAGGAGGTTTAGGTGCGGATTTTCGTTTTTCTTTTCTTTTCTTTTTGGAGGCGCGTGGTTAAGCAAGAAACCCTTGGGCTGACGCGGGTGAGGATCCCAACCGTTCGCATTAGATCGGACAGTCATGTGCGGTTTCCGAGGAGAATTTTGCAACTGCAACCTTGGCTCAGGGAGGCGAATTAATAATTTGACATTCTAAGGACAGATATGCGCATGAACAGTTGACTAAGCAAAAGTTGCTGAGCTAATGTGTCATCATCTTTTATAGCCGTGAGAATATAGAATTGATGGTGTTATGGAAGAATAATTTATCGCCGTAGCTGCTATGGGTCTGTTTGGTTACTTGTATCAGTTTAATCTAGCTTGTATGTCTCATCTAGGCCGACTTTAGTCTGGATAGGTGGGTACAAATAAAGTTGTTTGGTTGGTGTATTAGTTAGGCCTAAATGACGTGAGATGTTGTTTGATTGATTATACGTGCAAATGTTGTAATAAGAAATTTTGTTTGGTTGGATGTATGAGGTCTGAATTTGGTTACCTCCTGTTTTGTATGGTCAGATTACCCCTTTGCAATTTTAGTACTATTTAATTGGCTAAATTTTAATAAAATATGTTGCATATGTAATCAGTAAATTAGTAAAAAGAATTAAAAAATTATCGATCATCGTAGGATAATTTACTGCTTAGTAAAAACAATATACACTATAACCGGTGAGGGAAAAATAAAAAAAAACAAGAACAAGAAAAAAATCTGCATGCATCTCGTCGCTGTCCTTCCACCGTGCTGGTCGCCGCCGTCCTCCTTCCACCATGCCGGTCGCCGTCGCAGCCCCCTCTCTCTCCTACTACACCCGTCGTCTCCCCTCGCGGTGTTGCCGCCGTCGATTCAACGTCGGATCTAGCGGCTGCGTACTTGTGGCCGTAGGATACAGCTGAGAAGGGAAGGGGCTAAGGTCTACGAGGGGATCACCATGGCTGATGAATCCGCAATGGCGCAGTCTTGGCCTTTAAATCCGGTTTTTGTGTAGTTTTGGTTGCCAGATCTAGCCAGAAGAGGTGGGGAGAAGCTCGTCGGTGTGAGAAGAGGAGGAGAGCGACGACGAGGCGAATTGGAATAAAAGAGGGGAGACGAGATAACTCGAGGAAAATGAAAGAGAGGGGGTGAGCGAACGTGCGACCCCTGCACTTGCGTCTGCACCCGCCCCTGCACGACGAGGGCCTGGTTGAGGAGTGAAGCTCGGAAGTGGTGTCTCTCTCGGGCTTGGCTCCAGGGGCGAAATTGCACGCATCCAACCTGCCTCACGCGCACGACCAGATAACCAAATAAGCATCTCCCTGCATCTCTCATACGAGCCAGGTCACGTGCGGGCAACCAAACACACTCTACAACCCTCAACGACAGCAGCAGCTACGGTTGCATCAGCCAACTCAATCAAGCATCCTCCTAGGATGGTCGGGTGATTTTCTTTTTTCTTTTCAATTTGGATCATTGGGTGGCGCTTAGTCATATTTGACAAAAAGAGAAGGGGCAATTGCTTATACTATGTGTTATTTTATACCGTATAGAAGAATGTGATAATTATTTGAGTATACAAATAAATAAATTAATTATTATAAAATTAAAATAGATTTAAAAGAATATTTTAAAAAAATTATATTATATAGAATTTTTTTAAAAAATCCCATTGTTTAGAAATTCAGGTTGCATGTGTGTTAATCTATTCGTCCATTAAGCGGAAAAAACATGCCGAGGCCCTATTTGATTTAAATGATTATGCTAATTATTATCACGGATAAGTAAATAAATAGCTTAAAACAAGTGAACTAAATAATGTGGTAGAAAAAAATATTTTGAGAAAACATAGTTTTCAAAGCGTAGAGTAAATAATCCATTTTATAATCCGGTGAATAAGCTTTAAAATACAAGGGCCTCAAGTCTTATATTTGTACTAGACTAGTAGTAGAAGTGAAATAATGAGGAAATGGTGGACTAGATTGATAAAAGGCAAGCAATGTCCGCTCCTATAGTCTATTTATCCCGAAACAAAGCGCCGCGCTGCGCTAAGCCGCAACGTAGAAAAGGGGGGACAGAATGAGAGCGGCGGTACGCGCACCGCCTCCCCACAGCTGCTCCTCGCGCCGCCGCGCCACTCCACTGGACGCGCGTTATGTGCTCGACCATATGCCGCAGAGGCTCGCGCAGCCCCGGGCCGGCCTCCGCGCGCAGCCCGCGTCCGCGGCCACCCGGAGGCCGGCCCCGCCGCCGTGCGTGGTTGCCGGGCGCGCTGCCGCCTGCCCCGCCGCTTCTGGTACTGGAAGTGGACCCTTTTCTCGGTTGCCCCGCTCGTAGCTATAAGATTTCTCGATGTTTCGTTCTTGGGTGCAGCCGTGCAGTCCTCTGCCTGGCTGTTTGTGGCTGCAGTGCGGCGTGGTTTGGTTAGATTGTCTTGGTCATTGGGTTCAGTGATTGTTTGGGCTTGGTGAAGTACTGGGAGATTTGGGGGTTTAGGACAGTGTCTTTTGGTGGCACTAAGTGGGAAGTGAAGTCTCAAGAATGGCAGGAAACTTTTGGGGAACTTGCAACTCTAAAATAAACTACGAACTGAAACCAAATGATTGTTCCATCGACCATTAGGATACATTGTACATTTCGGTTAATTGAATCTTGCATTGTTGCATTGTGGGCAAGGACACTCCGAGCATTGATTTTGAGGCGCGTACAAAGGGGTTTAGGGAGAAAAAAGGATATATGAAGAGATAAGGGGGAATGCTAAGGCTTATAAGATTTCAATGCTCTCAGTGAGCTGTAATCTCGTTTTCTTGAATTCTTGCTTGCCTTCAGCAAATTGTTCAAATTGTCCTGCTAATTCATATCATGTCGGTAGCTGTACTTATCATGCTTCAGCTTTATCAGGTGTGTGATTTAACTTTAGTTTCACCTCATCATCAGGACTGCACCTGAATAGAGTAATAGTGTATACGAGGCTTGGACTCATGTTTAATACTGACTGAAGTATGTCCCACCTATATAATTTGAAAATCGCAAAGATAAAAGAGGCAGGAGACAAATATCCCTTGATCAAACTGTACATGGAATCTTTGTTGTCTGATGTAGAGATTAAAGCTGTTTGCAAGTTGTCGTTTTTCAACTTCCTGAAGTTTGCTTCTTTATGTAGTTTACTCCATTGCTTGAGAAGCTGGGATCTCTTTCTTAGTTTTAGCCCAGATTTTTACTTGCCCCAAGCAAGCCTGCTTCCTAAAATCAAGCAAGGAATAAACCCTTGCTAGTTGTTTGCAGTATTCTTTTGTGCTCAATTCAAAAAGCTAAGTATGTTCTTCGTATAAAAATAAGTATAACTTTTTCATGTATGCCACATTCAGAGGTTAACCATTCTTGTCGAGCACTTCCTGTATGTTTTCTCAGCTATGCTATATTTATCCAGACTGCCCCATCATTTAGCATGCTGTCTAACTATTGCGCAGTTCCTTATTTGTTCAGGACACTCCTGCCAATTCCAACAGCCTTGCGATCAACACCTCGTGTGCGGTTAATCTCACCTGCATTCTTGCCATCAAGACGAAATTTTGAAGGCTATATTCCTCGGAGCTGCTCAGGTTCATCATTGCAGATCTATAGTCGGTCATCCCTGCTATCTCTCTCACCATCTTCAGTTCTCATGGTGTCCTCTCAGCTCACCTCTTCTGACGTTGCTCAGCGGTCAGAGGAATGGTTTGCTCTCCGCAAGGACAAGCTCACCACAAGCACCTTCAGCACTGCCTTGGGCTTCTGGGCTGGCAACAGGCGGTCAGAGCTGTGGAATGAGAAAGTATTTGGATCAACAGAAATCAAGTTGGAGGATGCGGCGAGGTCTGCCATGAACTGGGGAACGGTAAATGAAAGTATAGCTATAGAGCAGTACACAAGCATCACCGGCCGGTTGGTAGGCTCCCTTGGCTTCGCAGTGCACACTGAGGCCAATTCTGGGTGGCTCGGAGCTTCACCTGATGGCGTTCTAGGCTGTGATCCAGACGGTGGGATCCTAGAAGTCAAGTGTCCATTCAACAAGGGTAAGCCTGAGCTTGCTCTGCCATGGCGTGCCATGCCGTACTACTACATGCCACAGGTGCAGGGCCTGATGGAGATAATGGGCAGAGACTGGGTCGACCTCTACTGTTGGACACCCAACGGAAGCAGCCTGTTCCGAGTACCCCGAGATCGTGGGTACTGGGAGCTCATCCATGAAGTCCTGCGTGATTTCTGGTGGGGGAATGTGATGCCGGCCCGGGAGCTGATGCTGCTTGGGAAGGAGGCCGAAGCGAGATCCTTTGAGCCACAGCCCAAGCACCGGCTCACAAACCTGGTGATAGTCAAAAGCAGGAAGCTGGCTTCTGAAGCCAAGTTGTTGTGCAAGGATATTGGCGGCCATGTAGAATTCTTCCCATGAGTAATTCTGCCAATGGTTGTACACTGTATTCTGATTATTCTTTCAATTATAAACATTGAATGACTAGTTCTCAAACCTTTGGTGCTTTACTGTGGTTGGAGGGTATAAAATGTTCTGTGATACGTCTTGTGAATTGTGATCGTTCCACATGTTCTCAGATTTTCATACTTGAAACAGGTGGCGAAGCAATCAGGCAGATTAACCAAACAATGCCACAAATATGATTTTCCTTTTCCCTATGGGCTATGGCTTAACTTTTAACTTCTCTCTCCAACATGAGGATTGGCCTTCTCTTTCCCTTGTACGCCAAGAAGCAGCAATGCAATCCAACAGGTGTTGCTTGCTTCCAGGATATTTCTATCCTGTAAGACAAAAACGGGTTGCAACTCGACATGCCGGTTGCTTCTCAGCTCTCACGAATCCTTTTGTTCTTACCTTGCATGTGGGACAAGCAAGCAAGCCTGACCATGACACATAAGGGCAACTGGCAAGGCCTGGGCTTAACCTGGTCAAAGCCATTTGGTATCTGACCAGTTCAGACTTCAGACTAGGGGCCTGATTGACCGGTAACCCTTGTACTCAGCAGGGTTAATTGGAGAAGTGCGAAACAACAACCGTTCTCATGATGGGTGGTGTCACCGAGCTAACCATTGTGGTGTCATGCAAAGGTTTTCACAGTTCTTGAAAAAAAAAAGGACTAGATGATTTAGCACTAGTGTAGGGTCAACGCCTCTTTTCTCCATTGTTGACACAGAAAAAAAGATGTTCCTATGGCGTCTCCATGAGACCATAACATAAGAGAAAAAGAAGCGCACACAGCAAATCGCAAAGAAACTGAAGGAAAACCAACGAAGGCCAACGAAGGGAACAAACGTTACACAAACTTTAGCATGCCATCCTGATCATGTTACTAACGAGGGCAGCAATTCAGCATTCACCATACTTGACAACTTGGCATAATGGGATAACAATAAAACCCAGCCATAATATTTAAAACATCGTAACAAGTAATTTGCAAGCAAAAGTTTGGTTACAAGTCATTTATTTCTCTGCAAGTAGTTGTAAATTACATGGCAGTGTGATAACGTTTCGGAAGTACAACAACATTGTGGCACGGATGTACAAGGTAAATTACAGCAGTCCTCTCTTTATTTACTCAGGTGAGAGGAGAGCAGTTCATATTCGATCTTAACATTCCAAGAACATCAGCAGCAACTGCAACACTGACATAAGGGTTCACGCTGTACTTTCCCTCTTGAACTGCAAATCCCTGGAAGAAGCAACCCTAAACCAAGATAGGAAATGAGCTGTCACATAACACTAAATTCAATAGGATGTATGCATCAAGGAAATCAGGCAACACTCACCTCTGAAGATGTCACCAGTCAGATGATAGTAGTGAAACAATCTTTTTTTTTCTTTTTGCTGAATCAAACTAGCTACTCTTTTTTTGTTCTTTTTCTTGCGAGAAGCAAATGTTGATGGCCGCACCTTCAAGAATAACAAACTCTTGGCTTTTTTTTCGCTTTTCTCAGTAGAAATGATATGTTAAGATGGCTTGCATGACAGCAGTGCATGCTGTTCTCAGTTAGCAGAGGAAGAGTATTCTTTGGAGACAAACCCCTATTTCATTGGGGGAGACGAATCCTTATTCTCTAGACAACTAGGGCAAATCCAGTCCAGAGAGAATGACTCCTTGAATGCTAACTTGTCTACACACCTCCCACACGTATAACATCTCAGGATGCAAACGGTACAACCTTTGCAATTACCAGATCTTCTGTCATCACATCCTTCGTCTGGACAATCATAAACAAGTTTGTAGTTCTGGCAAATAGGGCACATCTCAATATCAAGAGCATATCCATCATTCCAATCTGATAAAAACTGATTAGCATGAAGGAATCTTGGCCCCCGGTTATGCACCTCCTGTATCTTGTCGGTTTTCAACAAGGATAATAACTCTTCATACTGCTCCTTTCGTAAACTGAAGAGTGTTCCAACTCTGAGGTGCTTAATACCAACCACTGCTTTCGTATTAAATGACTTGAGATTGGAGATTAGACCATCTAAAGTTAACCGTGGGCAGCCCAAAATGCTCAACTGTGTAAAAAAGTTTGTGTTAAAAGATAAAAATTAATCAAGAGGCGTTAAACTTAAGGGCAGAGTAGACAAACATGTATGTCAAATTAGAATGTCAAAACTGACAAACATGTACATACAAATAACAAATGTGTCCACAAAACTGATGGCAGAAGGTTTTTTTTACTGATGCTCCAACTACGAAAAAACTAAAACAATATAACTTAAACAAATCGCAGATCTGAACTTAGTTCAGTGCTCTTCAGCAACTTTGCCCCATCTTGAAGTATCAATGCAAATGTCTGTAACCACTATTTGGACTCACTTTTATTTATTACTCAAAAAACATCTAATCAAAAGTTCTTTCTAGTTGTGTAAACATCACATCCCTTGCAGACCATGGAAATTCTCATCTAACTAGTTTCACAATATTATCTAGCAGGCATACAGACAAGTGAATAACATTGGCTAAAACAAAATAAAGCACGTAGATAGGGATCACTAGAGAAACAATGGATAGCCTAAACAGTAGTCATGCACCAAAAAGGTATATAAGCTAGCAAAATAGCCTACATAACGTGCAAAACTACAATGCAGATTTCCTTTTCCATTACAGCAACAAACTAACAGTATTATAAGAATGTAAGACGGTAAACATTTACATTGGATTTGATGGGAGAAGACCAAAAATATATTGGTATGACAATGAACATTTCCTAATAAATCCGTTGATTAGTGTAAGTGCAATACTTGAAGAAGTTGAATTGATCTAAGAAATACTTTCATGAGAATAGAAGTCATGCTAACCTTTGTTAATCTTGGATTACTTTCTAAAACAGCCTTCAGCCCCTGATCTGTGATATTTACGCCGCGCACAATACTTAGACACTGCAAAGTATCTGGGCACTTCCGTGTCAGGTGTAGAAGATCAGAATCAGAAATTCTCTGCTGCAACTCCCCTTCAATGTGGATGGACTTCCACAGTAAGGGCTCATTTCTGACAGCCAAATGCAATGTCTTACACACCATCTCAACAGAGAGGATGTCACGAAGGCCAAGATAGCCAAGAGCGAACATCATTCCCTCGTGCGGAACACCTCCCTCCTGGACAGGATCAGTTTCAACTGCATCGCAGCACACCAATGCAGCATCTCCAGAGGTAGATGGATTCTCCACGAACCCAAAAGAATCATCAGCATTTCCTGAGGTAGAAGGGTTCTCAACGAACCCAAAAGAATCACCTTCACCAACAGAAAGGCCTCCGAACCCCAAGGGGCCTTCAAAAACACCCCGATAGCCACCAAACTGCAACTCCGGCGATAGAACAAAAGCCTGATTCAAGTAATAACTCAGGTCGGCAAAAACAGCATCACCGCTGCCGTCTCCAAAACGCCCCGCACTGGACATGACCGTGAGGTCCTCAATGCAACTGGCGATCGCCGCGGTGAATGTGGTCTCCAGGTTCATGCCAAAGGGGTCGGTAGGCAAGAGGTCCACAGGGTCGAACTCCTCTTCCTCCTCCAGCTCCAGCTCAAACTCCAGCTCATCCCACCACAGAGAGTTCACCCCACAGGACGACAGCGGCGAGGCCTCCTCCGACCAGCAGCCACACCCACGCATCATGCCAGCGCAGTCCTCGTTCACCATGAACGAGCTGGTGAACGAGCACGACGAGTAATTCAGCGCCATAGCATCCAAACTCTCCTCCACTCTCCCCCTCTTTTTTTTCTCCTCTTTTTTTTCTTGTTTTTTTACCTAGTTTCTACAGACCGAACAATAGGGAACAAGCAACCCTAGATCTCCCCAAGAGAACCCTCCATTCCTGATCCGGGCCGATAAAAAAAATTCCCCTAGGACCAAAAACTTCACCGAGCAATCTCGATCATGGATCCCAATCCAATCCAATAGCAGAGAAACCAGGGCCCCCCGACACACCACCTCAATCTCCCCCCCCCCCCCCCCCCCCAAATCGAAACCCACCACCACCAACACCCCAACTCCCCCCAATCAAAACCAAACACAGCCCGATGAATCACGCCCAGATCACAGAGCAACAATCCCCCCACCGAAACCAGCGGCGGCGGCGAGGAAACAAGGATCCCTGAACCAGACCAGCAGGAGGCTCCTCGAGACGGACGGGGAGTGGGTAGGCGGGATACACACCTTCGAATGCTGCGGCGGCGGCGGCGGCGGCGGCGGCGGCGGTGGGAGGGGTACTGGGAGGTGAGGCGGAGGGGGAAACCCTAGGAGGTGGGTAATAGCTGGAGCTGGAGGAGGAGGGCGATGGTGGTGGTGGTGGTGGCGTGAGGGTTCCGCGGAAATCTCGAAGCCTCCTTGCTTCCCCTTGGCTTCCGCTCCGCGCGAGGGGAAGAGGAGAGGTGGGGAGAAGAGGAGGAGGAGAGAGGGCGTGGTGGCTTGGCCTGCCTGCTCGCTCGCTCTGGGTGGGGCTCTGGGTGGGGACGGAGCTCGCGTCGCCTCTCCTTTTCGCTTGCGTTTTCGTGGGGTTTTTCTTTCGTTGCTTGCTTCCGTCTCTCCCGTGCGAGCGAGAGTGCAGGGGGCTTTCCCCGGCAAATACACGGCTGCCTGCCTGCCGGACTGCCTCCCTCCTTGCAACCTCCTTTGAACGGCCGTGCGGAATTCACGCCCATTGGAATATGTTTTGGGCACAAGGTTTGGTTTAGTGTTTTGACTTGGTAATCATACATCTAAAATTTAATATTTATTGGTGTACATATAATATAATATAATATAATATAAATTGTAAACAAGTGATGAAAAAGTTTATTATTGATGAAATATATAGCGGTGTCTATAAGAAGAAATAAACTTCGTCACGAAGAAAAGATAATCCATTTGAATGGTTTGACTTGGGAATTGGTTTTCTATAATATAACCCATTTTTGAAAGTTTTGAAAACATTGTTGAAAGTATTTTTTTTAACGAGTGAATGTACCTATTACTCTATAAAATTAGGTAATTTTTATAACAAACTATGGAATATATTTAGCATGCTGTATTGGTTCAATAGGAAAAAAATATAAGGACAAAAGGATATTATTTATATCTAGATTGATAATAAAAGATAAGAACAAATAAATAAATAACCATTATAGAAATAGGAGACAGCTTGTAGCTGCTATATGAGATATGAGATAGGAGAAGAAGAAAAACAAGTACCAATTTAGCAAAACACTGGGGATATTAGCTACTTATCCTATTCCAAGGTGTGGTTCGAAAAACTAAAGAAAAAGGAATTTATCCTATTTAGCGTTTATCACAGAAGAATATATAAGATACATAGCATTTTCTCGAAATCTATGAAAAACTCGAAGCAGCGTGCGCCCCACGGAAGCACGGACCCAAAAGAGCCACCCACTGACAAGGCAGGGCCACGTACGGCTGACGTAGCCTTCCTACCTCCGTCACGCGTGCAGCAAGCACACATCCAAGCCGTGGCAAGCAAGCCGCATGCAGGCAGGGCATTGATTCGCGACGGATGGATGGATAAATGGATCAGCAGTAGATGGCCGGACGAAGGTTTGGCCACTTACGCGTGTCGCGCCCCGCCCGCACACGTGGCTCCCGCCGCGAACCCCAGCGCCGATAAGGCTGCGTCGTCATGCGCGCGTGTGAGCCACGGGCTCACGGCCGACGTGGTGGAACGCCTCTACGTCTCCCCATTGGATATGCACTTGCATAGCTGGATGGCTGGCTGAGCTGATTCTTCCCGTCCTTTTTTCGGATGAAAACTCAGCTTTGCTTCATAAACCTTACCTACCCAAAATTTAGTAACTTAGACATAGTTTGGAGGTGAGAAAAGAGAGAAGAGACAGAAAAACACGTAAAACAAGATAAATCATTAGCGTATGATTAATTGACTATTAATTATTTTAAACTTAAAAAATAGATTAATATGATTTTTTAAAGCAACTTCTGTATAAAAATTTTTTACAAATAGTTTGAGAAGCATACTCATGAAAAACAAAAAACAGGACAGTTTTTTTTAACCCACATATTCGAACTCATCCTTAGAAAGTTTTTATTCTTAGGTAGTGTTTGGCTTTGTTTATTTATTTTCTCATTTTTCGTAAGCACATTTTTTGAACTACCGTGTATTAATTATAAAAAATTCTATATGAAAGTATATAAAAATTAAATAAATCCTTTTTTAAGTTTTTAATAGTTAATGTTTAATTAATCACGTGCTAACCAAACAAACACCACCTCAAAAACACTATCAAACATTAATAAGCCTTTAAAGCAAATATATCTTAACACGACTAAAATTTATTAAAGCCAAAAGATGCTAAAATTTAACGTTCCCAAATTTTTAAGTAAGATTGAGAGTAGCAATAAATCAAACAAGCCCTGTGTCACGAAGGAGAAGAAAGGCGGTACAGTATCTAGGTGCAGGCTACGTGCCGCGGTGGATGAGCCCCCGTGTCCCGACCTTTTCCTTGCTCGGTGACCAGTGGCGGCAACCGGAGACAATCCTTCCTACGGTAGAGTCCTCCGTGCCAAAGTACGCGCGCCTCAGCGGACAACTTTTCGCCGCTCACCATCCGGTGGTAAGCGCTGACACACGTGCGTGTTGCCGTTCCGGCTTGGCCGACACGAAACCTTTCCGCCCAAGGCGCACTGGCACGCAGGAGCAGCGGCCAGGTCGCGTCGCCGAGGCGAGCAGGATGACGGGTGCCCTTTTGGCGGGTCCTCCACCGTCTCCGCGTCAAGTCAAGAAAGGATCGAAAGGAAAGTTGTTTTTTTCACTCTGATTCTGAGGCTGCGCTCGTTAGTACAAATTGGGCTAAAATTTTTAGCGTAAAAAAAACAAGATTAATCATTAACGAAAGATTAATTAATATAAATTTTAAAAATATATTTATTTAATTTTTTAAAATAACTTCTATATCGAAATTTTTCGTACGAAACGTAAGAGTTTAAAAAATATATTTAATAGAAATTGAGGAAGTAGTTCAGTCACTCATTCGATCGCCGGCTGCCGCTGCGGGTGCTTTTGCAGGCAAAGGCTATGTGATGTGTCGAAGCTTCGGGCGCGCGCAACCGGTCATTCAGGTCATACATATCAGAGCAGAACGTTTCGTGATCATATTTACGCGTTTGGTTATCTAGCACTCTGACCCCATTTTCTCATTTTCCCAATGCGACCGGGTCGATGGAATTTTGCCGTGTGTCTTCTCAGTTCTTGATTAATGAGGTAGGACTACGCAATAATCAGTTGGTTAGGTGTCCATGTTCCTCAAGAAAACAGAAAGTTTAGGTATCCACGTGTACATACGGAAACTAATATTCATCTCCCATAATGTACCACCATTTTTTTCTCGGACGTAATTGCTCGTTAATACTCTCTCCGTTTAAAGCATATCAAAGAGACAAAAAAAATTCTTAAAAATTAAATTTTAGAATTTAAATTAAAAAACAAACTTCCAAGAGATATATAAACTTATCCCATGTTCAATACTAGCAAAAAAATAAGACAGATCTGAAAAATTTATTGGCATTCCCAATAACTGCATCTACGAAAAAATTTTACCGCTCACGCAATAGAAATTCTCCAACCATGCATTTTCTTCCTCCCGATGTCTTCCCCCCTACACTGATTTTTTTACGCTGTCTGCCGCAGTCGCTTGATCCGCACATCGCCGCAAGCCGTCGTCAGTCTACCTTCCCACCGGGTCGTAATTGATGACACGATTGGCTAGGGGATCGACATGGCCTTCTGTTTCTCCACAGGCTGGTGGCAAAGTCTTTCGCCGAGGGTATTATGGTCGGCGACGTGTTCACTGGCACTAAGAAGCGGCAGCGTCAATGAGGATCCTTTCGATCGATGTTCGCATGGGGATACGATATAGTGAAAAGAAAAGTCGCAAGCAAATATTGGGCTTATCTATTCTACTTGACCATGAAACTAATTTTTAGGATCTAATTTTTTAGTCTCTTTTGGAGATAGTAAGGCTTTTTGAGCACAAAATTTTTTAAAATGGTCCTAATTTAAGATTTTTTGGGACTAATTTTTAGATATCTCTTAGAGATGCTCTTAGGCCGGGTTTTAATTTATTTTCTAAACAAAGTTATTCCCTCCGTTCAAAATGATTATCGGTTTTAACTTTGAAAGACCAAGTTTTAGCTAATACTTCCTCCTTCCAAAAAAAGAACCAACTTTTTGGGACAGAGAGCGTAATATTTTTAAAGGAGAAACTCTACATTTCACCATCGAAAAGTATCCGGTTCTGCGGATTGCTAATTGCTATATATTGACGAAGTTGAGTTCTACGAGATGCTATGTACTAACCTTTTTGTTCCATTTTTACCACCGCCGTCAAGTTTTCCGTCATTTGCAATCCGCCAGCCCTTCTAAAAAGACCTTTTCGCCTATAGTAGCAAACGATATGTCGTGTATCAATTTTGCCTATTTATATGCGTGCATGCTTACCTAGCTTGTAATAATTTTTATGTGTCCATTGGTACATCACTGGACATACCAATGTACGAGGTCGTAGATGCACGGGTCGAAGCAGGATGTACCACAAGCTGATACGTGTTACTTTATCGTTTAATCTAGTTTCCGCTTCGTAAGATACATGGCGTTTCTAGCCGATTTGGACTTCCACGTTAATGCCATGGGAGTCTGCCGATCAGCCAGCATTCGGTCCTCGATCAGCAATAGCTCTGTAATGCTCCAGGGGTTTTCTTTTAAGGTCATCGTGACTGGTGGCCACAACAACCACATTGCTTTCTTCCACGTACAACCTCTACATGACTGGCTTCACCAATACGTACGACAGACTGTTCACTTTTCAGGTTCAAGGAGACCAATACAGGATGCCAACCTCCAACACTTTCGTTGTTCGGTTGGCAGATGCTAGGCCGACATGTTCAGAAGGAACATTGTCGCTCATGGATTACTTAAGCAGCGTCCGGTTCTACTTATAGCTCTAACTTATTCTCTTATTTTTTATAAGCATGTTTTTCAAGCTATTAAACGAAATATTTTTATAAAAAAATTCTATATAAAAATATCTAAAAAATCAAATAGATCATTTTAGTTTCTAATAGTTAATACTTAATTAATCGTATGGTAATAATATTTCTTGTTTTACGTTCGACATGTTTCGAAGAAACATTATCGCTCATGGACTACTCGTGAAAATTAGCAAAGCGTGGGTAATATAGCACCTAAGAACCCTCGCCGGCTACCAAGGCAAGCAGGACCAAGAGGTCAGGCTCAGATTGGTCTCCTTTGTCTCGATCATCCGCTGGGTGGATCGCTTTGCTCCAATCCAATACGTGGTATTTCGACACTGGGACGATCTGGTGGCAAGAAACATCGACAACCAGGGGCAGAGCTCTAGTACTTCCATTAGGGTTAGCCAAACCTCTAGCGAAATCCGTTGCTAAATTACTTGGGCAATGAAGATAACACTATGTGTCGAGTGAAATTAGTGTCTCTTAATACTGGTGAATAGTTTCTTTTTGATCTGCCACTTTTAAACAATGTCCTCACATGTAACACATATATCACCGTGTATTAACATGGTTAGTCAGATCCCTTGTGTATGGAGAGAAAGCATGGAGGCCCGAGACCGAGAGAGATCACCATCTTCCGTGTTAAGCATAGGCTCGTATCTAAGTAAGTACGAAGTGGGTGATCAAATAGGACCATCTAAAAATTAGGGGCTCTAGTTTTTTTTCTAATCCAAGCCATGTTCGATGATGTCATGACTGCTCTAAAAAACTATATCTCAAGATGACAATGTGAGTGTACATTGCAGGTGTTGGAGATTCCATTTTTACATTTAGTAAAGAAAACTAAATTGTTGCATCAGGACATAATTTTTCTCCCCAGATCACTAAAGTCAAAGTGCCATCACTGCTGTCGGCTGAGGATAGAGGGTCTCCAGCCGCAACGTGGATTGAGCGAAGATCAATGGCGGCAAAGACCCCTCCTAACGGATTGCCAAAAGGTCTAGCGTGGAGTAAAAAATGGGTCTATGATTGGTCTGTTATTACACTGATCAACATATATAACCAAAAGTAAATTTTACTCTTTTTATTGAATTTTTTTCTAAATATAGAGGCTTATTTTATATTTTTACACCACATCAACAGCCCTATCGTTTACCCTTTAGATTATAAGCCGCAGCCAAAATTTAAATTTTAAAACTTAATTTTAGAGTTTTTTATCATAGTTTATTTTATAGCATTTGTTTTTAAATCGTTAAAGATATATATATAAAGTTTTACCGCCAAACTATTTTCGGTTTGCTGATAAGCCGTTACGACTTACCATAGGCAAAAGGGTCATAACACTTATGTACGGCCACCCAAGAAGCGACGAGTCGGCGGTGCGTTTCCCGACCATAGACCGATGGAGCGATATCCTGTTAGTTTGGGGTATCGGGCCGTATCCGGCCCAGCCCAATAGGATTATCCCACTCGTGTTGGATTTCCTACTCGTGACGGAAAAATGGGCCTGAAGCCGCCAAACAAGGCCGAGGGTGCGGACAGCGGCAGCGGGCCGGCGGGGGCCGAGCGCCCTGCTCCGGTGCATCCCCGTCTCTTCCTCGAGTCCCCCCGATTCTCCTCGTCTGAGGCCCTCTTCGTCTCCGCTCCCCACTGCTGCCACCGAAGCTCCGGTTTCCTCCCACCGGCTCCCCAGCAGTCCGCACGCGGTGCACTACCAAGCCCCTCGCGGCGGCCATGCTCCTCTCCGGGCCGTCGCCGCAGCAGCCCACCCCGCCGCTGCTCCTCCCGGAGAGCAGCGGCGAGGACGGCGGCCATGACTCCTCCTCCCGCGCGGCGGCGTCGGGCGGCGGCGGCCCCAAGAAGCGCGCGGAGACGTGGGTCCAGGACGAGACCCTCTGCCTCATCGCGCTGCGCCGGGATATGGACTGCCACTTCAACACCTCCAAGTCCAACAAGCACCTCTGGGAGGCCATCTCGGCCAGGATGCGGGAGCAGGGCTTCGACCGCTCCCCGACCATGTGCACCGACAAGTGGCGGAACCTGCTCAAGGAGTTCAAGAAGGCGCGCAGCCACGCGCGGGGCGGCGGGGCCGGCGCGGGCGGCACCGGGGGCGTCGGCGGGAATTGCCCCGCCAAGATGGCGTGCTACAAGGAGATCGACGACCTGCTCAAGCGCCGGGGGAAGCCGGGCGGTGGCGGCGCGGCAGTGGGGGGTGGCCCCAGTGGAGGCGCCGTGAAGAGCCCCACGGTCACCTCCAAGATCGACTCCTACCTGCAGTTCGCGGCGGACAAGGGTATGCCTCTTCCAGTCTTCTGATTAAAATGGGTGTGACAGCTTACAACTCTGGTTGTGTTCAATGGTCATGGAGGAGCTATTTAGGTTTACTGCGATGCAAATTTAGCTATATAGTGATAATTGTTCATCCCCTCGACATGAATTACTAGTTAATTAAGCTGTCAGAAGCACACGGTTACAACATTACTTTCTGTGTTGTTCATTGGCTGACTACTGACTAGTGGAACATACTCCTATCTATATAACTTTAGTTCATCTGTTCAACCTTACTGAGCTACATGGTGTAAGAAAATTCTATTCTGATCGCTAAGTTAAGGTTCCATTTGCAGTTAGTCTGTGGCTCTGTGATGAGTTTCGAGTCGTGTATCTGTGCCCATGTGAGTATGCAGGCATGGTTTTCACAATTGAGGGATGTAAAATAAACAATATTGTAGTTAGGGTGAAAAACTGAAAATTAAACTTCAGCAATATTTTCAATCTTCATGCTTATACTTGCCTTCTGCTTTTTTTTCTCTTTTCTATCTCATGGACTAATATTCTCAACCTTCTATCTAGGTTTTGAAGATGCTAACATTCCGTTTGGCCCTGTTGAAGGTACTGGAATGTTCTTCACATGCAATGATTTCCGCAGATGTTATGGTCTTTTAATTGCTTGGCTCAATTATTTTGACATAACAAGTTTGATACAAATTCATTTGTTGACTAGTTGTTTTCTCTTTTTATGGTTGAGCATCCAAATAGTGTTCCAAACCAGTGAATTTTTAGTGATGCTATTTTTCTTAGTCTCGTAGAACAGTTCAGTCCTACCTCATTAGTTGTGTGCTGATGGCATATAATTTAACGTTTCGAAAACTATGGATGAACGTAACATTTAATTTGAATTTCTCAATGTGGTTGTGGAATTGTAGAAATTCTCGCTCTCTTGTATGAGGTTACAATCTAGGAGAAAAAGGCACATGTTACAATCACTTGTAATTAGTTGTTTGACCAGTAACAACAATAAAGTAGATTTGCATTTCTACCATTTTTATTATCAGATTCATGTTCTTTTTATCCAACTCCTGTGATCAATGATTACTCTGATGTAACTGTGGTTTATGAAGACAAAATCATACATATTGCTGCATCAGATGAAGTTTACTCTGATTCTTTTGCCCTTTTCTGTTTTACAGCAAGTGGTAGATCATTGCTAAGCGTTGAAGATCGACTAGAACCTGACAGTCATCCACTTGCATTAACAGCTGATGCAGTTGCAACCAATGGTGTGAATCCATGGAACTGGAGAGACACCTCTACCAATGGTACTGATCCAAACAAACTAAAAGTTCCATACTCTGGATTTTTATGGCAGAGGAATTGGACTGGTTGGAAATATTTGCTGGTTGGCTGTTTAATTTATGAATTCGATTCAACTTTCATTGGATAATATTTGTTTTGATTGTATTAACTATTGACAGTTGTGATTCCTGAAATAGGATCTGTTGGTTATCTTTTTCTTTCTCGCTGCTATTGTTTCAATTTGTTTCTACCCATGCAGCTAAAAGACACCATATTCTTTCTTCTTTAAAGAAGCTATAAGTTATTGACTGCAGACGATACTAATGCTCTGCAATTCTTATGTTAATTAATTTGTGGTTTCTTGTTTTAATATGTTGTATTTGTTGGGAAACGTGCCTCATACAGGTGGAGATAATCAGGTCACTTTTGGTGGGAGAGTAATTTTAGTCAAGTGGGGTGATTACACCAAAAGAATAGGCATTGATGGTACTGCGGAGGCAATTAAAGAAGCCATCAAATCGGCATTTGGTCTCAGAACAAGGCGGGCCTTTTGGCTTGAAGATGAGGACGAGGTTGTCCGTTCCTTGGACAGGGATATGCCAGTTGGGACGTACACACTTCATCTTGATAACGGTAATCAGAAAATGTTTTCTCTGCTTAACAAAAAGACTATTTTCTTCTGAGATCAGAACTAGGAATACCATAGTAGGTTATTTAGATTTGTAATGGTAGCGGATAGTTCTATGATAATGACAGCTCCTCTTTTTGGGGGAGTGTTTATTTCCCACAACAAAGGCAACACAATACTTCACCATCACATCTAGTTTACGACGAACATTAAGACCATTTGTAGGGCTTTGTGATTTCAGAAAGGTTTTTCAGTTTGCCTGTGATCTGTGTTGGTGCAATTAGTCCCTATCCAACCAAGGAATGAAAGCAAGCGGCACCACACAGGAGATTCACATCCATTAACTTGAAATGTGAATTTTGATTTCTTGTTGAAGATTCTTCTAGCATTCTGGTTGGGCTAACTAGTTCATGTTGGTCGTATGTGACTCTTGTGTCCTTGTGATGCTAATTCCTGTTGGAAATACTGTTCACCAATTGTTCCTGGTTTGCTGAACAGCTATCTTGTCACTAACTGGAAAATATGGTGCCAGGGGTATTTGTTTTTGGGTGCTGCCAGTAATGAATGGCACTCTCATTACCAGCAAACTCTAAAAAAATATCATGGTTCGTCAGTTGTTCTTTACTTAACCTTTACTATGTTATTTGTCATTCTAGTTGCCCATTACCCTCTAAGATTTAGTTTTTGCTGAAGTTTTTTCTTCCCAAACTCTTCTGAAGGATGTTCATCAACCCTACTCCCTTTCATTCCAAATATAAGTCGTTTTAGACTTCTCACCAACTTCCTAAATGACATTTTGGAACTTCAAGCCACTTTTTCATTTTTTTTCTACCATGTTTTCCCTTCCCAATCAAATGCTCCTTCTCTTACCAAAAATGACACATCTTTTCGAATGTAATATAAATGAAGGGCAAAAAGGTCAATTTGAGCTTGTGCACAAGTCTAAAACAACTTAATTTGGAATCACAGAGAGTGCTATTGATCTAGTCAATTACTGAAGTGATACAAGATCATTGATGCACTCAATTTTTACAGGGATGACCATCAAACTATGTATGTTCGAAAATGATGAGGTCCGTACGGAAGATAAAACATTCTACACTGAAGAGGACTTCCGAGATTTTCTCTCACGGCGTGGTTGGACACTCCTTAGGGAGTATTCAGGCTACAGAATCGCTGATACTCTGGATGACCTTCGCCCTGGTGTGATTTATGAGGGGATGCGATCACTTGGTGATTGATTTGGCAACATTTAGTGCAATTTGAAGCCAAGCAAATTGTGGGTCCCTGGCTATTGTAAGTTTAGCTTTTGGCACCTTGACTTGAGCTAATTTCAAATGTCCATGCCACAAAAGGGGAAATGTTATACTGGATTATACATTAGTTACCCTAGGTAAATAAATAGCCTTGGAACCTGAAAGTTGGAAATCATCAAGGATCGAGCTCTCTGAAGATTCAAGGTGGTATGGGTGAGTACAAAAATTACAACCTAAACGAGGAGTTGTAGTTACTGCCAACAGTTCCTGGGAATCCTTCGATTTATATGTAAATGTAGCTCGTTAACATCTTGATGTAAGTTAGTTTCCAATGTGTTACCCACTGGGTTGTACATTTGTTATAAATAGCATTGGAAGCTGGAAATAAATTCATTAATCAGATGTGTAATTTGTCTACACATCGAAGGTGGAAATAAATTCATCTGATGTGTAATTTGCAAATAGCCTTGGAAGCTGGAAATAAATTCGTTCAGCTAAAAGTGCAGTTTGTCTTGAGATTGAAGGTTCTCAGGCGAAGTACAAAATTACTTAAAATATGCAAGTATTCTTTGAGCTAAAAAACATGAGTAGGCTTGACAAAATAAGGTTGCCACGGTTTCGGAGCATGAACAACACAACGAGATCATGGCGATGCATTCGCTCAGTGGAAATTTCAACCCAGATTTCAAAGGCTGATCCAAGAAGAAAGTCACGCGCATGACGCAGTGAAGCAGCGATACACAATCGATTCTCCCAGATGCGGTAAAATCACAAGAAAAAGGATTCTCCCAAAGCAGCAGAGTTCATCAGGGCTAGGCGTGAATGAACGAACGATTCACACAAGCATCACGCCTAGCTAGCTACACAGCTAATAAGCTAGTAGCATGGTTCTCCTCTACTCCACCGGCTTCTACTCTTCGTCCCACTCGTCCACCTTGTAGGATACGAGCGTGTCCACCTTGTGAATCTGGCATGGCAAGAACCCAAGAACCGCGCTGTGAGCAATGTGAGCAAGCAAGGAGCAGAATGGAGCTGATTCAGTGCTGCTAGTAGTGTATGTTTCACCTTGGTGTCGAACGAATGCAGCTTCACCATCTGCGGGTTGTCGATGAGCTTGGCGTCGCTCTCCACCCAGGTGAAGGGCACGGCGACGTCCGTGTCGGTGTATGCCAGCACGTCGAATATGCCTGCTCAATCGACGAATGCAGATGAGGAGGCGGCGGCGGCGTTGGGGGAAAGTAGAGGTGGCCACTGAACAGGAGAGAGGGTGCTGGTAATGGCGCGCTTACATGGCTCGTCGAGGCAGGGGAGGTAGGTGATGCAGGAGGCGACCTGGCGCATGATGGCCTGGATCTCCCTCATGATCTCCTTGTCGCTCTTCTCCTTGATCACCCCCTTGTCGACGACCTCCGGGTCGGTCTGGATGCTGAAGTTCCAGCGTTCCATCACCTCGGAGGTGGCCTTGCTCATGATGACCAGCACTATCCTCTGCAGCTTCCCGGCCTCCAGCCACTCTGCAGTACACAGGCACGCACAAAGATCAATCAACAGCAAGACAGAACCCATCGGAGACGGCTAGTAATCCGGTGAGGCAAACCTGAGAGCTGGGAGGTGAGGTTGGCGATGAAGGTCTTGACCCCTTCGTCCTGAGTGAGCAGCATGGTGAGGCCGTACTTCTTCACCTTGGCGAAGCTCTCCTCCGGGTACACCCCGCGGTTGTACAGGATGCTGCACACGCACCAATCAAAAACACAAACATCCCGGATCAAAAAAACCAAACCTGAATCTGCAGCAGCCAATTTTTATTATTTCAAACGAAACCAGAAGCGCAGCGGCGCCGTCGATCCTGGCACCCCCAACCGCTCGAGATCGCACCTGTTCGCGGCGTAGCCTGCCACACACACCACGAGAGAAGCAATCGATCAAACACCTATCGTGCGTACGGGGCGACGGCGAAACGTTTGGGGCGGAAAAAGAGTGGGGGCGGCGGAGATCGACTTACCGAAGAACTCGCTGACGATGGCGGCGGAGCCCCGCAGCGTGATGATGTCCTTGGACGCCGTCCGCGACGCCATCTCCTCCTCCTCCTCCTGATCCGCCTCGCTTCCTTTAACTCGTTTTGCCTCTCGTGCGGCGGCGGCGGCGGATGGGGAAGGGGAGGGGAGGGGAGAGGAAAGAGGGGCAAAGGAAGCCGGCAAGGCAACGGCTAGTGGGGAGAGTGGATCGGCTGCGGCGCTTGGAAACTTGGGTACTTTTTTTGTCGGGAGCGTGGTCGAATGGGTCGTGCGGGAGGTGGCGGCGTGCGGGTGGATATGGATTGGGGGAGTTTTTAAAGGTGGGCCGGACCGGCGCTCCCAACGGTCGTGTTGGGGTGGTGGTACTGGTGGGCCATTGGGCTTCCGATGGTGCGATTCGCCCGAGCCGCGCGCTCACCATTTTTCTCTTGGAGGAAAAAAAATGTTCCCGGTGCTAAAACTTTTCGGACGGTTGGCCAATTTGAAACCTACTTCGGCCACTTCCAATAAAAATTTTATTCTCATTAAATAGATTGCTACGTAATGTTTTTAATAGTGTAACAATTAATTAATGAAGAGAGACGTGAAATTAGTTTTATATCGATAAAACCATGTATACACTATTTCCAATGTACGATATCTTTTATATGTATTATCTATGAAACAACAAAAATAAAATATTATATTGTATGGGCTATTTTAACTATCAACTAAATGCCTTGTTACTTATGTGGTGTTTTTGAAAACATAAAAATAAACACTCCCCATATGATTGGCCTTATGTCCTGTTTGGTACAGTTTCTATTCCAAGAACAGAGCGGGGCTATAGTGGCGAGAATGCCGCTCCATCCTGGCATTGTATTTTCGGGATCGGTCCAGTAACTTCACTTCATATTATCCAGGATCTTAAAGTGTTTAATACAGCTCAAACTTCATGGGATAAAAATATCAAAGTAGAAGCTATACCAAATGGTCCCTTATGCATTTGCCCCTGGTGGCCTCAGCCAGTTGTTTTCCTTCATGTAGTCAAAAGTAGCTGAAGCCACCGTAACAGCACTGTGATCACAACACATGAATAGCCTGGACAGGTCCACCACCAAAAATTCTTTGCCCTTCTCATTATCCACTGCCCCCTCTCTCCCTCTCCCCCCAGCCCATCACTGCCGTGCCACATAGGTCCCAACACCGCCGGCTATCCTAGCCCATCACACTATCGCCGTCGGCCATACTGTAACGTCTTGAAAATCGTCTTAATTAAAAATTATTGTAGGTAAATAGAAATACAAGAATACACTAGAAAATTTTTGTTTGAGAAAAGAGTTTGAATAAAATTTTGAAATTCCCAATATTAAAAATCTCGAGTTTAAATCTTTAAATAATTACTTGGATGCTTTTATATTCCAGAGGTTTTATCGGAGTATTTTAAGCGTTTGAGTATTTATAATAATAAATTCTTCGTGTTTCATGGGGGCATTTACTTTTGGTAAATTCCTCGTGATTTAATCAACCCTCTGAAATTTTCTCGGATTTTTTGGAGCTACAGAATTAATTTTAATACAATAAATATCACTTTAGTAAATTAATTAAATATAAAATAAAATTTCTTTTCTTTTCTCCTGTTCGGGTCATTCCTGATTCAGTCCTTTGAAGTCTCCCCGTTCATCGTGAACTCTGACTCCCTTTTCTTCTAGGATTTTGTGTCATTCTGTTGACACCAAAAATCACCGGCAGCGTTGAGAATGAGCCGATGATATGGTTTGATGCACTAGACATGCGAAGGCCTGGGAGATTTGCTTAACTCCAGTGCAGGTCCTAAATTTGAGGTTCGTAGGTGTGCCAGTCAATTTGACCCTGCAATTGACAAGGAGATAGAAAATATTAGATCAATGAGCCAATCGGCTGGAAGCCGATTTGGACTGGTTTCATCGGCCGATAGCCGATATGGACTATAGCACTTATACATCAACTAGAAGCCGATGATGGCATAAAAAGATAACTGCGATAAGTTGATGATAATATAATGAAATAATAAACTAGCCGACTGCTGATAGAACATATGCATCGGCCGAAAAACCGATGATAGTGTAAATACATAAAATAAAAATAATGCAATCAGCTGTATTTAATAACAGATAACTTATCGGCTAGGTCCGATAAAACATTGCATAAACATCCATTGGCCTAACAAGGATAAATCTATTATTATCAATCTAGTAGGTCAAACTGAACTGATGCAGCACAGATTAATAATGATAAAAGAACCTCAATGAGCCGATAGATCTAATGCAATTGTGATGTAAAATATAGTAACTTATCGGCTATACATCCTGTCGGCAAAACGGGACTGGGGGCCCCACATACCCCGGGGACGCGTGGATCTTCGGCCACGTCAGCTCCTCCGGGGCCCACATTCTGCGCCGGTGACAGCCGGCTATGGCCGTTTTTCCGCCAAGTACCTGGGGCCCGAGCACTGCCCGGGCCCGGGTGCGCCTTCCCCGGGCGCGTCGCGACGACCGCCCGCATCTGCCTCGGGCCCCGGGCCGGGGGACATTCCCGAGCCTCATCCCCCGGTCCCAGGAGCCACAGGCTCGGTCCCGGGGCGCGTTCCCGGGGCACATTGCTGGGATATTCCCAGGGCTTGGGTCTCGCCGCCCGGTCCTGGGACCCACAGCTTCAGCCTCGGGTCGCGTCCCCGGGGCACATTACTAGGACTTCCCGGGCCCGGGCCTCACCCCCGGTCCCGAGACCCACCTCCTCGGCCCCGGGTCGCGTCCTCGGGGCACATTACTGGGTTTTCCCGGGCCTAGGCCTCGCCCCCCGGTCTCGGGACCCACCTCCTCGGCCCTGGGTCGCGTCTCCGGGGCGCATTGCTGGGACATTCCCGGGCCCGGGGCGCGCATCCCGGGCCCGGGACTCACAGCCTCGGTCCCCGAGGGGCTCGGCACCTTGTGCGCGCGGAGGGCTCGATGAACTCTTTGCCCCGGGCACGAGCCTGACTCGAGCGGATCAACTCCCCAACTATCCACATTAATGACGAGGCGACGAGGCGTATCGCGCCTGTCGCCCGCTCAGACGTGCGTGGACTCTCATGATGGCCCCCCGTGGGCCCGCTCCCTGTGCAGTCAGACATATTTGACTAAGAGGGCTTCATTTTTCCATGCTCTGGCAGCGATGCAGTGTGCTGTCACATCTTCACGACCTAGCCACCCGCATCAGCCGAGCAACGTGATGACTAGACGTGTCGAACCAACTCCGGCGTGGATCAGCAGGCGGACGTGTGCGACAAGACATATCATATCTAGAAAAGCTTTCTCCTGACATGTGTACTGGGCATTGTGGACTCCCTTTGAACTATGAAAGGAGTATCCATGCCTGCAGGAAAGAGGGAGCTTCTGAGAGCTTCGGGGAGAGCTTCTCGAGCTGCTCCAGAAAACAAGAGACTGAGTTCGTTCCCAAGTGAGGGCTAGCTTCTTGAGCACCCCTCAAGAACATCTTGTAAGAGCAAACCATATTCATCTCCCACATAGCAGATACACACAGGAGTAGGGTATTACACCTCCGCCCGGCCCGAACCTGTCTACTTCTTCTACCTCCCTTACGTGTCATCGTCCCGACGCCGCAGTCGTCCTATGAACAACTCCCCTGGCCGAACCTCAAAGGGGGGTTCCCAGACTCCCCGCGGTTGGAGTTCCCTTCTCCGACACATCCCAATAAGACACTTGTATGAAATCTATCGACCTAGCAGGAATAATTTATCAATGGCAGTTTGTGGTACATCGGTTAGGTCCGACCTACTAAACTGCTAGTGATAAGTTATTCCTGCTACGTTGATAGATTTTATGCAAGCGTCTTATCAGGATGTATAGCCGATAAGTTATCATATAGTTCATCACGATCGCATTAGATCTATCGGCTCATCGAGGTTTTTTTATCATTATTAATTTGTGCTGCATCAGTTCAGCAGCACAAACTGTCACACCCTGAGTTTAGCCACACAGAAACTTTACCGGAGAAAATACCAAAGAAAAGGAATTTTAAAATGGCTAGAGAAATTAATCGATGGTGTAAAATGCAAGATAATAAATTATCGTGGCGGGGAATATTTTTCTTGTATTCTCTGTGCCAAAATACATTAACTGGATTCTTAGTGGAATTTACAGAGCACAGGAACTATTTTTACTAAATCAAATGCGCTTATCGGAATTTAAATCCTCCTGGAAACCTTTTTCCTTTTCTTTCCCTTCTGTTTTCTTTGCTTTCTCTTTTTCTCCATCGCTGGGCCGCCGGCCCAGCACTGTGCCGCAGGCCGGTTTTCCCTCCCCGGCCTTTTTCTCCTCGCGCCCGTGCCCCCGCGCCCTTGCGCCCGTGCCCCGCGGCCGTGCCCTCGCGCCCGCGCCCTCGCTCCTCGCGCCCGCGCCCGCGCCCGTAGTCGTGCTCGCGCCCGCGCCCGCGCCCACGCACCTCCCGCTGACAGGCCGGGCCCGCCTGTCGGCATCATCTTCCTCCTCCGTCCGAATCGGTCGGAGGGGAAACTCCCCGGGGCCGTCCGATCCGGCGCCGCCTCCTGCCTCATCCTCCCGCACTGGCACTCGTTCAAACGGTCGCGGACCGAGTCCGCCCCACTCCCCCGAGTTCCCCGGCGTCCACGTCCCCTCTCTCCCGAGAATCTCGCACACGATGCCCACGCCGCCACCCACTCTCCCGTGCACGATTGGAGCCGTTCGGCCTCGATCTCTCCCGTCCGACTGTATAAAAACCATCTCCACCCTCTCCTCCATCTTTTCCCCAACACGCTGAGCTTTCCAATGCCCCAGAACCCCGTCGCCACCGCAAACCCGAGCTCCACCGTTTTTCGCCGCCTCCGGCCACCGCTCGCCGCCGTCCCGGACGCCGCCAGGCTACTCCGCCACCGCCTGCACCTCCGCCGCGCCGCGCCGCATCTCGGCCGCCACTCCGTGGAAGCCGAAGCTCGCCGGACCGCCTCGCCCGCGCGCACGGTGAGTATCGGCCCTCCGTTTCCTTTCCGGCCGGTGATTCCCGCCGCGCCGCGTCACTATTCTCCGCTCTCTCCTCTCCCGTCCTCCTCATCCTCCAGGACACCTCGGCAATCGCCTCTCGCCCGTTCCCCGCCGTCGGAGTTCCGTCGCCGACGTCGTCCCGAGGCCGCCGCCGCTTTTTCGTCGCCACCGTCGTCTTCGCGCCATCGCGAGCCGCCGGTGAGAACCCCTTTTGTTTTCCCGTTCATTTCCGTCCCTCCGTGTGGTTGCTGCCGCGCCGGGTGGTCGCCGTCGTCGACCATCGGGTCGCGTGCGCGCCGCCGCCTCCCGCTCGGGACGGCTGGCTTCGGCCGCCGCTCCCCGGGGCCGTCCGATCTGCCGGGTGGCAGATCGGGGCCGCCCGCTTGCTCGCCCGCGTGGTTGCCCGCGGTGGCGCCACGTGGTGCCCGCCTCTGTGCGCCGTCGGCTCCCTCTCGGGTGACGTCTTTAAATCGGTTAATGCGCATTAAATCACTGGTTAATTATATTCACTCTAAAAATAGCAGTAAAACTTCAATAAATCATAACTATTTCATGCGAACTCTGATTAAATCAATTCAAATTTCATTAAATCCAGTAAAATGCCAAGAATCCATTAAAAATACTTTCAGCCCATGTTTGTTGACCTCCATGTACTGTTTTTAATTGTTTATGCATTGTTTGTTGTAGAATCCGACGCCGTTAATTCTCCTACGTATTTCGAGATCGTAGCCGAATACCTTGAGCCGGAGCAAGGCAAGTCGCACTGATACTTTGATCAATTTGTACCCATTTTTCGTTAAATTGCTTTGTTTACGCAAATAAACTGCATTATTTTAATAATTCATGTGGATTGGTATTGCCTATACAATGTCAGGATGAAGCCTTAGTTTTAATGACTAAATCCTTGTCACCTGGGTAATAATATGAGTAGAATATAATCCCTAGGATGCTTAGCCATGCTTAGCAACATAACTCACCTGGGAATTAAATAATGTCTTTTTATATGATTCGACTCAATGTCGGAAAAATGGAACCTTGGATAGGTTGTTGTTAAATTCCTAAAATTTTGACCTAAATGGTGGGCTGTGGGTGTATGGTTTTGCTTGTCACACCCATGGCAATTAAGGACCGGTTCGCGGGAACCACTTGGGCAACTTCCCGTACTTGCCACAAGCCAGCGTGGGCAACGGCTGGGCTTGAAGCGTTTCTTCTCCCTCTCCTAGGCACCGATGAAGAGGGTGGGCGTGATGGAGTTGGGTCGGCCCGGGGTAGGGTTGATCGGCTGCCGGATTCACCTTGGCGCAAGGGGGGTAGCCTGGCCAATATGGCGTGCCCTGTCGGCAGGTGCAACCTCAGCGTGGTGTGGATGGTTAGGGAGGGGTTGCGTGAACGGTCCTGTCACAGCCTCGCACGGGACATCGTGGTGATGTACTGGCACACGGGAACGTGTGTGGGGGCTGTGTCTTGTGGGTACAGTTGTACACCTCTGATCAGAGTAAAACTATTCGAATAGCCGCGCCCGCGGTAATGGGCACATTGGCCAAGACTCACCGTGATTAGTCTCACCCTAGATAATTAATCCTGTTTTATCAAACTGGTGTGTGGAAGGTGTGAGTCCGGTCGACGTGGTTGAGTTGACCGGGGGTGACTGGTTAGCGTGGTTTAACGCTAATCGGTGGAGACTGGTGAGTGTGGTGTAACTCTCATCAGTTACGCCTGGTGGTCGTGGTGTAACTTCCATCAGCGCGGCCTGGTTAACGTGGTTTAGCGTTGGTCGGGAAAAGCTGGTCAGCGTGATACGTTGTCCGGTGGTGACTGGTTAACGTGGTGTAGCGTTAATCAGTGGAGTCCGGGTAACGTGGTGTAACTGTACCCGGAGGTGTCTGGTGAACGTGGTGTAGCGTTCATCAGTGGAGACTGGTTGATGTGGTTTAGCGTCAATCGGTTGGGAATGGTTGGGCCTGGTTAACGTGGTGTAACGTTAATCAGTGGTGAATTAATATTGTTAATTAAATCAACTTTTCAATGTTTGCGAACTACTTCCCTTTGTAACTGCTTTTCCGCAAATAAACCCTATCCCATCTTTGTACCCTGTGCATACGCATAATTGTGGGTGTGATTTGTTGAGTACTGTGGGTGGTACTCAGCCTTGCTCCCTTTTCCCCAGTGTTGGAGAACGCGTCAGATGAAGATCATCCTGAGGAATAGGCTGGCTCTGCCGTCAAGGTGCCTGTGGGAATGGAATCGGCTGCTTGGCCAGATGCTTAAAGACTCCGTTTTACCTTTTTCCGCTGCATTTATGTAATATACAGTTTACTCTGTTTGTAAGACACTCTGTATGGCAACTTGGTTTGTGTACCCTGGCTTTCCTGGGCATGGATTTATTACACATTAATGTTCAGAATTTCGGTGCGAATTTCTGGGCGTTACACAAACTGACGATAAATTACACCCAGTAAGCTGATAAATCTACGCACACGTGATGTGCTTAATTGATGCAGCCGTAGACAGAACAAATATATCGTGGTAAGCCAACTACCGCAGATCAGCTAGAATATCGGACCTAACCGAGGAAGTCCTAGCCAATAAGGTAGTCGGGGTAACGAGACTTACCCTCTCGCAGGAGTTCGGACCTAACCGATGCAGCCCGGCTCGGGAAGCAAGAACCCGTCGAAAAGGGTGGCGATGCGCCGAATTTGTATTGATCTCAGAGATAGTTTACATGGTCCCCGGGCATACGTATTTATACCCCGAGTTGATACAGTCCTGATCAAATACGAAACAGGAGTTTTCTAACTATAAAAGGAAAAATAACAAGCCCTGATTGGACACGAGATCAAGTTTTCCTAAAAATCATTAAAGCTACCTAATTTATAGATAAACTAATTAACTGTCATGTTGTGGTCTTCACGATTCCTTTCTGAATTCGGCTTCTTCTGGATTAGCTTTCATCGGCTGATATAGCATCTTTCCTTAACCGAACATGATAACGAACCGTACCAAATTTTGGTGTTAACACATTCCCAGAACCCTAAAGTCACCTTGGAAACCTAAATCCAGAGTTACCGGATTAATTCATTTTTGAAACCCTAGAACTCTTTTGGACTCCCAATCCGAGATCCTTTGTATTCGAAATATCTATATTTCCCTTTGAGATAAATTCCAGATATTCCCTAATCCCGAAATATTTTATTCGAAATATTCCATTTCCCAGTTCCCAGAAAATCTCCTCCAGTTCCCAACCCGAAGAATAATCTGATATTTTATTCCCCAAATATTCCGATATTCTATTCCTCAAAACTCCCTTGGAAAAATATTCTTCATTCTCTGAATCCCACAATATATTCCGTCTTCCGGACCCCACTACATATATTCTGTTTTCTAATTACTTCCAAATACGGTTTGATTCCCAATATATATATTTATACCTATGTATATATATGCATGTATATATATGTATGAATGTATATATCCTCATATTCAGAGTATTTCAAAAAAATATAATACGTAAATATCCTCCAAATTCCAATTTTCACAAAATTGGAATTCTCCCCAAAAATCCCTTCATTTTTCTCCTTTTTCTTCTTTTTCCTTCTTTTTCCTTTTTCCCCCTTCTTTCTTTCTTTTCCTTTCTTCTTCCTCCCTCCTCCTTCCTTCTTCCTCACGGGCTCCCCTGGCCGAGCTCCCTTGGCCAGCCCCGAGCCGCACCCCTTCGGCCTGCCTCGCCCCTGGGCCAAGCCCCTTGGCCTCCAGCCCGGCATGCACCAGCCCGGCGCCGCCACTTCCTCGACCGCTGGCCTGCCTGTCGCGCCCAAGCCGCGGGCCCAGCCCAGCGCCGCCGAATTCGCGCGCAGCCGCCACCCGTCGCCGCCCCGGCTCCCTCTCCTATAAAGCCAGAGCCACCACCAGCCCTTGTGCCCTAGCGCCGTCCCAGGAAGCAGCCACCGCCTCGCCGACTGCCTCGCGCCGCCCTGCTGTCGCCAGCACTGCCGCCACGCCTTTCCAGCCATGCCGCCGCGCGTTGAGCTCGCCGCCCGGCGCCGCCTCGTCCTGCGCGCCACCGCCTAGCCATCGCAACCGCCCCTCTGCCCGTGCGCCGCCGCCTGTGGCCTTGCTCCCTGCCCCGCCGCTGTCCAGCGCCGCCGCCGGTCGCCGCATTCACCGCTGAGCCCCAAGCCAAGCTCCGGCACCTCACCCTTCCTCCCTCTGCTTGGCAACTCGGCTTCGTCGTCGTCGGACCGTCGTCACCGGCCGGTCGCCGCTCTGTCACCGTCGGATGCCGCCTCCCTTCCGTCACCGGTGAGCATCCAAATCTGCCGCCAAGTCGTCCTTCTCCGCCGCCGCCCTCGTCGTCAACCCGGCGCCATCGCCTGCCATCCTCTTCGTTCCGTCGGACGTCGCCCGCTCCTTCCTGGCCTACCACCGTCATCCGCATCACTGTGCTGCCCCGGCACCGCCTCGGTCGTTCTGCTCCAATCGGCATCGTCGCCTCTTTTCGGCCTCCGCTCTGTGCCATCAACCCGTCGCCGTCGACGCTCAGCTCCCAGCGTCGCTGTGCCTGCTCTGCTCCCCAGTCGCAGGCACCGCTGTGCCCAGTCATCGCTGTCGCCGGTGAGCACCTTCACACCCGACGCCGTAGCCCACCGCCATCCTTCCTCGCTCGGCGTCGCCACCCATGGCCAGACCAACGAAGCTCCCTCCTCTCCGCCAGGCGTCGCGCCGGTCTTCATTGCCCTCCGCCGTGTTCACGCCGGCCGTCGCCAAGGACTTCCTCGCACCGGCCGCCGCGCCGTGTCAACCTCTCCACCGGCTGTTGTCGTCCCTGCCTTCAGCTTCTTTGCCGTGCACCGCTGTGGATGGCACAGATGAACTCGGCTTACCTCTTGGTTGTGGCTGCCATGTGGGCCCCGGCATCCTTTACACTGTACCGATGACAAGTGGGCCCGAGTCACATTGTTTCAATAAATCCTAGCCGCCCAATGAACCTAGATTCATCCGAGCCATTCGATCTCACTTAATTCTCGATCTAAATCCCAACCATCCGATCTATCCTGATCAAATCCAAACCATTAGATTCCAACAACTCAATTCGGATGTCACCTCAGCCCTAACAGCCATCCCATCGCCACGTGTCGTCAAGTCATCAGTCCTCCACAGCCATTTGCCCTTCGACCCCGTGGACTTAGTCCATCCTAAACATAGTCTATGACAGTGGGTTCTACCTCAATTTCCTATACAAAAGTAATTCCTTCGATAAGTAATTCCGAGGGAATATTTTTAAGAATATTCTTTTTCTATTTCTTTTTGGAATTATTCCGAATTCAATCTTCCAAAAGCCATATCTTCTCCATTTGAACTCCGAACCGACCCGTTCTTCTTCCTAAATTCATCTAAAATCATAATTTATTTGTTTATGTACTTTTTATGTACTGTTTATTTGGAGTTTCTTAGGATTTATTAACATTTGACGTGCAGTTATGTATATTTGCCGTTTCGGAAGATCACGGAGCCTGCGGAAGAGTTCGGAAGAGCAATTGAAGACGTTTTCGATTGCAAGGCAAGTCACACGACAATCTCCTTGAGCATGTTGATCCCATTTGTAAAATCTATTTTATTTTAAAGTTATTGCGTGAAATGTTTTTGAATGTCATTATATGGGTATTTATTTACTATCCTATAATCCTTGATTATTATGGCCATATCGATATTGATTCCTTTACCTTGATACCCTGGGTAATAATATTGACTAGCTGGATGTTTAATTATTTATCTAGCTAGATTATTTAGGATTTGCTTAGCCATGCCTAGAAACTATAGTGACATTTTATGTGGGAAAAATTAATGAATCACTTATCAATAATTAATGGACAATGGCTACAATTTCATGACAGTGAGTTGTGGTTGGTTAATTAATTGTGTCAACTAAAACTTGACTGAATGGTGGGTTGTGAGCACCAGGATTGGAATGTTGCTAGCGGTGTTCATGACAGTTAAGGACCGGTTCGTGGACTATTTGTTACGAAGCAATACCCGTGCTAACCATAAGCCAGTATGGATAATGGTGAGAACCAAAGTGTAGTACATTCAACTGGGGTCCACCATGGTGTGTTGTGGCTGTGTCAATAAGACCACCATGGCCGCGTCAATAAGTCTATGTCTTGGGCGTTGGATCATCTCCCTGTCTAGGTATCTGATCAATCCTACCGGAGACTGGTGGTCCAGTGGGTGGCTCCCTTGTTGTGCGGGTTACATGGAGGAATCTATCACAATTCCTTTCCGAGGTACCATGGTGGTATTAAGGCGCACAGTGATGTATTGTGGAGTTGTGTCTTGTGGGTAAGTTGGTACATCTCTTACCAGAGTAAAACTATTCGAATAGCCGTGCTCGCGGTTAATGAGCAGGCCTAGCAATGTTTTCTGTAATTAGTCCCACACTACTCATTAATGAAAATAAATGATGGAATATTGATGACTCCTGTTTGGAGAGTTATGGTTTGGGCCTGAACTGCGTTGGAGCGTTGTTCAGAGACGGATTTAATGTTGATATTAATTAAACTATACGGTTTTCAATGATTTTAAATGCAAATATTTTAAATGCTATTTTACGCAAATAAACCATACTATGCCTTTTCTTTGGTATCCTGTTGCATTACATTGCATTTCCTAGTGTGGCTTGTTGAGTACGGTGGGTGGTACTCAGTCTTGCATTATTGCAATCTTTAGAGTGAAGCTTTACGAGGAAGAGAAGCTGGTGTTTGGCTTATACTCCAGCTGAGCTGCCTGTGACTTGGTGCTGAAGCTACGCTGGTTGCCGTTCTGCTGCTATTTCTTCTGTGAAAGGACTAAGTGCCTCTGTTGTAAGTATTTATCGTTATTTCGTTTTAGTTATGTTTATCAAATTGTCGATTTGTGTACCTCGGCTGATTCTTAGACGAGGATTTATTGCACAAATTAACTTTGGAAATTCTGATGAATTTCTGGGCGTTACACGTACCAACCCCATCTCTGTCGTCCCTCCTCCCCCCTCTGCCTATCGTTGCCGACCGTCGTAACCCGTCACCATCGGCTCCTCGCCCTCACCTCCACCTTCTCCAATCCAATGAGTTTTGTGGCGACACAGGGGTGACGGGGTTGGTGGTCGAGCTTGGCGGCGGTGATGCCAGGCCATGTGCTTGTCAGGTCTTACCGCAGCCAAGTCCTCCTTGGCAGCCATAGATTAGTGGTGGCTCGATTGATGAGCTTTGCAACGGCGGGGGCTACTGGAGCGATGCCGCCACAACTATTGAGCTTAACAACAATGAAGGCGGTGGCCGGGGTCCTTCCATTCGTCGGAGGCAAGTGGCGCAATCTCCCTAGTGCACGCAACAAGGTGTGCCCTCTCTCCCTCCTCTTTCCTTTCGAATGGCCACCGGACCACATATTTTCCCTCATTTCTCCTCAAGCCACACGTGGTTGGCTACTTTGACACCCATGAACTCCCAAACCTCCAGCATGGTACCCGAGTATAGCTAGAGCTTGAGAACACGACGTTGGGCATGCCCTTAGGCCTAGGCTCGATTTATCTGGGTTTATTTGGTCAAATTATAAGCTGAAAAGTTTAATCTTCAATAAATCTAAATAGTTTTTTAGCTTTGTGAACTGCGGCTATGTTTCTATACTTAAAACTATGTCTTAAAAGACACTAACTATTATTTGTATTAGCCTTTTGATTTGAAAGTTAATTTGAATATATTTAAAATTCAAGTAGGATAATATTTTTTGGGTAGAATTTTTTTAACAGAAGGTTTTATGTGAATTTTTTTGGGTATAATTCTTTTATCTAACAAGGGAAATTTCCTGTCACTAGCTAGAAGTTTCGGTACATACCTTGTTTTTTTCATTCACTTGTATCATTTTTTATATACGATGTCTTTTTAGTTTTTTTAAGAGGAAGCTCCTAATTGGCCCTGCCACTTAGTTATCACAACGTAAGAAATAGAGTACTATGTCTATGTTGTACAGGGGCGGATTCAGGTCTAGAGCAGCCAGAGCTCAAGCTATAGACCTAAGATCCAAACTTCACATTAATTTCATATATATTTTATGAAATTTATATGAATTTGCATAGAATTAGAGTAAGACAATAGAATTGAGCCGTAGGCTAGGTATGATTGCTGGGTGGCTCCACCTAAACCATGATTTACTTATTGCATAATATTTTATTATATAATATAGTAATATTCTAGACATCTTCCATCAGTTATACATGATATTAACTAGTAGGAATATAATCATATCGTACTTCAGATTGATATCCATTATCATAAGAAAATATACATATCACACTTTATATAATAATAGTATTTGCTGATTATCTTTCGGGAAAAAAAAGGCTGACTATCGATCTTCTTGGAGAGGAAGTCTACCGAGCCATATCACTATTTTTCGTGGCCCAACGTTTCTCCACCCACAGGAACCTTCTGGAAACCTACGCCCGGTACGCCCTCCCCAGTTCAGCGACGTGGCGCATCGTACGCCGTCCACGTCCCCCTCCCAATTCAAACCGACGGCCCCGATCGGGCACAGCGCCCTGGATGCCCTGCCGAGCCAGTTCTATATAAAGGCGAGAACACCAACTGGCACCACCCATTCCTCGCGTCGCATCGCACTTGTAGCTCTCGCCCCGCATCTCATCCCTCTCTCTCGGTCTCACTTAGTTCGGATCGAGATCGCAATGGGTAACTCCGCCATCTGATCCCTTCATCTGATCTGGTCTTTTGTTTTGTATAGTGTGGTAATTTTTTTCTGATTTTTTCTGGTTGGTTTTGCTTCTGCAGCGAAGATTAAGATCGGGATCAATGGTGAGTTCGTCGCCAGATCTGTATTTTGGGCTGTTTTTGCTGGGTTTTGGAGAGGTTTCTGATGGTTTTTTGGCTGGTTGGGGTTGTAGGGTTCGGGAGGATCGGCAGGCTCGTGGCCAGGGTGGCCCTGCAGAGCGACGATGTCGAGCTCGTCGCCGTCAACGACCCCTTCATCACCACCGACTACATGGTATTGCTCTTGCCTTGCTTTGATCTCATTAGCTCCACTGGTTTGTGGGTTTCAGATCTACTCGACTGATTAGTTAGTGGATTTTACAGTTAGGAGGTTACAGTCAGAGTGTGCTGTTGAGTGTTGACTGGCTTGACCCATCGTATTGATCTATATATGCTATCTTTCTATGACTGCCAATTGTCGTAATTAGATCTATGAGTTGGATTTTGGTTATCAGTGTGTCAACCAGATAGTCATTGATCTGTTCCATCAAATGCATTTGCCCGCACAAAACCATGTAACTCTATTGGATGCTGCGCAATTTCGCACTGCAATTGTACTGCATGGCAGTGTCACTGCTTAGCGCGATCTGTTTGTCATCCTGATCACATCCAGCTGCCTGTTCCCGGTTTTCTATGGTCATAGTGGGTCTTCTAAGATGTTTTATCCTGCTTGTGTAGACAAATGTTTGTGTCCAATCATCTATATCTATACTCTTCTAAAAGAAGGCAATGGTGCAATGGTGGTGGCAGTGAATCTGCCACCCCGACAACTCTACTGTATATTTTTTTACCAACTACTCATTCATGTACTTTAATATTACAAAATAGTTCTTCTACTTATTGGTTCTATTTTATTTTGTCTCTCAAATACATATTTATCATGCAAAGAGATGAATTGTTCTAAAAGCATCATAATTAATTTGTTTCAGACAATACTAGCATACATATAATTTATACTTATCCGTAGCAAAGCATGGGTATTTAGCTAGTCTAGACAAATGCGTGTATCCACATCTAGACGATGTGACTGTAACTTATTTGTTTTGCTTCCTGCAGACATACATGTTCAAGTATGACACTGTGCACGGCCAGTGGAAGCATCACGAGCTTAAGGTGAAGGACTCCAAGACCCTTCTCCTCGGTGAGAAGGAGGTCACTGTGTTTGGCTGCAGGTTTGCCACACTGCTGTCTGATGATATCATGAACAATACAGCATATCGCTCAAACTTAATTTTCTCTGTGCAGGAACCCTGAGGAGATCCCATGGGGTGAGACTGGTGCTGAGTTTGTTGTGGAGTCCACTGGTGTTTTCACCGACAAGGACAAGGCTGCTGCTCACCTGAAGGTATTTTCTGCAAAATACAACGTGTCGCTGTTGGATTGCGCAGTGTCATAACAATTCATACTCGTGACCTCTTATGTGATTCAAATTTACAGGGTGGTGCTAAGAAGGTTGTTATCTCTGCACCCAGCAAGGATGCCCCCATGTTTGTTGTTGGTGTCAATGAGAAGGAGTACAAGCCTGACATCAACATTGTGTCCAATGCTAGCTGCACCACCAACTGCCTTGCTCCACTTGCTAAGGTGCCTTTTGTTAGCAGTTGCGGATTGTGTGGTGATGTAGGAGACTGGTCATCGCTACCAGAAACTTTTGCCTAATTAAATCTTATGCTTGCAGGTTATCAATGACAGATTTGGTATTGTTGAGGGTTTGATGACCACTGTCCATGCAATCACTGGTATGATTTGTATAGGACTTGTTTTGTTCATTAATGTTAACATTTATTTAATGTAACACCCTTGTAATTATCAGCAACTCAGAAGACTGTTGATGGACCCTCGAGCAAGGACTGGAGGGGTGGAAGGGCTGCCAGTTTCAACATCATTCCAAGCAGCACTGGAGCTGCAAAGGTAAACATGAGATTTAATTATCGTCACATATGCTTGGACCAGGACCCATGACAGATTTTTCTCTGCACATCTCTAATGTATAAATGCATTAGTTAGTAATTATTAATTCAGGCTAATTGTTGAAGATTGTTGTAAACTTTAAAACAATGGGTGGGCTCAAAATGTTATAGAATCGAACAATGATTTGGTGATGATGTCTTTGATTGCATTTGTCAGATGTATCTTGTGACTTGTATTCTGCGATATGTAGTATTATCTATTGACATTTGGTGTCTTTTAGATGTCAAACAACACTTTTGAACAGAGTTTTGATTACTTTCAAGTTTCAACTAAGGTTTGAACTATGCCCTCTGTCAAAAGAAAGTTCAAACTACGATATCCTGAAGCAACTGTACTAACTTGGGCACCATATAGCTTCAGTTCTATTTTCAAGTTTTGATCTCAGTGATGTCTCCCAAATGCTTCTTTGTTTGCATCCTGTTCACCTTCAGCATAAACTCTAGAAGTGCAACCCAGTGTGGCAAAGTTGTAAAATTGAAATTTGAAGTCAAATTTTGAGGATTTTGTTCCTTTTCTGGGGATTTTATTAGGCTGTCGGCAAAGTGCTTCCTGCTCTCAATGGAAAGTTGACTGGTATGGCTTTCCGTGTTCCAACTGTGGATGTCTCTGTCGTTGATTTGACTGTCAGGCTTGAGAAGCCAGCTTCCTACGATCAGATTAAGGCTGCTATCAAGTAAGTGTAGTGTAGAAAGTAGAATTGGCCTTATAGTAAATGAAGAGGCCAAATTACTGGTAGCCAGCACATCAAATACTAAGACTAGCATCGATGTTTGTTCTATTTTCCAGGGAGGAGTCTGAGGGGAAACTCAAGGGTATTTTGGGTTATGTTGAGGAGGACCTTGTTTCCACTGACTTCCAGGGCGACAGCAGGTGGAGATCTGTTCAAATTCGTCTTATATTTTGATACTTGGTTACTCGATTCCCCTGACCTCCTTGGTAACTGTGTATAACAGGTCAAGCATCTTCGATGCAAAGGCTGGTATTGCTCTCAATGATAACTTTGTTAAGCTTGTGTCCTGGTACGACAACGAGTGGGGATATAGGTAAGCATTGCTGCGTGCATTATTTATTTTTCAGTTCATGGTCTGGTTTGGTTTGTATCTCCTAGGCTAGCTCTCAGTGAAATGTTTTGCTGGTATTTTTTTTACATGTTTTATGGTAGTTATCTGAACTACATTACTTTGTCAAGTTATTAGACCCCTTATTCTACTGTATTACTGGTTAGCATCACTTGTATCCTGAACACGCCTTGACCTGAACTCATTCCTGGACTGTGGCCTCTTGTGGCTAGTTGGACTCGATCTTAGAGAATGCTGTACTAGTATCGTTTTTGCCTTGCTTTTTCAAATAATTCGTATATACAACCCACTCTTTCTTCTTGGCTTGACTGTTCAAATAATTCGTACATTAACCCACATCTTTATTTCAGCTCTCGAGTTGTTGACCTGATCCGTCACATGTACAACACTCAGTGATCACTCAAAACTTGAAGGTGTTAACTCTTCCGGAGGAAATGGAGTAGAGAACTCCTGAAAATAAGTCGACCTTTTGCGAGTAGTAGAGCTTCGTTAGCTGCTTGTTACTTTGCTTCTCCCCATATGATGTTTTGTTAAAACTCGGTGTAATGTTAACTTGTGTACTTTATCTTAGTACTTTATAAATCTTGGTTTCTGAATTTGAAAGTTATTTGACAAAAGTCCTTGAAGGCTTAGGCAGCATTTTATTCGGCTTCTTCACCCAACTTATAAGCTACACGTAAAACGAGTATATAATTAATTAAGTATTAATTATTAGAAATTTGAAAAATAGATTTATTTGATTTTATAAGATACTTTTATATAAAAAGTTTTTAAAAAAATACTATTTTTATTTTAGAAAACATGCTGACGAAGACTGAGTAGTTCCGAACGGCACTTTTGGCTGCACTGTGGATTGTGGAAGCTCAGTTCACATTCACTGGATTGTAAAAGCTCGGTTCACATTCACGGAGTTGTGTCGCTACTCGCTAGTCGGCGGAATAAATTCACGGAACGGGTTTGCTGAAAGAAAATGTCGCAGTTTTTCCGCTTGATTTCAATCGATTTCTTGTTCGTCTGATCGCTCAAATGCGCATGGTTCTCGTATGGCCGCCGTGTTTTCGTCCTCGTAGACCGTGTTGAGTTGGCTTGCTCTCCGCTCCGACTACACTGCCTCGCCGTGGACTCTGTTCACTGTCGCCTGCGACTGTGGTGCTGCACCACCCTTTCATCTCGAGTTTTTTTTGGGCAAAAAAAGACCTTCTTATCTCGAGTTTTCTTGGGCAAAAAAAAGTGTGGCGTGTTTTCGCCCTATTTTTGGTCTCTCTTCTTGTATCGAGTTAGATCGAGCAGACAAAGTTCGAGTTAGATCGAGCAGGCAAAGTAAGTTGGCAGAGTGAAAAGCTCTTAAAATATTGTATTCCTGCTACGCAGATCAACATTGCAGTGTGGTATGAGTTTGTAAACTCTAGGTTTTTGAAATGGCAATGTGACTTTGATATTATCGAGTAATATATGCCTCTATCATCTCCCCTAAGAATTTTTGTCAGGCATGATCAATTATTTATTTGGATGTGTCATTTATGACGGAGCAAGTTTAGAGTGAGTTTGAGAGTGAGAGGAAGAGAAGATAATGATCACGTAAAACGAAGTAAGCCATTAGCATATAATTAATTAATTATTAATTATTTTAAATTTGGAAAATAAATTAATATAAATTTTTAAAGCAACTTGAAAATTTTTATAAAAAACGTACAATTTAGTACTTCGAGAAACGTGCTCACAAAAGATAAATAAAGTTTTTCCCTATCAGTAGATTCAAACTCACTCTTAGCCGTCTCACTCAAACTCACAATAGGCATGTTAAGTTCATGCTTCCCGTTTTTAGCGCTGCATCACAATATCACATCAAATCAAAGCAGTAGTGAGCAGAAGCTGAGGCCGAAGAGTACAAAGGACTGTTCGAATTGATTTATTATATCGGCTTACAAGACGCACGGAAACGAGAAATATTACTAGCATATGATTAATTAAATATTAATTATTAGAAATTTTAAAAATAGATTTATTTGATTATTTAGAAATAATTTTATATATAAAGTTTTTTAAAAAACCATACCGTTTTATTTTTTGAAAAGCGTGCTAACAGAAACCGAAGGAAAAGCTAAAAGCAATAAGACAGAAGCATACACCATGTAACAAAACTCAAAATTTTGAGGTGCCATTTGAAATGGCTTGAAGCTTCTAACTTCTACCTCGGTTTTCGTTAACACGTTTCCTAAAACGTAAAACGGTTTTTTTTATAAAAACTTTCTATATGAATGCATCTCTAAAAAAATCAAATAGATCAATTTTTATGTTTTAAATAGTTAATAATTAATTAATTATATATTAATAATATTTTTTATTTTACGTGTGACTTATAAGCCTGACTGCTGTGCTTCTTTACTTTCAGCATCGCTTCAGCAAGAAGTTTACACGGTGAGTGCAGTACGGTACGCAGTAAGCTGGAAGCCTGGAGCGGCGCAAGTGGGGGCCTTCATTCTTCGCGTCTCATTTGAAACAAAGGGTTTATAAAAAAAATTTATAGAATTTAAATCCTATAAAAAATTTTCCTATTTGGCCTTTGCAACAAAGAATTGGAGCCTTTTCAAATCCTATAAAATTCCTGACAAATGACTCAATTTATGTAGATTTTGAAAGAAAGCTCTAAGTTTTTGAAAAATTTTCTTTGAGTCCCTCTCTTATTTGATTCCTGTGTTTTTTCAACTAAGGAATAATGCACCACATGCAATTCAATCAAACAACTATAAAAAATGTAAAAAAAGAAGACAAAATCGACAATGTAACAAAGAAGACAAAATCGCAAAAGCAACATTCTAACCTTAAGCAGTTCCAGTGTGCGGATATCTGAATCTATATCAAAATCAGATTTGTTGAGCAGTTTCTCTGCCAGCATTACACGGTATTCATTGACTAGTTGGTCCTTTGACCCAATTATACTAACTATTAGTCCAAGGATATCAATTTTCCTTCTATTCCTGCTGCCTTTTAATGGGTCGCTTCCACAGGATCAGATTCCCAGCTGCAAAAGTTGGAATCACAATTGTAGCAGTTCTATTAATGCCTCCTGCCTCAAAGGAGCAAATATTTCTTATAAGTCAAGAAAGAAAGGGCAAGTATACCTTTCAGCATTATGCCATGCTTGCTTCTCATCAATGTTTGTATGGTCATCATAATCAACATTTTCCTGGTTTTCAGCATCTCTGTTCAACTCTTCCAGAAGATTATCCCCAGCATTTCCTGTTCCATTTGTGTTTCCAGATCCATCGGTGAGCATTGTCACTATGCATTTGATGGTGTCTTTTCTACCTCTCAGGTAATCCCTAATTGGTTCACCTACTACTTCCAAGAAGACACCAGTGGGGTCAATCGTGCGTAATGCCTTGATAGTGGACACGTACTGGTGTAATATATCATTGGTTGAGGCACCAGCTGTCAGAAGGCGATATCTCAATGATGAGATAAACGAGTCAACAAGTTTAGAATGTTGACCCGTGTACTCCAAACACTGTTTTAGGTCTTCAATGGCAGGAAAGCTTCATCAGTGCCCAAAAAAATCCAGAACACATACATCATAAAATAACATTAAAATTAATATATTATAGAAGAAAACCATGAGCAGCTCAGAAGTTTGAGACGGACATGTAAACAGACTTGGTTAAACTAAACATGAAAAACATAGTATGACACGTGAAAGGAAATTCAGCTGTTTGATTCAATGACAGTAAAATATTCATTGATCATAAAAAGAGACAATGAAAAAAGCAGCAACTGCATGGATTACTTCATGGTATATAAGCAAAGTATACTAGATCTCCCTCGGATAAACGAGGATCGCCCAGGGATATTAACCATTATGTGCATAGGACATTGCAAATGTTGCCCAATAAACAAGTAACCAAAACTTCATGCACTTATACGCTTTACACTGTAAAGAAAATTACTAATGCATAACAAAAGTCAGAAATGGTAGTTGGATATTCGATGCCCATTTTAAATGCTCAACAGCAGCATATAGGGGGAAATGACTAACCTCTCAGGGTAATCAACAATTAAAGTTTGCCAATTGGTAAGTCCTGCAAGGTTTCCAAAGCAAAATACTCAAGACGCATGTGCCATCTCACAAGGGCTTCAGAAGGCCAATCCCAGGGAAGGAAGAAGGGCGTGAGGCCAAGGGTGATTTGAGACCAGATGATACACTATCATTGTGGACAGAGTGCCCCAGATATGTCAATAGAGCATGCAAAAATTTAAGAGGGACAGCCTGACAAGAACCAGAAGTACTGTCAGCAAATTCTGCTAAGCAGCATTAACAGATGAAGTCTATAAGCACATGGAAACAGCATGTTCAACTAGCAAAGAATGGTTGGAGAAAAATGTTAATAACTGGTATTCGATGTACTTATAGAACTGGTTAAGAAAGGTATTAATCAAACTTGAAACGTAGAATAAATTTGATATAGACAGGGATGATGCTTCTGAATGAATGACTGCAAAATGGGGATAAGAAGGGGTACCTGAATCCACTTTTTGACACACCCAAGAACAGAAATTCTATAATCATCACCAGCTAGTTCATGAACTTTAGACTGCAATATGAGAGTGCGAGTTCAATCAGAATGATGGCAGAAATTCAAGGCTATCAGTGTCAAAATAACAAACGCAGTATGTGTTCGGTATGCGGTATGTGTTAGGTAGTAGGTAAAGAAGTAAGTCGAACCTTTAAAAGCCAGATTATTGCAGAAGAGTATGCATCCTCAGTCATTGATGTAAAACCAAGATATCTTAGATCACGAACAACGTTTCCAATTGTCTTGACCAAATTTCTACTCTCTGAAATCACAGGCTCTTGACCATCAATATCCATTTCAGAATGCCAAGCAAAGGTAGTGCACCTTTCAAGAAGTTCATGATTGCCAAATGGATCACTCCCATCAGATCCAGCCATCATGGTATTTAATTCTTCCAATTTCTTCTTGAAATAGGCATTTAATATCTCTACAAATCAGTAGAAACAGAAATTACAAGTTTGAGTAACAATTGTAAAGTTTCATCAAAATGTACTCGTAAGTATAGTAGCTTCTACATGGATTAATTAGTAACATCAAGAACACATCTAGTAAAGCATTCTTGAATTAATTGTGTTAGTGGATGTGCAACAAGCATGCTGTACTCTCTGGCAACTAACAAATGATTACTGTAGCTGATTTTATCACAGTTAGGACAGACAATAGGAGATGCTTTGATCAATCCAAGAAATCCTGTAAAGTAACTTTAGAAAAAAGCAAAAAAAGACGGCAACAACCCATGTGGAAGATGTGTAAGCATGCTACATTAATAGAAATATTTTTGGATTGTCCAATGCTTCCTAATGGTTATTTCACTGATGCTAATCATTTCAATCCAAATTCTCAATATAAGATTCACTTGGCAGTTTCATCCATATTCTAACTCCTTGGCCTAACAAATAACGATGAGTGATTAGTCAGATGGCGTAGCTGCGTAATGCAATACCCCCAGATGACAGGACCAAAGGAGCAAAGAATAGAAAGAACAAACTTTCGAAAAGCATTAATTTCTTATCCAAATGCGCCAAAAAAAGTAAAAGTAGAACCAACTGGGATTCATCCATGTGTAGCTCTATAAGTTTTAACACTACCAATTGAGTCCACCCCTCTCTATGAAAAGACCACACAAATTCTAGAAGAATTAACACATAGGAGACAACACAATGCTCCAGTTTAGCCAAAGATGATCTAACGATCATTGTAAGATCAGGTGTTCTCACAACAGGAAACTGATACTTAGAAAACTGAAAATATAATATTGTGTTTTGCCATGCATCGTACCCTTCATAATTCTAAGAAAGAAAAGCAGAGAAACAATAACCAATGCACAAGGTTCATAAATGGAAACCACTGTAGCCAATAGAGCATTGACTCAGTGCAAAACGCAAGTATTGACTAACTGTCAGATGGAAGACTTTTCTGACAGTAAAACATGGTGAAAAAGATGCTAACCAGGAAAGTACAATGGAAGTGTTGTCAGAAGTACTGAAGATACCATTAGCTGGTACCTAGGCATTAAGCTGGAACTACAATCCAGTGCTTTAGATATTCTGTTCGGTGTCCTATCCTCATAAGATTGTAAAGAATGAACTAGAGCCAGAACACATTTTTCCTGGTAACTCTTTTCCAAGCATATGTCCTCCAATGCTCTACTTAAAACCTCCTCAGGCCAGTTTTCTTGAACCTGAAAAAAAATCATGCGTTAAGAAATCGTGCTATTGTAAAATGTCAACTAATATAAATTAGGTAGCACAATTGTTCTGCTAGACATTTTAATGACTAGTTTCAAATTATGCAACAACAGTACTGACAAATCACTGAAGGTAAGTGTCTTTCAAATATTTGCATTGCTGGGAGGGTTTTATGATTTCATCTTCCAGTATTAAACAGTGTATTTTTGTTTCTTGATACAACATATGCAAGATATTACATCCTGGAAATGCGAAAAGACATAATCAGAATTGAACCAGGCAAGACGTCATCTCTGCCAAAAAAAAAAAAGAAATCCACAAGCTGACACAAATGTATGAACAAACAAACAATGAACTATACCGATAACTTACACAGAAGTTAATTCTTTCTACTGCAGAGGAACTGCAATAAGGATGAAACTGCTGCCAGAACTTCTTGACTGCATTGCTTCTAAATATTTCCTGCATCAATAAGGACAGGCTGAATACGGAAATTGAGTGCAAATAAAAAACTTCGAATACCATTCAATAAATACTAATGCAAGTAAAGAGCTTTAAACAGTCAGCAGACTTGCACCAACTAACATGGCATCTTTGGATTAGGATACTCTTGTTATATATGTGTACAAGAGCTAATTCACCTAAAAATTAAGGACTGACAAAGGTAAGTAAAAGAACAAGACATTACAATTGCAAACCCCACTTGAAGACCTGTGGCGGTCTATCACTGATGATGCTGAAATAACAACAAAAACAAGTGTTGTAGACACACTAGCAAATAGTAGATACTTTCTCCTAAACAGTAGGAGGCTCTGGCCATCTGGCATATGACCACCCTATGACTGCCATTGTGGCCATCTCTTCCTACTTTTAACCACGTCATGCACAGATATAAGGGTTCACCAAAACCTGGAGAGATGAAAGAAGGGAATCCAGAGAAGGAATAGTGAAGTCTTGATATTAACAGAGAACGAGCTAAAAGTCCTACTACCGCTACCCCATATTTCCATAGTTTGTGGCATGGTTCAAGCCTTGAAGGTCTATAGCCAAGCTTATTACGGACAGATTGCACTTCAGTACTTGGTAATTTGGGTCAGATAATGGCAAAATCAATTGTCAGTTCCAAAAGGTTAAAGAGCAGAGAATTTCCCTTATCAGAGCAACCACAATGCGCAGCTTCATACATGGTCATATAACTACACCAGTGGTTCTCACACTCTTAAGTATAATCCCCAAAAGGGAAACTTCTGTTGTGCCAAATGGATGGTTACCAACAAAATGAAACAGCATATTATTCTCAAAGTTAACCCAAATTAACGAAGATTTCAATCAAATGATAGGCAAGTTACTTACTAAGTGATTTCAATTGCATTATTAGGTTTCTTATCCGTAGAGAAACACCTGGGGGTCTTCCGGCTAGTACCACAAGATGGTGGGCTAGCCAGTCCGGGTTCGAAGCCTCACTCCCCTTAATAAATTTTGATATAAGAGCCCTTCCTCTTATATCCAATGTTTCTTATCCGTGTACTTTAGAGTCACAACATTTGTGCATATGAACAGAAAAATGAATGTTCTATTCGTTTGTAAATGTTATCCAAATTCAATTAGTGAGGGTTTAGAGCATTTCTTATCCGTGTACTTTAGAGTCACAACATTTGTGCGTACGAGTAAGGGTTACATATTGCAAACAAAATAAATAGGAAAAAGTTTACTTTACCCTCTGGAATTCTACCCCCTAAAATATGAAAACCGGCTTAAATAACCCCCTAGGGTTATCATCTGTCATTATCTCTTTCATGGTCCACGTGACAAAAACCACCGTCATATCATTATCTATATTGTAAAATCACTTATAAAACTACTCTAAATTGTCATTTAAGCCGGTTTTCATCTTTCAGGGGTTGAATATCCGGTTTCATAGTTCAGATCAACCTCAATACTACTTTAGGGGGTGAATTCCAAATAAATACTTTGATGTTTGCATTACATTCGTAGCTTCATAATGATGGATACACTTAACACGCTACGTGAACAGCCATCGGTCTTCTTCTTAGAACCATAGGCCCTTCCGAAAGGTCAATACTAATTTTCAAAAACAAAAGACAGCTAAACTAAATTCTTCATCCGAGCAACGATTCCTATCGCGTATTTTTACTAGGTCATTGTCACAAACACGCGAGAGGGCCCATGATCTCAAGCCTGTACTCCCTCCGCTATGCCATCTGAAATTCAGGATAAGCATTCTCACAAACACTAAAGTTGTATAAATTTATAACTAAAGTTACGCGTTATCGATAATATTTACAACAAGTTAAAAGTGCAACTTAAAACTTACTTCCTGTCCTGAATCTCAAAGTTTCATCTAATGGCTAGTATTGTTGTTTGACAGAATCCAAAAAATTAAACATTTGATTAATAGCAAATCTAGTACCACACAAAGGGTGTTTTTTTAAGATAAAAGAATAAAATATTCTTATCTTTTTTTCAAAGAAACTATATCCAATTATTACATTGGTAGCACCTTAATCGTGCAGTTACAATCCATCATGAAAAAAACTGAAAGATTATTAACTCAAAAGACAGTGGTATCACAGCCGTTCTCTTCCTCTCCAACCAACGTACTTCTCCATATAAAAAGACACCTTTTGTTCTTACAAATAAACCCTATAAAACCACCGTTTTCTTATAAATTCTATTACGATGCACAGACATGACACAGTATTACTAAGCTTTCATCAATTGAAACGGTATCTAAGCTACTCTCGCGTAGGGGCTAAACTTGTTTAGGGGCAATTAAAGCGTTTGAGATCCATGAACGAGTATTTGGTTTACTCTTCCTCAGTCTTCCTCAAGCCTTCAGAGAGACCAGGGCGGGGACAATGGAAGAAAAGGGCAGGCAGAAGTGGTTCGAAACTTTTCGTTGCACCGTGCACTGTGTGTCTGAGAATGAAAGCTGGATGGTAGACGCGGGTTTTGTTCTGGGAGCTATTTTGGCGGACCTTGATCAAAATTCAAAAGTCCATCCCGCCCAACTATTGACTATTGAAATAGGAATAGGTCGAAAGACAATTTGCTCAATTGTTTGCTTTCAGTTCAAGCCGTTGCGAAAAAATTAATTTTTAAATTTACTTTTAGAGTTTTTTTATCGTAGATTGTTTTCCAGCATTTGTGTCTAATTTTGAGGCATATTTTCGTATATTTTATATCTCATCTGTATAAAAATATAATATGTTTATGTTATTGACATGGTCTCTAACAATATAATATACTTGGACCGTTAATTACATTTTGTAATGCATTATTAACAACTATGAAATAACATCATATAAAATTATTTTCAAATTCAAATATAATAATAGCACATATGTAATAAAAATATATTATTAGTTTAACAATTAGTAAAACACTATAAATATTAACTTTAAGGAAAACAAAGATGTCTTATATTTTTATATTTTTATGAGTATTTTTTATCATTGTGATTAGATCTCTATCATTGTGCTTAGAACTTCAAGTTTTGCTTGCAATTAGCATCACGTTGAACAATTTTTTCTCTCTCAATTTCTCAAGAGTCAACAGGCATTCCATCAAATTTCTCAAATTTCCCTCCAGTTCCCGACTCCTTGCCCTTTCTCCTCCCTCGTCGGCCCCGCGGCCCGCGCCACAAGCTCAGCCGCAGCCGCGCCCGCCGCCTCCAGAGATGTACTCCCCGCCCCACGCCGCCGACTCCGACTCCGAGGGCTCCCTCCTCTCCGACGTCTCCGCCTCCCCGCCACGCCGCCGCTCACCGCCTCGTCCGGCTCCGCCCAAGCACCGTCCTAGGCCCGCCTCCACCTTAACGCCCAAACCCAAGCTCAAGCCCACGCCATCCGCTACCTCTGCCTCCGCCCCGCCGCCTACGCTCCGCGCCGCCGCGCTCTCCGACCCGCACGGCCTCGCCGCGCGCATCGCCCCAGGCTTCGCTCTCACCGCTGCCTCCAGCACGGTCTCCTCGTCCTCCTTCCGCCGTCTCGTCCAGTCGCGCAACCCCTCCTTCGATCCGGCCACCGCCTTCACGGCTCCCGCCTCCGCCCCCTCCGAGGTACCAACCGCCGCGCCGTGCCTGTCCCCGGCCGCCACCGAGGCGCCGCCGCAGGCCAGGCCCAAGCGGGTGCACCCCAACTCGGTGTCGGAGGTACCGGCCGCGGCGGCGGCGGAGCAGCCAAAGCGACCAAGAGGGGGATCCGAGGGCAACTTCGTGCGGCTCAACATCAACGGGTACGGCCGGAGGAGGACGTTCAAGAATGCGCAGGCCAGGCGCTCGACGAAATGCCGCTCCTGGCGGCGGCAACGTGCCGCCGGTGCAATGCCCCGGGCTCAGGGCGACGAGGAAGGGGATTTCGTGTCGGAGGCCCTGCTGGAGCGGGAGAAGAAGGCAGCTAGCGAAAGTGTTCTGGAGGCTGTCGAGACTGTGAGAGAGGACCCCTCTGAGCAAAATCTCATGAGCTTGCTGAAGGCAACATATGGGTACGATTCGTTCCGTGAGGGGCAGCTTGAGGCGATCCAGAATGTTGTTGCAGGGGAATCAACAATGCTTGTGCTGCCCACTGGTGCGGGCAAGTCACTATGCTATCAGGTATGTTGCACAATTTGAGCTATTGAGTTTATATTGGTCAGTGCTGAAAAGTTGATGATGCTAATTTTCAGGTGCCTGCAATGATTTTGCCTGGACTGACGCTGGTAGTGAGTCCACTGCTTTCCTTGATGGTTGATCAACTGAGGAAGCTCCCTGCATTTCTGCCAGGCGGCCTTCTTGCGAGCAGTCAGGTAAAGGCAAAATGTTTACATTTGCTGCTAGTTATACTCATTCTTGTTTTGACTATTGTATAACATTATTTCATTTATCCAGACATCTGATGAGTTTCATGATACACTACAAAGGCTGCGTGCAGGGGAAATAAAGGTACAGTTTTCTTAATCTTGTTCCTGGGCGATCAGTATAAGCATTCTCCAGTGAATACAGTCTTGATGCTGCCTTATCTAGAGAACATTTCCTGATTATCTTCATCAATTCTTTCAATGTGGCATTTTTCTTGGTGAAGTAACTGGAGCATGAATCATAAGAAGAACCAATGTTTTTTTTTGTGCATCAATATTTTGCTCTAGCGTTATTGGTGTGCAATTTGCTGGAGTATGCTGAGGTTCTTTGTTTTTTTGAATCAGGTGCTTTTTGTTTCCCCTGAGAGGTTCTTGAATGAAGAATTTCTCCTGATACTCAGGGACGCACTACCAATATCTCTTGTGGCAATTGATGAAGCTCATTGCATTTCTGAATGGTGAGCTGATATATTTTTAGTTCAGTTGAGAACACATGATATATCTTTACAGTTGGTACTATGTTATAACTTTTTTGCTCACATCATTTTTGTGATACATTCTATTAATGGTACCATTTTTTTCTTTTCCTAGTTTATTATGCACTTGCTGGTGTAGTGTTAGTACGGCTATATAGCTAAGTTTTTAACTTATTCCTGACTGAATGTACAGGTCTTATAATTTTAGACCTTCATATCTGAGGCTTCGAGCATCACTGCTTTGGAGAAAGCTCAACGTTCAATGTATTCTTGCAATGACTGCAACTGCAACAACCCAAACCTTGGAGGAGATAATGAATGCCTTAGAAATACCATCTGGTAATCTCATTCAAACGTCTCAAATAAGGGAAAATCTACAGCTGTCTATCAGCATAAGTGATAACAGGTAGGCCACTTTTCTTCGCATTCTTGAACTCAACCAGAATCAGTTTAATATGTATTTACATGTGAAAGGAGGTATGCTATCTGATTTTCAAGAACATTTACACATATGCAGACTAAAGGATTTGATGTTGTTATTGAAATCTCTCCCTTTTGTTGACATGAGAAGTATTATTGTCTATTGCAAGTTTCAGGTTAGGCTTTTTCATGCCCTAATGATGGTCCACACATCTGTCCATGTACCTAAATTTGAATGCAGTATGTGAAGATTTGACCGCTTTTTAAATTATTGTGAACAGGCAGAAACTGACTTCGTCTCTAAGTACTTGTGTGATAACAACATTACTGCCAAGGTTAACATTAATCTTTAGCTTGTTATAAATTTGCTGCACGTATTTTAATTTCATATTCAATTGTTCTATAGAGCTACCATAGTGGACTTCTGATGAAGAACAGGAGCCGTGTACAGGAGCTTTTTTGCTCTAACAAAATAAGAGTGGTATGTGGTTTGCTTGTCTACTTCTTTGGCACGACCTTTTGTCATCAAATGCATTATGTAGGACTAGATGTCTAACATTGTTTTCTCCATCCTGGAGCAAAGGTTGTTGCAACTGTGGCGTTTGGCATGGGTCTTGACAAGAGTGATGTCGAAGGGGTATGGATATACATACATTATTATGTTCACTCATGCAGACTCTAGCTCATAACAAAGCATAACTAAATTATGTTAATGGACTGAGTCAAGCATTCCACCCTTAAAGGTGATTCACTATAGTCTGCCAGAAAGCTTAGAGGAATACATCCAGGAAACTGGCCGTGCTGGAAGGGATGGACGGTTATCACACTGTCATATGCTTCTTGATTCAGCAACATTCTATAAGATCCGTAGTCTTTCACACAGGTGAATCTTTTTTTTTTAATCTACATGCTCTGTCTGCCATAATCTCCCTATAATTTGACCCTGAGCAACCTTTTCTTGGCAGTGATGGTGTTGATGAATATGCAATGAGCAAATTTCTTTACCAGATATTTTCCTCTGAAAACACAACAGGGTGCATTTGTTCCTTGGTTAGAGAGTTGACCTCACGCAAGTTTGATATAAAGGAAGAGGTTTGCACCCACCTCCTTCTTCAGACCAGTATGCACCTAGTTTCTTATGTCATGCACTCATCCTACCACCTGCATAGGCCTAGTTTGCTCGTGCTATGTTGTACCGAATGAGTCCAATGGATATCAATCTTTTGGGTAGATCTGGTTGATGGCTGTTAGCTGTGCTTTGTAAGAATTTGCCAACGTCACTAAATTTTATTTCTTATCTCAAATGATGGCTTTATACCTGTATTAGTAGATGGGCTGTCTAGCATTCAATTGTTCAGAACATTACAGAAAAAATTTGCAGTATCCTGTCCCAAGAAGATTCCAGTGTTGTTTACGGCAGCTGTTTCCACGTGCTATTGATCTTCTCTCCAGTCAAAACCACATTGTCACCCCATGTAATGGGAATCAGCTATAATGCATTTGGATGCTCATGAATACTACAAAAGAATATTATTTTATAGACTATCCTCTGAAGCCATTAAACAGTGTTATTCCCCTCATTTTTAAATATATATTGGTAGGTTTAGTAATTCACCCTTCCCACTAATATCTTCATGCACTTCTCTTTTTTTTACACTTACCTCAATGTCTTTTAGTTCCTGAATAACTGGAATTTTCAGATTCAATGATCTTGTCTTCTTATTTTTCTAACAATGCAGGTGCTTTTGACAATTCTCACACAGCTGGAAATTGGTGATCAGCAATACATCCGTTTACTTCCTCAGTTCAATGTTACCTGCACACTGTATTTTCACAAGGTATGCCACAGGCTTTTCCAGTGATCTGAACCTCTTTTGGTTTGTGTATAAGTCCAAAGTCTGGTCGAGGACCTTGGTGTTTGTCCAGCAATGATGAGGATCTTAATTGTTCAGGAGGCTCTTAATTACCATGTCTCTTCACTTAAAAAATTACATGGATTTACCATGTTCATCGTTATTTTGTCAAGCTAACATTCCTTTTTCTTTCACCTCTTGATCATTGGATTACATTGATGCAGACATCACCACAACTGCTTGCTGACAAGGATATACTGATTAGATCGGTTTTAAATAGGTATACAGACTACCAGGTTTTGTCTCCAAATTTTTCTCTGAACCTGCTACACATTTCTAAGACACCGACTCTGAATTGATGGAAAAAGCAGATCAGAGATGAAGGATGGACATTATGTCTTTGACATACCAAGAATAGCTAATGATCTGAAGATCACTATGAATGAAGTGTTTGATCACCTGCATAAACTAAAGGTATGCCTGAACCTAGTAATCATTGTTGTAACCCTTTTTTTTCTGAATAAGCTAGAATGTTGAATGTGTTGTTTGGATTGCATCATCTGTTGCAACTTTTTTTGAGAGAAAGGGCAGGAGCTCTGCCTGGTGTGTTAAAGCTTCATCTGCTTCAACTGAGTAGCAACTCATTGTTGCTAGTTGCTATATCCAATGCTATTTTAACCTTTAGTTTAGTCTATTACTCCCTCTGTCCCATAATATAAGGGATCCAAGGATTCAAATTTGTTCCAAAAATATAAGAGATTCTAAAGTACTACTTCCCCTACTCAACCACCCCTCATTTAATTTTCACCCAATCTTACCCACAACCACCTTCCCACTCCCCACATACCCCTCATTTAATGAGGGGCATTGTAGTCTTTATCCTTCCTCATTAATCTGTCCAAAAAAAACCTAGAATCCCTTATATTATGGGACGGAGGGAGTATTACTTGTTTATTTACTTGTTGCTTACATATGTTCTAGCAAACTCTACCATTATCACTCTTGCTCTAAGAGTTGTCTTAGACTTGTGGTTATTGCTGTTCTTATGGAGAAGATATGATAATCACGTAGTGCAGGCTTGTAGCCTGGTTGTGATGAAACCATTGACCATTTTTATTTTCTTTGATTGTGTTGCGAATATGTATGTGTTGAAAAGCCTTAAACTTTCTATCTTCCTCTGTTAATCAGTTTTCAGGAGAAATTTCATTTGAATTGAAAGATCCTGCCTACTGTTATGTGATCTTGTGGAGGCCAGATAACTTCAATGCTCTTTCAGCGAATCTCACAAAATGGCTTTCTGAAGTAGAAAGTTCAAAGGTGCTTCTTTGCCTCTTCTGAGTATTCATTTTGCTTCATATTGTAAACGCCGATCTTCAGTACATAAGTTATGTTTTCTTTTCTGCGGATAATAAGCTGTTGTATAAATGAAAGTTTGGTATGAGGACTGCTGTAAAAATGGTCTTGATTATTTATTTTGAGCAAGAAAGCAAATTCAATTAAAGTTGAGTAAAAAGGAAGTTTGAAGTACTAAATTGTGGAGTCTGCTGTTCAAACAGATCAGGAAGTTAGATGCTATGTTTGCTCTTGCGAACTTTGCTGTCAAAGGGTGTAAAAGGACTGGTGGGTGCTCTGGTTCGCAGCACACTCCGTGCATTCAAAAGAAGATTATGGAGTACTTCAGCAAGGACGATGGCACATCAGAGAATGACTGCCACGCTCAGCTGCAGAAGAGCAGGTTTCTGTACTCTTTTCCAGATAGAACTTAAGAGAGCAACTTGCCATTTGTTTCCTGTGATGTTTCAATCTGAATTTTCACGGACTAAAACATTTCATTTTACTTTTTGCAGCCCATTCTTGCAAGCCGATATAAAGGTAAGCACTAATGATGTGATACATTTCCCTTGTGATTTTGTTCGATGCTATTGTTCTGATGTATCTCCACCATACTGCTAGGTGTTTATTCAAAGCAACTCATTCGCAAAATTCACCCCGAGGGCTGTTGCGAGGATTATGCATGGCATCTCGAGTCCTGCTTTTCCCTCTGCCACTTGGTCCAAAAATCACTTCTGGTCTGTCTCTCTGGCTGCCTTTTATTATATCTGTTCATATATTTCCCCTGCCGCCTATTTACCTGACAGGGTGAATCTTTTCTATCAGGGGCCGTTATGTTGAGGTTGATTTTTCATTGGTCATGGAAGCAGCCAAAGCTGAACTGGTTAAACTTGTTGGAAAAGGAGAATAGTCCTAGTAGTTGGTGATCAAGAACAGTTCTTGCCCCCAGCTACCTGTACATACTCGTAAGCTTGCAAGTGACTGCAGCCACCAAATCAAATAGTATGCATCTGACATAGGTCTGCGCCCACTTCCCTGCTTGTAGTCCCAGACGTCCATTGTCGTACGCTTGATGAGTATTGACACCGATTGCCATTGTTTCTTCAACTTGTACAGGCACGTAAAGAAGTTACGTTGCTACTCTATAGCAAGCATGAAGCATCCTCCTGCAGAGGCGTGAAAGTATATGTTACCCTATCCAAGCAATGCTTTCTCGTCAAGCTGGCTGAGAGGCCTTTGCCGTATAAGACGGGTAAATTGAGGGTGCTAGCACTGCTGCATGAAGACTGAAGAGAATAATTCCCGCTCGGCTGAAGTATCTCAGAAGCAACAGTCAGAAGCGGAGCCATGCTTGTACGAATATTTTTTATTTTTATATTTTTTTAATAAAATATTTACAAAATTATATCTTTATTTCAAAAATTTACAAAAATATATTCCCAACGCCCTTCAGGAGGGTGTTTTCTAAAAATCGCCCTCCTAAAGGGTGATTTGATGACGTGTCTGACGGCTGTAGTTTAGGTGGCTGACGGCTGTCAGCACTTTTATAGGCGGCTCCTTGGCTCTCTAAAAACCGCTCTCTACGAGGGCGGCAAAAGAGCCGCCTGTAAAATAGGGCTATTTTACCGGCGGCTCTTTTGCCGCCCTCCTAGAGGACGGTTTTTGGGTGGCTAGGGGGCTGTTTGTAAAATGGCCACTTTGTTTTTTTTCTTTTTTTTGATATTTTTTTCTCAACTAGGAACTCGAGAATAGTAAAACCTCATGAAGTTGTAGCTCAAACCGATGTAAGATGTGGCCTGTAGAAAATTGTGAGCGTGTTTTAAAAACCGTGCTAAAATTTCGGACCTTGAAAACTCAATCTTCCTAATCGAATTTCGCAAAAAATTTTCGGACAAATCCGACGAAGTAGGGAGAAGCGGATGTAAAATTGTCTGTAGATATCCGTAGAGTACTTATTTGTCCGATTTTAAGATTGTATGTGAAAGTTATGACTGTTTTAAGGTAGGTAACGTACGTTAAGGAGAAATAGGCATAACTTTCAAGCGGTTCTGTACTCGGTTGAACGGTTCTGTACCCATTTGGTCCAACCAGATTGAGACAGTCGGTCCGACTGTCATCCTCTTAGAACTGTTGGGCAGTTCTGTACCGCTCTCATTTTGTAGGCGACCTTCTGGTTGTCCAAAAACCTATGTGCCGGTCATTTTGCATGTGGCCTCCTAGTCATTAAAAAATCGCCCTCTAGGAGGATGGCAAGGGGGCTGTCCGTAAAAGCATCGGCTCCACGGCCGATATTTTTTCAGGCGGCCCCTTGCCGCCCTCCTAGAGGGCTATTTTTTAATGGTCAAGAGGTCGTCTGTAAAAGTACAGACGGCTGTCGGCCGTCGCTCTTGGAAAGACGTTTTAAAAAAAACATCCTTCCAGAGAGCGTTGGGAGTATATTTTTTATAAAATTTTAAAATGAAGGTGTATTTTTATAAATATTTTATTAAAACAATATAAAAATAAAAAAAATTCTGCTTGTACAGACAATAACACTTGGCCCATGTCTAATTTTCACCCTCCTTTTTCTTTCGAAGTGAGAATCAAAATCAATTGTTCGACGGGAGCGTGAAGTGTCACAGCCAAGCAGTGGAAACCGTGATTGCCACTGCAGTGTCCTCTCGTCAGCGTTGCGTAGACCCAGTTGTGTTGACGTATCAACTGGAAAAATAATCTCCCCAAACCCCCAGGTGGCCAGGCCAGGTATATATGTGTTTCTTCTGATCTCCTGTTCTCCTGTGCTTATCATGCCCTGAATGCGACGCTAGTTAGCAGCGGCCAAATTGCCAGTTTTACGGTGGTTTGCGTGCTACTACTGTAGCATATGCCATTGCCATGGGGCGCCCCCATGTGCGTGGAGCGCGAGCCATTCTCGCGCTGGCGCTCTGGGAGGCGGGGCATGCGGTACGTACCGGGACCTGGCGCGCGTTGCAGTGATTGATTGCTCGTCGCTTCGCTGGATCGGTGTCGTAGAGTCTGATTGCGTACTTCAATCAGTAGCCGGTGACCTGGTACATGCAGTGGCGGGTCCACGCCCCGGCCATCCTGGATGGCTGTCCGAGCTTATCGACTAGTGATCTATTAAAATTCTATATAATTTTTATAATAAATAATAGCTATACTTAAGTTTGTTTGGACTCTAAAGTTTTTAAATCCATCACTAGATACATGTTATGGCTATAGCCGTGACACTACATGTATAACTGTTTATCTATATGTATAACTGTTTATCTATATGTGACGAATTGACGAAGTATGGACGTAGGCGATGAGTTTGCCTCAAAATAATCCCTGGATTGTGAATGGCCGTGGCTTGGAGGTGACCTCCTGTAGTCTATAATCTGTCGCTGGAGAGGGGTAGCACCGACATACCAGGCTGACACGGCAATGTATTTTTAGCATTAAGCCATGTGTTAGCAGGTTAATGTTGGGATTAAAACTGCTGAAAACGAGGTCTCAGTTGCCTTGGAAAGATACTCTAGATCTATTTGCTGAAGTACAGCGACGTCTAGGGGGGCAATAAGGCATATTCGGCGGCTACAACCTGGCGACCGGAAGCATATGCGGCCTCCTGTCCAGTGACTGCCTAACAGGTCAATGATCTTTTAAACTAGCCTAAATAAGACCATGGAAATGTTATTTGCTAAGAGCAACTTTAAAAGCCTATTTAAATTTAGCTCTCTAAATGGTCATATGGCTAGCCAGCTATAATATTTTTTCTCTAAATTTTCTGTTCACTTCAGAATTCTTTTCATATCCTACTCTCTAAATTTTATGGACTCTATATATCAGTGCCTATTACACACATCTCTCTTCTTTCACTTTCTCTCCCACCAAACCTCTCCATGGATGCGGGGGGAGGCGCGTGGCCGACGGCCCTGGGGGAGGTGCGGCAGTGCGTGGCCGGCCGAGGGGGTAGGCCGGCACGTGGGGGATGGCTCGTGCTGGAGTAGATCCCGCCGGCATCCTGTTGCTTCGTCCTGCGAAAAGAGGAGTCAGCGTGCGCGCGAGAAGAGGAGTCCCGTGGGTCCCACAAATGGCCAGCCCTTTTGGTTGGTTAGATTTGGCCAGCTAGAGAACCCATGTGGCTAACCAGATGGCTTGGCAAGCCAAATGGCAAGACTTTGAAGCTCTGTTTTTATGCGAAATTGCTATATTTTGGCTTGGCAAGCCAAAGGGGTAGGTTTTTGGAGATGCTCTCACATGTAGGGAAGTTCATCGTACCGTGCACACGTTCCTATGCGGATTATACAATCTTTTTGGAACACATACGTTTTATTATATATATTCCCTTTGTGGAATCCTACAAGATTTCATTTTTCCACAATTTCACTGGGTTCTTTGTCAGACAAAATATTGAAATGCATTCTATGCACACAAATTATTCGTACACACCAACTAACAAATTTTATTAAAATTCTAGAAAAATTTCTACATGTACACCAAAAGCATTACATCTATGTATAATTTTTCTAGAATTTTCCGTGACATTTCTTAGTTGGTGTGCACGGTGTGTACACAGAATATACTCTCAGAAAATATAATTGTCAACATTTGCACCAACTAAGAAGCACATAATTACAAACTGAGCATAGCTCAGCTAGTTAGGTTTTTTGTGGTGTAACCTGTCCAACTAGGTTCAAATCCTAGATTTGGCACGGGTGCTCTCATTTACGGGTGGTATGTCGACAACGAGACACATGTGGTGACTTAGTCGACGTACCCATGTGGTGGCTTCGTCAATCTTAAGATATGCCAACCCAGTCTTTCTCATAGCGATAGGGTGTGTGTCTTCATATAAATGAGTGTACGGATGTATATATGAGTGTCTGCATATGTAATGTGTTTCAAAAAAAAGAGAATGCACACAACCACATACCATAGGTTGTTTGTAATACAATTAATGATTTAGTTCTACAAATCTCTACTGTTATAAAAACGAATAGTGCTTCTACCAAAATTTTCGTTCGTCGCTGACATCATCATTGCGTCACATTGATGTCACCCAAAATTTTCCGTCCATACTACAAACCTCTAGGAATAGGAGCACCATCACCGGCGCCGGTGAGCAGATGATGCCGCCACTGTTGCCCCACCGACGCCGATGTCATCCGCCGCCGATCTACTGCAGACCACCTCTATCTCGCCAAGCAACGAGGTGAGCACTCTGAAAGTGCATCTAACCCCTAAGTGGGTTTTGGTAGATTAATGACAAAGCGGTTAAGCGACTAATGAGTTTATTGAGAATTGTGCAGAGAATTAGTTCCAGATTGCTTGGTGTGGTGCATAGAGACTGTCACGCCCAGAAATTCACCAGAATTTCCAAAGCTAATTTGTGCAATAAATCCTCGTCCAGGAATCAGCCGAGGTACACAAATTGACAATTTGATAAACATAACCAAATACGAAATAACGATAAATACTTACAACAGAGGCACTTAGTCCTTACACAGAAGAAAACAGCAGCGGAATGACAACTAGCGTAGCTTCAGCACCAAGCCACAGGCAGCTCAACTGGGGTATAAGCCAAACACCATCTTCTCCTCCACGCAAAACTTCGCTCTAAAGATTGCAATAATGCAAGACTGAGTACCACCCACCGTACTCAACAAGCCACACTAGGGAATGCAATGTAATGCAACAGGATACCAAAGGAAAGGCATAATATGGCTTATTTGCGTAAAACAGCATTTAAAACATTTGCATTCGAAATCATTAAAAATAGTATAGTTTAATTATTAATCAATATTGAATCAACCACTGAACAGCGCTCCAACGCAGTTCAGGCCCAAACCATATCTCTCCAACCAGGAGCTATCAATATTCCATCATTTCTCATCATTATTAAATTGTGTGGGACTAATCACAGAAACATTGCTAGGCCGCTCATTAACCGCGAGTACGGCTATTCGAATAGTTTTACTCTGGCCAGAGATGTACCAATTTACCCACAAGACACAATCTCAACATCATGTCAGCCATGCGTCGCGATACTCGAAAGTACCCGAATAGAGATTGTGATAGAACCCTCCATGTAATCCGCACAACAAGGAAGCCACCCGCTGGACCACCAGTTTTCGGCCAGAACTGATCGGGTTCTGAGTCTGGGAAACGATCCAACGCCCAAGACATGGACTTATTGACGCAGCCATGGTGGTCTTATTGACACAGCCACAACACACCATGGTGGACCCCGGTTGAACGTACTACACATTGGATCCTACCATTACCTATGCTGGCTTGTGGTTAGCACGAGTATTGCTTCGCAATAGGTAATCCGCGAACCGGTCCTTAAATGTCATGAGCACCGCTAGCAACATTCCAACCTGGTGCTCACAACCCACCATCAATCAAGTTTTAGTTGACATAGTTACTTAATCAACCACGACTCACGGTCGTGAACATATAGCCATTAATCCATAATTAGTCATAAATGAGTCATTAATTATCCACATAAAATGACACTATAGTTTCTAGGCATGGCTAAGCAAAATCCTAAATAATCTAGCCAGATAAATAATTAAACATCTAGCTAGTCAATATTATTACCCGGGGTATCAAGGTACAGATATCAACATCAAAATGGCCATAATTATCAATGGAGATTGGATAATAAGTAAATACCCACAATAATGTCATTCGAAAACATTTCATGCAATAACTTTAAAATAAAATAGGTTTCACAACTGGGATCAACATGCTCAAGGAGATTGTTGTGTGACTTGCCTTGCAATCGCAAAAGTCTTCAAATACTCTTCTGAACTCTTCCGCCGACTCCGCGATCTTCCGAAACGACGATATACGTAACTACACGTAAAACAATAACAAACCCTAAGAAACTCCAAATAAACAATACATAAAAATACATAAACAAGTGAATTGTGATTTTAAATGAATTTAAGAAGAAACGGGTCGATTCGGACTTCAAATGGAAAAGATATGGCTTTTGGAAGATTGAATTCAGAATGAATCCGAAAAGAATTGGAAAAGAATATTCTCAAGAATATTCTCTGATTTTCGGATTAAAAAGACTATTTTGGCTATGTACAGTACAAAGTGGGGCCCACTGGCGATGACCTAGATCACAGGGCCTGGGTCCATGGACCAGAGGAGTGATGTGTGATGAACCGGCTGGGTTGGCAGGGTGAGATGACGATGATGTGGGCGCCGATGTGACGATTAAAGCAGAGATGGCACTGGTTGACAGTTAAAAGAAAATCCGACGGCACAACAACTTAGGTGGCAGGGTTAGCGACTCCGGGGTGGCGCGACATGGTGAAGACGATGACGACGATAGTGCCACGGCGCGGCACGGGATGGGGAAGGAGGAGGCGGCTCCGGTGAGGAGATGCCGATGGAGGAGTCCTCGACCGGAGCTTACCGGCGGTAGTGAAGAACATAGACGACGACGACGTTCGGCTGTGGGTGGGGACTGGCGGTCCCCGGCGATGCGGCAACACGCATCACCGATGATAGCGATGGACGACGGCAGGCGACGACGCCGGGTGGTGGAGGTCGACGGTGCACGACAGATGGGGTGCGACAGCGACGGTGAAACTGATGGCACCACGGCGCGGCAAACCAGCGATGACGATTCGTTGGCGAGCCGATACCGACGAGGGACAGGTGACACGGCAGGCTATGGAAAGAAACAGGGCGCTGGGGAACATAGAAAAGATGGGAGTGGCCTAGAGCTCACCAGCGGGCGCAGGCGAATGCGACGACGACGGCCCGGCGACGATGGCGCTGGACAGCGGCGGCGGGTTTGCAGGCGACGGCGCTGGAAGCCGGGCGGCGGCACGGTGCACAGGGGAGGAGCAGGCTGAGGCAGCAGATGGGGGAAGACAGAGGGCGGCATGGTAGGGTGCTCACCGGCGACGGCTTGCAGGGGCAGAGGCGGCGACGTTGGTGGCGTCCTCCGGTGGGGATAGATGACGAAGACGGCAACGCCGAAAGGATGAAGCGGCGTCCGGCGGTAACAGAGCGGCGACCGGCCGGTGACGATGGTTCGACGACGACGAAGCCGAGTTGCCGAGCAGAGGGAGGAGGTGTGGTTTGGAGGCTCACCGGCAGCGTCTTCTGGAGGCGGCGACGGCTTCCACAGGCGGCGGCGCTAGGAGCGGAAAGGGCAGCGGCTCCGGCGGAAGCAGCAGAGGCAGGGCGCTGGCGCGGCGGCAGGTGTAGACGGCGGCGGCGGCTTCCGAACCAGCGGCGCACGGGAGAGAGCGGCGCTGGGCGGCGGTAGATGGAGACAACAGGGCGGCGCGACGGGGTGACGGCGGCGGCCTGGCGGCGTGGAGAGGAGCAGAGCCGGCTAGGGCACAGGGGAAGGCGGCTGGCTTTATGTATGGGGCGACTTGGCGGCGGATTCGGCGGCGGCCGTTGCGGAGAGGAGGCGCAGGCGCTGGCCTGGACCGGCGGCTGGCTTGGGCCGAGGTCGGGCGCAGGCCGAGGGGAGGCGCGGCGCCGGGGCGCAGGCCGGGCCGAGGAGAGGGCGCGGGCACGGGCGAGCGAGAGGGCACGGGCACGGGCACGGCAAGGGAGAGGGCACGGGCACGGGCAGGGAGTCCCGGGGCGCGGCGGCCTGGGCCGGGAGCGGCGGCGGTAGGTCGAGCACAGGCCGGGCCTGGAGGAGCTCGGCCCGGGCGGCTCGGGGTTGGACACAGAGAGAGACAGAGGAAGGAGACGAGAAGAAAGAGGAGGCCAGGAGAAGAAGGTAAACAGGGAAAAGGGAAAAAGGATAAAGGGAAAATAAAAGAGGAAAGGGAAAAAGGAGAGGGATTTTGTGAACTATTTTTAGAACTTAGGATTAACGAGACATTTTCGGAATCGAAATATTCATTTGGAATAGAGGAGACCAAGCGGTGTTAGGATGAAACGACTATTCTGAATATTGAGGATATATACATTCATACATATATATATATACGTATATATACATAGGTATAAATATATATATTGGGAATCGAACAGTATTTGGACAAATTTAGAAAACAAAAGCATATTTAGTGGGGTCCAGGAAACAGAATATTTTGTGGGATTCCGAGAACACTTGGAGGAGATTAGGAAACGGAATATACTCTAAGAGGTTCGGGAAACAAAGGGTATTTTATCAGGGAGTATTTGGGGAAATCGGATCTCGGAATAATTCGGGAATCCGATAAAATTGGAAATTATTTTGCAGAGATCAATAGTTCGGAATATTCGAGCATAATTGAACTTCCCAAAATATGTGAATATTTTGGAGATGCGGGAAATTATAATATTTTCCTGGGAACAGGAAAATGGAATATTCCAAATAAAATATTTTGGGATTAGGGAATTGACAAGGGTATTTTATTGGGACTGGAAATTGGAGAAATCTCAGACGATTGGAGATTTGGATTCATTTTGACAAAAAAAGAAGTTTAAGGGTGTCGGAGGATTAAACCTCGACGGCGGGAAATCGGGAGACCCCCCTTTTGAGATTCGGCCAGGGGAGTAGTTCTCAGGCGAAGCCGACTTCGGGTGGAAGAAGATGAATCAGCGCTCGGGACAGAAACAGAGGGGCCCGAGCTGGAGACAGAAAGGTCCGGACCGTCCGAATCGGGTCCGGACCGTCCGATCTGTTGTCACCACGCGGGAGAGACGGGGGGATTTATACAGGTTCGGGCCGCCGGAGCGTAATACCCTACTCCTGTGTTTTGGACTATGAGAGAGAGAGATGAATGTGGAGCGGAGTTTACAAGGAGGACCCTGGGAGCTCGGAAGCTCACCGGGAACCCGGAGGTGGCGTCGGTCGTTCTACCAGCGACCGGACTCGAGGAAGGAGGAGGATATCTCTGTTGTCTAAGGCCGGAGCTTCAGCTGCCTGCGTTCGTCTACGGCATGGATCCTCCTTTATAGGCGAGGGGAGTCCACAGCGCCGAACACACGTGAGAGAGCTACATGAGAGGGCAGGTATGGCTTGTTTTCTCACTGTCTTGTCGCCGTCTTGTCTTGCACGTCCGCCCGCTGCCGCCTGCTGCGTCCACGCCGGGTAGGTCGGCCGCGGAGGACGGCTGGGGCGTGGAGATGTGACGGCGCACGTCTCCAAGTCAAAAGGCTCTGACCGTGAACAGCGATTGCACAGTGAAAGGGGCCTCCGTAGTCAAAAGGCTCTGACTGCACAGAATGGGACGATGGCGCCCGGAGGCAAGGCACGGCCCCGAGGCCAATGACGCCCCGGGGCCGAAGCCGACGGAGACGGCGCCCCGGGGACGGGCCCGGGGCCGATGGCTACGGCGCCCCGGGGATGAGCCCGGAGCCGATGTCGATGTCACCCCGGGGACGAGCCCGGGGCCGATGGAGGGATGGCCCCCCGGGGAACTGACGTGGCAGGAGATCCACGCGTCCCCGCAGAACGTGGGACCCCCAGTCCCATTTCGCCGACAAAGGGAATATCTGGGATTTATCTCAAAGGGAAATATAGATATTTCGAATACAAAGGATCTCGAATTAGGAGTCCAAAAGAGTTCTAGAGTTTCAAAAATGAATAAATCCGGTAACTCCGAATTTAGGTTTTTGAGGTGACTTTAGGGTTCTGGGAACGACACAAAACCCTAGAGGAAAAGGAGTCAGAGTTCACAATGAACGGAGAGACTTCAAAGGACTGAATCAGAAACGACCCGAACAGGGGGAAAAGAAAAGGAATTTATTTTATATTTATTTAATTACTTTAGTGATCTTTATAGCATTAAAATTAATTCTGTAGCTCCGAAAAAATCCAAAAAAATTTCAGAGAGTTTATTAAATCATGGGGAATTTACCAGAAGTAAATACCACCACGAAACACGAAGAATTTATTATTATAAATACTCAAACGCTTAAAATACTCCGACAAAACCCCTGGAATATAAAAGCATCCAAGTATTTATTTAAGGATTTAAACTTGGGATTTTTAATATTGGAAATTTCAAAATTTTATTCAAACTCTTTTCTCAAACAAAAATTTCTAGTGTATTCTTGTATTTCTATTTACCCACGATAATTTTTAATTAAGACGATTTTCAGGGTGTTACAGAGACCCTCATAAAAATATGACGCAAGACGGCGAAACGACTCGAAGTTTATTTTAAATTCTTTTGAATTTTCTTTTGAGTCGTAGGAAAACCGTACTATCAAGAGAGGTTGCAAACAGTGTTCCAAGACCACTCAAGTGCTTAAAATCCAAATAGCTGAGAGTTCATCACTTTGGCACAACACATACACTTAGGATGGGCTAGTTTCAGTGTCAGGGTTAGAGGTTCCTACCCCTGCGGTCGGAGGCTCCGACCAGCTCTCTCAGCCAGAGAGTAAGTGTTGGCTGGAGGTTCCTACCCCTGGGGTCAGAACCTCCTGGCCAAAATCTATGAGTAACGGCTAAGTGACGTATGCCAATACTTATAAAGCCCAAACATTGTTTCTAGTCGTTGGTTGGCTATTCCACTTCTATTCCACTGTCTCTTAGCCTCTCCTAAGGTTATTTAAGCTCTTCCAACTAGTTCTAGTACGTTCTTTGTGATTCTTGTGAAGATATAGTGGGAAATTAAGTGAGTTTTGTTGAGAAAAAGCTAGGAGGATCTTGTGTACTTGAGGAGGACGCGGATTGGCTGCTTGGAGCTTATTTCTCTTGGAGGGAAACCTTTTAGACGGTTAGGCGTCGCCCATGAGCTTTCTCTAGTTGTGGATTGTCTTGGAAAAGTTTGTGAAGCTTAACCTCGTCTCCACAAGGAAAAGAAGTAAATTCTAGTGGATACCAAGTTGATCTTCGTGGTCACTTGGTGAGGCAAGGGGTCGATCGAGACCTGGCTCTTTGGTGCTCCTCAACGGAGATGTATGATCTTTGTGATCCGAACTTCGGAAAAAAATCTTTGTGTCTCCGTTTACTTTCTCGTTATTGCCTTATTTTGTCTCTTCACTTGTCTGCATTTATCTCCTACCCTATTACTTGCACTATACTTGATCTCTGTCAAAATTATTCATTATTGAAGTGTCTTAGTAGAGTCTGAACACTAGGGTCGGAACCTCTGATGTTTTTGGCCGGAACCTTCGACCAGTCCTCTCGGCCAGCCCGAGAGAGCCGGTCGGAGCCTCCTACCATTTTGGTCGGAGGTTTCTACCAGAATTTTACCGCTGCATTTGGAGAATTTTTCAGGAATGCCTATTCACCCCCTCTAAGCGACATCAACGGGCTTTCACACTCGACTGACAAGAGGGAGGGAGAAGAGGGGCTTACCGCCACGGACTCCACCGCCCCAATCTGCGCTGCTGCCGGGAAGTTCGTTGGCCCACCGTCCTGATCCACGCCATGCCGCCTCGATCTACGCCCGTGCACGCCTCAATCCACTGAGCTCGCCGGCTGAGCCGTCCTCAATCCTTCCCACCGCAAAGCTCGTCTGGCCGTTGGCGCGCCCGCCAATCGTATCTTGCACGATGCGTCCCAACGCGCCATGCCGGCCGACGCTCGCCGCAGCACTGAGCGGCTGCGCCATGCCATGCCTGGCCACGAGTGTGTGCGCCGGCCACCTCCCATACGGTGTGCGCCACCTCATCACGCCGGGGCAATGCCCTGGCAAAACCGCGCATGGCGCCACGCTACACCGGATGGCAAACGCTTGGCTGCGAGGTGCCACGCTAGGGGTCGGCCACGAGGAGCGTCGACGGTGCCACACTAGCCATGCCCGCCGGAGACCTTCCCGGTAGGAAAGGGGGAGAAAGAAAGGAAAAAGAAGAAGAAGGAAAAGGAAAGAAAATAGAAAAAAAGGAAGGAATTGGTGATTCTGCAAAAAGAACCTCGGATTTTCTAAAATTTACGTGTGCAGCCCTTCCAGCATGGGATTTGTGCGTAGGCCTCCAGAATTTCAGAAAAACCCTATTTCAGCCCTCCACCGCATCGAATCTCTACTATTATAAAAATTGGTAGTGATTCTGTTCGCCCACCTTTTTCTCATTGTCGCGTGTCGTCTCCGGACCCCGACTTCCACGCGTCAAAGAACAGAGAAGAAGGGGAAAAAAAAATCAAGAGATCCTTTTTCCGTCGTCGTGTGTTGTCTCTGAACTTCGATTCCCGCCCGTCAAAGAACAGAGAAAAAGGGAGAAAAATCAAGAGATAAGGGTGTAAACCTTCTTGGCATACTTATAGAGTGTTCCACCGGCGCCTCCTCTTTCGATTTGCCGCATCTCACTCCCATCCCTACCACCAATAGGAGGCCGGAGGCTAGGGAGCTGCCGGATCTGGCTGGTGGCTTGGGTTCAACCTAGCCCGAGCTCAAGGGAGCTCGAGGCGCCGATTCCCATAGGTGGCACCTACATGGGAGCTATCGAGGCGGCGCCTCCTTGTCCAATCCGCCACTTCTTACTCCCATCCCCACCATCAACAGGAGACTGGAGGCTAGGGAGCTACCGGATCTAGTTGGTGGTTAGGGTTCAACCTAGCCCAAACTCGAGGGAACTCGAGGCGCCAATTCCCGTAGGTGGTTGCTGCAGAGGAGCTATAGAGGCGGAACCGTCGGGGCGAGACATCCAGGTGCAGCGACACCGGCGAGGCGACCGGAGAGCGGAAGCAGTGGCCTCATGGCGACTCGACGAGAAAAGGGGATCGGGTGCAAAGGCCGAGCCGCTCCTCAGTCTATCTCACGTTGGTATCTCAAATGGGTCTAATGGGCTGGCTTGACTGATCAGGTCTAATGGTTATTTGGATTATATAACCTATCAAATAAATTTAAAAAAAATAAAAAAGGAAAAATATTATTTTGTATATATAATATAAAACTTTAAGACAATACTCATGCGTTGTAACAGATGATTTAGTTTCTACAGTTAAAATTCCTTTTTACCCGTTGCAACGCACTGGCATTTTTTATATTGTTAAAAAAAATACACACAACCACTCGTACCATAGGTTATTTGTAATATAATTAATGGTTTAATTCTATAGAAAATATATATGAAATATATATATGATATGAAGCTTTCTGTAGACCATCTAGTAATCAACTGACGAAATCCTTCTCTCTCCTTTTTTATTGCCTTCATATCATCAAATATTCTACATGGCATACTCTCCCCAACGGTAACGTCACGCTATTGTTTATTAAAAAAAAGGATTATCATCTAGTATATAATACACTTATATGTGTTCAGTAGCTATATATTAAGACGTAGAGATTTATTGTTTAAAAAATACAGGTCCATCTACAATTAATTACTCCACCACGACAATACCATCGTACAAAGACCAAGAAGCGTTCTAAAAAGAAAAAGGAAAAAAACATTCATTAAACCCCAGAAGCCTCCTCTCCTCTCTTTGCCCCTCTCGTTGCTTCCTCGCGGGGAGTTAGACTTCGAACCCCCTCCCTCTCGCTGACTCGCTCTTCGAGGTGAAGGCCCCGGTTCCCGCACCGCGGAGATGAGCGCTGCCGCCGCCGCCGTGGTGAACTACCCGCTCGTCGCGGCGCTCGTGGCGTTCGCGCTCGCGCAGTCCTCCAAGTTCTTCACCACCTGGTGAGTTGAGTTGGCCTTTGGTACCCCGCTCCTCTTCTGCCTCTGAACCCCCGCGCTCGGCGGGCGCTCCCCCCACTGGCTGCGTTTGCGGGTGACGATTTGGCTCCGTTGCGGTGGCCGTTCGATCGCTGGTCGTGTGGTTCGGTGCTAGCATTGCGTAATCGGTGGGAATCGTGGGGAGTTTTCGTTTTGGCCTCGCGGTTGCGGTTCGAGGTTTGCGCGTTACCAGAAACAAGTAGGCGAGTAGAATTGAGATTCGAGACCTACAAGGAGCCGAGGCATACTAGATTTGTTTTTTAGTTCGCTGGCATGGTTTGGCTTGTAGCTAGTCCGTAGATCCTCAGAGGCTAGAGAGATCCTTTTCCTATTTCTGTGTTTTGCTTGGTTTTGACAGTGTGATCTACAGCACCTGCTTCTGTAAGGGGGTAAAACTGCTTTTCTTAGGATACTTTTGTCTAGGAGAGAGAGCAGAAATTCTAAATCCAGTGTGCTGTGAGAGTTGAACGGCTGTTGTAGTGCGCTTGCACAACGCAAAATTTCTACCTTTTTTGGTACGTTTTGTGATGAACTACTAATTGAGAGCATTGCTCTAGCGTCATTCATAACGGGATGTTTTGCTACTAGCCTACTATAGCCTGAGAACATTTTAGTGCCTTGTGGACTTTTAATGGGGTAATTTGATATAGTTGTATTTTTCTGATTCATGTTGGTTCTACTTTCAGGCAAGAGTTGTTCAGATTGCTAGCAAATAATGGCTTAGTAAATTTATTAATTAAATTAAGCTAGTTCTTCCTTGATATTACTGGGAGGTTTAAGACAATAGTTGGTATCTGTTATGGGCGTATTGGACATGAAATAGGCCCTATTGTTGTATTTAAATATCAGGTGTCTCACATTTTTTAGCTGCACTATACAATATGCTGTGTTGCGCAGGTTGTTTTTGAAATAATTTGGTGTTCACTCACAGATGAACATAAATACACATTGAATTGGCATCAGGACAGGATCTTTTGTTTTCAAACTGGAGATTATCTACCTTTCAAATTTCATGAAGTAGGGAGAGGAAAAAGTGTTATAGAAAATGAGTAGAGAAAGGAATAAAACAGGAAAAGTATATGTGAGGACTACGTACGGCCCATGTGAAAGCTTGCCAGCTAGAAATTTAGAGAATACTCCATGTATATTCTCTGAGGAATTTGATCACTCATGTTGCCTTGTTCTGGTCTAATATGTTAGAGGTGTTTTGCCTTTTCTCTAATTGTATTACTCTCTTCAATCTGAATTTGAACAGGGGGCGAGGAAAATCTTGAGCACTAGTAATCTATATATGAATAATTATTTTCAAAAAACAGTATATTTTCTGCAATTTAGCCTGTCATAAAAGCATAGGCAATATCATAATATTTTTTATCAGTTCCCTATTGTATTAATGTGCTAGTGTGTTATTAAAAAATCCTAAATGATTACTCAATCATTGATTAGCTGATTTGATGTAGGTTTAAAGAGAAGCGTTGGGATGCCAGGCAACTTATAGCTTCTGGGGGGATGCCATCATCCCACTCAGCCACAGTGACAGCACTTGCAGTGGCCATAGGAATCCAAGAAGGCTATCGTAACGCCACCTTTGCAACTTCAGTAATTATTGCATGTGTGGTGAGTAGATGCTCTTGATTCTTTATTTGTATATTTAGGTCTTAGCTGCTTCTGTTGCATGAGTATGATACTGTAGAGGAGAATATGAGACAATTTTGCATTCATTTCTTTGGTTCCACACAAGTAGATGTTCTTCATCATATATGAAGTACTTTGCACACTGTTATTTAGATGGGACATTTATGTTTTTTCCACTAACCCGTTCGGCCGTTCCATCATCTCATTTTTTCCATTTGATTCAGTCTAAGCCTACGTGTAAACAAGAGTTTACTGACATGAATGGAATTTCAAATGAAAAATTAAATCTCATAGACACCAGTGAACTCTATTTGTGTTTGCTCTTGTAAATTGCACAGCTTCTGTTTTGACTGCATCTTCATGACAATAGTATCTGTTGCCCCTGCCTCGTTGAACAGTACTATCTGGTTGGCAAATGCAAATATCTTGTTTGATGTAAAATGCTTATTTCTACATTATTTGATTTTTCTTTTTTTCTTTAACTTTTGTTTGTAGGTGATGCATGATGCCTTTGGAGTTCGCTTACACGCTGGAAAGCAGGCAGAGGTTTGTCTTTCTCATCCTGAAAGGTTTTAGCCTTCTGTTTAAATAGGATGTAATAGAATGGGAGGGTTTTGCATAGCAGCTTCTGATTATATCTTCATGGACTAATAAACAGAATTTGACTATATATAGCTTGCATGTAGATTTTCAACATGCAAGGCTGTTTGTTGGGCTAATAAGTCAGGTTTAATCTTCTTGTCCTTCAACTTGTGTTTGTTGGGCTAATAAAATTTGATATTCTTATTGGATCAATATTTTTGGCCTGAATTCATGGACCTTTTCACTTTTATGCAAACAAGAAATTTAGATAATGGCAACTGTATGTTTAAGTTCTGTTTGGCCTGAACTCTTTACCTTTTCAGTTTTATCTGGAAAAGAGATTTAGACAATGACCAACTGTATGTTGAAGTGTGAAGTGACATTTTCTTGTGAGAAAAATGTTCTTGTTCTCTTAGTTACTCCACCATCAGTTAATGTTGAATACAGATTTGGATAGTCCAGTAAAGACGTGCTACCGGATATGCTCTGTTTTACTTTCCACAACATTAAAGCCAGAGCATACTAATATTGTTGATGCAAACCTTTCAGGTATTGAATCAAATTGTGTATGAGCTACCAGAAGAGCATCCACTATCAGAGACAAAGCCATTGCGTGAAATTCTTGGACACACAGTTCCTCAGGTTAGCTTAGTTTGCATCTGTTGATGTTTATCTATTCTGTGGCCTTGTAAGTAAGTATAAGTTCTGATATTCAAAGCAGAAAAACCGTTACGAAGATTCTCTAAGGCCTATAGAGAGATACTAGATACACCTTCTAGTACTCCTAATATATGTGTGTGTTGAAAAGGTATGATGATACAAACAAACAATCATTGGCACACACTTAAGACCTCTCTGAAAAAAATAAACAGACAGTTAATGCATTAGACATTTACGGATACATTACCTACTTCACTCTTGTATTTTTTTTCTTTTTTGAGAATATGCAAGAGAATTGTGCATCGTTTCAATGAAATAAGAGGAGAACGCCCCTGTGGTTGGATGTGCCCTAGCATTTTTATGTCCTTTCTACTACCATGCTCACATCTGCTGATTAGGCATTTCTTCTGATTGTCAGATATATTTTTTCATCAGAATTCATCACCAGATATCTGTTATATGCGTAATCTAAATGTAATTGTTTTTCTCCTTTTTTATGTCAGGTTGTGGCCGGTTGCATCCTAGGAATCCTCATAGCTGTTGTTATGCGCTTAGCTCTATGGAGTTCTTAGGACACGCATTACTCATAGGTATTTGCTACACTTGATCACCTCATATCGCATCGCTGATGAGTTGTGAAGCATGAAAACTCAAATCTCTTCTTGGATGTGATTTGTACAAATGTTCAGTTTTATACTGTTATGACTATACTAATATAAAGTTCCTGACTGGTGTGAGTCTGCGTTGTAGGAGTAGATTGTAGCTCAGTTGGTGCTGTAAATCGTAGAAATTTACTGTGAATTGGAAGCTCGTGTGATCAACCCTTGTTATACAACCGGCAGTGATCATTCCATCAGCTTTGCTTTCTGGCACGCATATTTCAGTTGTACTGCATCACTGGCCATAGTTTATTATTTTACGGTATTATGCTTGTTAGATCTAGAACCGGCAGTACTGCAGGCGCGTAGTAATACTACCTCCGGTTTTAATAAATTACTTTTGTCGTGTCGTTTGACATTTTGTCTTATTTAAAAAAATAGTGTAAATATAAAAAATCTAAGTCATGCTTAAAGTTCCTTAAATATTAAACCAGGTCATAATAAAATAAATTATATGTACTTCAATTTTTTTTAATAAAACGAATGGTTAAACGTCATGTCAAAAATCAACCACATTACTTATTAAAAAATCAGAGCATAGTTCAGACCGCTACTGCTCCGTTTTCCTCTGAAAATGCATAAAATTTTTAGTTCTTTCCTCTCGGTGAACCTGATATATTTGATATTTCAGAATCTTTAGTGCTAACAAACAGGAATTGTTCCCTGGTTCTCTTTTACACAGATCAAACAAAAATATTGTCTTAACACGTACGGATTTGCTCACTATCATTAGCAAAGTGCTCGGAGAAGTTACCAGGGTAGAATTTTACCACCTTGTATCTGTATAGTATGAAGTTTGAGGCCTCGTCCTTATTATATCTACCTAGAGCTAGACAACGAAGACATTATTCTGGAACATATGTAGGTACATGTGCATGCCATGGTTCTTCTGCTCAGGCCTGCTCTCAGAGCTTGCATGACGACGATGCTGCGGGGTGGTGCACCACGATGAGGTTGTACGCGTCGAGCGTGAGGAAGTCGTCGAGCTCCGGCGCGGTGCACTGCCGGCTGAAGATCCTGCCGGCCTCGGCGTACCGCCCCCGCCGGAACCTCTCGGCGCCGACCTCTGCCTCCACCCTCGCCATCTCCTCCTCCACGACGCGCGCCAGCAGCTCGGGCGTGGCCCGGACCTCCACGCCGCCGGCGTCCAGCGCCGTGCCGTGGCGGAGCCACTGCCAGTTCTGCACCCGGCTGATCTCCGCCGTGGCGGCGTCCTCCATCAGGTTGTAGAGCGGCACGGATCCTGAGCCGGACAGCCACGCCGCGAGGTACTGCACGCCGACGCGGGTGTTGTGACGCAGGCCCTCCACAGTGCGCGCCCCTCGAGGCGGCTGGAGGAGGTCCTCCGTGACGACGGCGTCGCCCACGGCGGCGGCGTCGATCTGGTTCGGCCTCCCCCCGAGGTGGCCCTCGAACACCTCCCGGATCGCCGGGATGAGCCCCGGGTGCGCCGCCCACGTGCCGTCGTGCCCGGCGCGCACCTCCCGCAGCTTGTCCTTGCGCACCAGCTCCAGCGCCGCCTCGTTCGCCGCCGCGTCGTCCTTGATCGGTATCTGCGCCGCCTGCAAGCATCACCACCACCACCACATCAGCAAGGGAACACGCTGATGGCCGGCGCAGCGAGGGAATCGCTAGCTCACCATGCCGCCCATGGCGTGGACGCGGCGGCGGTGGCAGGTGTGGATGAGGAGGTGGGAGTAGGAGCGCATGAAGTGCTGGGCCATGCCGACGAGGGCGCGGTCGGGGAGGAGGCGGTCGGGGCGGGCGCGGAACGTCTTGACGTAGCTGAAGATGTAGTCCCAGCGGCCGCAGTTGAGGCCCGCCGAGTGCTCCCGCAGCTCGTGCAGGATCTCCTCCATCTGGAACACCGCCGGCAGCGTCTCCACCAGCACCGTCGCCTTGATGCTCCCCCTCCCTATCCCCGCCCCCTTCTCCGCCCTCTCGAACACCGCCTTCCATATCCTCGCCTCCCTCGAGTGCTCCATCTTCGGGAGGTAGAAGAAGGGGCCGAACCCGCCGCCCTGGCCGGCGCGGAAGGCGGCGTGGTTGTGGAAGAAGTAGAGGCCGAAGTCGACGAGGCAGCCGATGGCCGGCTCGCCGTCGATGAGGACGTGCGCCTCGGGAAGGTGCCAGCCTCGGGGCCGGACGAAGAGCGTCGCCGGCCGGTCGTTGAGCCTGTACTCCCGCCCCCGCGCCGCGTCGCGGAAGGCGATCGTGCCGGCCACCGCGTCGCGCAGGTTCACCTGCCCGCGCATCAGGTTCTCCCACGTCGGCGACAGCGCGTCCTCGAAGTCAGCCTTGCACCCATACAAGTCACGTGTCACGTCACGATCTCCTACGTATACGTACGCCGGTGGCGCCGGAGTAGTGTGTTGCTTACCATGAAGACCTTGGCGCCGGAGTTGAGGGCGTTGATGACCATCTTGCGAGGCTCGGCAGGGCCGGTGATCTCGACGGTGCGGTCGGCGATGGCAGGCGGCACAGGCGCGCACGCCCAGTCTCCTTCCCGGACGGGCCTCGTCGCCGGGTCGAACCGGGGCAGCTCGCCGGCGTCGTACCGCCGCTGGGCCTCCCGACGGCGCTCCATGGCGTACCGGACGGCGCCACGGAACTCGCGCTGCAGGCTGGCCACGAAGGCCAGCGCGTCGCAGGTGAGGATGGACGCGAACTCGGGGCCGTAGCGGCCCCGGATGTCCACCCCCTCCGGCGTGTCGTAGGCCGGCGGCGCTGCCGCGGTGAGGGCGGTGGTGGTGGCCATGGAGGCGTCGTCGAGTGTTCGTGCGAGCACTGAGCCAAGTGTGAATAGAAATGGGAGTGTGCAACTAGCTCGGAGCGAGTGTGCTTCCTTGGGTGACCATGGAGATATATATGCTTGAGGTAGTGTAAAATTTGAAGGCTATCTTTGATGATGTGGCAAGGATGAAATTTTGTCATTTTTCTCCAAAGAGATCAAGATCGCACTAGTTTCTAACACTCAAGTGGACAGTGTGGAAATCTCACAATTTTGTTAAAACATGATGCTAGATTTTGCATAGGCACTACAATTTTCAAAATAAGTGTATGTCGAGTCATAGGCACAACACAACATAGCAACCATAAACTAGCCTTAGATAACAAGCTAATTGTAAAAGGGAGGAACCACACTTCAAAGTTTAGTCTTGTGGGTGTGGCCAAGCTATAAACAATATAGCACATTGCAAGAATTTCATAAAAAAAGAACTGCAAGAAATTGTGGAGCACTCAAGTGGACTGTGTGGAGATCTCATAATTCTGCTCAGCATGATGCTAAATATTACATAGACACTACAATTTTAAAAATAAGCGTGTGCCATACGCACAACACAACATAGCGACTTAGCAACCATACACAGTCCGTTTCTTTTGTAAAGAGGAGTGAATGGACTAATGGAGAGGTGGACTAAATGAGAGGTGCTCCAGTTTATAATAGAAAGTGAACTAAGTAAAGCCCTTCAGAAAATGTAAGGACTGAAGCCTCATCCAACAAGGCCCAAGTTTCGTTGCTAAAGCAGCTTAATGGGCGTAGCCATCGAGGCAATATACCCAAGCAGCTAGCTGCTGTTGTTCAAGACGATTGAAGCCGGATTAGGTAGTGTTTACTTGTGTTTGGGGCTTTTGCTTATTTTCTTGTTTTCTATTAGTATGCTTTTTGAAATATAAAATAGTGTGTTTTTTAAAAAAATTTATATATAAAAGTATCTTAAAAAATTCAAATAGATCCATCTTTCAAGTTTATAATAGCTAATACTTAATTAATTATACGTTAATGATATTTTTTATTTTGTATGTGACTTATGTCAGTTCCATACGCAGAATTGAACGCCGCCTTAATCACGCATATATGCAAACTCATCACCCAAGTTCTTTAGTGCACCTTCTGATCGAGCTAGTAACACATATAAGGGTGTTGTTTGATTGTTTACTAGCGATAGTTGTGTTACGGAAAGATCTCTTTTATCACACATTCTATTTTTAAATATATAATAATATTGATTTTTAGACGTATTATTTGATCATTCGTCACGTATATGTTAGTAGAGCCTTGCTTTCTCCATCCACGGTGGACGCGCGCAACGACGAGACGAGCCGCGCGAAGGGGGGTTAGGATCGACCGCGGGCGGGGGTTGGAGAGGTGGCCGGTCTCTTTGGAATTCGGAGTTTGGATGAGACGAATGACGATGCGGCATTGCGGCAGCGCCCAGCGGAAACGGAGACGTGGTGGTTACGATAAGGCAGGCTGCCGCATCGATCAGCTCGATCGCGTGCGTGCATGGGCACTTACGTAGAGGCAGGCACGAGGAGGGTAGGCGTAGCTTGTTTCGTTGGCGCACCGAGACCAGAGACGAGTGGCTCCAACAGCAGCCTTTGGCCGCTTCTGCCGTTTTTCTCCTTATCCGCATGCACTGCACATTGGGGAGAGTAGAGCCGTGCCGTCACGCCCTCAACCATTCGCCGCCGCACGGTGGCTCGAGGTGCCGTGCGGTTCGATCGATCGGGGGCGAAATTGCAGTGGCGTAGTAGGCGTGACGGCGGTGTTGATGGGCGATCGACACGACTACGAGTCGCGGCCTGCCTCCCTGCGGCTTCGGCACGGGCCGAGGTGACCAGGGTGCTGCAGGCCTCGCGGGCTCGCTTCGCCTCGCCAGCTGAGCAACCGCGGGCCGGGCAAATCTGCTGGTTGGGTGTTGTTCGCTTGTTTGGCTGGGCTAGTGGGCCTTCGGGGGGGGGGGGGATGTCACATGCGTACTAGAATTTTTTTATTTTTATATTTTTTTAATAAAATATTTATAAAAGTACATTTTCATTTCAAAAATTTACAAAAATATACTCCCAACGCTTTCTGAGAGGACGTTTTTTAAAAATCGCCCTTCCAGAGGGCGATTTGATGACGTGGCTGATGGCCGTAGGCCGGACGGCTGACGGCCGTTAGCACTTTTGCTGGCAGCCTCTGGCTGCCCAAAAACCGCCCTCTAGGAGGGTGGCAAGGGGGCCGCCTGCAAAACACCGACCCATTTTACAGGCGGCCCCCTTGCTGCCCTCTTAGAGGGCGGTTTTTGGGCGGCCAGGGGTCGTCTACAAAATGGCCACTTTGTTTTTTTTCTTTTTTTTGATATTTTTTCTCAACTAGGAACTAGAGAATAGCAAAACCTTGTGAAGGTGCAGCTCAAACCAATGTAAGATGTGGCCTGTAGAAAATTGTGAGCGTGCTTTAAAAACTGTGCTGAAACTTCGAACCTTGAAAACTCAATCTTCTGGGCTGAATTTCGTAAAAAATTTTTGGACAAACCTGACAAAGTGGGGAGAAGCGGATGTAAAATTTTCTGTAGATGTCTACAGAGTACTTATTTGCCCGATTCAGAGACTGTATGCGAAAATTATGACTGTTTTAAGATAGGTAGCGCGTGTTAGGGAGAAATAGGCACAACTTTTGCAGGTGGCCTCCTGGTTGCCCAAAAATCGCCCTCCCAGAGGGCAGCAAGGAGGCCGACTGTAAAATAGCCAGCCCGAGCTAGCCATTTTGCATGCTGCCCCCTAGCCATTAAAAAACCGCCCTCTACGAGGGCGGCAAGGGGGCCGCCCGTAAAAGCGTCGGCCCCGCGACCGGTATTTTTTCAGGCGGTCCCCTTGCCGTCCTTTTAGAGGACGGTTTTTTAATGGCCAGAGGGTCGTCTGAAAAAGCGCCCGCCTGACGGTCGTCTGCCACGTCATAAAATCGCTCTCTGTGAGGGCGTTTTAAAAAAAACGTCCTTCCAGAGAACATTGGGAGTATATTTTTGTAAAATTTTGAAATAAAGGTATACTTTTGTAAATATTTTATTAAAAAAATAAAAAAATTCTGCGTACTACGTCGTGCACTTTCTCAGCCAGAGGCTAAAATATTTTTCCTCCGCAGCTAAAATTCCTTCGCATGATTTGATGTGTACCGCTCTCAAACATAGCAATTAAAAAATACTATACTGAAAGCACTAGTAAATTATTTCAATTGATACCCTTATATATGAATCACTGTATCACAATTTTATCGAACCTTTTTTACCCTCTTCCCACGTTCTATTTCGTCCTTTAGACGTTTTAGAGCATGTCCAGCTTTACTCCAGTTGGCATCACCTTTTATGAGATATAGCGTGAAGGCACTAAGAGAGTAGAGGCTGAGGTATGAGATGATGCGCTCTGGCATTAGGAGTATGACTTCAAGTGTAACCCCAAATAAAACGAGTGAATTGGTGGCTATGTTCTAGGGCATGTTAAATAATCGCATGGTGGTAAAAAAGCACAGAGCTAGCTCTATTCATTGTTCGACTATGTTTATAGCCTTGGACAAGAACAACTGTTTTAGCTCACCCTACCTCACGCTCGTAAGGCTCTAACACCCAATATTATTAGTATGGGTTTAGAGAGACCACTCTAGCTTTTATCCTTATTAACATTCTCTTAGTATCATTTAACTCACAAACTAGAGACGTGTAAGGGTGGAATAAATAGTCGATACATATTTGGACAGTCAAAAAGAAGATAAAAAAGATACGGATGAAAAACGAGAAACGGGTAGAAAACATCTTTTTTAAAGTAGCTTTTTTTTAAATAGGATCTTTATTTTTTTAATCCAACATTCTGAGTTGTCAACAGTATACTCTTGTTGCAGCAAGGATGGTAAATTCCAGAGGTTAAAAAAAGGGGGAAAAATGATCGACGACGACTGCCACTGCACCCCTCCAATTTCTCCATCCTCGCTTGGATACACTCCTTCCCTCGCCGACTCGCCGTTAATGCCACCGACGGACTCCACTCTCCGCAGCCGCCGCCGTCTCATCTGACCACCCACCGATGGCGAGACCGGCGACAGCGGCGGCGCCGAAGGCGCCCCCTTCGAAGCACCTAATGGCGCTCGCCGTCGTCGCCATCCTCGGCATCGTCCTTGTCGCCGACTTCCTCTGGGCCTCCTCGTCCTCCTCCTCCCCCTCGTCCCCCGGCGGCGCCGCTATCTGGTCCTCCAGGCTCGATCTCCCCGCCCGCCCCGCCGCCCCCGTGCCGTCCTCGGCGAAGAAGGTGAGGCTTCCCATCTCACACGCACTCGATTGCTGCCTCCACTGCCTTCAAGTGTTCAGAGTCGCGCGAGATTAGTGAGATCTGGTTGGAATTAGGTATAGCTCTGTGTTTTGATTGGACTAGTAGAACACATTTGGTCGATTGGTATGTTTCCCTCGATACAAATGCCTTGCTGACTAGCAGTCCTTATGAGCTGTAGTTTAGGCATGAGCTTTGATAGTAGGTTGATTGCTTCCTGAAGGATCTGTATAAGTCAGTTGTCAACTTTGCAACAGGATTTATGCTTGTTAGAAGAGGAAGAAATTAGTCATGCATTCATGCCTGCAACTTCTGGTTGAGCTTTCAGAGTGAAGAGCTATTATTGAACAGTAATATTTAGGAGAACCCGCAAAAGCTTTCTGTGTCTTTGAATTAACATAGACATGGAAGGGTTTATATACAATAGCTATTTGATCAATGGATAGAAGCAGCAAACTCATGCTAAGTCATGAACAGTTTGTTTGAGCTAGAAGCATCAAACAGCCATATGATTTTCATTCTGATCCCATGCGGATTAAATTAAGACCACAGAGAAAATAACAACCCAGCTTATTTTGCTGGAAAAGTCAGTTTTTGTTTATCTAGGCTATCCAGCCTTCCCTACCATCTAATCTAGTATATTGGTTCTACCCATCAGAGTACACACTTAACATTATGTTTGATATCGTATTCATGTGTATACTGCATGAATTTGACAAGACTATTGTAAACAATGTCAAAGATTATGTATCTCACTTGAATTTTTTTTACCCTTCTTATTAATTCTACTTATGTAATGGCTTGTACTATTAAGACTGTCGATGTGATCTATATTTTTGTCTCTATGGCATTTTCAAGTTGACTGGTTTTTTAAGTAATCTTTTTTTTTATTTTCTTGTGCAGAAAACAAAGGAAAAAGTGTCTATAGGTTCCATGGACATAAATGCAACATTTGCAGATTTGCCGGCACCAGAACTAGAATGGGAGGAGATGGCTGAAGCACCTGTGCCACGTTTGGACGGTGCTGCTATGCAGATTAAGAATCTCTTATATGTGTTTGCTGGATATGGTACCATTAACCACGTGAGAGAACTTGCCTATTATCTTTTGTATCCAGTCATGCTTTATGTTTTTTTCCTTCTATTTATAAAATCTCTTACTTGCTGAAGAACAGCATATAACATGTAACATCTTTAATTGGGGAGTAGGGGTTGCATTAACATATTCCACTTGTTCCCTTTCAGCAACCATCAATCAATAACCTAGAAGTCTAATTGCGCATTTGGTTTTGGATCAGTCAAGTTGGCTACCTGCACCATTGTTTTAATTAAAGATAAATTCACATTATACTTGGAAGTTGTATAAATGATCAATGCTCCCTACCTCTCTTGCTACGGTATCTGATCAGTTGTGCCAGCATAAATCTGTATATGCGTACCACATTAAGCTGAACAAAATGAATGAATTTTGTGGAAAGTTCAACCGTTATTATCATTACCCAGTCCAACCATGATCTTCCTTACTAAAATACAATTGAAGTACTTGTACTTAGATTTGTTGGTTAGCATGATCCCGTTATAATTATTTTTGGCTGAAAATTTAAGATCAATGGTGTTCTGTACATATTTAGTATGACCGGACTATGAAATTAACCCAATAATTCCTTGCCATGCTGATTTTGTTGGTACTTTTCTTCACAACAGAAAATTTACCATAAGTTAATTCAAGATGCCATCAAGTTACCATTTTTAACCTTTTCCAATATTTTCCACGTGTAGGTGCATTCTCATGTGGATATTTACAATTTCTCAGATAATACATGGGGTGGGAGGTTTGATATGCCGAAGGAAATGGCTCATTCACATTTGGGGATGGTTACAGATGGAAGATATATTTATGTGGTAACGGGACAGTATGGTCCGCAATGTAGGGGACCTACAGCTCGAAATTTTGTGCTGGACACTGCAACAAAAGAATGGCATGATTTGCCTCCATTGCCAGTTCCTAGGTACAAAAAGTGTTGTATTTAGACATTATTACTTGCATGGTCACACACCCCTGTCAATCTTAATACTACAGTGTTGTATTTGGTCAGCTTATATGCTATCAAGGAACAAACAAATCTTGTTTTGAGCCCTTATTTGTTTCTTTCTTACCCCTAAATCTATTGTCAGATATGCTCCAGCAACACAACTTTGGAGAAGCAGGCTTCATGTGATGGGTGGCAGCAAGGAGGATAGGCATGAACCTGGACTTGAACATTGGAGCCTTGCAGTAAAGGATGGGAAAGCTCTGGAAAGCGAGTGGAGGAGTGAAATACCCATTCCACGTGGGGGCCCTCATAGGTCTATGACTTCCCCTCCCCATGATTTGTATTGCTGTCATTTTCATTGGAAAGTAATGTTGCTATACACCTAAAAGGCCTTGCTGTTTAGCATCTGGTGTATTCAGACTTTTATGATGCTCCTCTCAATATGTGTTCTTCTAGGCTATATCTTTTACCAAGTATCTAAATTAAAATTAGTTATGGGCCAGAAATGTGTTTGCATGCCATACAAAGAAGTTCCTATGTGATATATAACCTGTTTCTGAGAACGGTACTGCTGTTAGCATAACAACTTAATCATGGTTTTCTCTTTTGCTACCAGGGCTTGTGTTGTTGCTAATGATAAGCTACTCGTTATTGGTGGCCAAGAAGGGGATTTTATGGCCAAACCTGGATCGCCTATATTTAAATGTGTTAGAAGAAGTGAGGTATGCGGATATGTAGCTCAATCACTATAGATGCTAATTTCTGCACACTGTATAGGAATTTGTGCATTTTGAAATTCCACAAGGATCAAATTCTGGCAGTAGCAAACAGACAGTGAAACACCTTAGCATGCTATCAATTACTTTTAACAATGAATAGTGGGAGGTCTGGTTTTGCTGAAGGCACAGATGTATGATGCATTACCCAATAGATGGTGATTTAAAATTTTAAGCTGACCTCTTAACCTGTTTTAGCACTTCGTGGAATGTTACACCTCCAAGAGACTTATATTCATTATTTTCTTATAGTAACCTTTAGATTCCCACTTCTATTGAATGTTCTAGTCATTTTGATCTTCTGCCTATGCAGGTGGTCTACAGCAATGTATATATGCTTGATGATGGAATGAAGTGGAAAGAACTTCCACCTATGCCGAAGCCAGATTCACATATAGAGTTTGCTTGGGTGAATGTCAACAATTCTCTCATTATTGCTGGAGGAACCACGGAAAAGCACCCAATAACCAAAAAAATGGTCTTAGTTGGTGAGGTGTTTCGGTTCAACTTGAACACACTGGTACACACCGTTCCTTGCTCCTTCATTTAGATGAAACATTTCAAAAGTGATAGCAAATGAGTGAATATGACATGAAACGTCACCTATTGACTGCATGCTGTTTGTTTATGCGTTGGTTTAGGTGAATCATAGAATCTATCCAACATAAACCTGATACATGATACATGTTTAGCCAAGAACAAAATGTAAGTAAATGCAAACATGATGAAAGGGGAACTTTGGAAAATGCACTGGATGTCACTAATTTCTTTGGCTTGTCAACTTTCTATGGCTACTAAAACTACATTTGCATACAGGAATGGACTGTGATTGGGCGGTTACCTTTCCGAATCAAGACCACTTTGGTAGGATACTGGGATGGCTGGTTGTATTTCACTTCTGGGCAGCGAGACAAAGGACCGAAAGACCCATCTCCTAAGAAGGTCGTCGGGTGCATGTGGAGAACTAAGTTGCACCTGTGAGTTTTTTAGAAGGAAGGAGAACTGATATGACCATTGACTAAACCATTCTTTATGCATTCTTTTGGGTACATAACTGTTTCATTCCCCCATGGTGGGCGAGTTGTTTATTGTCACACGAATTGGCTGGCTTTGTTGTGCATTGTCACATCATGCCACTAGTCTGCTGTATGCTGACCTTTTTAGTTATATCATAGAATGACCGACTTTTACACAATTTTGTACAGATGTAATTGATCTTTTATGCAGTGATTGGGGTGTGACAGATACATTTACACTTGAGCCAGTCTAGCTTAGCAATACCGGTATCCTGTGGGTTTTGATTGTTGAAGCATTCTTACTGTTACTTACAAGATGCTTGCATAATTCAACATAAGAACCACCATCAGTAGAGTCTGCAGTAACTTCAACACTGGATGTGAACCCAGTATCCTACAAACATCAATTTGGTCTTGACTCCTTGAGTTATTCTGTCAGTTGACTTAACACCTGTCACATGCTCTCTGTGAATGTAAGTGCTTGTTCTCTGATACCTGGTACTTTATACCCGTGTTAAACTTTAATAAAGTGTGCTGGATGGTTCGGTCATTATGATTTATGACCTAATGTTTCTGTTAGATTCCACGTCTTGTGTTCTCCCAGACTTGTTTATGCCACAGATTGTTTCAACTTGTTACTGTTGACGACCACAGAACCCCATTCCCATGAATATTTTTGCACAGGACCATGGTCATGATAAAGCAGGCCATATCCGGAGGAAAGCTACTGCTGATCGTGTAGCATGCACTTCTGGCTTCCTGCCTTTTGCCAATTTTTTCCTCTTATTAATTCCCCTTTGTTTTGATGCGTATTAACATTTCAGGCTCTCATCTCCCTGTCGCCCTGGGCTACTGCAGGTCTGCTGCATCCAGCTTTCCCAGATGTTTCAGCTTTTTCACAAGGCACACAGAAAGACGCTGTTAGCGTGTTAGCAATCATATATCCCTATAACTACTAGTGCTTGTATGTGCTTTCGTTATCTAGCCAAAATGTAGTCGAAATCATGCAACGAAGTGTCAATTGTTGCGCTCACAAATTGTCTAGTGTTTATATAGTCATTTCCTCATCTAGCCTACTGTAGTCAAAATCATGCAACAAGATGTCATTGTTGGGCTCACCTTTTCTTCTCTATAAAAGCCTTAGGCATCACAAGGCACATAAGCAGTTAATCACACACATCAATTGGCAATAGTTTCCCCAGAAAAAATCATTTAGCAATAGTTTCATGGTAACTTAATTACTACCACTAGTTTTTAATAAATGACGCTATTGACTTTTACCCTAACGTTTGATTATTTATTTTATTTAAAAAATTAGTGTAAATATAAAAAAAATACTATAAGTATGCCTAAAGTTTTTTTTAATGTAAACCAAGTCACAACAAAATAAATTATACTTACTTAAATTAACAAATGGTCAAAGGATATGTCCAAAGTCAATGACGTTATTTATTAAAAATTGGAAGAAGTACTTAATTAACCCCCTTAAAAACTGGAAGGAGTACTAATTAAGCCCCCTGCCGTGCCATCAACGGTAAAAGTGGCCGGTCTATTGAAGCTCTGCGCATGTGGGAGACTTCCACTTGCCGGTCATCTACTGGCGTTGTAGGCCAGCCAAAAGCAACATCTCAATCAGAGTCCGTTGCTGGATGGTGATACTGATGTCTCTTCCTCGGCCGCATGCCCATGATAGACTCATGGCACATCGCTCGTGTTTGGACTCTAAACCTGATTAGATATAGAAGTGAAAAAAAAAGGCTGTCCCTCTCCGTCGCTTAAGCTGTAGAAGAATTTGTCCTGGACTCTGAATAGGGGCCAAGGTAGGATTCCTTGTTCTGGTTCAACTGTTATTTTTTTCTCGGTAGAATAATCACAGTCTTAGACAATGGACAACCTTATTATAATTAAATAATAATTAGATCTGTTTGTTTGAGCTGTAAATTATAAGCCGTAACCAATCTGAAACTTTTGGTCGTTTTTTTACAAGCCTTGCCATTTGGACCACTAAGAATACAAGTCTTATACTCTAGAACTACTTTTAATCATATCGGTCACGTATCTTCGGCTTATTAATCACAGAAAAAAAATGCCTTTCTAGCAAGACCCAACAAGGTCTAAGCTAACCTAAAGTACTGGTACAATTTTTATACTCAAGGAAGCTAAACTAGAACCTAAACCACTGCTGCTCCAACTTTGGCGAACACTCACGGAGTTGTGCCAAAAGTTAGTGGGGAGGAGGGCCCAATTTGGCAATTTTTCTCGAATGGTCGCAAGCTTGGAGTCGCCGGCCGAAAAATCCTTGCAGTAGTGTGGTAGAGGAGAGGTCGCCGCGGAGGACGCGTGCGTGGACGGGCGCAGCGGCGAGTCGCACCCACTCAGCGCGTCGGCTTGCTCCAGCTTATTAGCTGGCCTGCCCTCAAATAATCACGCTGTCAAGAGGGTTAGTTGTTTTAACCACAAGAAACGCAGTTTATACTTTAGGTTGGCAAAATTTATTATTATTTTTTTAATAGGATACGTTTACGTTTAAATGTCTATATATGTGTGGTCTTTAGGGTTTGGATTTCTTCTTCTCATATCTCAAAGTGTTATTTGCAGTTTTATGGGTTGTATTTTTTTTAATAATTGGATGTAACTTTTATTGAAGTAAAGACCGGAATTAATCTAATTCATTTATTAAAATAATATTTTTTTTAAAAAATAACCAATGTGGTCAAGTTTTGCTTCAATATTTTAGTACGCTGCTAAGGCCATGGAGTTCACTTATAGTATTTTCTTAAGCTTACACAGTTGTTTGCATCCCCAGTTGTTACGTAAAGGATCAACAAACCACACAAAGGTCCTTGGAAAATAATAAAAGAAACCCATGAAAAATTGGAAATAATACCTATGGTAAATTGGCAATAATAATATATGGACACCTCTTCATCCTATTCCTATGCTATCGCCTCCGAGAAAGACGGTAGTTAGGAATTGATTCAAATGAACACCATTAGTCGTCGTCAGTAAAGAGCCACCTGGTGAAGGTCTCTATGAAAAACTACATTTGTACTTAGGATTACGCTCGACTGAAAACTGTGATGGATATATTTCAGTTGTTGGTATCTCACCTAAAATATGCAACAAATGCTTCCTAGAATTAAGGCGATGTTGCACCCTATCCCATAAAAAGGACAAGAAATAAAAAAAGAACGGCTAAACCAAGTGGCAAAAAGGGTAGAGTCCTCAATTACACCAACGATAGATTAGGATGAAATCCCGTAATAACCGTGTGACTTACTATAATAAGACATGAGGCCAGAGCTCACAAAAGTGTAAGTATAATCCATAGATGAGACATGCACCATGTACATATAATTTCATAAGCAACATCCACTTTCACGAGGGCCTACTCGTTTAAGCTCTGGCTTATAAGCCACAGCTAATTTTAAGTTTTGAAACTTACTCTTTCGTTTTAGACCACTAAAAATAGAACTGTAAAAATTCAACCGTATAATTATTATTTTTTTTCATCAATCATGTGTCCACAACCCAAATAATACCTAGCAAATCATGAAGGTATATCTTGCACTAATGCCCCTTAATGAGCTAGAGGCAGATTTTCACTCAACTTTCTTAAAGACGGTAGGAATACTGCATATTGAAAACACTTATTACTGCACTGTTCGTACATTATAAAACACGTGTTGTGCTCTGCGCTTGAAAATCAACGACTAGCCAAAAATCACACTCCACTCGCGCTCACTGTGAGGACTAGTCACCACTCACCACTGTGGCTTGGTCATTTCCCCGTTAGAGCATCCTAAAAGACTATTTATTTGGCTTGCCAAGCTAAAATTTAACAATTTCTCAAAAACATAGGGCTCCAAAAGACTTACTATTTAGCTTACCAAGCCATCTGACTGGCCAAATGGGTTCTCTGGTGTAACGCCCCTCTCTCATTAACTCGTACAGGTTAATAGAGGAGGAACGCCATTACCTGTAATACATATACCAGTCCCAAGAGATCAACTGGTACATACAGGATATCGGTGGATCATTGTCAAATCTGCTTTATTTAATATATATAGTCCTTGCATAAGTTGTAGCCTCGGACAGAACCCGAGATATACAACAATACATTACAAAAGTAAGCAACAGAAAAACACGGGTAGACTTATTACCCACAAGCAAAGCTTGGGATCTAAATCGAAACCCTAAAACTCTTTGTACTCGACTTGATCCTGATAATACTGGCTGAGGGTGGGATCTTCATCTTCATAGTCTTCTGAGAGAAAGTAAGTAACGGTGAGTACACGAGATACTCAGCAAGTCACGGAAATTAGATGGTATGCAAGGGTTAGCAAGGAAGGTTAGGGTTATTTTGCAAAAGTGGTCTTCAAAGATTTTGTGGTTTTTCTTTTTTAAAAAAAAAAATCTAAGTGTGCTCTTTGAGTTGTCGGAAAGAAGCTCACGTTTCAATCCATTCCGTGAGTTACTTTGCAACAACTCACCATAGTTAAGTTAGCCGGGAAGAGACTCGCGTCTCAACCCATGCCACAAGTCTGAGACTTGTCACAAATTTTGATTCGGAGTGTACCATCCTCTAGTACCTCCATTTAGGTGGATTCTTTATTTTAAAACTTGTCACTTAATTCAGACAACTCAACTACGGTATCGTCCAACACCCTAGGTCACACAGGCCCGTTTCAGGCCACACAGGCCATCCATCAGTCACACAAACCGATTCTGGTAACGGTTCCCAACCCGCAAAACAATTGCACAAATATTTATAAAAATAAAATCTACGCTAGAGGAATCACTTTACATTCACCCGTAACCGTAAGCATGGTTGTTCGAACAGTTTGTAGACCTTTGCAAAGGGTGCACGCTTTTCCCACACAACGCGAGCTTACTCTCTCACTGGCCAAGCAGGGAGGTTTACGACAAGGCCTTTTCAGAGCCTTCCCAGGATAGCACGTTGCCCTATTAATGGGTTCTCTCAACCAAGTACCAGGAACTTATTTCCTGTACTTAGGGATAGGGGTATATTGCCCTCTTGGCACCCAACTGCTCCCACATTTATTAGCAACCGAAAACGATCCTGGGAACACTAGTTACTCGGCCAGGGGCGTCCCATTCAACCCGTGTGGTCGCACTGTAATATGCTCAGTGTAATTCCTTAAGGAAATGGTCCTTAAATGTCACGTGAAGACGGAGCCACACAGGCAGCGACGACTCATGACCAAGTTTTGCAAAGCTATTTTATTTCGCAAATACTTGACCAAGGGTGCCGAGGTTTAAAATCATTTTATTTAAACCCTAGTTTTCCCATCGTCATATTTTTAGTTTAGATAAAGTGGGATCATCGATATTCGTACTCAAGTACGAATACCAGGATGATAAGGTTACAAAGGACAGAGCAACAATTTATTCAAGGAGGGTAATATGCAGCAAATAGGTTAGGCCTGACAGATTCGATTATGAATCGTAGCTGATAACAGTCGTGTTCCTAATTATGCATGTTTTATAAATTAAATTATAATTTTAAATCATGGGTCCAACATGGTCAAGGGTGACTTGCCTTACTCTTGGTCCTGCGAGTCTTCGACAAAATCTTCCTTCGGTGACTCCTCGTGAACGGTTTCTACGCGTCGCAAAAAGACAACAGGCAAAAACACCAAGAATCAGAATCTCTCTCATACAACTAATAGTGCCAGTGTGTAGATCTCATTTTTAGAAAAAAAATTGAGAGTTGAATGGGCTCAAACGGAGTTACGGTTTAAAAGTTATGAATTTTTAAAGTTTGAGTCAATTTCTTGGAAATAAAAAGGATTAAAATTGTTTAAGGATAGAAAAGGAATAACAAGAAAAATAAAAGAAAATTGCTTAGAGACTGACAGGTGGGGTCCTCCGGTTAGAGAGAGAAAGGTGTTGAGGCTGACATGTGGGGCTGGTAAAATAGTGAGGAGAGAGGAGATAGAGAGGCTAATAGGTGGGACCAATTCAACAGTGAGGGAGAGAGAGAATGGGGGACTGACGAGTGGGGCCGAGGTGTCAGTGACGAGGGATGGGCGCTGACGTGTGGGCCTGACGTGTCATCGCTAGGGGGAGAGATAGGGACGCTGACTGGTGGGGTCGGCTTGTCAGTGTCTGGGGGGTGCATGGATCTGGTGTGGCCCGCATCGACGTGGCCATGTCACGTCGGCTTGGTCCGACCGGGCTGCCCCCTGGGAGATCGACGACGAACGGTCGCCGGAGTCAATCTCTCTAGCGGCGACAAGACTCGGCGAACGGCCTGCGGCGGAGGAGAGCAGAGGAGACGGGGAATCAAATGAGCGGCTCGGATTGGCCTAGCGGGCGGCAGAAGATGGTCGGCGACGGTCGTCCCGAACCGGCGGCGGCGGAGGGAAATGGTCACCGCCGGTGACCATTCTGGCGGCGGAGAGGACTGGGATAGGGGTCTTTGGGGGCGGGCTTACAAGAGGAAGCGAATAGAGAAGCCAATTTGGGCTTTACCTACGTCAATGTCGCGAGTTAGGTCGGCGACAATGGCGGGCGGCGGCAAGGGGATTTGGGTGTTTTTGTTGTAGGGGCTAATCGGTGGCGGTGAGGGGCGGGGGAGCTTCATGGTGGCTCAAGGAACTCAGTGGCGGTGATGGCTTGGTCTACGGTGGTCTAGAACGGCAGCGGCGCTTGGGTCAGAGAGTGGCGGAGAGAGGTTCTCAGCGGCGAGCTAGCTCGGCTGGGCTTCTCTGTCATCGGAGGAGGGAGGGGTGCTGCTCTACTTATAGCCGAGCTCGGGCGTTAGCGAACGGCGGTCAATGGCGGTGGCAATAGGGAGGAGGAGCTCGAGCTCGTCGACGCAACACAATAATGGCGTGGTGCACTGTGGTGTGCATCATGGGCTACAGATGGGACAAAAATAGGGAAGAGAGGCGATGGCGAAGCGATGGGACGAGGTGCTTGCGCGTGCGAAACGACTTTGGGGCTCCGCGTCGAGGAAAAGCTATGGCAGCCATGTCTTCTTTGACTTTGGCGCTTGGGACGAGATGATGGCGTGGATTTCTCGCCAGGCGACGGGACGGCGGAGGTTGACGAAGGTGTTCCGCGCGTTTTATGATGTCGACCGGACGGTATGGGCACGCACAGTGGGAGAACAGAGAGAGCTTGAGAGAGATCGAGAGAAGAGAGAGAAAGCGAGCGGCAGCGGGAGGAAGACGACAACACTATGTCGTCGTTGGCTGACAAGCAAGGCCGAGTGGCAGAGATGATCACGACCGTCCACGCGCGTGCATCGGGCGACCGTGGGGAGAGCTGGGACGGGGTCGCCGATATACGGGGCCCGCGGGGATTTATAATCCCCCGCGCGTCGCGGCTGCTGGGCTAAGCGGGCTGTGAGGAAGAGAGAGAGCAGGCCGAGAATGAGGGAAGGCGGCCCAGCTTGCATAGTGACATTTAACTTTTTTCCAGGGATTGTTTTAATTGGTTTTTGAGGATTTAAATTTTTGGAATTTGATTTTGAATAGGGTTTTTATTTTAGAAAAAAAATTAGGGATTTTTGTAGGGGTTCTAAGGGCTGATTTTTTTTTTGAGAAATTTATTGAGACCACACATGGCACAAAATTCCAAACTCAAGTAAGGAGCCATTTTTTTGAATTTAGATTTTTATTTAAAATAGTTTAGCACAAAATAAAATTTCAACCATTACATCTGGCTAGCCAAAGCCAAATCTGGCCAGCCAAATGGGCTGGCCATTTGTGGGACCCACCAGCCGCTTCCCTCACGCGCCCTTGCCCCGGCTGCCTCCCCACGTCCTGCCTCGGCCGCGCTCCCCCCCGCACGCCTTCCCTGGCCGGCCGCGCCTCCCTCCGTGTGCCTACCCCCGGCCGGGCGTGACTCCCCTCAGCCCGCCAGCCACGCGCTTGATAGTGAAAGAAGAGAGAGACAGTGAAAGAAGAGAGATGGTATAATAGGCACTGACACGTGGGGTCTATAAAATTTGGAGAGTAGGATATGGAGTGGCTTTTGGAGCGAACAGAAAATTTGGAGAGGGAATATTATGGCTAGCTAGCCATATAGCGATTTAGAGCAACTTCAACAGCCTGGCCAAATCTCACTCTCCATTTGCCCATTTGGCTAGCCAAAAAGAAAGATTCCTCTCTATATTTTTTTTATGCTCCAACAGTCTCTCCATCTCCCACTCTCCAAATTTTTAGGATCCCACATATCATTCTCCCCTTTCCTTCTCTTCCTCTACCAGGGAGGCATCTCTTCCTCTAACAGGGAGGCATGAGGTGGCGGGGCATGCGGTGGGGAAGGCAGGCAATGGCCTAGGCGGGAGGTCGGGGAGGCGGTCGGCGCGGGCGACCGGATGGGCGACGGGCGCGGCAGCCGGTACGGGCGATGGGGTCAGTGAGAGGGAGAGAATTGCCATGGTTCGTCATTGCGAGTGCGAGAGGAGGAGGTGCTGCCGTTGAGGTCCCACGTGCGATGAGGACCTGCGTCGCTGATCTCTCGCCGGGCGCTGGCTTGGCCTCATCCCCGCTCCCAGACCCAGTTAGCCTCCCCCTCCCTTGGTCGCCGGCCACCGCGTCCTGCACGAGCGTGTGAGGCGGCGCTGCTCTCGCGAGCGAGACAGTGTTTGGAATCGGCAGCCAATGAGGCCCAGGGTTGACCAGCGAATTTGGCCAGCTAATTTTGGCTAGCCATAGGACTGGTTTGGCCAGCCGGATGGCTAGCCAATTCCGGTTGGAGAGTCTGTTAGAGGTTTAATTTTTGTGAGAATAGATAAATTTTGAGTTAGAGAGCTATTTCGAGATTCTATTAGAGTTGCTATTAGAGAACCAGATTTAAGTAGTCTTTTGAAGAATTTTTTATTTTTATATTTATTTAATAAAATATTTACAAAAGTATATTTTTATTTGAAAAATTTATAAAAATATACTCCCAACGCCCTTTGGGAGGGCGTTTTTTTATGAAATCGCCCTTCCAGAGGGCGATTTGATGACGTGGCTGATGGCCGTTGGCCGGGCGGCCGACGGCTGTCGGCACTTTTGCAAGTAGCCCCCCTGCCCCCTTGCCGCCCTCTGGGAGGGCTTTTTTGGCCGGCCGGGGGCTGCCTGCAAATAGCCGTCGGCTTTTTGTAGGCGGCCCCTTTGCTGCCCTCCTAGAGGACGGTTTTTAGCCCGCCCACTATAAGACCCCCCCTCAGACTCCAAAAATGTCGTAAAATTCACAAAAATAACAGAAAAAAGAAGAGAGAGGTAAGAGCGAAAGCGGCGAAGCCCTGCCAGTTTACGGATTATTCTACAGGTAATATTTTATGGCTCTTTGCAATTTCCATTTCTATTCATCAAATGATATAGTATGTGTAGTATTGTACTACTTATTTCACAGGTAAGTAAATGTTAGGTTTGGTCCACAAAATGTAGATCTATTGAAGTTGAGCATAACGGCTAAAGACATTGATAGGACGTATGAGAGAAGTTATGTTTTTTCTACTAGATGAGTAACACTAATTCGAGAAATGCTAGGGAGATGGAAATGAGGACGATGATATTTCTTTTTTTGTAGTCATGTGTAGTATACCCTAGGTATGTAGTTGTATAAGGTATTTTTGGTCTAGTGAGTTATAACTTGCGTTTATTTGGTTATAATGTAGGTTGCTATGGATGCATCCGGTATGTCCAGTCGTCTACGACCTCCGATTGACGTGCCTTCGCCGATGTGTTGGTGTGGAGATAATTGCAAAGTCGCAATAAGTGAGAAGGATTACACATACTGGTAAAGGTATTGGATGTGTGCTAATTATGCGTACTCCTCGAAGAAGCCGAAGCCACAAGGTAAGAAGGGGAAGGCGAAGAAGCCAGTGGAGGTAATACGAATTATCTTGTAGTACGAAATATTTGAACCTTTGAGCTAACAAATTTGTATATGTCAAGACACCGAAGCCTCCTCCGCCTCTGTGCGACTTTGTGCAGTGGATAGATACGGAGATCCATTCACAGGATGCAGAGTTTCTTCACAGTTTAAAAGATTGGAACTGGGAGCGGTGCCAACGTTGTTGGGCGGCGCAAGAAGAGTAGGAGGCTGAGCAGAAGAGGAAGGAGGAGAAGGAGCGACAGGAGAAGGAAGCCCGTGAGGCAGACAGAGAGAGGAAGCGGGAGAGGGCACTACGTGCAAAGGAAGCTGGGCCAGAGGCGGCGAGAAAGGGAAAGTACCCACGTTGCACATAGTAGTTGCATCTCTAGTTAGATATCTATTTAAAATTCTCTAAGGCATGTAATAACGATAACTAGAAATGTTTGATGTGCCGTTTGTACTCTTTGGATGGATAATTTCATTAGGTTCGTAAGCAATTAACGTGTGTTCAGTTGTCACTGTTCGGAATGTACTTTCTCCGTGAAGTTGAAACTCGAAAATTCATGTTTTTGATCAGTTTCGTCACAAACGTAGATTGTGAGGAGTACATCGTTTGATCGATGAGCGTAAACGAAGTAAAGGGGTTTCTTCAGTAAACGTAGAATTAATAAAATATGATATACAACAGGTAAACTATTACTGATACAACGTACTACAGGCCCTGACTGTAACCTCTAGCCCTCTTCGTCTTCCTACCCTGCACTCACACCTGGCCCTGGGAGTACATCAGCTGGTCTGGTGGTACGGCACGGCCAGCGCGGGTCGTTTGCACGGTTGTAGCAATTGGTGGGTCCTGTGTCTGTGGTGGCGGAGCTCCTTCGAGCTACGAGGCAGCTAGTATCTCCTAGATCTCCTCGCCCTCGTCCTCCAAGTCGTCCCCCTCGAAAGGACCCGGTGCCCAACCGCTGCTGTGTGCGCCCTGCGTGGAGGAGCCAGCGCCAGCAAACATCCTCGACGCTGTAGAGTGGAACCTTGTACACCAAATTATTGATAATTGCAAACCAAAATTTTGCAAGGCAAAAGTAAACTTTGATATAACCTGAAAGACCTCCTGTAGTGGCCCCAGGGACACTTCTCATTCCCAGCTGCGCGTGTGGTCGTGTGTGGCACACTCCATGCGTCGACGTGCTAGCTCGAGAGGGATATAGGTACGGTGTAGCGAAAGCTGCACGGAAGCATATTGATGTATAACGGTGCATGTCGTAAAAGGAAACATGTTATGAACTGATGGTTAGTAGAATTTACCTCTGGAGGGGCCAGATGGCTAACTGGAACCCTGCGGGCACACTCCTGTTCCTGCTGGGCGTGGCTGCTGTACAACTACGGGAGGTACTGCGTTGGCCACACGACAAGTGAGCGCACGAATCACTGTGTGCATCGCCTGACGAATCCTCCCGAAGGTCGTCCTTTGCTCGTTCGCAGTTAGCACGATCCCACTGTCCAATCGTCCGAACGCCGCGTTCACATCAGCCTGAACCTATCACGATGCGTCGGCCTATTTCAAATGTGACATGGATATGTGTTAAAACCGTGGACACCTACAAAGGGAATAGCAAAGTGCACAAATAATGTGACTTACCGCGCGGAAGTAGTCCTGGTCACGGTGTCTAGGATACGTGTCCGTTGTAGCGGTGATGTGTGGCTGTGGACCATCTGGGGTGAATGTTACGCGTGTGCGGGTATGGGGCTGGTACCAGCTGAGGTATGCTAAGTAGGTCTCCTCAATGTGTGGATGTATCTTGTCAATGACCTCCTCCGTTGCCAACGGCCAGTCCTCCACGTACTTCTGCAGTCGGAGATACCACTGAGCGCCGCCTGTCTGTCCCCTACGATTATATCTATTTGCAGAGAGTGCATTAGACTACATTAAAGAGTTGTAGTACTAAACAAAGATCGCAGTTGTACTAACCGGTGAACATCGCGCGGCACAACGATCTCCACGGGCACAGGAAAGTGCTGACGTATGCCGAACTGTCGCATCACGCGCTGCGGATAGTGGGGCTCGACAAAGATGTCGAACACCAACGGCACTGTCATCATCCAGTACGCCTGGTGCACGAGCCGCGATGGCCTGCGGACTATACGGCTCTTAGACGACGTCGCTAGGCAACAGGCGGTCGAACTCCATAACGAAGTCGGAGTAGGCCCTCCTAACCTGCTTGTGGGCATAACGACGCTGCAAAATAGGAAAAGATTGCACGTCAGTGTTTGCGCATAAGTGTTAAACATAGAATTTCACATTATGTATCTCACGGCGACACCATACCGTCCCCATAGTTGGATGATCCTCAGGCCACTGCCTGTACAAGCCTCCAAGGCCGTCCTCGTAGGAAGAGTGCTGAATCATAGGATGGCCTATCGCGAACCGCTCGGCCGCCCATAGCTGCAGAAGGAGAGGGCAGCCGGCGATAATCGCACCTGGATCGGTCTTTGTGCACGTGTCACAAAGAGCACGGTACGTCGCCGCTAGCACAGCAGATCCCTAGCTCCACTGAGGTACGCAGCCATCCTCGCTGTCGGCGATTGCACGAGCGTAGTCGATCAGTCCCTTGTCCACCGCGTACCCCGTCGTGCTGGTGAACATCATCCACCCGAACAGCCACAACAGGTACGCCTCCATGCTACACTGCACCGAGTATTCGTCGGCGTCATCGTCTAGCTGATTAGGCTTAAAAGAAGATTATAGTCAGCAGCACTGTTGCTTTATAGGTCGGATGATTGTGAATGAAAGAAATCCATGACTTACAGTGAACTGTAGCAGCCACGCCTGCGAGGAGTCGGTCGTGGTGTAAGGCAGTAGCGAACCCGACATACCAAGTTCAGGTCGACGGTGCACGGGCTCGAACCGAGCAGTGATGTCCTGCGACTAACCGTGCGCCCCATCAACCGGACCGACTGTGTCCCCTGCAAAGGGAAGTCCTAGCAGGTACGACACGTCTTGGAGTGTGGGAGTCATCTCGCCGCACGATAGGTGGAACGTGTGGGTCTCCGGTCTCCAGCGATCCACCAGTGCTGCCAGAAGTGACCGGTCAGCGTCCCATCGCTTGGCAGGGTCTTTCTCGTCCGGTGCGGGCTCAACTAGCCTGCACAGCGGAAGAAGTCCAGCCTCACACAACCTGCAGAATATAGCACTGTATTCAATATTGGGGAACATAGAAATGCACAAATGATGTGAATGAATATTCGTACAGCTCTTACCTCTCATGGAACCGGGGGTCTATCCGCAGGAGGTGACGTGAAGGCCGTGGACAGAAGGTGGGTAGCTGGGCACCCTCGACAGCTGACAGGTAAGACCGGTGAGACTGGTCGAGGCCCCGGTCGAGCAGCCCTGGTGTATGGTACGCCATACCTACATGAAAATAGAGAGTTAGCGTAAATTATTGTTAAGGTTTATAGTATTGTTACATGACAATAAAAACAATAGTACGGTACATATCATTCTATAACAAAGAACAAGTATAGACTTACACTACACCGCAGCATCACCAAATGCTCGAGAATGCCTAGGACGGGGTTGTCTTGAAGTTGTGCCTTCACCCGTAGGATGACTGCCATCAGCGCCAGAACCCGACGGTCCAGCTTCCGCCGCACTTGGACCAGTTGCATCCTTTGGACATTTCTTATATGTATGACCTGTTTGGTCGCACTTTAAACAACGTTTATGTCTTCCACCGGCTTCTGACTCATCCATGTCATTACGGATGCATCTTGTCTTGCGGCGACCTACTTTATCCCTCAATTTTGTTGGGTCAGGAATGTAGATAGCTTGAGGATGCTTCGTAGTAAATGTCCCTGCAATACCGAAACCGTATATCTCTCCACTCCAGGTATTATAGATTACTTCTTTTCTAAAATAAGGTGAGACAAAATAACATGCTTAACATGGCTTGTGGAGCAGAGTAGGTTTTTGGCACGAGCACTTGCAGGTCCCGTCTTCCTTCAGCACACACTCATGCACAACTCTTTTGCAGTAGATTCCGCGCATGCCCTTGTCGTCACACAATATTTCAAATCTGTGTTCTTGTGTACCTTGAGGTAGAGCTCGATGTCTTCAGGCCTTTTTACTTTTATCTTGCAGGTATTTAGTCAGTAGTGTGCCAAAGAAAAGATTATTGTCCGTCATTGAGGGGCCAGCTGCTCTGAACCGATCTCTGAAGTACTTGCATGTGCCATGCAAGATAAATTCAACTATGCCAACAAGTGGGAGCCCTCGAACACCACGCATCACCCAGTTATAAACCTCTGCCAAATTTGTGGTCATTATGCCAAATCGAGAACCATCCTTGTCATACAACAATGCCCATTTCTCCTTTGGCTCATTCTCAATCCACTCTAAAAATTTTCTAACTGAGGATGCAGACCTTCTTCTCATATGATGTCCGTCACTTGATAGAGGTCCAATGTAACACCCTAAAATTATCCCTATATAAAATATTGTGAAAAAAGAATTTTCAGAAATTTAATTAAAAGTCTCGATGAGTGAAAGGAATAAAATCAGGGGAAAATCTGAAGAAAAATGGGCTTGAAGATAATTTTATAAAATTCTTTGCTTAATTATTTAATTTCTGGAATTTTCTGGGAATTAATTGATTAGGGAAAATATTTTTGGCAAAATAAATAAGCTCACAGAATTAAAACAAAAAGAAAAAGGTTTAAAACCCCTCCAACAGTCTCTGGGCCATTTTCGGCCCATTACTGTGCGCAGCCCTAATCTCCCTCGCGCGCGCACGTCGGCCCATGGCCGCTTGCGTCGCCCTCGGCCGCCGACAGGTGGGGCCCGCCTGTCAGGTTGTTGTCTTCCTCCCGCCTGGGCGCACTGTTGCACTCGAGCGCTACCGCCGTAAATCTCGCCAAATCCGTTCGTCTCGGCCTCGGTTTCTCCAAATTAGTTGGGGGAAAACGGAGCCCCTATCTCCCTCCACCTAATCCCCAAGAAAACCGGAGCGAATCGCGCGGGGAATGGAGACCGAAGCTTCCCGAGTCGGATTTCCATCCCTAACCGGCGCCGCCGCAAAATCCGTCAAGTCCGAGCCGGAGTCCGTCCCTCTCCGCCTTAAATAGCGACCTTGAGACCCCTAGGATGGTTTTCGCCCTTTAGATTGAGTCCTAGCTAGCCCAAGCTGTCCCTCCGCGTCTCGCGCTTGCTCCGCCGCCGTCGCCAAGCTTCGTTCGTGCACCGCTGTCGCCTCAGCCGCTGTTGAAGCCCGCCACCGCCTCGGTTAGATTCGCCGGAGCTCGCAGAAGCCAGGCCGCCGCCTTTTAGCCCTCGGAAGCCGTCGGGACACCGCTGTCAACGAAGACCCGAAGCCTTCCGCCGCCTCAAGCTTGCCGCCGGCCGTCTCCGTCGCTGCTCTTCATGGTTTCACCATCGGTAAAGATCGCCTCGACCTCCTTTACCCTTTCCCGCTCTCCCCGTGCGTCGCTGCGCCGCCGATCGCCGTCGACCATCGGGTTCAGTGCCACCGCCGTCGCTGTAGCCGACGTGGCCGCCGACGTGGTCGCTGTGTGGGCGTCAACTCGGTGCCACCTCAGCGCCGTAAGCCGATCCGATCGGGATCGATGTCAGCCATCGGATCTCCTCGGTTAGATCCCACCCGTCCGATCGCAGTGAGGTCACCTTGACACGTGGCTAGATCTTGGCCGTCCGATCAAAACCCTAGAACCCTAGCTGTCGGATCCTCCTCGTGGACCACGGTGGACTCGGTCCACCATGGACCCGACACCTTCCCCTCGCTGACAGTGGGCCCCACTGGTCAGCCGAGAGCCTCCTCTCTCCTGTGACGTCATAAACCCCTTTTCCTGAATAAAATTAATTCACTTATGACGTAATAAATCGGGTAAATTCTTTTAAATAGGCCATAAAAGGGTAAAACTTCCAAAAATCATAACTAATTCATACGAACTCAGATTGAGATTGTTCAAGTCTCTAATTTCTTTAAAAATCATGAACTATCCATTAAAAATATAATATTGTATTGTTCATATGTGTTGATGTACTGTTGTTGCTAGTTTTGTTTATTGCTTATAGCTACCGATGTCGGAGGAGGGAACTCCAACCGCGGGGAGTCTGGGGACCCCCCTTGCGGTTCGGCCAGGGGAGTGGTTCACAGGATGGCTGTGGCGTTTGGTTGATGGCACGCAAGGGTGACAGAGGAAGTAGACAGGTTCAGGCCGCGCGGAGACGTAATACCCTACTCCTGTGTGAATCTGCTATGTAGGAGATGAATGCGGTTTGTTCTTACAAGATGTTCTTGAGGGGTGCTCAGGAGCTAGCCCTAACTTAGGAACTCAGTCTCTCTCGAAGGCTGGACTCAACCCTCTCCAGAAGCTCTCTCTTTCCTGCTGGCATGGATCCTCCTTTTTTTTAGTCCAAGGAGAGTCCACCGTGCCTAGTACACATGCCAAGAGGAAGCTTTTCTAAGTACGATATGTCTTGTCGCACGCGTCCGCCTGCTAAGCCACGCCGGAGTTGGTTTGGCACGTCTGGTCGTCATGTTGCTCGGCTGCTGCGGGCGGCTAGGAGCGCATGCCATCGCTGCCAGGGCGTGGAAAACCGAAGCCCTCTTAGTCAAATGTTCTCTGACTGCACAGGGAGCGGGCCCACGGGAGGCCATCATGAGAGTCCACGTGGGCGACAGGCGTGACACGCCCCGTCGTCTCGTCATTAATGCAGGTAGTTGGAGGGTTGATCCACTCGAGTTGGGCTCGTGCCTGGGGCAGAGAGCTCATCGAGCCCTCCGCGCGCACAAGGCGCCGAGTTCCTCGGGGACCGAGGCTGTGAGTCCCGGGCTCGGAAAGCGCGCCCCAGGACAGGGAATGCCCCAGTAATGTGCCCCGGGACTACGACCCGGGACCGGGCCGGTGGGTCCTGGGACCGAGGGGCGAGACCCGGGCCCGCGGATGTCCTAGTAATGCCCCCGGGAACGCGCCCCGGGACTGAGCCTGTGGGTCCCAGGATCGGGGGGCGAGACCCGAGGCCCGGGAACGTCCTAGTAATGCGCCCCGGGAACGCGCCCCGGGACCGAACCTATAGGTCCCGGGACCGGGGGGCGAGGCCCGGGCCCGGGAATGTCCCTGGGCTTCGGGGCCCGAGGTGGATGCGGGCGGTCGTCGCGACGTGCCCGGGGAAGGTGCACCCGGGCCCGGACAGTGCTCGGGCCCCAGGCACTTAGCGGGAAAACAGCCTTAGCCGGCCATCACTTGTGTAGAATATGGGCCCTGGAGGAGCTGACGTGGCCGAAGATCCACGCGTCCCGGGGAATGTGGGGCCCCCAGTCCCGTTTCATCGACAACCGACGTTCAGGAAGAGACGCAGTTTTTCGAGGTAGGTGTCGAAGGCTGTGTGGAGCTGCAAGGCAAGTCACACAGATTCCTCTTTCTCATTGAACATGTTGTTCCTATGTTTAAAGCTATGTTTTCTTTCAACGCTGCATTTATTTTGGAATGTCACTGGGACAAGGAAACCCTAACCTTTGTTTATGTCCCCTTTGATTTGATTACTTGACATTGTACCTATGGGATAATTTTGACTAGCTACCTTTATTTACGGGTTAGCTAGAATAACTCCAGGACCCTACTTAGCTTTGCCTAGCAAATGATAGAATAACTTATGGGTTGTCACAGTAATTTCTATACTAATATTCAGTCACATGAAACGATGTTCCATTTACGACGGTGGTCGTACGAGGACATTTTAATGGTTCACTAAAACTTGAATAAAAGGTGGGTTGCGAGCACTAGGGTTAGAAATGTTGCTAGCGGTGCTCGTGACAGTTAAGGACCGGTTCGCGGACTACTCGTTGCGAAGCAACACTCGTGCTAACCACAAGCTAGTATGGGCAATGGTGGGAACCAAAGTGTAGTATGTTCAACCGGAGTCTACCATGGTGTGTTGTGGCTATGTCAATAAGACCACCATGGCTGCGTCAATAAGTCCATGTCTTGGGCGTTGGATTGTTTCTCTGTTGGGGGCCTGATCAGCTCCTACCGAAAACTGGTGGTCCAGCGGGTGGCTCCCTTGCTGTGCGGATTACATGGAGGGTCCTTTCATAATTCCTTTCCGAGATATCATAGTGGTATCAAGGGGCACAGTGATGTGCTGTGGAGTTGTGTCTTGTGAGTAAATTGGTACACCTTTGGCCAGAGTAAAACTGTTCGATTAGCCATGCCCATGGTTAAGGGCGGCCTAGTAATATTTTCTAGGATTAGTCCCACATTATCTAAAATTTGATAGTTGAACAGTGGAACATGTGTAGCTCTATGTAGGAGTGGTTGGGCCTGTACCGTTTTGGTGGGCGGTATAGTGTTGATCAATACTGCTATTTAACTAATGTTTTATTACTCTCTCAAATGTTTTATTACTTGCTTTTACGCGAACTTGAGCCATATTATGCCATCCTTTGTTATTCCGTGCATTTGCATATTTGCTATGTGGCTTGCGGAGTATTTCATGTACTCACCTTGCAATCAACAATTATTCAGAGATGGACTACAGTGAAGAGGACTATTTGGAGGACTGAGCGGGAGCCCGGTCAAGTACGTGGAGTGGAAGATGTCACACTGCTTATTTATTTATCCGCTGTTAGAACTTTATTGTTTTAAGAGGTACCTTTCGCCTCTGTAATAAATGCTTACGCTATATAAACAATTACTTTGATTATTAATTTTGTCATGTGTGCCTCGGTTGATTTCTGGACGAGGGTTTACACACAATAAAACTTCAGAATTTTAGATGGAAATTCTGGGCGTGACATCCAAGAGCTTGTGGAGCCTCATCCCTTCCAATGGTAGCCCTCCTGGACTGCTCATTTGTTTGTTTAGAGGTCAGCTCATCCAACCTCCTTAAAGTTCATTGAATTTCTTCACTTGATTCTAGGCGCATAGCCTCTTGAAAAGATCCATAAGGTGCTTATTCTTAAGCTGTCTGTAGAAATTAGCACCCATATAACGCATGCACCATCTGCTTTGGACATCAGACCACCTTGGTGGGTATCCCTCCTCAACACATCTATATCTCAATTTCTCAATTGCCCGTAGTAAGCCGGCGTGACGGTTATGCATGAGGCATACATCTGGTCTTATCCATACAACTGCAGACTTAACCCTTTCTAGGAACCAATACCAGCTATCAGTGTTCTCACTTTCAACAAAAGCAAAAGCTACCGGTAAAACTTAGTTGTTCCCATCAATTCCAATTACTGTTAATATCTGCCATTTGTACTTTTCGGTTAGAAATGTCCCATCGATGCAGAGAATGGGACGACAATGGACAAATGCCTGAAAGCAAGCACCTAATGCAAAAAATACTCGTTGCAACACACTTTTATTACCATGGTCAATTGATGAAAAGGCTTTCAGGTCGTAGCACGTCTCCGGATTCCTCTGAAAAATACAGCCTAACAGACGAGGCAAATTATCATAAGATGCTTCAAATGTGCCAAACCTCATCTCTACAACCTTCTGTTTTGGCCTCCAAGTCTTAGCATAGCTAATTGTGTATTTGAATTTCTTTTCAATATGTCTAACAATTAACCTTGGTTCGTACCCTAGATTGTTCACAATGTGGAAGTACATATCTGTTGCAACAAATGCAGATGTCATGTTTCTATGATATTTTGCAACACCTAGTAAGTAACATGAATGCTCGGTCACGATTGAAACTTGCCAATAATCTTTCTATTTACCCTTGAATGCGTGCACCTGCCATGGACACCCATTCTTCATGCACTTCACTTTATACACTGATTTACTTGACTTCACGACCGAGAACTCCCTCTGAAGTGATACCGTCCATTGTTTTACTGCCTCTTTTAAATCCTTTACATATACATACTTAGCCCCCTGGATGACCTCATTCTCCTTGTACTCCCATGGCACATGATGCCGCTCAGAGATAGCAAGCCCAGAGAAGTCCTCGTTGCTCCATTCTGCAGGCATCACGTTGTCCTCATCAGACGAATCATCATGCTCTGTATGCTCGTTTTCAGAATCTTCCCTATCCATTTCTTCGACGATGGTGTCGATTAGTTCTCCCTCATCTGCCACATCTGTTGGTTGTCTATCTTCTTTATTCCCTCCTTCATTTTCTTCTTCATTTTCTTCCATTGTTTCGCCATCACCTCCCGCCATACTTAGACCCTCATCATCTTGTACGGGCATTGCACCAGTGGTATTATCTTTCTCATACACCGATACAAGTATACTCAGTAACCAACTATGTTGAAATGCATTCTCCACATACCATCTCCAAGTGGCAGTGCAATCCACCGGCATCAGTTTCCAAAAAAAACTTCAACTGCATGACTGACTACTACATACAAGGTTATTGCGCTGAGCTAGGGGTCCAGTTGAAACCATCATATCAGCCAGTTGTACACTGACCCAAAACTTCTCTCAGCTAGCCTATCAATGCCCTTAGCATTGAACTAAAATCCGACAGATCTACACCTTGTGGACCATACCTAACATTCCCTTGCTCGTGAAATAACTAAAATATCACCTTATTTGACATATCTGTTGAAAAAAAATACAGTTAAACTAGGTACCAATATTCTCCTCACTCTAAAACCGTGTATTCCAGATTTTATAGCTACCATCTTTACACAAATTAAGTCATCTAACACATTAACTAAAAATCTACAGATTTACGAATAACAACTTATTTTCATATAATACTATACACGTAACCAGTACAATACTACATCAATTATTGCATAGAAATAGAAATTACAAAGAAACAAAGATTTTACCTGTAGATGAATTAGCAAACTGGCAGAGCTTCGCTACTTTCGTTCAGCCTCGCTCTCAGCTCTCTCTTCTTTTTTTCTGTGATTTGAATGAATTTTATGATATTTTTGAAGTCTGGGAGGGGGGTTTATATTGGGAGAGCTAAAAATAGCCCTTCTAGAGGGCGGCAAGGGGGCCGCCTGTAAACCCACGGGCTGGCCATTTTGCAGGTGGCCACCCAGCCGCCCAAAAACTGCCCTCGGCCGGGTTTTTGCAGGCGGCCCCCTTACCGCCCTCTGGGAGGGCGGTTTTTGGGAGACCGGAGGACCGGCCTACAAAATGGCTGACAGCCGTCAGCCGCCCGGTCAACGGCCGTCAGCCACGTCATCAAATCACCCTCTGGAAGGACGATTTCATGAAAAACGTCCTCCCAGAAAACGTTGGGAGTACATTTTTGTAAATTTTTTAAATAAAAATATACTTTTATAATTATTTTATTAAATAAATATAAAAATAAAAGAATTCGTCTTTTAATGGTACTCTAACCTCCAATCTTTTTCCACTCCCACCCTCTCCTCGCGGCGCAGCCCAACCCAACCCCACCAAAAACGACACCACCTCCACCCTCTCTCCCCATCATCCCCTCCACCCCGCAGTCCGGTCTCCCCGCCTGGTCAAACCACTCCCCTCCCCCACCACCACCATGCCTCCCTCGCCGCTTCTCCTCCTCGTCGCCGCCCTTCTCGCCGCCGCGGCGGCGGCGCAGTCGGCGATGCTACGGGAGGACGACGTGCGGTGCCTGAGGGGGGTCAAGAAGAGCCTCCGCGACCCGGACTCGCGGCTCTTGTCGTGGACCTTCGAAAACCTCTCCTCGAGCGCCGTCTGCTCCTACAACGGCGTCTCGTGCTGGAACCCGCAGGAGGTGCGCATCATCGCGCTCTCGCTCTCCGGGTTCGGCCTCCAGGGCGGCATCCCCTCCGACCTTCAGTTCTGCAGCGCCGCCACCACGCTCGACCTCTCCTGGAACGCGCTCGAGGGACAGATTCCTCCGGCGCTCTGCGACTGGATCCCGTTCGTCGTCAAGCTCGACCTCTCCGGGAACCAGCTGTCCGGGCCGCTCCCAGGGACTCGCAAACTGCCGGTTCCTCAATCGCTCAAGCTCTCCGGCAACTCCTTCTCCGGCCAGATCCCCTAATCCCTCGGCCGGCTCGACCGCCTCAAGTCGCTCGACCTGTCCGTTAACAAGCTCAGCCGGTGAAGGTCTCTATGAAAAACTACATTTGTACTTGGGATTACGCTCGACTGAAAACTGGATGGATATATTTCAGTTGTTGGTAGCTCACCTAAAATATGCAACAAATGCTTCCTAGAATTAAGGTGATGTTGCACCCTATCCCATAAAAAGGACAAGAAATTAAAAAAGAACGGCTAAACCAAGTGGAAAAAAGGGTAGAGTCCTCAATTACACCAACGATAGATTAGGATGAAATCCCGTAATAACCGTGTGACTTACTATAAGACATGAGGTCAGAGCTCACAAAAGTGTAAGTATAATTCATAGATGACACATGCACCATGTCCATATAATTTCATGAGGAACATCCACTTTCACGAGGGCCTACTCGTTTAAGCTCCGGCTTATAAGCCACAACTAATTTTAAGTTTTAAAACTTAATCTTAAAATTGATTTACGAGTTTTTTTTGGTCTTTTTTAACTCACTCTTTCGTTTTAGACCACTAAAAATAGAACTGTAAAAATTCAACTGTATAATTATTATTTTTTTCATCAATCATGTGTCCACAACCCAAATAATACCTAGCAAATCATGAAGGTATATCTTGCACTAATGCCCCTTAATGAGCTAGAGGCAGATTTTCACTCAACTTTCTTAAAGACGGTAGAGTACTGTACATTGAAAACACTTATTACTGCACTGTTCATACATTATAAAACACAAGTTGTGCTCTGCGCTTGAAAATCGACAACCAGCCAAAAATCACACCCCACTCGCGCTCACTGTGAGGACTAGTCACCACTCACCACTGTGGCTCGGGTCATTTCCCTCTTAGAGCATCCAAAAGACTTTGCATTTAGTTTGCTAAGCTAAAATCAGATAATTTCTTAGAAACATAGGGCTTCAAAAAACTTATCATTTGGCTTGCCAAGTCATCTAACTGGCCAAATAAATTCTCTGGCTAGCCAAATCTGGCCAACCAAATAGGCTGGCCATTTGTGGGACCTACTAGCCGCTTTCCTCACGCGCCCCTGCCCCAGTTGCCTCCTGCGCGCATGCCCCGGCCACGCCTCCCCCCGCACGCCTTCCCCGGCCAGCCGCGCCTCCCTCCGCGCGCCTGCCCCTAGCCGAGTGACTCCCTTGGCCTGCCGCCAGCCTGCCAATCACGTGCAAGACAGTGAAAGAAGAGAGATGGTATAATAGGCGCTGACATATAGGGTCCATAAAATTTGGAGAGTAGGATATGGAGTGGCTTTTGGAGCGAGCAGAAAATTTGGAGGGAATATTATGGCTAGCTAGCCATATAGCCATTTAGAGCAACTTTAACAGCCTAGCCAAATCTCATTCTCCATTTGCCCATTTGGCCAGCCAAAAAGAAAGATTCCTCTCTATATTTTTTTATGCTCCAACAGTGTCTCCATCTCCCACTCTATAAATTTTTAGGACCCCACATATCATTGTCCCCTTTCCTTCTCTTCCTCTACCAGGAAGGCGTCTCTTCCTCTAACAGGGAGGCAGGCGGTGGCGTGTGGGCATGTGGTGGGAGGCGCGGCGCGCGCTAGCGGGAGGTCGGGGCGGCCGTTGGCGCGGGAGATGGGTGCGGCAGCCGGCGTGAGTATAGGTGGCCAAACGGGCGGACCGGGCCGGCACGGACCGAGGCACGGTCCGGCATGGCCCGCTACGGCACGGCCCGTGTAGGCACGGTTCCTGTAGCGGGCCGTGCCGTGCCGGCCCGCGTGCCTCCCCCCCGGCCTAGGCACGGCACGCCGAGGTCGTAGGCCGTGCTGTGCCGGCACGGCCCGTCGGCGGCCCACCGTGCCCGGGCCGGCCCGGTCCGCCGACGCCTGCCGCCGCGCATCCGGCGTCCCCGGCCTCCGCCGCCTGCCGCCGCCCTCCGCCGCCGCCTCCCCACCTGCGCGCCGCCCCCTCCGCCGCCTGCCGCCGCCTCGGCCTCCTCCCGGCCTCCTCGGCTCCTCCGCCTCCTCCCGCCGCCTCGGCCTCCTCGGCTCCTCCGCCGCCGCCTCCCGCGCGCGCCTCCTCGGCCTTCGCCGCCTGCTGCCGCCGCCTCCCCGCCTGCGCGCCGCCCCCTCCACCACCTGTCGCCGCCTCGGCCTCCCGCCGCCTCGGCCTCCTCGGCTCCTCCGCCTCGTCCCGCCGCCTCGGCCTCCTCCGCCCCCTCCGCCGCCGCCTCCCGCGCGCGCCTCCCCGGCCTCCGCCGCCTGCCGCCGCCCTCCGCCGCTGCCTCCCCGCCTGCGCGCCGCCCCCCGAGGCCGCCCTCCGCCGCCTCCCCGCCTGCGCCGAGTCCCGACTCCCGACTGAGTAAGTGAGAGTGACTGAGAGAGACGAGTAAAAAAAGGAAAAAAGAGACTTAAAAAATTTTTAAAAATTAGAGGAGTGGTAAAAAAATATGAAAAAAAATGTAAAAACATTATCTAAGATGAGTAAAAAAATATGAGAGTATTTTTTGATGATATTAGAGGAGGAAATTTTTATATTTTTTAAACAAGCAAAATAGAAGAACATATATAGCAATTTAATTTCTACATAGATATAGGGAAAATTGCGCAATGACCTTTATTGATTTTGATATTACACAGCTGCCTCATTAAAAACTCTGTCATGTAAAAACTCAATTTTGAGAAAACCATGACAAAGAAAAAAGAGTACAGCTAAAGGTCAATACTCAAAAATAAAAAAGATTACTCTAGTTCCTCATTTTGTAGGTAAAGATTTTCGAACTGCTCAGCCAAATCTTGGTTCTTCGTGGTGTGTTGGGCACGTTCCTTAGCTAGCTCCCAGTCTTTAACCGCAGGTAGCATTTCTACCACCTCACTGCGGAGATTTCTTCTTCTCTCCTCAATAATTCTTCCGCAAATACTGAAGGCCGATTCGGATGATACCGTAGACACAAGCACCGTGAACACATCCCGTGCTAGCTTTGAGAGCACGGGATATTGGGTCTTGTGATCATTCCACCATTGAAGAACGTTGAGATCTTCCTGGTTGATCGAGTCGCTGTCCAAGTAGGTGGACAGCTCAAGAGCTTCAAGTGAAGCGTGTGCAGGACTTGCTGCAGCCGAACTTCCACCACCGGTGCTCGAAGAAGAAGAGGAACCACCCCAAATTCGGCCTCACTGCAATTTCTTCTTACCTGGGACAGGGATGGATGGGGCTCTTTGCACGCGAACTCCCTAAAACTTAGTTTCATACTTCCGAAGCGATGCAGAATCGCTTGAAGGTCGCAAGTCGAGGATTAGAACCATTCAGCCATGTTATGGCTTCACGGATAGAATCGAGATATACAGTTACTCTTTTAAAACCGGATTTAACTATAAGATTAATAACATGACAAGCACAACGTTAATATAAAAGAAATGATTCAGCATAAACATTAAATAAAGGCTGCAAAATTTCCATTGCTCTGGAATTTGCAGCTGCATTATCTAGAGTTACTGCAAATATTTTATTTGTGATGCCAAAATCCTCACAAACTCTAGAAATTCGTTCAGCAATATTTTCTGCATTATGTGAAACATCAATTAATTTTAAAGCTATTACTCTTTTTTGTAGTTCCCATTCATCATCAACATAATGAGCAACTACCTCCCTTCCATCCGCGGCGGTCTCCTTGATCTCATCAAAATGTTGCCAGGCGGAGGAAGTTCTTGATCTCTTTGAGCCGGTTGCCGTTGATAGGCTCCCGCTCGCAGTTCCGGATCCTTGTGAAGCCGTATGTATTTCCTCTGTATGTTCTTGCAGTGTAGGAGCCGACCCGGAGTTGTCTCCTTGCGACATCGACAGATAGCTCGGGTCGAAGTCGCTCAGTTGGAACGTCGGGTAGTTCGGATCCATCCTACAATATAAATAGAGAAAATTAGTATTAAAAAAATAGTACGAACAAAGAAGAAAATTTAGGATTTTTTTACCTTGCAAGAGCACCGGAGGCTACAGCTATTACCTATGAGAATGTGGGAAATTTTTGAATTTTAGACAAAATTTTGTCTAAATCAAAAATTTTGAGCAAAGAGAGCAAAAGAGAGGAGAATAGAGCACAAGAGGAGAGATTGGGAGGTTTGGATGAGCAAAAATGTGGTTGGGGGTTCCCCTATTTATAGGAAAAAATTTCACAATTTTTCGGATTTTTTTGATATTTTTTCGGATTTTTTTTGTCATGCAACGGCTAGATTTTGAATCTAGCCGTTATTTCGGACCGTTGGGACACGTGTCAATTTTTTACTGGGCCAACGCGGCCGAACACTGTAGCAAACGGTCATCAGCGTCACAACGGGCAGATGTCAGTGCAACGGTCGCCTGCCTCCTCCTCCCGCACGCACCCGGCCTCGACCTCCTCCCAGCCTCCTCTCCTCGGCTTCTCCTCCCGCCGCCTCGGCCTCCCACCGCCTTCTCGGCTCCTCCGCCTCCTCCCGCCGCCTCAGCCTCCTCCCGGCCTCCTCGGCTCCTCCACCTCCTCCTGCCGCCTCCTCGGCTCCTCCCGCCTCCTCGGCTCCTCCGCCTCCTCCCGCCTCCTATTCCTCCCGCCGCCTCGGCTCCTCCGCCTCCTCCCGCCGCCTCCTCCCGGTCGCCTCCTCCCGCCGCCTCCTCCTCCCGGCCACCTCCTCCCGGCCGACGCCCGCCTCCTCCCGGCTGCTGCCTCGGCCTCCGCCGCCGCCCTCCGCCGCCGCCTCCGCGCCCGGGCGCCTCCCCGGCCTCGGCCGCCGACGCCTGCCTCGGCCTCCGCCGGCCGCAGACGCATGCCACGGCGGCGCGGCCTCCGCCGCCGCCCTCCGGGCGGGCCGTGCCGGCCCGTGCCCTATGCCCGCGCCCGTGCCCCGTTCCCGTGCCCGTGCCCGTGCCGTGCCGTGCCGGCCCGCTACAGTCCACGGGCCGTGCCGTGCCGGCCCACCGTGCCACACCGCCGGCCCAGGCACGGCACGGCTACTCGGGCCGTGCCGGCACGGCCCACGGCCAATCGTGCCCGGGCCGGCCCGACGGGGCACGGCCTATTTGGACATCTCTAGGCGCGAGTGATAGGGTCGGTGAGAGGGAGAGAATCGCCATGGTTCGTTGTTGCGAGTGCGAAAGGAGAAGGTGCTGCCGTTGAGGTCCTGCGTGCGACGAGGACCTGCGCCGCTGATCTCTCATCGGGTGCCGGCTTGGCCTCATCCCTGCCCCCAGACCTAGTCAGCCTCCTCCTCCCATGGTCGCCGGCCAGCGTGTCCTACACAAGCACGTGAGGCAGCGCTACTCCCGTGAGCGAGACAGTGTTTAGAATCGGTAGCCAGTGGGGTCCATGGTTGGCTAACGAATTTGGCCAGCTAACTTTGGCTAGCCATAGGACTGGTTTGGCCAACCAGATGGCTAGCCAAATTCGGTTGAAGAGTCTGTTGGAGACTTAATTTTGTGAGAATGGCTAAATTTTAGCTTAGAGAGCTATTTCGAGATTCTATTAAAGTTGCTATTAGAGAACCAAATTTAGATAATCTTTTAAAATTGCTGAAATCTCCGATCGTTTTCCACCCTCACCCTCCCGCAGCCCAACCCAACCCCACCAAAAACCACACCACCTCCACCCTCTCTCCCCATCATCCCCCCCACCCCGCAGTCCGGTCTCCCCACCTGGTCAAACCACTCCCCTCCCCCACCACCACCATGCCTCCCTCGCCGCTTCTTCTCCTCGTGGCCGCCCTTCTCGCCGCTGCGGCGGCGGCGCAGTCGGCGACGCCGCGGGAGGACGACGTGCGGTGCCTGAGGGGGGTCAAGAAGAGCCTCCGCGATCCGGGCTCGCGGCTCTTGTCGTGGACCTTCGAAAACCTCTCCTCGAGCGCCGTCTGCTCCTACAACGGCGTCTCGTGCTGGAACCCGCAGGAGCTGCGCATCATCGCGCTCTCGCTCTCCGGGTTCGGCCTCCAGGGCGGCATCCCCTCCGACCTTCAGTTCTGCAGCGGCGCCACCACCCTCGACCTCTCCGGGAACGCGCTCGAGGGGCAGATTCCTCCGGCGCTCTGCGACTGGATCCCGTTCGTCGTCAACCTCGACCTCTCCGGGAACCAGCTGTCCGGGCCGCTCCCCAGCGAGCTCGCAAACTGCCGGTTCCTCAACTCGCTCAAGCTCTCCGGCAACTCCTTCTCCGGCCAGATCCCCGAATCCCTCGGCCGGCTCGACCGCCTCAAGTCGCTCGACCTGTCCGGTAACAAGCTCAGCGGCCAGATCCCGGCCCAGCTCGCCAGCTTCAGCAAGGAGTCCTTCTCCGATAACAAGGGCCTGTGCGGCCGCCCCGTGTCCTCGCGCTGCGGCCGCGCGCTGGGAGGCGCCGGCCTCGGCATCGTCATCGCCGCCGGGGTCTTCGGAGCGGCCGCGTCGCTGCTTCTCGCCTTCTTCTTCTGGCGATGCACCGGGAAGAGCAAGGGCGGGCGCCGCCGCCGCGGGGGGAGCGAGTCGGGGGGTGGTTCCGCGGAGGACGGGAGCTGGTGGGCGGAGCGGCTGCGGGCGGCGCACAACCGGCTGGCGCCCGTCTCGCTGTTCCAGAAGCCGATCGTCAAGGTCAAGCTCGCCGACCTGATGTCAGCTACCCAAGACTTCAGCACGAGCCACATCGTAGTGGCCGGGAGCTCACGGGCAGGGACAGCGTACCGTGCCGTGCTGCGTGACGGCTCTGCTCTGACGGTGAAGCGGCTCCACTCGTGCCCGCTGTCGGAGAAGGCATTCCGGGCAGAGATGGGAAGGGTTGGGCAGCTGCGTCACCCTAACATCGTGCCGCTGCTGGGGTTCTGTGTTGTTGAGGATGAGCGGCTGCTTGTCTACAAGCATATGGAGAGCGGGGCGCTTTCTTCAGTGCTGAAGGAGCCAGGGGAGACACCACTCGATTGGGCGACACGGCTTAGGATTGCTGTTGGAGCGGCGCGTGGTCTTGCATGGCTGCACCATGGGTTCCAAGTTCCACAAATTCACCAGAACTTGAGCTCAAGTGCAGTGCTTCTGGATGAGGACTATGAAGCTCGGATCACAGATGTTGGGCTCACGAGGCTGGTCCGGATGGCACCAGGCGAGGGTGGAGATACAAGCCCCTTCCTGAATGGGGACTTCGGCGAGTATGGGTATGTCGCCCCAGAGTGTGCTAGCAATCCAGTTGCTACCATGAAGGGTGATGTGTATGCATTTGGTGTGATACTGTTCGAGCTTGTGAGCGGGCAGGAGGCTGCCACTGTCACAAGTGATGCAGCAGGTGAAGGATTCAAGGGGACATTGGTGGATTGGGTAAATCAGCTTAAGGTCTCCGGACGGATTGGTGATGCTATTCACAAGTCATTGCGTGGGAATGGCCATGATTCAGAGATTGATGAGTTTGTGAAGATAGCTTTTGCATGTATCATGGTTCGCCCAAGGGAGAGGCTCTCAATGTACAGGGTTTACCACTCTCTGAAGAGCATTGGACAGGGTTGTGATGTCTCAGAGCAGTTCGATGAATTCCCACTGGCCTATAACAAGGATGAATCAGATACCATGTAACTGATGATGGTGGTCTTGCTTGGAACTGTGAACCGCTTGGTCAGGCTCAATGGTTGCCTCTTGTGTAGTCCTGCTACTTGAATTGATGAAGAGCATGCTGAGCCAACCATATTGGCATGATAATTATTGCTGGATGATCATTTCGATCCTTGGCTCATCTCCTGTTGAGATAATCGTGTAAGCTGTAAGATTTAGTCTGTATTGTCTTTTTACATTATTGCTAGCGCTTGTAGTATCTCTCTTTATGTCTAAATCCTGATATGACCTTCCTTCTTGGAACGACCTGCATCCTCCCAATCTCCTAAGAACAATGTTGGCATTGAACAAAAAAGATCTTTGACCAATTTATCTTAAATTTACAGGAATGTTTCACTCTGTCATATCCTTGAAACCTTTTTCATGTAGCATGTTATATCACTTGTTATCTTCTCTTTGTGAATTTTGTCGATGATACTGTGCACCTCATTCGCATCCACTTAAACCGTGCTGTATAAACATGATTTGTCAAAGTTACTATTAAGTGTTCCTGATCAGTTCATAATTTTCAGTTTTGGTGTCAATCTGTATAGCTATAAACTTGGTGTTAGACTTGTCAACCTTGGACCATCTACCTGCGGTCTCTGCTCTATATTCTGACCTTACATTTGAAGCTTTACGATTGGAAAATGTCACCTTCAGCCTCGCTTTTAGCCATTTTTCTAATTTGGTTGTGTACCGGTATCTTGAGTCTTATCTAGGTGTCTTACTTGATGTATTGTATGCTTTCTTTGATTTGAAAGTCAGCTCTTGGTGGAAAAGAACAATTATCAATTCCCTTTGCACATGCCATTTCACAATAATTGTCACCATCATGGAGCAACCGTAAATTTAACCTTTACCAGTGGTAGTGAATGATTGTTACTTGGTGCCTTGACTACTTCCTGTTAAGATACTTCGCAGTTAAGAAGAAGATGTGTGAAGTGACTCTACATAGATAGATTGGATGGAGGTGAAGAAACGAGCGCCGTACCTTTTGCAACCCTGTTCGAATCATGTGCTTAGCTGGTGCCTGCAGTTATTGTACTAGACTGCTAGTGGCTGCTTTGTCCAGATTTGCATGAGCATATGCTGCACAGAGAAAATGCTGCGAGATCAAGACAAAAAAAAAACGCGGCTACACCATCGTCTTCTCTTTTCTACCAAAGTTGCTTACACCAATCAAGCAAACATGTATTTTAGCCTAATCACCTACCCTCTCTATCCAATTCCATTTGCTCACTGTCAGTCTCTGGATTGACAGTGTTTGTACCACAGCTATGTTTGCAAGTTTGTTCTGTATGTTGCTGTGTGCTTCAAAGTTAATAGCATCAATTTGCTGGAGGTGGGCTGAACGGATGGCATCTGCAGATCGGCTGCTGCTGCGGCTGCGATGATGATTGGGCCTTGTCTGATAATGATAGAGCAGTATTTGCCCTGTCAGGACCTACATGGGCTCTCATTCTCTCATCGTTTCTCAAGGGCGAGGGGACAACGGGGATTTTTCCTCTTTCCCCGTGCGAGTACAACGGAGAATGTGGCCATGCATATATGGATTGACTCCTTTTTTTCTCCAACCCCTCGGGTCTTCGTTTCCACGGCGACCAGTCGCTTGCCGTGGATTACCCTCATTTTTCAGGCGGTTTAGCTGTCTCTTCCCGGCGAATGTTTGGACCAACGACGTTGATCCCCTCGGCACGATATGCGCTGGCACGATGTGGCAGGGTGCAGTAGCAGCTATCGTTGCGATCTCTGAATATTCTCCCCGCCAGATCAGAGTCTTGATCCGGATCTTCTGGAGTCACAAACTCACAATAGTGACGGCAAGCAACTTAGGTGGTACAAGCACAATGCACTGCCTATTGTACTGTAGCAGAAGTAGTGTAGTGCAAAATAATTTTCTTTCTATACTATGACTGTGAACCTGAAGCGTTGATCGTGAAAATGAACGGGCGAGATTTCGTGCAGTACTTAAGTTGCAGGCATAGTCTTAGACTGCACCTAATCTGAACAAGGCCGTGACCGGTCCGAGTCGCTGGGCGCATGTCGTCGTCGCACGCTCGCACTCGCTCGCTCCGGTTCCCATCGCTGACCGACTTGGCCGAGCCGCGAGCGAGTTAGGCTTTATGCACCGCTTGAACATGAGGTTAGGCTGGAGTATATTATCGCACAAAAAATATAAGGGTTTATTAGCATATAATTAATTAAATACTGTTTTTATTTTTTTAATAAATAACATCATTAATTTTTATCGTGACGTTTGACCATTCGTCTTATTCAAAGAATTGATGTAAATATGTAAAAATATAAATTATATTTAAAGTTTTTTAATGATAAACTAAGTTACAATAAAATAAATTATATTTTAAATTTTTTAAATAAGACGAATGATCAAACGTCATATTAAAAGTTAATTATGTCATTTATTAAAAAACAGAGGTAGTATTAACTATTATAAATATGAAAGATAAAATTAATTTGATTTTTTAAAAGGCTTCTATATATAAATTTTTTATAAAAGATATACCGTTTAGCAGTTTAGAAGTGTGCTTAAAAAAATAGATGAAGTAGCTCAAGCTAAAAAGTGATAAGAACTGTGCCTTAGCACGGTAGCGACTAGAGTCATCCCAATTCTTGACGTGTGGTGCCCGCAACAAAACTGCAGAAAAGTTAGAACGCTGCTTTTTTTACTGTAGCAGGATGGCTTTGCGAAGTCTGAAACTTCTATATTACTCTTTCTCCGCAGGTAACAGGCAATTTAATCTAGTGATCTGATACAAATTTGATGACAACTCCCTTGAGAGTTGGGATTTGAAACTTTGCAGCCATGCTGCCACTATTATACTGATGCATAGCACTAGCCAGTTCGTCTGATACATCTGTTGAAGGCTGAAACACAGATTGCTCTCCTCGTGTATAACCTCTCATTTCACTTATGTTGATTGCAAACCTCTCATTTCACTTATACTGATTGTAAGCCGTAATGGTTTATCAACGACTAATAAATAATTTATAAGTAAAACTTCAATACATGTGTGCTAAACGATTTAAAAGCAAATATTAAGAAATAAACTATGAAAAAAAATAAAATCTACTCAAAAATAAATTTTAAAATTCAAATTTTACATGCGGCTTATAACCTGTAAACGATGAACATCGCTCGCTCTCTGTTGTGTTAGCCACCCAAGATCCGTCCACCCGACAAAAAATCCATGCTACAGATGTATGCACATCCCATGTTCCCTCGTGCTCTCATCTGAGCTGTCCCGTTGCAGATGAGGCAAAGAATGGTCCCGAAAGGCATGCTTATGCCATTTTCAATCAAACAAACATCACAATGAATGGTGAAACATACCCACCCAATCATACATTTCAGATAGCCACGAATGTTTTAGTAGGGTGACATGGAACACAGCTAAAGAAACCTAGTCCACGAATGTTTTAGTAGGGTGACATGGAACACAGCTAAAGAAACCTAGTCTAATGCTAACAACGCTATGTCAAACAGCTCTAAAGAAAGAGAAACAAGGCACTCCAGTACTTCTTTTACTTGCTGACAGGAATGTTTCTACTACAGGAATGAATTAGCAAGAGGCATTTTCACTGGTAATATTCGCCAAGCATAGGTCCAGGCGTGACAATGTAGTGAAAATGTAGTGAAGCTCACACAACGTAACGGTAGGTCACATATCTTCCAGCAGTCTCACTGGATCGGATGATCTTTACAACTTGCCCACGCTTCATGCCGTAGTATCTTGCTATTGGGTCGGTAATTTGAATCCGGGGGAGCTGTATTCAAAGACAAGTTCAACATCATCATTAGTTAATTAGTTATCATTAGTTATCTAACCAGGTATGAAGTTATCTAGATAATTGTGAGGACACCTTTTTTAGAATGAAGTGTCAAAACTTGAGGGATGTAATAATGTAAGAAGGAAACAGAGTGACCAGCACTAGTCAAATGCATCTTCTTATTCCCTTCAGAAATTATGTCTCAAACTAAACATATTGCAAATAAACAAATAAATGAAAGAGTAAATAATACGTTATGGCATGAGAGCAGAGAGTTGCTCATATCAACATCAGGTGGATTCACATTCTTGGCATTATCCACCATGACACATATCATACTAACGAATCACATGCAGCAGAGTATGGCAACGACCCACTAGAGTAGTTATCATGGTAATTTCGTAAGGGGACAGGCTGCTTAGGTGTTAACATCAGAAAGCGTCATGTTACAACCAGATATTGGAATATTTTTTTTAACGGTCCAACAGAACCTTGATATTGCTTTGTTAGTTTGTAAGGGACACATTTGCAGAATTAATAACAAAGCAACAGAACACCTCAGATTACATATTCTCAACATTTGGACTACATTGCTACACTGCTTCTTGCAAGTGACGTCTTGTAGTCTAAAGCGAAGGATCCATTTCTCATTTATCATGATTGTCTACTAAAGCGATATAGAAACCTTGTTCTAATGACTTACCACATTTTATCAAACGAGCTATCTTAAAACTAACATGAACAGTCCAAGTTCACATTGTAAACCAGCTGCAGTAAATAGCAATAAGTTAAATAGTTCATAAAACAGTATTTTTATGACTTAAAACAAGAACACTATGAACAGTCCTGGTTCATACTGCAGGACAAAGTTCAAACAACACATACACCTAGATTTACTTTTCTTGAGAATTAGAAGCAAGGAAGGACAATAAAAGAGCATCCATGGAGTTTGGTTAAAACATAAAATGTAAGCCCAGCACTTCAAATCCCTTTACACTAACAATTTCATTAATTTTGCAACATTCAATGTCACAGAAACCAGTTGCTTTGTTAATTTGTTAAATGGTTTACAGCAACGAGTTAGATGAGCTGAGTTGTGATGCGTTAACTAGAGTGCATCGGATATCAAACTTTGACTGCAGTAACAGATGAAATGAAGGGGTCAGGGCGTTTATGCAAACAAACTACAGTGTCTTAATAATAACTAGAAGTCACTTGTCTATTGTCTATGATATGTATCAGGAAAATTTGTGAGGTGTTTAATGGCGACATAAACACTTTGTAATATATGCAATCCTCTGGAAAACAGTCACCAATAATTGTCCAAAAATGCTGCCAGTGAACTTTTTAGTAGTGTGAAGATATCAACACAGGAATGAAACATCAACGGCCCTATGCTCAGATCAATTGGAATACTATGCCTATGAGAGAAGAAAAGGTCTATTTCCAGACCTGAGTTTCTTTCACGGTATATCTCTCCAGCAGCGTCTTCTTCTGCTCCGGCGTCAGGAGCTCGTGCTTCGGCACTAGGGTATGCTCCTCGATGTTCACAAGTAGCTCCGCTTCCTGCACAAATATGCTCCCTCCAACATTAATCACTACTCTCCACAGTCCACAGCGTGAATAGATGGAGATACACGGATACGAGGTGAGAAGGAATGTGGTAGAGCGCGCACCTGGAAGACCTCGAGGTGGTATTTCTGGGAGACCTCCTGCACGGCGCTGCGGGCGAATGCGCTGAGCGCCTGCTGCACGACGAGGATGCCGTTGAAGACGTTCTCCTGCTTCATCCTCTCGACGTAGCTCCTGATAGTCTTCACCCCAGGCTTGGAGTCCTTGGGGAAGAAGACGTAGATCTGCGGGGAGGAAAACGAAAATCACGGCGACGCTCGTCGCAACTCACACTCACACGGTGGGTGGCGGCGCCCGCCCGTCGGAAAAAGAGGCGGCGGCGGAGGGAGCCGTACCTGGTCGGCGTTGTCGCTCTTCTTTGAGCGGTTGATGGTGAGCTGGTCACGGTCGACGGGGTCCCCACACCGGCCGACGAAGTCGGCCCTGGAGATATCGATGTCGTCCGGGACCACGAGGTAGCCCCGGTCCCGCAGCATCTGCATCACCGTGCGGCGGATGCGGAACAGCCGGCTCGTCTCCTCCTCCGACGCCATCGATCGATCTCCCCTCCTCCCTCCGCCGCCTCCGGGTTTTGCTGGGGTTTCGGGGTGGGGGGTGGGGCGCCGCGCCGGCAAAGGGAAGGCGGGACCGGCGGGTAGGGTTTCGATGTTTTGGGGGAAGAGGCTCGTGGCACGCCGGCACGGAGCTAATGATGGGCGTGGTCCGGGTCGACTCGTTGGCCCGTCACATAAACCTGGTTCCAATGGATTAGTGGGCCGGCTCTAATGGGTGAAAGGTCCGACCCAATGGCTCCTCACGGCTTGGCAGCTTTCGAGATAGCTTATTAGGCGAGTAGCCGACCGTCTTATCGTTTAAACTTTGTAATTATTGTAATTAACGCATAATTAATTAACTTAGTAAATTTGAGAAATAAATTTATTTAAATTTTCTAAGAAAGTTCTATATAATTTTTTTTTAAAAGCATACGCACCATAACCTAGTAGGTATAAGCTGAAAAGAACCGTCCATGGTCCCTTGCGCCGCCAGCTACGCCCCCAACGTTGGCACAGTCGCCTCTCCATCGATCCCTCGACGTCGGCGGCCGCCTGCCTTCTACCGGCGTCCATCACGTCAACTACGCCGTGCAGCAGCAGAAACGGCAGCCAAGCCAGGTACTCGTCGTGTTCCTGTGCCCAAAAGTTCTGACCTTTATGGCTGAAATCATGGAAAGTTTAGGTTGATTCTGGTGGGCTTGGGTTGAAATCATAGCACTATACTATCGAGCGTAATCTTTTGGTGATCTAGTAGATTTCTTTTTTGGTTGAACAGAGCCTGGGAAATTTTTTGAAACCCAAACAGGGTGTACTTAAAGCCTGGGAAATTGAGGCCCTTCATGAGGGTGGCTATCTAATTTTATCTTTAGCTTTGGCATATGTGTAAGGTGAGTCCCCTCAAATAGGGAAATGCTGAACAGAGATGTACATGTAAGTTTGAAGTTTGAAGTGCCGATCTTGTTCATGTTTGCGCATGATAAATTTCTTGTGAAGCTGTCTCTGTATGGACTGGGAATATTAGTTACAAGGTTAGAATTTTGTACATCTATCAATGGTGGTTAGTATGGATCGAGGGTGGGCTCAACTGCTGGAGATTGTCAATAGCTGATAGCAGGTAGCATTTTCTTTTTGCATTTAGTACACTACAGAGGCATGTTTCTCTACAGAGGCATGAGAAACATAAGTTTTATCATTGTAGAGGGAAGTTGACTCTTAGGAAACCAGGAGGTCTATTGACCTGTAAGAAAAATGCTATGATTAATTTGTTATACCATGCTTAGCAAGTCAGCATGATGCATAGCTACCTCTTTTCATGTTAGAGGCTATTAAATCACTAATTTTTACATGTTATGCAGTTAAAGTAAATAGAATCTATTCATATCCAGGTTAATTGTATTACGTAATTTATTCTGTCATTCACTATTTGCCTCTCTCCTGAATGGTGCACATTATGAAGCTGAGGAAATATTCTAAACTCGATTTTGATGTAGAGTTTCCCAAATCAAGATATAGGTCTTTGACTAATAGAATTTCTCTATGTTTGAGGGCCAAGTATACAATACTCTAACATAACAGATTATTTCTCTTCCTGTGCTGCAGCCCTTTCCATGAAATTTTGGCCTATGAGAAATTCAGAAATTTTGGCTTCTGCGTTACAGCAATTGTTTAGTACTTACTCTGTAATATCCTCACAATGTGCTCGCAAATGGTGATATTGGATTTATGCTGGACATCCTTCCTTGAGAATCTGAATCTATGAACTATTGAGATTGTATCTATTTTATAAAATATGATACATGTTGTAATTACTTTGATAGAACCAACATATGATTGTTCTTACGTAAAGATTTCTTTGCTTGATGTCACACATTCAACTCATGGTTTATATTTTTTTAACAAAGACGCCTTAAAGCATCTTATACCTGACTTATATTAAGGAAATCAAGAACCGATACAGAAAAGACCATGCTAAAAGAGAAAATTCACTGCAACCATGGCCACTCTATGTTGTTCCACATCCTCGCCGAACAAACAGAGAACCAAGCAAAATCTCAACAAACCCCAATCGCACGGTGGTTTTTGAAGACCATAATAGTCGCATGTTCCGAGGAACGGATCCTAGAACCGCTGAAGAAACATCAGTGAAACCGTGCCCTGAGCCCAAACTAGACCTACTCTTGTGCTGCCATCCATTGACGCAACCACACCCCTCACAAGCCCTTCACCAGTGTCGAATGGACCACTGGTGAGGCAGAAAAAGAGCCAGAGGACGGTTATTCCAAAGAACATCGCCATCAACTCCACCCAGAAACGACACCATGGACATGAAACCCATAGCCAAAAGCTCCCCTATGGATGAAACCACTGAAGCAAGATGTCCAGGGGACCAACACTAGAAGATCTGCCATCACCACCACCATTGCCAAAGATGAGGAAAGACGGAAACTTTATTTGGATGAAAACCTAAGCAACTACTAGATCTACTACATGGATGGATCCCTCTCTCCCCCTCCCTACCAGCAGCTTGCCGGAGAGGAAGAGGGAGGGGGAACAGAGCATGGCGGCGGCGCTAGGTCTTCTTCCCTGCCGATGGTTGTATCACCTTCTTCTTGTGTAAGATAAACCCTATATCTAATGGGTGAACGTGTTTGCTATTTTAGAATGGTTTCTGCTATCAGTATATATCAAAGCAACGTGCTACTGATGGGGCTAACCCATACTACCCAATGGATCAGCAACAGGCACCAATGGGCGAACCCATTGGCATCATAGGGAAACGGCAGGGTCACGTGGTCCATGTCTGGGTCGGCCCGTCCCGGACCACACCCACCCCTAAGCTAATGAGGGGAGTTTTGGTAAGGTCAGTCAAACCCAAGTTCTTCTGGAATGGTTTGGTCGGTTTGGATTATAGGTAACCAAACGGATGGCCCGGCCTAGCATGGGGCCAGTGGCGACATGGCCCATTAGGCATGACACATGTAGCTGGTCGTGCCGTGCCAACCCACGTGCCAAGGCCTTGTCCCAGGCATAACCCAAGAAGGCTATGGATTGTGTCGTACCGGCATAGGCTTGATAGTGGCACATGGGTCGGATGGGGCCGTCAACACGTGTGGCCTAGGCATGGCATGTTGGCACAAGTGGCCAGACAGGCCTTCCTAGCACGTTTGGCCATGGGCCGTGGCCATGAATAGTGCAGACGTGCCTAGGTGGCACAGAAAGGCCGTGGCCCGGGCCATGGCCATGAACAATATAGGCATGTCTGGGCGGCCCAGGAAGGGCCTAGCCCATTTGGCCACCTATTGTTTGAACGTCGGATCAGTTGGTGGGGGGGAGAAAAGGGCATTTGGTTTGGGCTGAATTTACAAAAGGAGGCAAAAAGGAGAAGAGACTCACGAGACACACTCCAAAATAGACTTACTGACATAATCATACTAGTTCTTTGTCCGTATAAAAATATAGGACGTGCATATTATTGACATGGTCTATAATAATGTACTTTAACACTTAATTAATTCTATAATATATTATCAATAGCTATGAAATTAACATCATATTAAAGCATTTTCAAATATGAATCCAATGGTAACTCGTACATGACACAAATAATATATATTGCTAGTTTAATAATTAGTCAAATACTACGAATGTTAGTCTTACGGAAAACAAGAACATCTTACTTTTTATATTTTTTACTTTTTATTAATTTTTATATGGAGGGAGTATATTTTAGCATAAGCTACGTGTTAATTGTTAAATCTTTAATTATTTCTTTAATCTTTCACGGACATAATGGAAGTTTACTGAAACAGAAATGAACTGAATGCCAAGCTGTTTTTCTTTCCAACTGAACTGTGAATGCCAAGCTGGTCTGCAATTTGCAATTTGTAGCTGAACTCTGAATGTTGCAACATCAAACGCCACGCAAAAACTGGAGGGTATTTCTGCCAGGTATAGTAGATGTGCCGAATCTTCAAGAACATAAAGCAAGAGTTCAAGAACAAGCAAAACTCAATCGTGTGCTGCGAATACGTAGTCAGTCAATTCAACACAGTTCAAAGCCATGAGTCATGCAAACTTTGAAGAACTAAAGTCCGAGACAACCTGAAGATAACACATCAACAAAACTGATATCTAGTACTAGTGTCAGGCCAAAAAACTAACAAGAACAGGCGCGAAATCCTTGTACGGCCTCCAAGAAATGTACTAACAGAAAAAAGAACTAACGAATCCTTCAAGAAACCTAACCAAGAAACGATCAAGATCTGACAAGATGCAGTATCCCAGTTCAGCGGTAGCATCCAATCTCTATGACGGCAGCGGAGGCAGCAATCGCTCCTGCATCTCTGAATCCTGAACTGAATTCGACGATGGCGGCTGGTCCTGACCTTGCTCCACCCGGGCATGGACGAATCTGGACGGCGGTGGCGACGACGACGATCGCTCCTGCACCTCGGAGTCCTGAACCGAAGCCGACGGGTCCTGACTCTGCTCCGCCGGGGCATGGACGAGACTGAACGACGGCGGCGGCGACGACGACCGCTCCCGCACCCTTGAGTCCTGAACCGAACTCGACGATGACGCCTGATCCTGACACTGCCTGGCCCGGGCACGCACGAATCTGGACGGCGGCGGCGGCAACAGCACCAGCGGCTCCTCCTGGCCGGGCGCGTCAGCCGACGAGCACACCGGCGACGGGGGCTTCTCCTCCCGCTCCCGCAGCCTCCCGCCTGGAAGGCAGATCATGCAGCTCGGGGGCTGCATAGACGCCTCCTCCAGTTGGTGCCCGCTGTGGCCGCAGCCGAACCGCTCGATCGTCTGGCCGCAGAGGCAGGTGGTGCGGCCCATGATCACCTCCGGCGGCGCCGGCCGCCGCAGCGCGTCCGCGCAGTCGCGCACGAGCTCCCTCCACGGGAAGCAGCAGCACGGCGCGAGCGCGTCGCCTTCCCTCCTCTCCGCCATTCTCCCCTCGCCCTCCTCGCGCTCTCTGCGTCTTGCCTCTCCGGAAATCTCTGTCTTGGTTAGTTACAGCTTTTCGCGTTTGGAACGATGAAGTTGGCGCGGGAGTCGCTTATAAGGCCTTCTTTTCGTGGTTGGCTCGGATCCCGACCCACCCAAACAAGGCCCAAGGACTCCAGAGATGACTGAGACGCAAATCTCGAGGACTTCTTGAAAGGTCGAGATGTTGCTTGTGTTTAGTTAGCGGTGGTGCTGAATGTGGTCTGAATTTATGTTGTTTTAGAAAAAAAAAACGGTCATGAACATTTAGTTATCTTTTCTGGTGTGCTCCGCTGAAATTGAAACTGGCACTACTATGCCATATAAATTCAGTTTGCAGAAGCATAAAGGATTTAGACTAGTATTTGTGATCAATATTGATCAATGTTCAGTGCAGAGTGTAACGATCATATATGAGATTCCTATGACCAATCATAATTCCTAGTTTTGTCAGAATTAGCTTTGCAAGTCTATCAAGATGTTTCAAGAACCTCCATCAGAAGGTACTGTCCTATGACGAGAAAAATCAGTCAATTCAATGGCATTGTAACAGTTAGACAACAAATAGGATCTCACATGGGAAGAGCTAAGCTAACACCGCTACATCCATATGAGCAAAATGAAGGAAACATGTGGTAAAGATTCAGAGCACCAGCATCCTGATACTTCAGATGTTTTCATAGCATGAAACATAAAAAACAACGTGTACTATAATACCAGATAATCGGTAAAGAGCTCTCCCACAATGTGTATTACAATTTACATCTGGGCAGAACTCTGAAAGTGCAAAATCTCATCTAAATACTTCTCAGATTTTCAGCTTCACTCTCTCAGAAACACAACGGCTAGTTTATTGATCCAGGAGTAAGATGATGCATTTCAGTTCAGATTGCCTAACTAGATTTCCAAAGATCTGTCGTCTCATCTCAGCCCATTACAGTGGCACACAAGATACACATAATACTGCTATGATTAACACTGATACAGTAGTACAGCACTGCTATGTTGAACAATCAAAACTATGGAACAGTTCACAGGATCCAAATATGCAATAAACAGAAGCATTCAACACCACACCAAACTGAAGATTACAAACCTGTCAGGGCAATGAGCCTTATTGGCATTGGCAATGAACAACTGCAGCTAGTATTGTAACAATATTCATAACTCAACAAAACCAACCATCTCTGCTTGAAATGTCCATCAGAGTGCGAGCAAACTAGAGAAGCACGGACCATCATTACAAGCAACGATACCAAGATTACTGCAACCTAATGAACTTACAGAATCACGATAATTTAGCAGAATAGGACATATAATCATCTCATTGCATGCTTATTCAGAGTAGTTCATCAAAACTCAAGCAACCCGAGTTAAAAATTCTGACGGAAAGAAAAAGCGGACGAATGCCATAGTACGACCAGCTGAACAACTGAACAGAAATCTACAAGAACCTAGCTGAACCGATTGATTCAAAGAAACCTAAGCAAGAAGAGCCCAAAGAACATGAAGAATCATCCAAGAACCAACGCCTGTACGTGGTAAGAGGGCCTCCATCCTCTGCTGGCACATCTGGCAGTCGCTGCCCAGCGCCTGATCCAGGGTCCTGATGCCGCCGAGCGTCCACATCAGTAGCTTAATTCCACCGCCCCGCCGCCGACCACGTCCGCAGCATCCGCCGCCCCGCCGTCCACCCCGCATGCACCCAGCTCGTGGAAGACAATGGCGCTCCCCACAGGGCGCCATAGAAGATGGCGGCGTCGACGAGGCCGGCCTCGCCCACATCCTGGGAATTCGCGTCCATGGTTGCTGCGCAGCGGTGGGGAAGAGGAGTTAGCGTGGACTGTGAGAGTAGTCGCCGCGGAGGCCTTGAGGCGGTGGAGTATTGTAAGCTTGGCACGCACTTTCAGCTTTTTGAACGCATGGTGGAGTATTGTAAGCTTGCAATTGCAACCCACAGGCCAAAGCCCAATTGACCCATCAGCCAGCCTTCTCGTACAGACCGGCCTATACGAGCATACGGCCCATAATAATTCAGTTGATGCGAATCCGGTGAAACATCGGAGTGCCAATGCCATTTTCCTGTGAATTGAGCCGATTCCGATCGATCTCCTTAAAAAAAGCCGCCGAAATAGGAAGTATCTACTTTTCAGTTTTCATGTGACTAAAAAATTTAAAAATTTTAATAACTTTTTTTATCTCTTAGATGGCAATTCTATGATTCTCATCACTCTCACTGTTAATTATTTAAAACAATGTCTCTTATTTTATAAATAGAAGGTTAAACAACAATTACACTGAACTAAATGTGAAATAAATTTACAATTTATAAAATAACAAAATTACATGTAAAAGTATTCAAACTGAGATAAAAATAAAGTAAAACCATATACAATGACAAAATTATAGTTAAAATAAATTAAAATTGCATATTGTACAGTACTATAATTTTAGTCATAACAATATATAATTTTAGGTGACTTAAAAATTACAAACTTTTAGACTCCTGAAATCTAGCAAATCCCGCCAAAATACTACAGCCATGACGTGAACGAAGAGCTCGATACAAGTACACCGCAGCTAGCACGGGCACGGTCTGAGAGACGATCGACAAGCCACGAAACTGAAGAGGATATAACATGATGTCGTCGTCACCGGTGCAGGGCGGCCAGACCAGCAGCAGCAGCAGAAGCAGGCGAACTATTATAGGGATCGTGCTTCAGAAGAAGCAGTTCATCCTGTGCGTGGCGGGCAGGTACGGCATGAGGTGCGTCGGCGAGCAGCCGTGGTTCAAGCCGTCCGCCCGCGTTCCTGCGCAAACGTCGACCACTTCCGCCGCGTGTTCGATTGCTATGACGGGAGGTACGGCATCAGGCGGTTCCCGGAGTTCAAGGCCGCGTTGCGGGAGCTCGGCAAGCTGGTCTGCACCCTGAAGGATCTCATGCGGTACAGGTGCATGGTCCCCTGGTTGCGTACACCAGATGTCTGCAATTGCTCTGCCTCCTCCTGCCATGGCCGCCTTGGAGACAAGAAGAAGAAGAAGAAGGCCCGTGATACGCACCTTAGTCTTCTTCAGATACTGGAGGCCTGGCCACCTTCAGTTTGAATTTGTCACGAGAAATAGCAAACCCCGAGCGCAGGAAACAGATAAACAGGTGCAACTTTTGGCACAGCTGCGAAAGCTAAAATCGTCGAGGTTACTGTAATTTCTCGACAAAACATTACTTAATATTTTCTTCATCCCAAAATAAAAAAAATCCAATATTAATTATGACATATCCTAGTACAACGAATCGGCGATATTCCGTGTGTTAGCCGATGACCGCCCTGGCCCTGCTACTAGAGGAGGGCTGGACCTGGTACACGAGCATGACACCGGCGACAACTTTTTTTTTTTTGGCATGCTGACATTGTGCCCTCGCCTCCGGATGATTGACTGTAGTTTTCCATCCATGTAATTTTTAAAATTTTTGGGATGGTTGATTGTGCAACATACCCATTTGCAATTTTTTTTACTTAGGGTGGATAAATGTGTATATTGTTGTATTAATACAGTATTGTGATTCAATGTAACGATGAGTAAATCATCTGTCCAATTTATTTGTATGTATATGCAACGTGCAAGATTATGTTTCTCGAGTTTTGATGGTTGAAAATTTTTTTACTGCCACTTTTTATCCAAACAAATCTAGTTAAAAAATTATTATGGTAGTTAGTATTTAGTAAAAGATTTACTAAAAGAGGTATAATTTTCTCATCGCCATGAAGCAAGTAGTAAATTTTTTACTTGTGGGACATATTAACTTTTTAACCGATGGTAAATCTTTTAGTCGGGCTTACTGAGGCCAAAACCAGACCAGCAAGTAACTATTTTACCTAGGCCAAAGTGTAACGCCCATACCTTCCTAGGTGTAAAAGTAATTTAATAGAAAGGCTATTCACAAAAATTTGGCTCTTTGTTAAAGTATCTATGTGTGTGCCAGGATCTTAATCTAAATCAACTCTCTGGGATCAAGTCCCAAATTCCCCAATCTCAAAATTCGATTCAATTCCTCTCGTCACTCGAAATCCTCCCAAAGTTAATTCCTGGAAATAATCAGAATCTTAACGCACCTTTTGGGCCACCTCCCTGTCCTTACCTCAGCCGGCCCAACCCACCTCGCTGCTGCCGAATTTATTTTATTTTTATATTTTTTTAATAAAATATTTATAAAATTATATTTTCATTTTAAAAATTTATAGAAATATACTTCTAACGCCCTTTAGGAGGGCGTTTTTTTTTTAAGAAATCGCCCTCCCAAAGGACGATTTAATGACGTGGCTGACAGCCGTTGGCCGGGCAGTACTTTTGCAGGCCGCCTGTAAAATGGCCGGCCCCGCGGCCGGGGTTTTGCAGGCGGCCCCCTTGCTGCTCTCCTAGAGGGCGGTTTTTGGGGTTGCCTGTAAATTGGTCTATTTTATCAAAAAAATCATCCTCTGAGAGGGCGATTTTTTACTAGCTCACTATAAAACCCCCTCCAAGCCTCCAAAAAATTTATAAAATTCATAAAAATAGCAGAAAAAAAGAAGAAAGAGCTGAGTGAAGGCGAACGAAAGCGACGAAGCCTGACCAGTTTACGAATTCATCTACAGGTAATATTTTATAACTCTTTGTAATTTCTATTTCTATTCATCAAATGATGTAGTATGTGTAGTATTGTACTACTTATTTCACAGGTAAGTAAATGTTAGATTTGATCCAGAAGGTGTAGATCTACTGAAGTTGAGCATAATGGCTAAGGACATTGATAGAGCGCACGAGAGAAGTTAGATTTTTTTACTAGATGAGTAGCACTAATTGGAGAAACGCTAGTAGATGGAAATAAGGACGATGACATTTAATTTTTTGTAGTCACGTGTAGTATACCGTAGGTATGTAGTTATATAAGGTATTTTTGGCATAGCGAGTTATAACTTGCGTTTATTTGGTTATAATGTAGGTTGCTATGGATGCATCCGGTATGTCCAGTCATCTACGACCTCCAATTGACGTGCCTTCGCCGATGTGTTGGTGTGGAAATAATTGCAAAGTCGCAATAAGTGAGAAGGATTACACATACCGGCAAAGGTATTGGATATGTACTAATTATGCGTACTCCCCGGAGAAGCCAAAGCAACAAGGGAAGAAGGGGAAGGCGAAGAAGCCAGTGGAGGTAATACGAATTATCTTGTAGTACGAAATATTTGAAGCTTTGAGCTAACAAATTTGTATATGTTAAGGCACCGAAGCCTCCTCCGTCTCTGTGTGACTTTGTGCAGTGGATAGATACGGAGATTCGACCACAGGACGCAAAGTTTCTTCGCAGTTTAAAAGATTGGAATTGGGAGCGGTGCCAACGTCGTTGGGCAGCGCAAGAAGAGTGGGAGGCTGAGCAGAAGAGGAAGGAGGAGAAGGAGCGACAGGAGAAGGAAGTCCGTGAGGCAGAGAGGGAAAGGAAGCGGGAGAGGGCACTGCGTGCAAAGGAAGCTGGGCCAGAGGCGGCGAGAAAGGGAAAGTACCCACGCTGTACACAGTAGTTGCATGTCTAGTCGGATATCCGTTTGAAATACCCTAAGGCATGTAATAATGATAACTAGAAACGTTTCATGTGTCCTTTGTACTCGCTGGATGGATAATTTCAATACGTTCGTAAGCAATTAACGTATGCTCGGTTGTCACCGCTCGGAATCTATTTTCGCCGTGAGGTTGAAACTCGAAAATTAATGTTTTGGATCAGTTTCGTCGCAAACGTAGATCATGAGGAGTACATCGTTTAATCGACGAGCGTTGTCGGAGGATGGAACTCCAACCGCGGGGAGTCTGGGGACCCCCCTTTTGAGGTTCGGCCAGGGGAGTTATTCACAGGATGGCTTGCGGCGTCGGAGAGAATATGTGCTCGGGCCCGGGGACCCGAGCTGAGAGATGGCACGCAAGGAAGACAGGAGGCGTAGACAGGTTCGGGCCGCGCGGAGGCGTAATACCCTACTCCTGTGTGTGTTTGCTATATGGGAGAATGTGGCTTGCTGTTACAAGATGAACTCAGAAGTGCTCAGGAGCTAGCTGCTCTCTGGGAAGAAGAGAGGCCGAGAGCCCGAGAGAACTAGAGAGACCGGGCAAGAACCTCCGAGAGTCACTGGAGAGAGAGCGAGAACCAGAGATCGACCCTTCAAACTGTGGCATGGATCCTCCTTTTATAGGTCAAGGGGAGTCTACAGTGCCAAGTATACATGAGAGAGCTTTTCTGGAGACTTCTCCTGTTGCACACGTCTGCCTGCTATGCCCACGCCGGAGTTGGTCTGCTGCAGACGACTAAGTCGTGGAGATGTGACGACGCACGCCCACGCCGCCGAAGTCAAAAGTCTCTGACTGCGCAGGGAGCCGGCCCGCGGGGGGCCGTCACGAGCCGTCACGTGTGGCAGAGCGGGCGACAGGGGCGACGCGCCCCGTCGCCTCGCCATTAATGCGGGTAGTTGGGGAGTTGACCCGCTCGAGTCAGGCTCGTGCCCGGGGTAGAGAGCTCACCGAGCCCTCTGCGCGCATAAGGCGTCGTGCCCTTCGGGGGTTGAAGCTGTGGGTTCCGGGACCGGGGGCGAGGCCCGGGCCCGGGAAGTCCTAGTAACGTTCCCGGGGGCATGCCCCGGGACTGAGGAGGTGGCTCTCGGGACCGGGAGGCGAGGCCTGAGGAGGTGGCTGCGAGCCGCCGTTGCGACTTGCCCGGGGAGTGCGCACCCGGGACCTAGGCAGTGCTCGTGCCCAGGTACTTAGCGAAAAAAAACGGTCGTAGCCGGCCGCCAGTTGTGCAGAATGTGGGCCCCGAAGGGGCTGACGTGGCCGAAGATCCACGCGTCCCCGGGGTATGTGGGACCCCCATTCCGTTTCGCCGACAGTGGCCCCTGGCCCTGTTGCTCGGCCGGGATCCACTCCGGGCAAGAACAGGGCCACGTCTTGGAGAAAAGAGGGGACGTGGGGCCTACCCGGTTAGTCACGCATAAACTGGACTTGTTTGCCGGGAACAGATACGGGACCGGGACCTGGGGGCCCCAGCATAAATGCGGCGGATATGTGCCCGGGACCTGGGGGCCCAGGCTGGTATATGGAATGAATGGGGACGACGTCCCCGGGCCTGCTCTCGCCAGGGCGATGCTGTCCGGGTACTCCTGCCCTATCTGGCTGCGAAAATGTTGAGGAAAAGCTGGCGGCAGCGACCGCGATGGCGATGTAGCAGATCACCGCCCGTACAGTCGCCACCGAGATCTTCGTGGCGACCCGCCGGCTGGAGATCGAGGTGGCATAGAAGTGCGTCGTCCAATTGTAGGCCGCCGCAAAATCTACCGTCGACGAGGCCTCCCGCGCCCGGTCCGAGATGGAGGCGCGGGAGAAGGACATATCCTCCCGGGAGGAACGCGTCCGGGCCCGAGAGGCCGGGCTCGCGGCCCGGGAGCATGAGATGACCATGTGCGAGGAAGCTGTGGTGGTTCGCGAGGGGGCACGGAAAGCCGTGGCCGAGGCCGCTGCAACTGGGGCAGGGTCTTTGATCGCGGCGAGCATCTCGTGGAGCCGCTGACTGACAAGGAGTCCGAGGAAGACCGCAGTCCCCCTCTGGCACCGCCCGGGGTCCGGCCCGAGGAAGACGAGCGACCTCCCCCCGGACGACAACATCTCCCGGCCTTCGCTCGTGCTTGCGCTCTGATTTTGTCTTTGCTTATTGTGTTGTTCTGGGAGTTGTTTGTGTCTGCTGTTGGTGTCGTTGTTGTTTTTGATTTTCCGGGAAACGTCGAGTACCAGGCGCCCTCCGACTTAGAGCGTCAGTAGCCGTGAATGGCCGCAGCACCTAAGTCCCCCTTCCGGGGCCCGGGGTAGCTGCCTGCCCTGGGAGCTCAGTCCCCGAGGGCAGCGAGCGTGATAGTCGCCCGCCCGGGAACTCGGTCCCTGATGACGCGAGGAACTGGGCGCAAGTCTTGCGGAGCGGTTAGGTCCATAGATTCGACCCTTCCCGTCCCCCGGGCACCATTGGCCCCTGCCGCCCCGGGAGCTCGGCTCCCGAGGGCAGCGAGCTTGATAGTCGCCCGCCCCGGGAACCGGGTCCCCGATGACCGCGAGCAACTAAGCGCGAGTCTTCCGGGCCCGGGGGCCCTCCATGCCCCCGGGCGCTACTGCTAGACAGAGAGAAAATACGAGAAGAGCCCCGAGTGGGTTAGGTATGGCCGAAGTGCTAAGCTCGTACCTTTTGATTCGCCGGGAGCCCCTCGGGAACCGACCTTTACCGGGCACGGGGTCGCCAGGCAGCGAATCACCCGGCGCCTCGGCGGTGGCCGGGGAGGAGCTGGCCAGGCCGGGCACCGCAGCCCACCCTGGGAATCAAGGCTGGCCCGACGGGGGGTTATGCCCGAGACCCCGGAGAATCGACAGGGCTGGGGCGCGCTCCACGACCCGACCACCAGGCCTCAGCAACTGGGGCAGCGCTAACCCAGCGGCGCTCGCGCCAGGCCCCGGCAGATTCCACCTTGCCCCGGGGCCGAGGAGAACGAAACACATGGCCACACAAACGGGGGAAGAATAGAAATTGAGCAATGTTTAAAGTAGGATAAGATTACGTATCTGGATGTTGAAAATGATGGCATGGCTCCGCGAGCACGATCCCGGGGCCGGGAGTGCTGCCAGCCCCCGGGAACGCTGAGCACCAGGTGCTGTCCGCCGTTAACGGCCGTAGCGCCCAAGTCCCCTTTCCGGGGCTTGGGGTAGATGCCTGCCACGGGAGCTCGGCGCCGAGGGGCCGCGAGCAACTGAGCGCGAGCCTTTGTCCGTCTTCTGGGCCCGAGGGCCCTCCGTGCCCCCGAGCGCCGCTGGCCCGAGGAGCGCAGTGAGGCCACGGGGACGGATCGCTCGACCGTGCCCGGGGTCGCCAGCCAGCGAAGAACCCGACGCCTCCGCGCTAGTGGTCGGGGTGGAGCTGGCCAGGCCGGGCACCGCTGTCTGCCCCAGGAATCTAGGCTGGCCCAACGGGAGGCTCTGCCCGAGACCCCGGGGCATCGATAGTGCCCGGGGCACGGTCCACGACCCGGCCATCAGGCCTCGGTGACCGGGGCTGCACTAGCCGCGCGGGCCCCCGGCCCGCGTCAGGGTTTGGAAAGCCTGTCTAAACCTGCCGGGAATTGGTCTAATCTGCACACGATGAACTGTGAGAGTATTTGGCTCGTTCCTTTGTCCATTCCATGCTAAGGACCGTGCCGTCAACCACCTCCCGAAGGCGTCCTCGCGGTCGTGACCGTGCGGAGGAAAAGATCACGCATAAGCATTTCACCCCCCACCTCCGGAAAAACCGATCCTGAGGCTAGCCAGACGGGACACCGCAGCCGCCGGGCCCGGGGCGCCGCGCGGGGGGGTGCCGCCACGGCCCCGTGGCTGGACAATGTCCCGGGTTTAGCACGTGGGGATACGGCAGCTCGTTGGTAGGGAATTGATGATAATGCGCAAAACCCAGCCGCCGCATGGGCGCGGCCCGATTATGCCCCCAGGGGGTGAGACGGCCACGAACGCAACACACGGAAAAAGACGAAAGGCATGAGACCGAAAAGGATATTGAAAATGCTGCTAGGGAAAGCGAATGTACATGGTGGCGGCCCCCAGCCAGCGCTGAAATTTGAAGAAATCCTACGCTGGCCCGAGCATCCCGCAACTTACAGGATGTGTTTATGGAAAAAATTTGCGGAGATGCTCGACGTTCTAGGGATTGGGAAGCGGGGTCCCATCCTCCTGGCCCAGTCTTACCGAGCCCGGTCGGGAGACACCGATCACCAGGAAGGGGCCTTCCCACATGGGGGAAAGTTTATTCTTTCCAGCACGTGTGAGGACACGGCGGAGGACTAGGTCCCCGACCTGGAGTGATCGGGCCCGAACCTTACGCTGATGGTAGCGCTTAAGGCTCTACTAGTATCGAGCGACGCGGAGCGAGGCGTGCCGCCTTCGTTCCTCGAGGAAGTCGAGGTTGTCGAGCTGCATGTTGTCATGGTCGGGGTTGCCGGTGTAGTGCTGTACCCGGGGAGAGTCGAAGGTAAGCTCTGACGGCAAGACAGCGTCGGCTTCGTACACCAGGAAGAACGGGGTCTCCCCGGTCGCCCGGCTTGGCGTCGTACGATTTGCCCACAGGATCGCCGGAAGCTCGTCGATCCACTTGACGCCATGCTTCTTGAGGTCGTTATAGGACCTTGTCTTCAGGCCCCGCAGGATCTCGGCGTTCGCTCGTTCAGCCTACCCATTGCTGGCAGGGTGGGCAGGGGAGGCAAAGCAGAGCTTGATGTCGACGTCGGAGCAGTACTCGCCGAAGAGCTCGCTGGTGAACTGCATGCTGTTGTCGGTGATGATGTGGTTGGGGATTCCGAAGCGGCTGGTGATTCCCCAGATGAACTTGAGCGCCGAATGCTTGTCGATGTCGATCACGGGAAACGCCTCTGGCCACTTCGTGAACTTGTCGATGGTGACATACAAATGCCGATAACCCCCGATTGCGCGGGGGAAGGGGCCAAGGATATCGAGTCTCCAGACCGCGAAGGGCCAGGACAGGGGGATCATCTGGAGTGCTTGCGCCGGCTGGTGGCTCTGTTTGGCATAAAACTGGCACGCGCGGCAGCGCTGGACGAGGTTGAACGCGTCCTGCAAAGCCGTGGGCCAATAAAATCCTTGCCGGAAAGCCTTACCGACCCGGGATCGAAATGCGGCGTGACTGCCACATTCCCCTTCGTGGATGTCGGCGAGGATCTCGACGCCGGAGTCGCGCGGAATGCACTTGAGCAGGACGCCGTTGGTGCCACGTCGGTAGAGGTCCCCTTCTACCATGACGTAGCGCTTAGACAAGCGAGCGACCCTTTCGGCTTCCGCATCATCTTCGGGGAGATGCGCTCGGAGAAGATATGCCTGGATTTCATGCATCCAGGAAGGCGCGCCGGATCCGGCCGCAAGGACCATATCCTGGGGCTGGGAGCGCGTGTTTGGCTCGGACCCGGGCTCGGGGGCGGTCCCCAAGATCCCGGGTGAGCGCACCGAGGGGGCCTCGAGGGCTTCCTGAAAAACCCCCGAGGGAACCGGCGCCTGCGAGGAAGCCAGCCTTGAGAGCTCATCGGCGGCGAGGTTGCGACTGCGAGGGACGTGGCAAAGCCTGAGGTCGTCGAAACGGTGCTCGAGCCTCCGTACTTCGTCCACATATGCGGCCAATTGGGGGTCCAGAGTCTGGTACTCCCTGGACACCTGGTTGATGATGAGCTCGAAGTCGCCTTGCGCGCACAACCGTCGCACCCCGAGGGCGATCGCGGCCCGGAGGCCGGTGAGAAGGCCCTCGTATTCGGCCATGTTGTTGGTGGCTTCGAAGTTGAGGTGGATGACGAAGCGGAACTCATCCCCGACGGGTGACATGAGGACGACCCCGGCCCCGGTGCTGGGGTGGGAGGCCCGCCTGGCGCAGGAGCCGTCGAAGTTCATCGTCCAGCAGAGGCGCAGATCGGGAGCTAGCTCGGGGACCGGGGATCCGGCGTCGAGCACAGGATCTGGCTCGGGCCTCGGCGTCCATTCCGCTAGAAAATCCGCTAGGACTTGGCTTTTGATGGCATGGCGCGCCTGAAAATGGAGGTCGAACTCGGCGAGCTCGACCGCCCACTTGGCAACGCGGCCCGTCCCCTCTCGGTTTTGCAGTATCTGCCCGAGGGGGAAGGAGGTTGTCGGAGGATGAAACTCCAACCGCGGGGAGTCTGGAGACCCCCCTTTTGAGTTCAGCCAGGGGAGTTGTCCCAGGACGGCTACGGCGTCCGGTGGATATGATGATGCTCGGGCCCGGGGACCCGAACTGAGAGATGGCACGCAAGGAGACAGGAGGCGTAGACAGGTTCAGGCCACGCGGAGGCGTAATACCCTACTCCTGTGTGTGTTTTGCTATGTGGAGATGAATGTGGGTTGCTGTTACAAGGTGAACTCAGGGTACTCAGGAGCTAGCCCTCCCTTCGAAAAAGGGAGACAGAGCGAGCTGAAGAAGACGAACAGTAGCGAGAGAGTGAGCTAGAGAGCCAGAGATCCTACCTCCTTCGACCTGTAGGCATGGATCCTCCTTTTATCGATCAAGGGGAGTCCACAGTGCCCAGTACACAGAGAAAGCTAGTTACGATTTGTCTTGTCGCACGCACGCGGCCGCCTGCCGCGCTGCGCCGGAGGGACGTCTAGTCGCCGCCTGGCTCGGCTGCTGCGGGCGGCTGGAGTTGGTCTGCTATTGCCACGCCGGAGTTGGTGCTGCATGTCTGGTCGGCACGTTACCGGGCTGCTGTGGGCGGCTAGAGTATGGAGATGTGACAGCGCGCACCTTCGCTACCAGAGTGTGGAGAATCGAGGCCTCCTCAGCCGAAAGTTCTCTGACGGCACTGGGAGGGGGCCCACGGAAGGCCATCATGACGGTGCACGCCCTCGCTACAGAAGTCAAAAGTCTCTGACTGCACGGTCGTGTGTCCACGAGGGGCCATCTTGAGACGTCCACACGTGGCAGAGCAGGCAACAGGGGCGACGCGCCCCGTCGCCTCATCATTAATGCAGGTAGTTGGAGAGTTGGTCCGCTGTCACACCCTGAGTTTAGCCACAATAAATATTACCTGTGAAAAATACCCAAGAAAATAAATTTAAAAAGGATAGAGAAATTAATTGATGGTGTAAAATGCAAGATAATAAATTATCGTGGCCGGGAATATTTTTCTTGTATTCTCTGTGCCAAAATACATTAACTGGATTTTTAGTGGAATTTACAGAGCACAGGAACTATTTTTAATAAATTAAATACGCTTATTGGAATTTAAATCGTCTTGGAAATTTTTTTCCTTTTCTTTTCCCTTCTGTTTTCTCTGTTTCCTCTTTTTCTCCATCGCTGGGCCGCCGGCCCAGCACTGTGCCGCAGGCCGGTTTCCTCCCCGGCCTTTTCCTCCTCACGCCTGCGCCCCCGCGCCCTCGCGCTCGTGCCCCCGCGCCCGCGCCCGCACTCATGCTCGCGCCCGTGCCCATGCCCTCGCCCTCGCGCCCGCGCCCGCGCACTCGCTCGCACCCGCGCCCACGCACCTCCCGCTGACAGGCCGGGCCCGCCTGTCAGCATCATCTTCCTCCTCTGTCTGAATCGGGTGGAGGGGAAATTCCCTGGAGCCGTCCGATCCGGCGCCGCCTCCCGCCTCATCCCCCGCGCTCTCCACTCGTTCAAACGGTCGCGGACCGAGTCCGTCCCACTCCCCCGAGTTCTCTGGCGTCCACGTCCCCTCTCTCCCAAGAATCTCGCACACGATGCCCACGCCGCCATCCACTCTCCCGTGCACGATTGGAGCCGTTCGGCCTCGATCTCTCCCGGACGACTGTATAAAAACCATCTCCACCCTCTCCTCCATCTTTTCCCCAACACGCCGAGCTTTCCAGTGCCCCAGAACCCCGTCGCCACCGTGCACCCGAGCTCCACCGTTTTTCACCGCCTCCGGCCACCGCTCGCCGCCATTCCGGACGCCGCCAGGCCACTCCGCCACCGCCAGCACCTCCGCCGCGAAGCGCCGCATCTCGGCCGCCACTCCGTGGAAGCCGAAGCTCGTCGGACCGCCTCGCCCGCGCGCACGGTGAGTATCGGTCCTCCGTTTCCTCCCCGGCCGGTAATTCCTACCGCGCCGTGTCTCTATTCTCCGCTCTAACTCCTCTCCCGTCCTCCTCATCCTCCAGGACACCTCGGCAATCGCCTCTCGCCCGTTCCCCGCCGTCGGAGCTCCGTCGCCGACGTCGTCCCGAGGCCGCCGCCACTTTTTCGTCGCCACTGTCGTCTTCGCGCCGTCGCTCGCCGCCGGTGAGAACCCCCTCCGTTTTCCCGTTCCTTTCCGCCCTTCCGTGTGGTCGCCACCGCGCCGGGTGGTCGCCGTCGTCGATCGTCGGGTCGCGTGCGCGCCGCCGCCTCCCGCTCGGGACGGCTGGCTTCGGCCGCCGCTCCCCGGGGCCGTCCGATCTGCCGGGTGGCAGATCGGGGCTGCCCGCCCGCTCGCTCACCCGCGTGGTTGCCCGCGGTGGCGCCACGTGGTGCGCCCGCTCTCGGCCGCGGTGGACTTGGTCCGCCGTGCGCCTGCCTCTCGCTCGCCACTGGCTGGTGGAGCCCGCCCGTCGGCGCTGGCTTCCCGGTCTGGTGACGTCATAAATTGGTTAATGCGCATTAAATCACTGGTTAATTATATTTACTCTGAAAATAGCAGTAAAACTTCAATAAATCATAACTATTTCATACGAACTCTGATTAAGTCCATTCAAATTTCATTAAATCCAGAAAAATGCCAAGAATCCATGAAAAATACTTTTAGCCCATGTTTGATTGCCCCATGTACTGTTTTTTATTGTTTATGCATTGTTTGTTGTAGAATCCGACGCCGGTAATTCTCCTGCGTATTTCGAGATCGTAGCCGAATACCTTGAGCCGGAGCAAGGCAAGTCGTACTGTTACTTTGATCACTTTGTACCCATTTTTCGCTAAAATTGCTTTGTTTACTTAAATAAACTGCATTATTTTAATAATTCATGTGGATTGGTATTGCCTATACAATGTTAGGATTCAGCCTTAGTTTTGATAACTAAATCCTTGTCACCAGGGTAATAATGTGACTAGTTTACAATTCTTAGGAATGCTTAGCCTTGCTTAGCAACATAGCTCACATGGGAATTAAATACTATTTCTTTTATATGACTCGACTCAATGTCGGAAAAATGGAACCTTGGATAGGCTGTTGTTAAATTCCTAAAATTTTGACCTAAATGGTGGGCTGTGGGTGTATTGTTTTACTTGTCACACCCATGGCAATTAAGGACCGGTTTGCAGGAACCACTTGGGCAACTTCCCGTACTTGCCACAAGCCAGCGTGGGCAACGGCTGGGCTTGTAGCGTTTCTTCTCCCTCTCCTAGGCACCGAAGAAGAGGGTGGGCGTGATGGAGTTGGGTCGGCCCGGGGTAGGGTTGATCGGCTGCCGGATTCACCGTGGCGCAAGAGGGGTAGCCTGGCCAATATGGCGTGCCCTGTCGGCAGGTGCAACCTCAGCGTGGTGTGGATGGTTAGGGAGGGGTTTCGTGAACGGTCCTGTCACAGCCTCGTACGGGACATCGTGGTGATGTACTGGCACACGGGAACATGTGTGGGGGCTGTGTCTTGTGGGTACAGTTGTACACCTCTGATCATAGTAAAACTATTCGAATAGCCGCGCCCGCGGTCATGGGCACATTGGCCAAGACTCACCGTGATTAGTCTCACCCTAGATAAATAATCTGATTTTATCAAAACTGGTGTGTGGAAGGTGTTGAGTCCGGTCAGCGTGGTTGAGCTGACTGGGGGTGACCGGTTAGCGTGGTGTAACGCTGGTCGGTGGAGACTGGTGAGTGTGGTGTAACTCTCATCAGTTACGCCTGATGGTCGTGGTGTAACTTCCATCAGCGCGGCCTGGTCAACGTGGTGTAGCGTTGATCAGGAAAAACTGGTCAGCATGGTACGTTGTCCGGTGGTGACTGGTTAACGTGGTGTAGCGTTAATCAGTGGAGTCCAGGTAACGTGGTGTAACGATACCCGGAGGTGTCTGGTGAACGTGGTGTAGCGTTCATCAGTGGAGACTGGTTGACGTGGTTTAGCGTCAATCGGTTGGGAATGGTTGGGCCTGGTTAACGTGGTGTAACGTTAATCAGTGGAAGTTAATATTGTTAATTAAATCAACTTTTTACTGTTTGCGAACTACTCCCTTTTGCAACTGCTTTTCCGCAAATAAACCCTATCCCATCTTTGTACCCTGTGCATATGCATATTTATGGGTGTGATTTGTTGAGTACTGTGGGTGGTACTCAGCCTTGCTCCAATTTTCCCCCTAGTGTTGGAGAACACGTCAGATGAAGATCATCCTGAGGAATAGGCTGGCTCCACCGTCAAGGTGCCTGTGGGATGGAAGCGGCTGCTTGGCCAGATGTTTATAGACTCCGTTTTACCTTTTTCCGCTGCATTTATGTAATATACATTTTACTCTGTTTGTAAGACACTCTGTATGGCAATTTGGTTTGTGTACCCTGGCTTTCCTGGGCAGGGATTTAATACACATTAATGTTCAGAATTTCGGTGCGATTTTCTGGGCGTTACATCCGCTCGAGTCAACCTCGTGCCCGGGGCAGAGAGCTCATCAAGCCCTCCGCGCACACAAGGCGCCGAGCTCCTCGGGGACGGAAAATGTGAGTCCCGGCCCGAGGAGCGGCGCCCGGGACTAGGGATATCTCTGTAACGTGCCCCGGGACCGAGCCTGTGAGTCCCAGGACCGGGAGCGAGACCCGGGGCCCGGGAACGACCCAGTGCGCCCCGAGGCCGAGCCTGTGAGCCCCGGGCCCGGGGACGAGACCCGGGGCCCGGCATGGAGCCTGTGGCCCCGGGACCGGGCAGCAAGACCCGGGGCCCGACCATGGAGCGTCCCGGGACCGGGGCGCGAGACCCGGGCCCGGGAAATCCCGGTGATGTGTCCCGGGGGCGCGCCCCGGAACTGAAGCCAAGGCCTCGGGCACGGGGGCGAGGCCCGGGACCGGGGATGTCCTCGGCCCCCGGTACTTGACCGGAAGAAGGCTGTAGCCGGCCGTCGCCGGTGCAGAATGTGGCCCCGGAGGAGCTGATGTGGCCGAAGATCCAGCGTCCCCGGAGAATGTGGGACCCCCATTCCCGTTTCGCCGACAGAGGTGACCACCGATACCTTGTGCGCCTGGAAGTAGTGGCGAAGCTTCCTGGACGTGATGAGGACCGCGTAGAGAATCTTTTGCGCCTGGGGGTAGCACGATTTGGCGTCGCGGAGTACCTCGCTGACGAAGTACACCGGCTTCTATTGCGTGTTCCCCGATCCCTGCCCGACAGGGGCCGGGAGCTCGGGCTCAGCTCCCCCGGGAGGGAGCGAGCTCTCGCCTACGGGAACAGGTATGGACCCGGGACCTAGGGGCCCCGGGTGGAATGTGGTTGGTATGTACCCGGGACCCGGGGGCCCGGGCTGGGATGTGGAATGAATCGGGATGACTTCCCCTGACCCGCTCTCGCCGAGGCGATGCTGTCCGGGTAATCGCGCCCCATCTGGTTGTGAAAATTCTAAGATTGTCCCGGGCGCCGTGTCCCCAGACTCGCACTCGCCTTGGCGAGGCTGCTCGGGTTCGGGCTCCGCGGTGGCTGCCCCGGGAGGCGGGTCCCGGGTTGCGCGCCTGCCTGGTTGTGAAAATGTTGAGGTTGTCTCGGGCACCGCGTCCCCAGACTCGCACTTGCCTTGGCAAGGCTGCCCGGGTTCGGGCTCCGCGGTGGCGGCCCCGGGAGGCAGGTCCCGGGTCGCGCACCTGTCTGGCAAGGGGCGCTCGACGACGAGCGCCGCGCTCACCACCTGCAGGGTTGCTGCGATGTAGAGCAACAAGGGCTCGTCGGGTGCCGGTGCCACGAGGACAGGGGGCGTAGTCAGGTACCTTGTAACGCCCAAAAATTCGCACCGAAATTCTGAACATTAATGTGTAATAAATCCCTGCCCAGGAAAGCCAGGGTACACAAACCAAGTTGCCATACAGAGTGTCTTACAAACAGAGTAAACTATATATTACATAAATACAGCGGAAAAAGGTAAAACGGAGTCTATAAACATCTGGCCAAGCAGCCGCTTCCATCCCACAGGCACCTTGACGGCGGAGCCAGCCTATTCCTCAGGATGATCTTCATCTGATGCGTCCTCCAACACTGGGGGGAAAATTGGAGCAAGGCTGAGTACCACCCACAGTACTCAACAAATCACACCCACAAATATGCATATGCACAGGGTACAAAGATGGGATAGGGTTTATTTGCGGAAAAACAGTTGCAAAGGGAAGTAGTTCGCAAACAGTAAAAAGTTGATTTAATTAACAATATTAACTTCCACTGATTAACGTTACACCACGTTAACCAGGCCAACCATTCCCAACCGATTGACGCTAAACCACGTCAACCAGTCTCCACTGATGAACGCTACACCACGTTCATCAGACTCCTCCGGGTATCGTTACACCACTGTTAACGCCAAAATTTGGCACGGGTCTTTAGCAGATTCGGTTAAGAAAAAATCACAGATGACCGGTGAAGATTGATCCAGAGGAGACCGAGTTTGGGAAGAGACCGTGAAGACCACAGTATGGCAGTAAATTACCTTATCTATTAATTAGGTAGTTTTGATAATCTTTAGGAAACCTGATCTCGTATCCGATCAGGGCTTGTTAGTTTTCCGTTTATAGATAGGAAAGTATGTACCGTGTCCTATAAGGACTCCTGTAACTCGGGGTATATATACGTATGCCCAGGCACCTTGTAAACTATCCACACAGATCAATCAAATTCAGCGCATCGCCACCCTTTCGACGGGTTCTTTCTTCTCGAGCAGGGCTGCATCGGTTAGGTCCGAACTCCTGCGAGAGGGTAAGACTCGTCACCCCTTACCCAGGTGTATCTGCCCTGTCTACGGCTGCATCGGTTCGGTCCGACCTCTTAGGCCGATCAGGTATACCACATCACGCGTGCGTAGATCTTATCAGTTTACTGGAGGAGATTTATCATCAGTTCGTGCTGCATCGGTTGGGTCCGACCTACTGAGCTGCCAGCGATAAGTCGTTCCTGCTAGGTTGATGGTTTTTGCGCAAGCGTCTTATCGAAATGTATAGCCGATAGGTTATCTTATTACATCATAGTTGCATTTGGTCTATTGGCTTGTTGAGGTTCCTTTATTATTATCAATCTGTGCTGCATCAGTTAGGTCTGAACTACTAGATTGATAATAATAGATTTATCCTTGTCGAGCCGATCGGTGTATATGCGACGTTCTATCGGAGTGCTTAGCTGATAGGTTATCTTTCTATAAAGCCGACTGTATTATTTTTACTATTTTGGTCATCTATATTATCATCAGTTTTCTAGCCGATGCACATGTGTTTCTTTGGTAGTCGGCTAGCTTACTATTCTGCCTATCTATTTTATCATCGGCTTCTAGCCGATGCACATGTTATACTTGTCGATGCTTTGCACCGGCAATAATACTATGGGGGTACTCGGCGAACTGGAATTCGGTGGATTGCAGAGGAACACAAGGGAATTATACTGGTTCAGGCCCTCAAGGTGAGGTAATACCCTACGTCCAGTTGAGGTGTTATTCCTCTGAGGTGGATTTGTGATTAATGATCTCGGGTTGCCCTCATAGGGCGCCCTGCCTCCCTTTATATACTAGGGGACAGGGGTACATGGTAAGGATCCCAGTCGGATACGACCAAGGGATTTCCTTATTAGAGATAGAATCCTATCCGACTAAGGCTATGTTTCCTTATTGTACAAGGTACAGCCTGCCGGGTGCTATCTTATCTCTAATTACATGATCTGGCCCATCCTCTATCCGAGTGGCCCATGTGCTTGTAGTGAGGTACCCAGGGCCCATGGCTCCCACAGTAGCCCCTGAGACCTTCATAGTTGAGTCACAGCTGATGCCGAGTGCTCTTCCTCCACGGTGAAGGTTACCCGAGTGCGATGCTCCCGAGTACTCTTTGTCCGAGTAAGTCTTCCCGAGTCCTGCTTCATGTCAGCTGGCAGCGAGGCTATGAAGGGCTTCATGTAAATATATGAATAGTGTGCGCCGAATAGGCGCACCTATTAGGTGTAGCCCCCGACTTTGTGCTTAATTGTGAAGACAATTAAACATAAAGTCAAAGATCTTTAACCTGGAAGTCTTTCCCGAGTAGATTACTACTGGTATATGAGACTCTTCGGTATCATGTCAACCGGAATATAATTTATAGTCTTGCCGAGTAGGAGGCTACTCGTATATAGGACTCTTCGACTTCATGTCAGTCGAAATGTGTGTTTATAGTCTTGCCGAGTAGGATACTACTCGTATATGGGACTCTTTAGCGTCATGTCAGCTGGAAAGGGGGTGTTTATAGTCTTTCCCGAGTGGCGTCCCACCCAGAAGTTAGACTCATCCGCGTCATGTCAGCGGGAATGAAGATTTATAGTCTCTCCCGAGTAGTACACTACTCGAAAGTTAGACTCTTCAGCGTCATGTCGGCTGGAATAACGTTGCTCAGGGCAACTGGTGACCACGCATGTCGGCCAAGTACCACTTTATGAAAAATAAATCCATTGCGTGGTTAGGTGTACTCGAGAGAGATATCTGCATCCCCAATTTTAATGAAGACCAGCTTGTGATCCTTGTAAGGATATATCCTCGAGACCTGGTGGATAAGACAGATACCAAACATATTTGTTTAGCAATAAGGCTCTCATGAAGCATATCTGTTTACCTCATCGGCTCCCGTTAGTAGCATCAGCGCTATAAATTTCAACTCAGCCTGCGGGCGGGCCCACAAGGAGCATGCTACTGTAGGAACTCATATCTTGTCGGCCAATACCAACTGTGCAGGCCTAGGCCATCTAGTCGGTATAAGGCTATAAAGGATGGGGAGAGAGAAAAAGATTCCATCGTCTTCCCCAAAGCAACCAATCTCTTCATCTTCCACCTTCGTGCCTAGCTTTTTCGCCTCCCGCCCGGCTAGGGTTAGCAGCAGCGTTCCCCACCTGGACTCGGGCGATTTCAATCCTTCTCGTTTATTCCAAGCCCCCGATTTGCTTTCCCCAAATCTCAACACCTCCAGTCATGCCGAAGGCGACGAATCCTGCGGGTGCGCCGGGGAGTTCTTGGCCGATCTCGGATTGCGGCTCGGTGAAGCTGAGACGGTTGGAGAGCGAGCTGAAGTTGCCCAGCCAAGAAGTGATCCGTTGGCGGTCGGCGAGGGATGAGTCGAACCCCAACCCCCGGCCTGGTGAAACGGTAGTTTCGCCTCTTTCTTTGATCGGGGCTTGTGTCTTCCGTCGTCTGATTTCTTCCGCCGCATCCTTGATTTCTACGGGCTGGAGTTGGTGCATTTAAATCCCAACTCGATCCTTCAGATCTCCATATTCGTTACTCTTTGCGAGTGCTTTCTGGGTGTTGAGCCCCATTTCATCCTCTTCCGACACTTGTTCCATGTCAAGCCCAGCTTCCAAGAGTAATATCAGTGTGATTGGGGGGCTGGTCTTCAACTAAGGAGTGATGGGAAGAAAACATATATCGATTTGCCCTTGAAATCTTCTCTGAAGGGCTGGCACAAGGAGTGGTTTTACTGTGCCAAGTCTAGCTCCTTCCTTGCCCCCGTTTACTGGTATGCCGCCGGTGGTGTTGCCAAGCTGGTCTTCGGAGCCTTTGAAGAACTGGGCCCAGGCACACATATTGCTAACGAAGATAGATGACGCTCAAGAGGGCCGGCTTGACAGGGCCCTGGGTGGCTCGTCGTTTCCTGACGAGGCGCGTCCAGCCGCTGAAGCTGAGAAGCGCTTTCGGCTGGGCCTTCAGAGGTAAACACGATCCCGACCGGGTGAGCAGCGAGATAGCGGACAAGGGGGCAGTAACCGATACCCTGTTTGGCTTTTTCTCCGAAGGGGTCGTTGCCACCGAAGATGATAACCGCCGAGTTGCTGCCTATAGCTTCATCCGGCCGCGGACCAAGGTAACCTTCTACTTTCTTCTGTGGTGAACGCCTGTGGAACGATGATTGTTCAACCTTGCGTGATGGTATCTTGTCGACTTGATTGTAGTGGCATGAGGAATTTGATGAAGATTCTCGTCCATTGTCTGCGGTCGCGTCGAGGAAGAGGCCAAGGAGTCCCTCGGATGCCCAACCCGACTCCAAGAGAGCGGGGAAGAAGCCAATTTTATATCGGGGCGAGGGGGCCATGACAGCGCGTGCCATGAGCGGTAGCTTGAAGATAAAGGACACCGCTGCCACAACGCCCACGCGGTCGAGTCCCAGGCTGAGAGCAGCTGGCTTGGGCTCGACGTTGTCGTGCTCAGCAACAACGCCGCCAAGGGGCCAACCAGAGCGGAGGCCGATTGGGGCGAAGGAACCCGAACCAGCCGTACCAGAGTCGAGGCCGACTCAGGCCGATATGCCTCTGCCGTCGGCGACACCGTCCGGGGCGAGTGCCGATGCCAGCGCTTCGCCGGGGAGCGGGTACGCTAGCAGGAAGCTGAAGTTTTCCAAGAGGTGCGCTACTCCGAGCATTCTGTAGTCGTCGTATGTTGAAATACAGTCTTGATGTCTTGCTTCGTTGTGCAGGAAGCGGGCCGATATCGACCTCAAAAAGGTCAACCCATCTGCCCTGCTTGATGAGCCGTCCCAGCCGAGTCAGCCAGCAGCGAACACACCTGCTGAGCCGGCGGCCAGCCCGGTCGCTGAAACCGAGGTGGCTCCGACTACAGGGCCACTACCGCCACTCGACCGAGAGGTGGCTGTTGAAACTGAGGCCCCAGCCCCCGAGGCACCATACGTCGCGGAAGCGGGGGACGGATCCCCCGAGCCGGTCCCCAGTGTTGTAGGGGAAGGCGACGCCGAGGCCAGGACCCCGTCGCCATCATGGTTATCGTCACCGGCCATCGTCGGCCCGTTGCGCCGGCCACCGGAGATCCCACATTTGCCTCGGATCGAAGCTCCCCCACGTGTGATGCCCCGGACCTTCTCGTGGACCACTCGCGACGGCACTATGAAAAGCTTCAGACTCGATGAAGTCGTCGCAAGGAGAGAGCGCGAGAGCCTGCTTCGTGCCGCCATCAACGGGTCCCAAGGGGTCGCGGTATGATTCTTGTAGTGAAGCTCCAGCAATCTTCTTGTCTTGATGTTTGACTCTGTCGTCGGTTTGTTTCCTTGTCCTGAGCAGAAGCTCGTCGACCGCAACGAGGCGATGACAGAGATCCTGGTCGAGATGGCTCCCCACCTCGCGGAATTACAACAGCTCGGGCATTGAAGGCCGAGATGGAGGCGCGTCACACGGGGAGGGAGGCCTGGCTGAAGAGCGGCGCTGATCAGCTCAGGGCTGAGACATGGGCCTAGCCGAGAAGATCAGAGGTAAAAGCCTCGAGCATATCTCCCGACTGGACCGTTGGTGTAATCATCCAGCTACGTCGATCCGACTGCTTGGTGGTGTCATGACTGCGTGATTGAGCTCTTGGCTAATCTGTGGTGCAGACCTCGAAGCGGAGAGGGAGTCGCAGCTGAAGGAGGCCGAAGAAGCAAGGCCGAGCTTGAAAGAGTCAAGGCCGACCTGACAAAAGCCAATACCGAGCTTGACCGGGAGAAGTCCGAGTTGGAGAAGGCCGTCGTCGAGCTCGGTAAGGAGAAGGCCGAACTGGAGAAGACCGTGGCCGGTGGGAGGCCGACTACGAAAGTAAGTCCTCACCCGACTGTGATCTCAGCCAATACATTATTCACCCTGTGTGTAGCCGATCCTGACAAGCATACTTGCCGGCCGATCTGGGCAGGCATGAGAGCGCAACGTCCAGGCCCAGTACCGGTTCTACACGGAGGAGATAAGGTCAATCCGGGAGTTCACGGGAGGCCCTCGTCGGGTCCGTGAAGGGGCTCCTTGACCTTGTGGATCCCCGCTCAGTGGGGACCAGCTGTACGCAGAATTCCTCAAATAATGGGGCGTCTCGAGGACGCGCCGAGTGCCCTGAAGAGGTACTCAGATGAGGCGGGTTGCCGCCGGCGTGGCCCAGACCTAGCAAATGACCAGTCCATCTACCGAGGGCGGACATTGAGGCCATCGGGGAGGGATTTTCCGAGGAGACGACGCCCGAGGAAGCGCTGGAGCTGATCTCACAGGCGAAGCCGACTGCTGAAGCGATTACCCGAGACCTGGGTCTGTAAAGGCAATATATTTTGTAGTCGGTGTATACATATGCAGTTTCATATACGATCATGTGTGAATATATGTGTCGTGCCCGCCAAACTTATTATTCGGTTGTCATTAGCTTTACCCGACATGTAGCATGCACCGAGTTAGTTCGATAGAACTTGATAAAAATCGTTCAGAGGAAGATGCTATACTCGGGCGAACGCATCAGTCGTGGCAAGGCTTCATAACCGAGGTGAGATAAGCTTGTTATGTTATTGACAGAACACATATATACATGCAGCCCCCCCGACTCACACTCGATTGGAACAAGCGCGTAGTGAGTCAGGAAAAACTGTACACATGGAAAAAGTAAGACTCAGGTATAGAAAGGACGTAGCTGTTCTATATTCATGAGTTGGTGATGAGGACGCCGTCTTTGGTCTTTCAGTCGGTAGGCGCTGGCCCCGCGTGACCTCGGCTATAATGAAACGGCCCTTCCTAGATGGGGGATAGTTTATGCCTGTCCTTGGTGGTTTGTATCTTCCTTAGAAACGAGATCCTCCGACCAAAAAGGCGCGGCGGCACGGACATTGCGATTGTGGTAAGCGACGCAGGCCTTGAAGATACCTGCCGACTGGATTGTTGCGGGCGTCTCTTGCTTCTTCCAGCTGATCTAATTCGATCAGTCGGGTGCTGTTGGAATCGTCTTCGGAGTAAGCCCGGACTCGCGAGAGCCGAACTGTATCATTATCTCAGTCGGTAGCATGGCCTCAGTACCCCCGTAGACCCCAGGAAGAAAGGGATTGCCCCTGTTGCCCGACTAACCGTGTTCTGAGAGACCAGAGAAACGGATGGTAGTTCTTGTACCCACCGACCTGCATATGGTTGTAGTCGGTCGTATATATCCTGGCTTGATGCCTTGTAAGACCATGCCGTTGGCTCGCTCAACCTGCCCCGTTTGCTCCGTGGGTGTGCCACAGACGCGTAGCAGATCTTGATGCCGAAGTCGTCGCAGAAATCTTGGAATAGGCCTGCCGCGAACTGAGTGCCGTTGTCGTTATGATGCGGTTAGGGAACCCCAAACCGGTATAGTATACTCAAGATGAAGTCTTTGCTCGTGCGCTGTGATTGTTGCGACAGGTTTTAGCCTCAATCCCACTTGGTGAATTTATCCACTGCGACGAATAAATGTGTGAACCTCCTGGCGCTTTCTTGAATGGCCCGACCATGTCGAGCCCCCATACTACGAATGGCCAAGAGATAGGGATAGTCTGAAGTTCCTGGGCGGGAAGATTTGTCTGTCTTGCGAAGAACTGGCAACCCTCGCACTTGCGAACGATATCTTTGGCGTCTGTGACTGCGGTGGGCCAGAAGAATCCCTGCCGGTAAGCTTTTTCCGACTACGTCCTGGATGCAGCGTGGTTGCACATATGCCCGAGTGAATTGATGCAGGATCTGCTTGCCTTCCTCGGTGGTGACACAGCGCATGAGGACACCGGATGCGCTCCTTCGGTACAGGTCTTCTCCGACTAGCAGGAAGCTTTTGCTTCGACGCTTGATTTGCTCGGCTTGATTGGCGATCTTCTAGGAGTTTCATCGTCCAGGAGGAATTTGAGAACAGGACCCCTCCAGTCTTGACATATGTGCAGCACTTCGTCGGTGGTCGGGGTAGGTTCACCTCCCGACTGCTCTTGTGCCGGTTTCTTCTTGACTGATGGTCCATAAGTTGCTCGACAAAAGATTCCAGTCGGACCGCTTCTCGCTTGGATCCCATGTTTGCCAGCTCATCGGCGCGTCGTTGTATTGACGCAGGACGTGTGTGATTTCCCAGCCCGTCGAACTTGTTTTCCAAACTTGCGGACCTCCTGATAGTATGCCGCCATTGTGTCGTCGAGACAGGTCCAGTCCTTTCATGACTTGGTTGACCACGAGTTTGGGAGTCTCCGGCACAACCAGTCGACGTATGCCGAGCGATATGGCGATGCGGAGCCCGTGAACAAGAGCCTCGTACTCGGCGACGTTGTGGGAAGCCGGGAAGTGGATTTTGTAGTACATACTTCACTTTTCGCAGTGGGGGACGTCAGTATGACTCCAGCCCCGGCACCGCGATCCGTAGGGAACCATCGAAGTACATTGTCGCAGTACTCTAGCTTTGTTGTTGGTGTTGGGAGTTGAACTTCTGTCCACTCGGCCACGAAGTCGGCTAGAGCTTGAGATTTGATAGCTGTCCGTGGCTGAAAGGTGATGTCAAACGCCATCAACTCGAGTGCCATTTAGCGATCCGGCCGGTGGCCTCGCGATTATGAAGGACATCCCGAGTGGAAAACACTGTGACCACCGTGACTTGATGTGCTTGAAAGTAGTGCCACAGCTTTCGGACTGTGATGAGTAGGCCGTATAGCAGCTTCTGGACCTGCGGGTATCTTGTTTTGGAGTCGGCAAGGACCTCGCTGACAAAGTAGATTGGCCGTTGTATTTTTTGAAGATGACCCTGTTCGGATCGCTCCACTACCAGCACCGTGCTGACTACCTGTGTTGTTGCCCCGCCAGATAAAGCATTAGTGGTTCCTGGGCAGGGGTGAAGCTAGCACGGGGGGTGATGTGAGGAATTTTTTGAAGTCTTCGAAGGCTTGATGGGCTTCCGGGGTCACTGAAAGGTGTCCGCCTTTTTGAGGAGCTTGAAGAAGGGCATGCCCCGTTCGCTACCAGTCGGGAGATAAACCGACTGAGTGCCGCCATGCAGCCTGTCAGCTTCTGGATGTCTTTGAGGTTGGTCGGGGGCGCCATGTTCTTGATGGCGTTGACTTTCTCCGGGTTAGCCTCGATGCCGCGGTGCGAGACGATGAAGCCGAGTAACTTCCCAGACGGCACCCCGAAGGTGCACTTGTCCGGGTTCAACTTCATCTTGAATCTTCGAAGGTTTTGGAAGGTTTCTTCCAAGTCGGCAATGAGGTCTTGTCTGGATTTAGACTTGATCACCACATCGTCGACGTAGGCTTCCACGTTGCGCCCGATCTGAGTGTGCAGACACCGCTGAATAGCCCTTTGGTAGGTTGCGCCTTGCGTTTTTTAGTCCGAACGGTATTGTGATATAGCAATACGCTCCAAAACGGCGTGATGAAAGATGTTTTTAAACAGTCCTTGTTCCCTCAAGCTAATTTGATGATATCCGAATAACAGTCGAGAAAACTGAGTAGGTCGCACCCCGCCGTGGAGTCAACCACCTGATCTATCCTGGGAAGACCAAATGGGTCCTTGGGGCACGCTTTGTTGAGGTCGGTGTAGTCGACGCACATGCGCCATTTACCGTTTTTTCTTCCGGACCAGGACTGGGTTGGCCAGCCAGTCCGAGTGGTAGACTTCCTTGATGAAGCCGGCTGCGAGGAGCTTGGTGATTTCCTCCGGATAGCGTCTTGCGGTCTTGAGCGAAGCGCCGCAGCCGTTGTTTGATCGGCTTGGCGTCTGGCTTTACGTGTAGGGCGTGCTCGATCACCTCCCTTGGTACGCCCGGCATGTCGGACGGTTTCCACGCGAAGATATCTTTGTTGGCTTGGAGGAAGGTGACGAGCGCGTCTTCCTATTTGGGGGTCGAGTCCGGTCCTGACTAAGGCAGTCTTGGAGGGGTCGGAAGGGTCCAGGGGGATCTTCTTCGTGTCAGAGTCCGCTGAAATTCCCGACTTCGCTGCTTTTTTTCGCCGGAACTGGATCTTGATCGACTTCAGATGTAGCGGCTTGCCGGATGCTGTCGCGCCCGACTGCCGCTTCTTGTGTTTGAGCCAGCTCGCAGCTCTCCTTGTCGCAGGTGAAGGCTTGCTTAGCGTCGCTGCGGAGGGAGAGGACTCCTGCTGGCCCGGGCATCTTCAGCACCATGTATGTGTAGTGCGGTATCGCCATGAATTTGGCGAGGGCCGGTCGTCCGAGTATCGCGTGATATGCGGTCTCGAAGTCGGCGACCTCGAAGGAGATGTTTTCTGTGCGGAAGTTGTCCCGCGTGCCGAAGGTCACCGGCAAGGTTATCTGCCCGAGTGGGGTTGATGACAAGCCGGGGATTATCCCATGGAAGGGCGCGGTGCTCGGCCGTAGTTCTGAACGAGGAATTCTCATCTCGTCCAAAGTCTTGGCGAACAGGATGTTGAGCGCACTGCCTCCGTCGATGAGGGTTTTCTTCAGCCTAATATTTTTGACGACCGGATCCAGGACGAGTGGGTATCGTCTCGGGTGGGAAACCCGATCTGGGTGATCCGCGCGGTTGAAGGTGATAGCCATCTCTGACCAGCGCAAATATTGGGGGGCATCCGTTGTGGAGACCGCGTTAATGTCCCGCGCTGATAGCTTCTGCTTGCGCTTGGATTCGTACGCGAGTGGCCCCCCGAAGATGTGGTTGAGTTCGGCTTGGGGGTCCTGGAAGTCGTCAGCCGGACCCGAGTCTGGCTTGTCCTTGTCCTTGTCGCCGACGGCAGATGATGAGGCCTGCTCGGAGGCAAACTTCTTGAGCATGTGGCAGTCTTTGGCTGCGTGCCGGCCCTTGGGGTGAAAGGGGCAAGGCCCGCTCATGACTTTCTGGTAGTCGTTGTTCCGCTGGGGCCGTGACCGACTGCGCTCCATGTTAGCCACCTCGTTGTCTGACTTCCGCTTGCGGCTGCCAGGCTTGTTCTGAGGCGGCTCGTTGTCGGCTTTTGCCCTGTTGTCTTTTTGTCGGGGCTCCTTCTTCTCGTCGAAGGCCTCTGCGACGGCTTCAGCTGAGTCGGCGTATTTGTTGGCCATGTCGAAGAGAGTCCGGACGGTGGATGGTGGCTTCCGAGTGAACTTCGCGATGAGCGGGGCGTCTTTTACTCCCTTGCGGAAGGCGGCGATGACGACCTCGTCTTTGATGCTTGGGATTTGATTGCGCTTCTCGGAAAACCTTTTGATGAATTCCGTAGAGACTCGTTCTTTTTCTGATGCAGTTTGGTAGAGGTCGTGCTCGGAAGCCGGTCTCTCGTAGGTCCCCTGGAAGTTTGCGATGAACCGCTCCCTGAGTTGTCCCCAGGAACCGATCGACCGCCTTGGGAGGCCTGTCAGCCATGTCCTCGCTGAGTCGGATAACGCGACTGGGAGGTAGTTAGCCATGGCTCTGCTGTCGCCCCCAGCAGCTTGAACTGCTAGGACGTAAACGGTGAGCCAGGACTCTGGGTTGGTCTTGCCGTCGTACTTTTCAATTCCGGTAGGCTTAAAGCCGACTGGCCATCGGACGTCCTGTAACTCCCGAGTAAAGGCTGGGATGCCTTCATTATCGTGAGGACTCGGGCTTCGGTTTTGGCGGTGTAGCCGCTCGTAGTGGAGACCGAAGCGCTCGTGTTCGTCCTCCAGTCGGCGGCGTTCATCCTCTTCGCGCTCTTCGCGCCGGGCATTTATAGTGTGGCGAAGATCGCGTTGTAACCGCAATCGGAGGTCTTGATTGTGTCGGCGGTCGTATTGGTGACGCCGCCGGTTGTCGTAGTTGGTATTGACGAGTGTTGTTTGGCGGGATTCTTCATGCTGCCGGGTGGAGCCGGCTGCCCGTCGTCGTGCTGATGCAGATGACTCCGCCGCTGGAGAGCCCGTTCGACGGGTCGGTATGTGAGTGTTGCCTGACTGTTCTTGCTGCTGGCAGGCGGCAGCAGTAATCATCGCCTTGATCTTGGCGATGGTTGGTGTGGCCTGATGGTCCGGCCCAAACTGGAGCGTGTCCAGCAGAGTTGCGGCGGCCACGACGTTCTGTTGTGGCGTGACGAAGACATCGTGGTCGCCGACTTTGGTTCGGAGGATCTGCTGCTGGGCGGCCCGCCCAGCTTGTCGAAGCCCGTCATTGCGAGCTTGTCGGTTGGCCTCCTCTTGTTGTTGTACTCGGCGCGCCTCCTCATGCTGCTCCTCTTGCAGTCGGCGCACCTCGGAAGGTGGCGTTGAAGCCATGAAGATCTCCCGGGGGAGGAGGAAGCTTGCCAAGGTGGAGTCCGAGTTGATGCTCGAACCACCATCCGACTTAGTGTCGGACTCCGAGTAGTTTATTGGAGTTAGGACGACTCCGACCTCCCTAGATCCAATCTGAAACGGTTCATGACCGTGTCCAAACTGAATCGCTGGAGGTCGGGTCTGCTGCGCGGGTTGCAGATGCACAGCGTCGCCGAATCCGTACGGGAGATTGACGATCTCTCCCCCTCTTGGCCTAACCCGCGCTGGCTCAAGGCCTAGCGCGAGTCGGACGCCGAAGGAGAGAGTTGTCCCGATGTCCGGCGATGTGAGGGACTGTCGTAGTAGATCGTCGAAGGAGATGGTGACGTCCCTGGGGCCGACTAGCGCAACGCCGGCTGGCTCCTCGGCTGGCAAGATCGGATCTGCCTCAGCCAAAGAAAAGTTGCCGAGTTGATCGGCGACGAAATCAAGGCTCCCGAAGGTGATGGTGTCTCCGTTGGAGAACTTGTCGCTCCTGACTCCGTTGATGGGATCCATCGAATCTGTTGAAGAACTCGCCGGGCCCCTACCTGGCGCGCCAACTGTCGATGCTTTGCACCGGCAATAATACTATGGGGGTACTCGGCGAACTGGAATTCGGTGGATTGCAGAGGAACACAAGGGAATTATACTGGTTCAGGCCCTCAAGGTGAGGTAATACCCTACGTCCAGTTGAGGTGTTATTCCTCTGAGGTGGATTTGTGATTAATGATCTCGGGTTGCCCTCATAGGGCGCCCTGCCTCCCTTTATATACTAGGGGACAGGGGTACATGGTAAGGATCCCAGTCGGATACGACCAAGGGATTTCCTTATTAGAGATAGAATCCTATCCGACTAAGGCTATGTTTCCTTATTGTACAAGGTACAGCTTGCCGGGTGCTATCTTATCTCTAATTACATGATCTGGCCCATCCTCTATCCGAGTGGCCCATGTGCTTGTAGTGAGGTACCCGGGGCCCATGGCTCCCACAATACTGATAGCTTATCTATTTGCTTATAGCGTTATCGGTTTCCTAGCCGATACACAGGTGCCATCGGCCATCGGCTACAAGGAGCCTACATCAGTCCGTATCGGCCGATAGCTGATGTGCAATTGCTACTGACCCGGGCACGAGCACAAGCAAGGACCCGGGAGCGAGGATCCGGGAGCGAGGACCCGGGCACAGACAGCTGGGGCCCGGACATGGTTTTATCATTGGCTTATGGCCGATGCTCAAGTGTTCCTTCGGAAATCGGCTAGCAGGATTCTTATCGGCCGATTGATTCACTGGGTTAACTTTTTATCTCCTTGTCAATTACTGGGTCAAATTGACTGGCACGCCCGCGAACCTCAACATCTTAGGACCTGCACTGGAGTAAAGCAAATCTCCCAGGCCTTCGCGTGTCACCAAAACGCCGAACGGCCCCGGTGGTTTTCGGCGTCAACAACCACGTTACCCGGACTCCACTGATTAACGCTACACCACGTTAACCAGTCACCACCGGACAACGTACCACGCTGACCAGTTTTTCCCGATCAACGCTACACCACGTTGACCAGGCCGCGCTGATGGAAGTTACACCATGACCACCAGGCGTAACTGATGAGAGTTACACCACACTCACCAGTCACCCCCGGTCAACTCAACCACGTCGACCGGACTCAACACCTTCCACAACACCGGTTTGATAAAACAGGATTAATTATCTAGGGTGAGACTAATCACGGTGAGTCTTGGCCAATGTGCCCATGACCGCGGGCGCGGCTATTCGAATAGTTTTACTCTGATCAGAGGTGTACAACTGTACCCACAAGACACAGCCCCCACACACGTTCCCGTGTGCCAGTACATCACCACGATGTCCCGTACGAGGCTGTGACAGGACCGTTCACGAAACCCCTCCCTAACCATCCACACCACGCTGAGGTTGCACCTGCCGACAGGGCACACCATATTGGCCAGGCTACCCCCCTTGCGCCACGGTGAATCCGGCAGCCGATCAACCCTACCCCGGGCCGACCCAACTCCATCACACCCATCCTCTTCTTCGGTGCCTAGGAGAGGGAGAAGAAACGCTTCAAGCCCAGCCGTTGCCCACGCTGGCTTGTGGCAAGTACGGGAAGTTGCCCAAGTGGTTCCCGCGAACCAGTCCTTAATTGCCATGGGTGTGACAAGCAAAACCATACACCCACAGCCCACCATTTAGGTCAAAATTTTAGGAATTTAACAACAGCCTATCCAAGGTTCCACTTTTCCGACATTGAGTCGAGTCATACAAAAGAAATAGTATTTAATTCCCATGTGAGCTACGTTGCTAAGCTTGGCTAAGCATTCCTAAGAATTGTAAACTAGTCACATTATTACCCAGGTGACAAGGATTTAGTTATCAAAACTAAGGCTGAATCCTAACATTGTATAGGCAATACCAATCCACATGAATTATTAAAATAATACAGTTTATTTAAGTAAACAAAGCAATTTTAGCGAAAAATGGGTACAAAGTGATCAAAGTAACAGTGCGACTTGCCTTGCTCCGGCTCAAGGTATTCGGCTACGATCTCGAAATACGCAGGAGAATTACCGGCGTCGGATTCTACAACAAACAATGCATAAACAATTAAAAACAGTACATGGGGCAATCAAACATGGGCTGAAAGTATTTTTAATGGATTCTTGGCATTTTTCTGGATTTAATGAAATTTGAATGGACTTAATCAGAGTTCGTATGAAATAGTTATGATTTATTGAAGTTTTACTGCTATTTTTAGAGTAAATATAATTAACCAGTGATTTAATGCGCATTAACCGATTTATGACGTCACCAGACTGGGAAGCCGGCGCCGACAGGCGGGCTCCACCAGCCAGTGGCGTGCGAGAGGCAGGCGCACGGCGGACCAAGTCCACCGCGGCCAAGAGCGGGCGCACCACGTGGCGCCACCGCGGGCAACCACGCGGGTGAGCGAGCGGGCGGGCGGCCCCGATCTGCCACCCGGCAGATCGGACGGCCCCAGGGAGCGGCGGCCGAAGCCAACTGTGCCGAGCGGGAGGCGGCGGCGTGCACGCGACCCGATGGTCGCCGGCGGCAACCACCCGGCGCGGCGACGACCACAGGGAGGGGCGGAAAGGAACGGGAAAACGGAGGGGGTTCTCACCGGCGGCTCGCGACGGCGAGTGATGGCGCGAAGACGACGGTGGCGACGAAAAAGCGGCGGCGGCCTCGGGACGACGTCGGCGACGGAGCTCCGACGGCGGGGAACGGGCGAGAGGCGGTTACCGAGGTGTCCGTGCGCGCGGGCGAGGCGGTCCGGCGAGCTTCGGCTTCCACGGAGTGGCGGCCGAGATGCGGCGCGGTGCGGTGGAGGTGCAGGCGGTGGCGGAGTAGCCTGGCGGCATCCGGAACGGCGGCGAGCGGCGGTCGGAGGCGGCGAAAAACGGTGGAGCTCGGGTGCGCGGTGGCGACGGGGTTCTGGGGCACTGGAAAGCTCGGCGTGTTGGGGAAAAGATGGAGGAGAGGGTGGAGATGGTTTTTATACAGTCGTCCGGGAGAGATCGAGGCCGAACGGCTCCAATCGTGCACGGGAGAGTGGATGGCGGCGTGGGCATCGTGTGCGAGATTCTCAGGAGAGAGGGGACGTGGACGCCGGAGAACTCGGAGGAGTGGGGCGGACTCGGTCCGCGACCGTTTGAACGAGTGGAGAGTGCGGGGGATGAGGCGGGAGGCGGCGCCGGATCGGACGGCTTAGGGGAATTTCCCCTCCGCCCGATTTGTACAGAGGAGGAAGATGATGCTGACAGGCGGGCCCGGCCTGTCAGCGGGTGCGTGGGCGCGGGTGCGAGCGAGGGCGCGGGCCCGGGTGCGAGGAGGAAAAGGCCAGGGAGGGAAACCGGCCTTGGCACAGTGCTGGGTCGGCGGCCCAGCGATGGAGAAAAAGAGGAAACAGAGAAAACAGAAGGAAAAAGAAAAGGAAAAAGATTTCCTGGACGATTTAAATTCTGATAAGCGTATTTGATTTATTAAAAATAGTTCCTGTGCTCTGTAAATTCCACTAAAAATCCAGTTAATGTATTTTGGCACAGAGAATACAAGAAAAATATTCCCGGCCACGATAATTTATTATCTTGCATTTTACACCATCAATTAATTTCTCTATCCTTTTTAAATTTATTTTCTTGGGTATTTTTCATAGGTAATATTTAGTGTTGCTAATCTCAGGGTGTGACATACCTCTTGAGCTCGTCAAGGGCTTGATCGGCCTCATCCATCCAGGTGAACTGCCCAGTTTTCTTGAGAAGCTTGAATAGGGGGAGGGCACGCTCCCCAAGCCTAGAGATGAAGCGACCTAGTGCGGCCACGCACCCGGTCAGCTTCTGGGCCTCCCGGAGCCTCGTTGGGGGGCGCATGCGGTCGATTGCCGCTATCTTCTCCGGGTTCGCCTCAATGCCGCGGCTGGACACGAGGAACCCGAGGAGCTTGCCGGCCGGGACCCCAAAGACGCACTTTTCCGGGTTCAGCTTCATCCTCGTGCATCGAAGGTTGCTGAACGTCTCGGCCAAGTCGTGGAGCAGAGTGGCGCGGTCGCGCGACTTCAGCACCAAATCGTCGACATAGGCCTCCATATTGCGACCTGGCTGTGATTCAAATGTTACACGGACAACATGCTGGAAAGTAGAACAAGCATTTTTCAAGCCAAAAGGCATGCACACATAACAATAGGCCCCCTGGGGGGTAATGAAAGAAGTTTTTTCCTCATCGTCCTCTGCCATGCGGATCTGATGATATCCTGCATAAGCATCAAGAAAACACAAGAGGTCACACCCCGCTGTGGAGTCGACTATCTGGTCTATGCGGGGCAGAGGGAATGGATCTTTGGGGCAAGCCTTGTTGAGGTCGGTGTAATCTATGCACATGCGCAGCTTTCCGTTGGACTTGGGGACGACGACTGGGTTGGCCAGCCACTCCGGGTGGACGACCTCGCGGATGAAGCTGGCAGCGAGAAGCTTGTCGATCTCCTCGCGGATGAAGGCTTGGCGCTTCGGGGCCTGTCGTCGTACCTTCTGCCGCACCGGGCACGAGCCCGCGCGGACGGCCAAGCGGTGCTCAATCACCCCCTTGGGGACCCCGGGCATGTCTGACGGTTGCCAAGCGAAGACGTTGGAGTTTGCCCAAAGGAAGGCGATGAGCGCGCTTTCCTATTTGTCGTCCAGCGAACCGCCAATTTTGACGGTCCGGGACGGGTCATCGTCGAGGACGACCTCCTTGACCAGCTCCGCGTCAGTGGCGACGATGCGCAGCTTGGGGGCACGGAGCAGCGAGGGCCCCGCGCCGCCCGCCGTGTCGGGAGCTGCTGGGGCGATGTCGGCCGCGCACTGCTCAGCGCACGAGAGGGCGGCCTTCACGTCCCCGAGGACTGTGATCAGGCCCGAGGACCGCGTTGTAGGGAAGGTTGCACTCGGCGACGTCGAAGACGATGCGCTCGGTGCGGAAGTTGCCGCGGTCACCGAAGGTGATGGGCAACGAGACCTGGCCGAGAGGCCAAGTGAGGCCCTTCGTAATCCCAATGATGGGCAACGAGGGCGCAAGGTTCCTCCCCGGGGCCTTGATCTTCTCGAAGACCTCGGGGGAAAGGATGTTGAGGGCGGCGCCCCCGTCGACGAGGACGTGGCCCACCTTGACGTTGCATATGGTGGGGGAGACAGCCAGGGCGAGCTGCCCCTCCCCAGGTACCCGGGCCGGATGGTCCGTGGGGCCGAAGGTGATCAGAGTGTCCGACCACTTCAGCCTCCGGGACGCCGCAGGGCCCGGGGTCACGGCCAACAGCTCGCGCTTCATGGCCTTGAAGCCACGGCGCGAGGAGTGAGCGTGCGCCCCACTGTCGAGAGTGGCGAGGACATTCTCGGGTTCTTGGAACTCGAGAGGCTGCTCCGAATTGGGAGCGGGCTTGGCTTGCTGCCGCTCTTGCTGGAACTTCTTGGTGCGCTCAGCCAAGTTCTGGACAGCGCGGCACTCCGTGAGGTCGTGATGATCCGTCTCGTGGACGGAGCACCACTTTCGGCCCGCAGCCGGTGGCGGCGGCGCGCGTGCGGCCTTCTGCCGCTTGCCGCCGTTGTCGTCTCCGCGGGCTATGTCGCGCCGGGGGCCGCCCGTAACAGCCAAGATGAAGTTCTCGACGGCCTCCTTGTCCTTCTGGCGCTTCCTCCTGTTCCGCTGCAATGCGGAACGTGAGGACTCGCCGTCCTCTCCGGGGCCCTAGTCGGGGACCTCGGGGCGTGGCTTGTTCCATGCCCGGGCCTCCTCCTTGCGGGCGCAGAGGTCGGCGAGACTGAACAGCTCGGCCGCGGTTTGAACGTCATGGGTGCCCAACTTCTCGAGCATGCGCTGGTCGCGCACGCCCGAGCGAAACGCGTGGATAACCGCGTGGGGGGTGATGTGAGGGATGGTGTTGCGGACCTGGCTGAAGCGCTGCAGAAAGTGCCTCAGCGACTCGTCCCTACCCTGTCGTAGGTCGTGGAGGTCCGCCTCGGTCCCAGGGTGCGGGAAGGTGCCCTAGAAGTTTGCCACGAACTGGTGGCAGAGATTCTCCCACGAGTAGATGGACCCCTCGGGGAGGTTCATTATCCAGGAGCGAGCCTGGGCCTTGAGGGCTACGGGGAAGTAGTTCGCCATCACCATCTCATCGCCGCCCGCCGCTTGGATGGCGGTAGTGTAGATTTGCAAGAACTCCGTGCGGTCGACAGAGCCATCGTATTTCTCCGGCAAGCCGGGCCGAAACTTGGCAGGCCAGCGCACCTGCCGGAGGCCTGGGGAGAGCGCCAGGCAACCCGAGCAGCCGTACTGAGCAGGCTCGGGCGATGGATGACGGTTTCCGGTCGGTGGGTTGGAGCTGGAGGCTTGGACCTCGGGACGCCTGGCGGCGTCCGTGCGCTGCTCACGGTGCCGCTCCAATGTGACCCGGGCATCCTCATGGGTCCGCATCCGGTTTAACCGGTTACAGAGGTCGCCAGCGCCATTCTTGGCCCTGGGCGTGGCGTGAGGCACCGCGCCCTGGGATTGATTCTGGTTCGGGGCGATGGGCCTGCTCACGCTAGAGGTCGTGCGGTCGGCGCTCCCAGCCCCTGCACGGCTGTCGGCGGTGACCTGGCGATGGGCCGCGCCTACCAGGTCAGCAACCTCGTTGAGCCACCGCCGCTCCCGGCCTCCGCCCCCGGTAAATGCCGGGGGGGTGGCGCAGGAGGGCTTCTGCCGCCAAGAGGGCTCCCTGCAGCGTCGTTGACTCAAAGTTGAGGCCACGGCGCGCCGTGGAGCGGCGCCTCCATTCGCGCCTCATGGATGAGGCCGCGGCAGACCCGGCGGGGCACTTGCTGGCCCCCTCCGCAAGGGAAGAGGCCGAGGCCGCACAACCAGGCCGCCGCGGGGCGAGCTGGCCCACCGGACACACGCCGCGCGCCCCCAGGAAGATGAGGAGGGGGAACGTGGCGGGCTCGCCACAGGGCTGACGTTGCCCGGCGGGGTGAAGCCGCCGGACTCCTCGTCGGAGTCCCACGGACGATGGCCTCCTGCCGTGGAGCGTGCTGGCGTTGGGGACGCCGGCGTACCGCCTGGAAAAGAAACTCCCCCTACCTGGCGCGCCAGCTGTCGGAGGATGGAACTCCAACCGCGGGGAGTCTGGGGACCCCCCTTTTGAGGTTCGGCCAGGGAAGTTGTTCACAGGACGGCTTGCGGCGTCAGAGAGAATATGTGCTCGGGCCCGGGGACCCGAGCTGAAAGATGGCATGCAAGGAAGACAGGAGGCATAGACAGGTTCGGGCCGCGCGGAGGCGTAATACCCTACTCCTGTGTGTGTTTGCTATATGGGAGAATGTGGCTTACTGTTACAAGATGAACTCAGAAGTGCTCAGGAGCTAGCCGCTCTCCGGGAAGAAGAGAGGCCGAGAGCCAGAGAGAACTAGAGAGACCGGGCAAGAACCTCCGAGAGTCGCTGGAGAGAGAGCGAGAACCAGAGATCGACCCTTCAGACTGTGGCATGGATCCTCCTTTTATAGGTCAAGGGGAGTCCACAGTGCCAAGTATACATGAGAGAGCTTTTCTGGAGACTTCTCCTGTTGCACACGTCCGCCTGCTACGCCCACGCCGGAGTTGGTCTGCTACAGGCGACTAAGTCGTGGAGATGTGACGACTCACGCCCACGCCGCCGAAGTCAAAAGTCTTTGACTGCGCGGGGAGCCGGCCCGCGGGGGGCTGTCACGAGCCGTCACGTGTGGTAGAGCGGGCGACAGGGGCGACGCGCCCCGTCGCCTCGCCATTAATGCGGGTAGTTGGAGAGTTGACCCGCTCGAGTCAGGCTCGTGCCTGGGGCAGAGAGCTCACCGAGCCCTCCGCGCGCACAAGGCGTCGTGCCCTTCGGGGGTTGAAGCTGTGGGTCCCGGGACCGGGGGCGAGGCCTGGGCCCGGGAAGTCCTAGTAACGTTCCCGGGGGCATGCCCCGGGGCCGAGGAGGTGACTCCCGGGACCGGGAGGCGAGGCCCGAGGAGGTGGCTGCGTGCCGCCGTTGCGACTCACCCAGGGAGTGCGCACCCGAGACCTAGGCAGTGCTCGTGCCCAGGTACTTAGCGGGAAAAAACGGTCGTAGCCGGCCGCCAGTTGTGCAGAATGTGGGCCCCGGAGGGGCTGACGTGGCCGAAGATCCACGCGTCCCCAGGGTATGTGGGACCTCCATTCCCGTTTCGCCGACAAGCGTAAACGAAGTAAAGGGGTTAAACATCTAGGCCCCATTGTTGATTTTGGTAATTAATGATAAGCGGTAATTGTGGAATAACCATTGTGTTTCAGTATATGCACAAAAAGTTAGGTCCACATGCCAAAGAGGATGACCACCAATTAAATTTGATGGCACAAAGCTATGGAGTTGTGACGTGGGTTCTGGTCGGACCGCGCATACCTGGCCGGTCGGACCGGCTCGATCCAGTATCGACAGTGAGTTGTAGTGGGGGTGGTGGTCGGAGCGCCTCCGCAACCCGGTCGGACCGGCCTGATCCAGTACCGACACGAAATTGTAGTGGGGGTCGCGGTTGGACCGCCTCCCCCTCCCGGTCGGACCGGCCAGATCCAGTATCGACAGGGCATTCTAGTTGGGTTGGCGGTCGGACCGCCTCCCCCACCCTGTCGGACAGGCCCGATTCAGTACCGACAGGGAGTTCTTGTGGGGGTCGTGGTCGAACCGGTCGGATCCAGTACCGACAAGGAGTTCTAGTGGGGGCGGCGGTTGGACCGCCTTCCCCAACCCGGTCGGACCGGCAACGTCCAGTACGGACAGCACAAATGAGATAGGGTGCCGATCGGACCGGCTCTTCACCTGCGGTCTGACCGGCTGGTATTTTTTAGCTGTTGAATTTGGACCCGGTTGGGCCGATCCTTTGTCTGCGGTCGGACCGGAAATGACCTGAGTTGGGGATTTCGGCCCCAACGGTTAGTTTTTGTGCTTGTTATCAACTACCAAAATCAACAATGGGGCATAGATGCTTCAACCTCCCCCTTTTGGTAATTAGTGAGAAACATCACATATAAAGCGAAATTATAAATGAAGTTCAATACACGAAGGCAAATCATACAATGGACTCCCCCTAAACATGTGCATGACAATCACAAGAGCCACAACGCCGACGAGAGGAGTTTGCAATATGATTTGCATTCCATCAATTTAAATAATAGAGCGTGATAAACAACAACAGCTTGAACTCGAAAGGAGATAAATTTATGAAAGAATTAGTATAGGTCAAACGAGATAAATTTTGAGTAGCAATAAACTCCAAAGGAGACAAATGAGAGTTTAACTATCCTATTACAAGAAAGCTGACAAATAACAAAAGGGTCTTCAATCTTCAGGAGGAGGGGAGGAAGGCGCATTGCGACAACGATGGTAGACAACCGGATGAGAGGTCTCTACAATCCTCATACGTCACTCGAAACCATCCATGCGACCTTCAACACGATCAATGGAATTTTGCATAATTCGAACATTACTGGATAAGCCTCTCACTTGTTGAGTCATCTCCTCAAATCCGGTATTCATACGAGTAAAGCTGTCATTTAGGGCATTGAGAGCTCCCATGACCGGATTGAAATACTCCATTGGCTACATCCCAAAATATGCATACTGAGGAGAGAAGAACTGACCAAAGTCCTGTGGAGGCGGTGGAGGAGGAGGATGATCATGAAAAGAAGGCCCTTGAGGTTGAGCGGAATGAGAAGATTGACTGCCCTCAAAGGACCGTCCGGAGGGAGCATTTGGTGGAAGCCGGGGCCTATGCTCCTTATGGCGAGATGTTCTATTGCCTATTCTTCCACACTTTGCAAGGATAAGCTTCATTATGAATGGAGCATAATATATACCTTGTCCAAGAGTGTTCTTTGACATGTGCATCTCTCTAAGAATAAGGTCGGCGACATCAAACCGAGTTCCACTTATGATAGCTCTGATCACGTGCCATGTGATACCACGAATGGCATCCTTGTTGCCACACCTTAGGACAATAGAAGCTCTGACAATCCGGTTGATCACACTTGGTACAGTTTTTAATCCAGTGACTGTTCCAAATGTGCAATGAACACTTGTGTCGTAGAATTAAGCTTGTTTTTGAACAGACATTGAAGAGTACTGTAGATCAGAGTGAAGCCTTGTACCCTCAAGATATCTCAGCTCCAATATTTCTTGCAACTCTTGCTTAGTTGCCACACACCCAAGCTCTCCACTAATCCACTTTATCTGAGTGAAATCTTCATTTATCCAAATAGTGGAGTAGAACTGACGGATAAGAGCGGAGTCATAATCCTGATGGATAGCAACAGACTTGTCAATTCCCACTTCTCGGAAAAGATTGTGCAACCCTTGAAACTGCGAGGTCTTGTTTATCTCTTTCCATACAATGTACTTATGATCAGCAAAGGGCTTGGTGGAAGTGTAGACCTTGTCAAATACTTCCTTCTGAAAGTTTGTGTAGAACCTTCGATCGTTCGAGTCGTTAGGTCTGTTGAATTGATCATGATCCCTAAGAAGCATGTACTCCGTAGGGTTGTTTAATCGCACTCGGAAGTTGATAGTTGGATCCACTTGAAGAGGCATTGAATAATAGACCGAAGGAGGTGGAGCAGTTGGGTCACCTCGAGGATAAATAGGCTACTCGTCATCATCATCCTCATCCTCATCCTCATCCTCATCCTCAACCTCATCCTCATATATTTGATGGTCTTCTTCCTCTTCCTCTTCCTCTTCCTCTTCCATCACATAATCCTCATCCTCCATCATTTCTTCCTCTGATGAAATGACGGGATCATGACGCTTCTTGGAGCGTCTTTCTGCAATTTTCTTGCGAGGAGGAGCCATTGACTAAAAAAGAGACAAAGAAAAGGATCAGCGAGGATTAGTGTAAACGGAAAAGATTTGATAATTGAAACTTGCTCCTCAGTCCAGGGGCAGTCAGACCGGCCCTACTTTGGCGGTCGGACCGCAGGCATCAGGCCGGTCCGATCGTGTTAACGCCAAAATTTGGTACGGTTCCTTATTAGATTCGGTTAAGGGAGAAATCACAGTCAATTAGCAGGGATTAATCTAGAGGAAGCCAAGTTTGAGAAAGGATCGTGAAGACCACAGGAAGGCAGTTAAATATCTTATCTGTAATTAGGCAGAGATGATAATTTTTTAGGAAACCTAATCTCGTGTCCGATCAGGGCTTGGTAATTTTCCTTTCATAGCTAGGAAACTCCTGTTTCGTATCCGATCAGGACTGTATCAACTCGGGGTATAAATACGTATGCCCGGGAACTTTGTAAATAATCACACAGATCAATACAAGTTCGGCGCATCGCCACCCTTTTCGATGGGTTCTTGCTACTCGAGCCGGGCTGCATCGGTTAAGTTCGACCTCCTGCGAGAGGGTAAGTCTCGTTACCCCGGCTACCGCATCGGCTAGGACTTCCTCGGTTAGGTCCGATATTCTAGTCGGTTCACGGTAGTCGGCTTACCACGATATATCTGTTCTGTCTACGGCTGCATCAGTTAGGTTTGATCTCATAGTCCGAATAGATATATCACATCACGTGTGCATAGATTTATCGGCTTACTGGGTGTAATTTATCATCAGTTTGTGCAGCATCGGTTCGGTCTGACCTACTAAACTGCTAGCGATAAATTATTCCTGTTAGGTTGATAGATTTTATGCAAGCGTCTTATCGGGATGTATAGCCGATAAGTTATCATATAGTTCATCACGATTGCATTAGATCTATCGGCTCATCGAGGTTCTTTTATCGTTATTAATCTGTACTGCATCAATTAAGTTTAAACTACTAGATTGATAATGATAGATTTATTCTTGTTAAGCCGATGGGTGTCCATGCAATGTTCTATCGGAGTGCCTAGCCGATAAGTTATCCTTTATTAGTTAAAGCCGATTGCATTGTTCAACATGTTTTCGGCACGCTACACCGTCATCGGCTTTCCAGCCGATACACATTATATCAATAATCGGCTAGTTTATTTATTTATATTGCTATTGGTTCCCTAGCCGCATGGTTTATTTATTTTGTCCATCTATGCCATCATCGGCTTCCAGTCGATGTATAAGTGCTCTAGTCCATATCGGCAATCGGTCGATGAGACGAGTCCAATTCGGCTTTCAGCCGATTGGCTCATTGATCTAATACTTTCCATCTCCTTGTCAATTGCAAGGTCAAATTGACTGGCACGCCTACGAACCTCGAATTTTAGGACCTGCACTAGAGTTAAGCAAATCTCCCAGGCCTTCGCGTGTCTAGTGCATCGAACCAGATCATCGGCTCGTTCCCAACGCTGCTGGTGATTTTCGGTGTCAACAGACCGCCACTGCCAGATCGAGTTTGCACTTCCATTCATCAAAAAATTTTCACATACACAAGAGATGAACTAATATGGCACAAGACTAGAGAGAATAGAAGCTGAACAAGATAGGCATTGTGCACAAATATAAGAGAGGAATAAGAAAACAAACTAACCCTAACCCTAGAAGCATCAAGAGGTGAACGGGATTGAGTTAGATGCAAGGGAGAGGGATTACCACTAGATTGCCGGAAGAAATCGACTTGATTTGCACCAAGAACTCCCCTCTAGAGATGCAAATTGACGAAGCACACTCCTTTGGCCTAGGGTTCCAATCCACGGTTCAAAAACACACAAATACAAATCCCCACCATGGAATAGAAAGAGGGAACAGAGGAGAATCACTTACGATCCAAACGGAGGAGAAATCCCGGTCTGACTGAGAGAAGGAAGTGGAGAGGAGAGTTAGGGTTTGAGGGAGAGAGAGAGAAACGAGTTTGGGGCGAGTTGGGAAAAGAGAAGAGTGATAAAGGAGGAAGAAGGTCGGGTAGGATAAGTAATGGGCCGCCACCCAGTGGCCCGGTCGGACCAGCCCCCCTTAGCCGATCGGACCCAGGCATCAGGCCGGTCGGACCGCGCATAAAGCGCCGGTCAGACCGCCTGTGCCCGATCTGCCGGGCTCCAGCCCTTGCACAAGCAGATCCCCGTACACAAAAGTCACAACACCAGATTTTTAAGATTTTGGGGAAAAACAAGATGACACAAAGGTGCCATTTGAATGTGTGAGCTCAAACACTGACAATTTCCATATATTTAAGATTTTCTATGGAATTTACAACATTTCTCACTTAAGTGTTAGAAATGTCGTATTATGGTTTATGGTAGTTTTTGGTTGAATTTCGAAAGCAAATAACTTTTGAAGGATCAAATATTTGCGAGGAGTTTGAATACCAAAAACATTTGAAATAGTCAAGTCTAGCATTTTTGGTTTGGAAGCTTTTTCAAAATCTCATTCGAACTCATTTTGGAGATTTAGGGCAATTTGGTCAAAAACAAGTTTCTAGTTTCTTCCAAAAAGTGGTAAGAAGGTAAATTTATTTACAATTAATTTTTCTTTTAAGGTTAAGCTTGGAAAACATATAAGATACGATGTGAAACATTTTCTAAGCGGTAGATTTCAACAAACAAAGTTTGTGACAAATTTTTGACTTTGGTCAAACTAGGCCTTTTGAATACTCTTTTAGCACTTTCATCAATTTGTTCACACTCTAAAGGTTGTATTACACATATGAGATGTGCAACACTCCCTAATTTTAAAAAAAGAACAACAAATTAAAGAGAGAAACCAAAGAAACAAAGGCAAAGAGAATCACCAAAAACGAGCACAATGCAAAAGATCAAGGGACATTTCAGATATCTATGACATTTAACTCATTCTTCAAGTTGCAAAAACGGGTTTCATCAAGAGGGGTTTCTTCAGTAAACATGGAATTAATAAAACACGATGTACAAAAGGCGAAGTACTACTGGTACAACGGACTACGGGCCCTAACCGTAACCTCTAGCCCTCTTCATCCTCCTAGCCTGCGCTCGCACCTACCCCTGGGAATACGTCAGCCGGTTTGGTGGTACGGCACGGCCAGCGCGGGTCGCCTGCATTGGTGTGCCAGCTGGTGGGTCCTGTGTCTGCGGTGGCGGAGCTCCTTCGAGTTGCGAGGTATTTAGTATCTCGTGGATCTTCTCGTCCTCGTCCTCCAAGTCGCCCCCCTCGAAAGGATCCTGTACCCAACCTGTGGGCACCCGGTTTTCTGTACTATAAGAGGTAATTAGTACGACAACGGGAAATATCTAGTTGGATGGAATCTCGAATAAAAACCAAATAAGTGCAATAACCATCCAACCTCATCGCAGCCTTGTCATACAAACCACCAATTATAATGCAAAACAACCGAACGCCAGACTAAGAACACAAGAGATATTTGGAAGAATAGTTACAACAGTCCACACGGCGAGATATGCCCGTCAAACCACACGAAGGTGGCGACCAAACACGATACATATCTCTGAGGACATGGTCTACGGTTGAACTATTCTCCATGTATCTCAACTGTTCTAAGTCTATACTCATGCAGACTAGCCTCAGAAAAATTGCTAGTCCACACTTTCATCTCTAGCAATGGTATATAATAAATGGTTATACATATAGATAAACTAAATTTACTACATCAGAGTTACATAGGTCAAATGACCAAGTAGTATGATTCAGCGGAAGCTTGTCTACCCATACCACAGGCAATCCGACTAGGGGTACACCCCTTAAAGAACCAATCCTGAAGAAGCAACGAATTCCCGTAGCACTCAACCTACAGTAAAGATTAATAATAGCACAAGCAAGAGTTAGTACATTACCGAAATAATGTACTAGCAATGACAATCCTATATGCTACATGCGAGCTCTAAAATCAAGGAAATGGCTATTTGTAGGTTCAGTTTTGCATAAAGCTAATTTTAGTTCACAATCATTTGCAACGGTATTTAATAAAACAGTAGAAACATGTTTGATAAGTAAGAAAGTGATCAACATAATAATTTTCCGCTTGCTGCCCTCCTCGGCAACAAGCCACCATAAGCATTATCATAAGCATAATAATTCTCAAAAGTCACCAATCCTCATCCCAATTTCATAAACACATTTAAAAGCATAAGTCTATACTCAATGGACATAACCATGCCGCTCATGACCGTGAGCACGGCTAACCGATTAGTTTTGACTCTACAGAGTTTGTACGTCGTTATCCACATGATGTGATAGAAGCCAAACGGCTACACTCTAGTTTGTCCGGTACCCGTCGGTACCACCACACTCTGCATATTGAATGCGGTCTAGAGGTCATAACACAGCTTTTACATTACCTAGCATTTAGCCTTGCACCAGCACGAGGTGTGTTACTCCACATCGGGGTGCAAACCCGATGCCATGGGTGGCAGGTCCACGCCTTAAACCTAGCGCCGTGGAGATCAGCCTACCCGGCTCCCCACGAGGCACACAATGTTGTATTGGACACGCTTAGACGCCTACGCCATGAGGTGATCACAGTCCCTCATGGTTCACATAGGTAGCTCCTCTGAACAGCCCTACAATACAGTCGTAGGCACTGCCCATACTACTCAGCCTACCAAAATGCAAGGCTAAACATTAAGTAACTTAATCCACTATGGCTATCCCATACTAGCACATGTGGTTGTACTGTTTAACATGAGAATATGACACTGAGTTCGGTCCTTAATCGACCCAGGCAAACACTCCCCCTATCGGTGTGCAACTACTCCATATGCACACCACTTACCGCCCAAGTCTAAAATCAGGTTTTTCATCATTTTAGTTCACAAATAACCAGAGGCTTCACCTCTGTCCAGAAGTTATAAAATTCCTATTTTCAAAGGTATATAATGATCACTGTAATATTTAGCACGTTACTAAGCATGGCTAAGCATAAACAAGTGTATTGACTTAATATAGACCCCCATGAGTACAAACCAAGTACTTTAATCAAGCCTAAGGTTACAAACAGTAAGGAATACAATGTTCTAAGGTGAATCATGCAACTAATAGGTTATAACTACCATTTACCACAATTCAAATACCGTTATTCACAAATACGCATGCAATTTTACAAACAGCACATTTCATTCCCCAAAACATAGGATTCAATTTGTTCAGGGAGGAGGGGAGAAAACTTGCCTTACTCTCGAGAACTCGGACTCCAACTATTTCACTCCTTCACCGATATCGAATTCGTTCTCTAGAAAGAAAATAACGTACGATCGAATAAATAGCAAATAATGCAGAAAATATGAAATACTCTAATATGCATGATATTTATGCCTTAGGTTGCTACTGGTCTAAAGTGAATTTAGGCGAAGGAATTTCTATTTTATCACGTTCTGTTTGAGAGTTATGAATTTTACGAGTTCTATACGAAAATACGTTAGAATACGATATAAGGTCAACGTTGAAGTTATTCTGATATGTGTGAAATTTACACAGTGGCTAGGTACTAGTTTTAGATGAATTGTGGTGAAGAAGTTTCCATTTTATCGACTTCTTTTTAAGAGATATTAATTTTTTTCCAAGTTCTAAACGTGTATACGTACTTATACATGTATTTTAGTATACATAGGTTTTAGGGCTAGGTATTTATGAAATTTAACCTTTTGATATCTGAGAGGAATGTGTTGTGGACTTATTGTTGTTTGGGTGTATTTTACTTAGAGTAAAAATGAAGTTTATATGATTTTTATGAATTATTTTACCTCTTAGACCTTATATAAAACATTTATCCTCTGTATAAAATATAAAGAGGGTTCTCATACTATTTTTAGCAAATCCTCAGTTTTCAGAAGTGGAGAGAAAAATATTTTGAAGTTAACAAAATTGATTTCATCATTTTTGAAGCTCATATGAGTTATTTATAGATTTTAGAAGTTAATGTATTTTTACATGCCAATTAAGGTATCCACCTATCCTCCATTTTTTTATAAAAGTATCTTTAGCTTAGATTTAACCAAGTTTTAGTCTTCTACTGAGAATTCCAGTATTTAGGAACTTATCAAACATTAATTTGAATTAAAGGTGAAGTAGCTAGTATTAGTATAGTGTTTAAGTATTTTATATCCTTTATGATTTTTCAGACATTTTAGGTATTGATTCTTCCAGATTTCAAGCAACAGAAATAAAGTTTATGATTTTTTGATTCCAGGAAAATTTGATTCATCTAATTTGGAGTTAAGATGAATTTGTTATGGATTTTACAAGTTTACTCATTTTTGTGTTGTAAAATAAAGTCTCTAATCATTTTCCTTACTGTTTCTCCTTTTCTCTTATTTCTCCCCAGCCGGGCCCACACGCCAGTGAACCAGAACAGGGGAGGCGCGAGGCAGAGCAGTGCCGGCGAGTTTCTTGGCGGCGGCGACGACGAACGACGGCGTTTCAGACGGCGCAGCTAAAAGAGAAAGTGAAGAGGAGTCTCGGGCGAAGCTGTAGGTAGTCGCCTTATCGCCGTCAGTGACCGGAGTCGACGGCGACGACGGCGTAGGCGGCGGAGTGGTTCGGGGTGCTGAGGCAAATCGAGCTACGACTCGTTTCTTTCCAAATCCATGCATGCATGAGTTACTACTAGGTATAAGGATGCTCACCATGCGATGGCCCGAGGCGGAGGAGGGCTGGACGGCGGCGGCGGCGGTGAAGACAACCCGGCGGCAGCGAAATCCCACGGGTTCATGGCGGCGGCTCAATCCGGTTGGTCTGAGACCAAGGTAAGACGTCTATAATGTTAGGAACCTCTTAGGGATGGTGAGAGAGCGAGGAATCGAAAAGAAACTCACCAGAGAAGACGAATTTCACGGCGGCGGCTCAGAATGGTTCTAAATCGGAGCCGAGGAAGAAGACTCCCGATCTTCGAATTCCGGGCACCATTGATGGGGGTTCTTGAAGGGTTCAAGAGAGGAGGTCGAGGCGACGATGGCGTGTGGGCTTGGCCTGTGGTGCACCATGGCGGCTGGAACGGCTTCGGTAAGCCAGTGACGGCAATCTGGACCCGAGAGCGTGCACGGCGGTGACTCTGGCCGGCAAATCCTAGGGTAAAATGTACAAAAATGGATCTATTAGAAGACTGGGATGATGTTCTCGTGATCAAGAACGAGCAAGGCTCACCGGGGTTGAGATGGTTTGGATCGAACGGCTGCCGGCGTCGGGGAAGATGAAGCTGTGGCCGGCTTTTCCGAGGTGGAAGTTTGTGGTTTCTCTGGAGAACACGATGTGGTCGAGGAGGAGATGTCCATGGCGGATTTTCACTGCAAATGGGGAAGCTTGACGTGGAGCAGGTCGGCCGTGGTGGCTCTGGGCAGTGTCGACGCGTGGAGGCTACCATGGCGTGTTCCTGGGCGTGGTGCTGAGCATAAGCGGTGTCTCTGGCTGGCTGGTGGGTCCAGGAGTCTGTGGGGCCCACTTGGCAGTGAAATAGGGAGAGGAATCCTCTAGAGACTAAGTGTGGGAGGCTGCATGAACAGCTGTCTTGCACTGATGATTTCGCCGAGTTAGAAAGGGTTCCTAGGGTTGGTAAAATTCACATGTGTAGATGGATATATATTCTACTACCCTGCCAAGTTCCAAGGGTAGGGGATTTATATTTTTATTGTGGCAAAAAGATGAAATAGGCTTAGTAACACAGTTTTCTGCAGTGCACTAGTCTGAGTCAGTGAGCTTGGGCCTATTATTTTATGTGCAAACTTTGTGAATATTGTACTGAAATTTTTACTTTAATTAGTTCACAATCTAATCCAAGTTCTGGTAAATTTTGGTGAGAAGTTGTTTGATGGATTAATTCTGGAAAGAATGTCAGGCAGGCTGTCTGCAGGTGAAGGTTTTTCTGTATTGCTGAAATAAGAGTATTTATTTGAGACACTTATTTAATTGACAACATCTGGTAAAAATTACTGGAGATAGAGAAGAATGTGATTAACTTTCTGACCAAATTTTGTTGCTAGAAGTGATCTGGTTCATTTTTGGTGAATTTGCAAAGTAGGCAAGGTGATCCTGTTTTTCCTGCAGTCTAAATAAATTTCCTAGTGCATTGCACTTATCATTTTATGGGGTTTATTTGAGAATTAAATTAATACAAAATTACTGGAGGTAGGGTTCTTGTTGACACACCTGTTGGTAGAATTTCACTGCCTAATTAATCTTCATTTTTATCTGGTGAATTTTAGAAGTATACCTATTCATTTTTAGCTAGCTTCCTAGTTTTGCTGATTTGAGGGATTTTATTGAAGTATTTATTGAAGTGATGAAATCATGTAAAATTTACAGTGGATTAATTATGTGGGATAGTGTTTACAAGAATTTTTCCATGCTTTTATGTTTGACCGATCATTTTTAGAAATTCCTTAGGCTATACAAATGCTTATGCACCCTATTATGAAAGTACACTTTAAGATCTAAAAACAATCCAAAATCAAAGATATGCACATGAAATGGTAATTACTTTATTTACCTCCATATTTTTATGTCAAACTTTTATCTATACATATTTAGTCATTACCTTTTATTATTTATATTGTGACATAGGGTAAGTCTATAAATAAATTAAAGATTTTAACTATAAAAGTTTTAGCGTTTCCTTTTCTAAGAAATTTACTTCAGTAGTTTACGTCTGATTATTGCTCCCTGGTTTGGAAATTATAGAGTTTTACTCTCGAGGTCTTTTTGTTAATTTGTTTTTAGTTAGAATTTCAAAAGTCGAAATTCTGGTATGTTACACAACCGCTGCTGCGTGCGCCCTGCGCGGACGAGCCAGCGCCAGCAAACATCCTCCGCGCTGTAGAGTGGAACCCTATGCACAAAAACATTGATAATTGCAAAGTTTAATTTTGCAAGGCAAAAGTAAACTTTGATCTAACCTGATGGACCTCCTGTGGTGGCCCCGGGAGCAATGGTCATGCCCTGCTGCGCGTGCGGTCGGATGTGGTACGGTCCCTGCGCGGACGTGCCAGCTCCGGAGGGATCTAGGTACGGTGTAGTGAAAGCTGCACGGAACTATACGGATGTAAAACCGTGCATGTCGTATTATGAACCGATGGTTAGCGGAATTTACCTCTGGAGGGGCCAGCTCGCTGACTGGAACTATGCTGGTGCGCTCCAGCTCCTGCAGGGCGTGGCTGCAGCTGTCGTACAGCTACGGGAGGTACCGCACGACAAGTGAGCGCACGGATCACTGCGTGTATCGACTGATGGATCCTCCCGAAAGTCGTCCTCTGCTCCTCCGCAGTCAGCATGATCCCTTCGTCCGAACGCCGCGTCCACATCTGCCCGAACCTGTCGCGCTGCATCGGCCTAGTTGAAATGTGACGTTAATATATGTTAGAACCATGCACACCTACAAAGGGAATAGCAAAGTGTAAAGAGAATGTGCCATACCGCGCGGAAGTAGTCCTGGTCACGGTGTCTAGGATAGGTGTCAGTCGTAGCGGCGAAGTGTGGCTGTGGATCCTCTAAGGTGAACGTCACACATGTGCGGTTGCGCGGCTGGTACCACCTGAGATATGCTAGGTAGTTGTCCTCAGTGTGTGGAAAAATCTCATCGACGACCTCCTCCGTCGCCAACAACCAGTCCTCGACGTACTTCTGCAGTCGCGGGTACCACTGAGTGCCTCCTGCCTGTCCCCTACGAGTATACCTATTTGTAGAGAGTGCATTAGACTTCATTAAAGAGTTGTAGTCGTCGACAAACATCACAGCTGTACTAACTTGTGCACATCACGAGGCACAACCATTTGCACAGCCATAGGGAAGAGCTGACGTAGGCTGAACTGTCGCATCACGCGCTCCAGACAGTGCGGCTCGACGAAGATGTCGAACACCAACGGCACTTTCGTTATCCAGTACGACTGGTCGCGGGTGCAAAGAGCCGAGAGTCCGAGCGGTGCATGGGCCGCGATGGCCTGCGGACTATACGGCTCCCAGACGAAGTCGTTGGGCTGCAGGCGGTCCAACTCCATAACGAAGTCGCAGTAGGCCCTCCTAACCTGCGTGTGAGTGTAACGACGCTGCAAAATAGGACAGGGGCAACACGTCAATGTTTGCGCTTAAGTGGTAAGCCTAGAATTTCACGTAACGTACCTCACGGTGACACCATACCGTCCCCATAGTGGGACGGTCCTCGGCCGACTGCCCGTACAAACATCCAAGGCCGCCCTCGTAGGGAGAGTGGTGAATCAGAGGGCGGCCTATCGTGAAGCGTTCGACCACCCATAGCTGCAGAAGGAGAGGGCAACCGGCGAGAATTGCACCTACATCGGTCTTTGTGCATGCGTCACAAAGACCACGGTACGTTGCTGCTAGCACAGCAGATCCCCAGCTCCACTGTGGTACACAGCCGTCCTCACTATCGGCGATCGCACGAATGTAGTGGATCAGTCCCTTGTCCACCGCGTGCCCCGTCATGCTGGTGAACATCACCCACCTGAACAGCCACAGCAGGTACGCCTCCAAGCTCCACTGCACTGAGTATTGGTCGGCGTCTTCGTCTAGCTAATCAGGCTGTAAAGCAAGATTGTAGTCAGCACCACTGTTGTTTTACAGATCAGATGATTGTGAATCGAAGGAATCCGTAACTTATAGTAAACTGTAGCAGCCACACCTGCAAGGGGCCGGTCGGGGTGTAAGGCGGTAGCGAACCCGGCCTACCAAGTCCAGGTCGACGGTGCACGGCCTCGAACCGAGCAGTGATGTCCTGCGACCAACCTTGCATCCCATCTACCGGACCGACTACATCCCCTGCGAGGGGAAGTCCCAGCAGGTAGGACACGTCCTGGAGTGTGAGAGTCATCTTGCCACACGGTAGGTGGAACGTGTGCGTCTCTGGTCTCCAGCGATCCACCAGTGCCGCCAGAAGTGACCGGTCAGCGTCCCATCGCCTGGTGGGGTCCTTCTCGTCTGATGCGGGCTCAACTAGCTTGCACAGCAGAAGAAGTCTAGCCCCATGCAACTTGCAGAATATAGTACTGTAGTCAATATTGGAGACCATAGATATGTAGAAATGATGTGAAGGCATGTTAATACAGCTCTTACCTCTCACGGAACCGGTGGTCTATCCGCAGAAGGTGACGTGAAGGCCGTGGACGGAAGGTGCCTAGCTAGGCACCCTCGACAGCTGACAGGTAAGACCAGTGGGACTGGTGGAGGACACAGTCGAGCAGCTCCGGGGTATGGTACGCCATACCTGCATGTAAATAGAGAGTTAGCATAAATTATATTGTAAAATCAACAAGTAAGAGTAAGTTCGTAAAGTTAATTGAACAACTAAATTATAAATTATTGTTAAGATTTATATTATTGTTACATGACAATAAAAAACAACAGTACGGTACATATCATTGTACAACAAAGATTAAGCATAGACTTACACTACACCGCAGTATCACCAAATGTTCGAGAACGCATAAGACGGGGTCGTCTTGAAGTTGTGCCTTCACCCATAAGACGACTGCTATCAGCGCCTGAACCCGACGGTCTAGCTTCCACCGCACTTCGACCGGTTGCATCCTTTGGGCATTTCTTATATGTATGGCCTATTTGGTCGCACTTTGAACAACGTTTATATCTTCCACCAGATTCTGACTCATCCATGTCATTACGGATGCGTCTTGTCTTGCGACGACCTGCTTTTTCTCTCAATTTTGTTGGGTCAGGAATGTAGATAACTTGAGAATGCTCTGTAGTAAATGTCCCCGCAATGCCGAAGCCGTATATCTCTCCAGTCCAGGTATTGTAGATTGTTTATTTTCTGAAATAAGGTGAAATAAAATAACGTGCTTCTATCCCGCACTCACCACTCGTGGCAATAACATGAGAACAGGGCTTGTGGAGTAGAGTAGGCTTTCGGCACGAGCACTTGCAGGTCCCGTCTTCCTTCAGCACGCACTCCTGCACAACTCTTTTGCGGTAGATTCCGCGCATGCCCTTGTCGACACACAATACTTTAAATCTGTGTTCTTGTGTACCTTGAGGTATAGCTCGATGTCTTCGGACTTTAATACTTTTACCTTGCAGGTACTTAGTAGTGTATCAAAGAAAAGATTATTATCCGCCATTGAGGGGCCGGCTTCTCTGAACCGATCTCTGAAGTACTTGCATGTGTCATGCAAGATAAATTCAACTATGCCAACAAGTGGGAGCCCTCGAACACCTCGCATCACCCAGTTATAAACCTCTGCCAAATTTGTGGTCATTATGCCAAATCGAGAACCATCCTTATCATACAACAATGCTCATTTTTCTTTTGGCTCATTCTCAACCCACTCCGAAAATTTTCTAATCAAGAGTGCCGACCTTCTTTTCATACGAGGTCCGTCACTTGATAGAGCTCCAAGAGCTTGTGGAGCCTCATCCCCTACAAGGGTAGCCCTTCCGGACTGCTCATCTGTTTGTTTAGTGGTCAGCTCATCCAACTTCCTCCAAAGCTCATTGAACTTCTTTTCTTGATTCTGAGCGCATAGCCTCTTGAAAAGATCCATAAACTGCTTATTCTTAAATTGCCTATAGAAATTAGCACCCATATGACGCATGCACCATCTACTTTGAACATTAGACCACCTTGGTGGATATTCCTTCTCAACACATCCATCCCTCAATTCCTCAATTTCCCGTAGCAAGCCGGCGTGACGGTCATGTATGAGGCATATGTCTGGCCTCATCCGTACAACTGCAGACTTAACCCTTTCTAGGAATCAATACCAGCTATCAGTGTTCTCACTTTCAATAAAAGCAAAAGCCACCAGTAAAACTTGGTTGTTCCCATTAACTCCAATTGCTATTAATATCTGACCTCTGTACTTTCCGGTCAGAAATATCCCATCGATGCAGAGGATAGGACGACAATGCACAAATGCCTGAATGCAAGCACATAATGAAAAGAATACTCGTTGCAACATACTTTTATTACCATGGTCAATTGATGGAAAGGCTTTTAGTTCGTAGCAAGTCTCTAGATTCCTTTGAAGAATACAGGCTAACAGACGAAGCAAATTATCATAAAATGTTTCAAATGTGCCAAACCTCATCTCTACAACCTTCTGTTTTGCCCTCCAAGCCTTAGCATAGCTAATTACGTATTTAAATTTCTCTTCAATATGTCTAACAATTAACCTTAGTTCGTACCCCAGATTGTTCACAATGTGAGAGTATATCTCTATTGCAATAAATGCAGATATCATGTTTCTATGATATTTTTCAACACCGGATAAGTAACATGAATGCTCGGTCACAATTAAAACTTGCCAATAATCCTTTCATTTACCTTTGAATGTGTGCACCCGCCATGGACACACATCCTTCACGCACTTCACTTCATATACTGATTCGCTTGACTTCATGACCGGGAACTCTCTCTGAAGTGACACCGTTCATTGTTTTGCTGCATCCTTCAAATCCTCTACATATGCATACTTAGCATCCTGGATGACCTCATTCTCCTTGTACTCCCATGGCACATGATGCCGCTCGGAGATAACAAGGCCAGAGAAGTCCTCGTTGCTCCATTCTGCAAGCATCACGTTGTCCTCATTGGACGAATCATCATACTCTCCATTCTCGTTTTCAGCATCTTCTCTATCCATTTCTTCGACGATGGTGTCGATTAATTCTCCCTCATCTGCCACACCTGTTGGCTGTCTATTTTCTTCATTCCCTCTTTCATTTTCTTCCATTGTTTCGGCATCACCTCCTCCTGCCGTACTTGGACCCTCATCATCTTGCACGGCTATTGCAGCAGCGGTGTTATCCTTCTCATACACCGACACAAGTATGCACAGTGACCAACCACGTTGGAATGCATTCTCCACGTACCATCTCCAAGTGGCAGTGCAATCCACCGGCATCAGTTCCTAAAAAAACCCTCAACTGCACGACTCACTACAACATACAAGGTTATTTTGTTGATCTGAGGGTCGAGTCGAAAGCCTTGCATTAGCCAGTTGTACACTGACCCGTAACTTCTCTTAGCTGGCCTATCAATGTCTTAGCCGTTGAACTAAACTCCGATAGATCTACACCTTGTGGATCATACCTAACATTTCTTTGCCCGTGAAATAACTGAAATATCACTTTATTTTACATATATGTTGATGAAAAAATACAGTTAAACTAGGTACCAACATTCTCTTCACATCTAAAACCGTGTAATCAAGATTTTATAACTACCATCTCTACACAAACTAAGTCATCTAACAGATTGACTAAATACCTACACATCTACGAGTAACAATTTATTTTCATACAGTACTATACACGTAACCAGTACAATACTACATTAATTTTTGCATAGAAATAGAAATTGCAAAGGGACAATAGATTTTACCTGCAGACGAATCAGCAAACCGCTAGAGTTTCGCTGCTTTCGTTAAGGCATTACTCTCAGCTCTCTCTTCTTTTTTTTCTATAATTTATGTGAATTTTATGACATTTTTTGAGTCTGGGAGCGGGTTTTATAGTGAGCTGGCTAAAAACCGCCCTCCCAGAGGGCGACAAGGGGGCTGCCTGCAAAATGGCGGCCATTTTGTAGGCAGCCCCCTTGCCGCCCTCCTAGAGGGCGGCTTGGAGGGTGGCTTTTCGGCGGTAAGGGGGCCACCTGTAAAATGGCTGGCCCCGCGGCCAGCGTTTTGCAGGCGGCCCCCTTGCCGCTCTCTCAGAGGGCAGCTTTTGGGTGCCCGGGGGCTGCCTGCAAAAGTGCTGAATCGCCCTTTGGGAGGGCGATTTTTAAAAAATGCCATTCCAGAGAGCGTTGGGAGTATATTTTTGTAAATTTTTGAAATGAAAATATAATTTTGTAAATATTTTATTAAAAAAATATAAAAATAAAATAAATTCGCTGCTGCCCCTCCCCTCCTCCCGCCGCTTGGGTCGTTGCCATCCTTCCCTCCCGGCCCAACAAACCAGATCAGCCCAGCCGCGGGCCAGCAGGCCGTTGGCCTACTACGACCTTCCTCGCCCAACCGCGTGCCCCGCACGAGCCCAGCGGAAGAGAGAAATCTCTCTCTCTTGCTCGTTCCTCGCCGCCGCCGTTCAAATCCGCTCCGCCGACCCCAGGTTTTCGCCGTTCTCCCCATCGCGCGCGCGCGCGCCGTGGCCAACCAGAAGGACGCCACCTTCACCCCCACTACCGTGGTGACCTTTTTTGCCGCCGCTCCCTGCCAAGCTTGCCCTGCCCTTTTCGATCATCACCGCTGCCGTTGCAAACCGCCAAGGCTTGGACGCCCTCTCCTGCATCCTCGCACATCTCACCGCTAGGATGGGAGGAGGCAAAACTGCTTTGGCTCGCCTTCTTTACGCCTTTTTCGTCACCCGAGCCATGCCACTCTGCTACTTTCCTCGTCCACTAGAGCGGAGGGCAGAGACCGGCTGAAGCCGCCGTGCTGGCTCGCCGTCCTCCTCCTTGACCGAGTCATCAACCTCGCCAGCTCGACAAGCCTCACCGTGCCACCTCTCCGCCCCCAAATCGACCTAAGAGAGGCCAATAAAACCCCTTCCTCCCCCGCCTCTCCTCCTCTTCAACACCCCCACCATCCGAGCCGCACTCGCCCAAGCTCGGTTCACCGTCGCCTCATCGCCCCCGACTACCAAGTGACAAGCCGGAGGAGCCGGTGCGTTCGCAGCTAGGCGAGGCCATCTGCTTCCTCTTCCCCGACCGGTCCGAGCCGAGGCCGAACGATCATGTTCGTGCCACCGGCCTCCCTTCACGGTGCTCCGTCTTTTCTATAGGCCTGTCGTTCCCTGTCACTTCTGGTCTCTCTCTCTCTCGTCAGATAGCTAGCCCGTCGTCGTTCCCAATCACGTAGAACCTTGCCGTAGCTTCCCAGCGGCCGGCTTGCTCTGTACCGGCGCCGGTTGGCCGCCGCCCTCCACGTAGCCTATGCCGTCCTCACCCTCCACACCAGCGATGTTTCGGTGAACCCCTAGTGAGCCTCTACCCTCGCCAAATCGACCCCTAGCGCCCTGAGGAGGAAAACTCCAAATTTGCGACGCCGCCACGTGACGGGCCACGATTCATCGTCACCGTCTGTTCTCCGGCGAATCCAACCGTTGGGCCAGCTTCCCTCGATCTCCCCGCCCATTCCGGTGATCCCCTAGTATGCGAATCCCTCTGGAAAGCTCCGGCGAGCCACGCCGCCGTCGGCCGTCGGATAGAGCACTATGCTTCTTCCTCCCCGCACCGCCCGACATAGCTGCCACCTCGTTGCCACGTCACTGCCACCCAGCTGTCATGTCGGCACCTCCACGCCACGCGTGCACGCCTGAACACCGTCACCATGAACCGGGTGACCGACAAGTGGGTCCCACGTGTTGGGTAAGGCCCACCGGTCAATCCCTCCAACCGCATCCGTGCATCGTCCTATGGGCCGCGCTCGTGCCGTTTTCACAGGCCACCTCGCACGCGGGTCGCCCCCTCGTGGTCCATGTCGTCGCTGGCCCGGTCTGCCTCACGCAACGGCTTGGCAGGCCGAAACTTTGCACCGGCCAACCAACCCCGCTCGGCCGTCGTGGGCTAGGCCCACTGTGCGCGCTCGGCCTCTTGCTCCTCTCGGCCAACAGATGGGCTCCACCTGTCAACGGCCCGGGAAGGGGTTTGAACCCGAAAATCCTTTTCTAATTCGAGAAATCCCTTTTCCAGTAGTCCAGAAAATCAGTAAACCTTCAAAAATTCCTAACTCCACAACCGTTGGTCTGCTTGACTCTATTCCACCTCCAAAATTCCTCTAAAATTGAGATCTATTCTATGGCACTCTTCGAGGTCATTAATAGGATTTTTATTTTGGTCCTTATGTTGAATTGACTCGTTTCACGTGTAGCTTCAGAGTCGGAGGAACCTAAGAGTGCGGATCTCGAAGGAGAAGCTCAAGGCTTTGAGTAAGGCATGTCACCTTTGAACATGTTGCGACTATAAGTACTTTGATTGCAAAATTGCATTACTATGGTTCCATTGGAAAATCCTGGCCACGGTTTGAAAGATAACCGACTGGCCTAACTAACTTGCTGCATTGACCTCCCATGACATTTGTGATACCCTAAACGCCCTTGTCACCTTCCATGTTCGGATCCTGGTGACTGTGCCTACAAGCACGGTACCGGTGATCCTCCTCAAAATTTAAAATGATCACGATGGATAAAACTTGGGTTTTATAAAACCTTTGGAAAACCCGATACCTGAAACAGTGCCTTCAAAACAAAATGAGTTTACAAAACTCGCGGTACGGTACCACAAACCATGCCTGTGGGGCGAGTCTCTTGTATTCATAGCTAAGGACTAATTCCTTTAAAATTTTATCTAAACATATAACAATACAACCACATGGGTGAAATGGAAAGCCCCAGGCTGAGTAACTAGCCGCCCAGGGACGTCTTGGATGCCATTAGATTACGAATCGCTGGGAGGGCGACGAGGAACCCTTCTGGGTTCCTAGCACAGCATGGTTTCGGACCTACCCTGTCAGTGGTCTTAGCATGAGGTAACTTAGTGTCGACTCTAGAAATGCCTTGCCGCGAAAAGCTCTAGTCACCAGTCGTGGCCATTCTGCGCGAGCTGGGTGATAGAGTAAGTCGTGTCGTGTGGGTAAAGTGTACCTCCTCTGTAGAGATTATTAACTGTTCAAACAGCCGTGTCCACGGTCATAGGCGGATGTGCAGTGATTGCTTTGTGTAGTTTTATTTAACTACTAGTGGAAAGGGAATTCGATTTCCAAATTGAGGTGAATTTGTTGTGGATAGCAGGGCCATGGGCCTAGTGATTGTGAATCGGCTCACGGAGCCAAGTCTCGGGAAGCCAACTTTGAGAGTTGCTGAATCAATGTTGAAACACTTCACTCTGACCAAGTGAGACTCCACCTCGCTCCAGTTGTTGAGAAGCACACACTTAGCAGATTTAAAGGTCTTCAAATAAAAGTGAATGGCAAAATAATCAGCCTTCCTTTGAAGCTTGAATTAAACACTTAAGTTTCCATGACTTGCTGAGAACACTAGTACTCACCCTTGCTCTCTATAAATCTGCCCCACCCCAGTGCTTGGAGAAGAAGAGACGGATCCCACTGACAAGGAGTTCTTCCTGGAGAAGGTAGGATTCGAAAAGTTATAGGGTTCCGGCTTAGCTCCCGAGTCACGTTTGTGGCTTTGGGCTAGTTTCTACTTCCGCACTTAGTCTCTAGAGGATTCCTCTCCCTATTTCACTGCCAAGTGGGCCCCACAGACTCCTAGACCCACCAGCCAGCCAGAGACACCGCTTAAGCTCAGCACCACGCCCAGGAACACGCCACGGTAGCCTCCACGCGTTGACACTGCCCAAAGCCACCACGGCCGACCTGCTCCATGTCAAGCTTCCCCATTTGCAGTGAAAATCCACCATGGACATCTCCTCCTCGACCACATCGTGTTCTCCAGAGAAACCACACACTTCCACCTCGGAAAAGCCGGCCACAGCTTCATCTTCCCCGACGCCGGCAGCCGTTCGATCCAAACCATCTCAACCCCAGTGAGCCTTGCTCGTTCTTGATCACGAGAACATCATCCCAGTCTTCTAATAAATCCATTTTTGTACATTTTACCCTAGGATTTTTCAGTCGGAGTCACCGCCGTGCACGCTCTCGGGTCCAGATTGCCGCCGCTGGCTTACCGAAGCCGTTCCAGCCGCCATGGTGCACCACAGGCCAAGCCCGCAAACCATCGTTGTCGCCTCGACCTCCTCTCTTGAACCCTTCAAGAACCCCCATCAATGGTGCCCGGAATTCGGAGATCGGGAGTCTTCTTCCTCGGCTCTGATTTAGAACCATTCTGAGCCGCCGCCGTGAAATTCGTTCTTTCCGGTGAGTCCTAGCTCGACTCCTCGCTCCCTCACCATCTCTAGGATCCTGCTAGCTCCGTGTGCGCCTCGGTTTGACGATTCCTCTTGCAGATCGAGACGGCACCGCCGACCCGGAGTATTTCCGCCGCCGCCGGACTTCCTTTCCATGGCCGCCACCGTCCAGCCCTCCTCTGCCTCGGGCCATCGCATGGTGAGCATCCTTATACCTAGTAGTAACTCATGCATGCATGGATTTGGAAAGAAACGAGTCGTAGCTCGATTTGCCTCAGCACCCCGAACCACTCTGCCACCTATGCCGTCGTCGCCGTCGACTCCGGTCACCGCCGGCGATAAGGCGACTACCTACAGCTTCGCCCAAGACTCCTCTTCACTTTCTCTTTTGGCTGCGCCGTCTGAAATGCCGTCGTTCGCCGTCGCCGCCGCCGAGAAACTCGTCGGCACTTCTCTGCCTCGCGACTCCCCTGTTCTGGTTCACTGGCGTGTGGGCCCGGCTGGGGAGAAATAAGAGAAAAGGAGAAACAGTAAGGAAAATGATTTGAGAATTTATTTTACAACACAAAAATGAGTAAACTTGTAAAATCCATAACAAATTCATCTTAACTCCAAATCAGATGAATCAAATTTTCCTGGAATCACAAAATCATGAACTTTATTTCTGTTGCTTGAAATCTGGAAGAATCAATACCTAAAATGTCTCAAAAATCATAAAGGATATAAAATACTTAAACACTATACTAATACTAGCTACTTCACCTTTAATTCAAATTAATGTTTGGTAAGTTCCTAAATACTGGACTTCTCAGTAGAAGACTAAAACATGGTTAAATCTAAGCTAAAGATACTTTTATAAAAAAAAAATGGAGGATAGGTGGATACCTTAATTGGCATGTAAAAAAATACATTAACTTCTAAAATCTATAAATAACTCATATGAGCTTCAAAAATGATGAAATCAATTTTGTTAACTTCAAAATATTTTGCTCTCCACTTCTGAAAACTGAGGATTTGCTAAAACTAGTATGAGAACCCTCTTTATATTTTATACAGAGGATAAATGTTTTATATAAGGTCTAGGAGGTAAAATAATTCATAAAAATCATATAAACTTCATTTTTACTCTAAGTAAAATACACCCAAATGACAATAAGTCCACACCACATTCCTCTCAGATATCAAAAGGTTAAATTTCATAAATACCTTGCCCTAAAACCCATGCATACTAAAATACATGTATAAATATGTATACACGTCTAGAACTTGGAAAAAAATAATATCTCTTAAAAAGAAGTCGATAAAATGGAAACTTCTTCACCATAATTCATCTAAAACCAGTACCTAGCCACTGTGTAAATTTCACACATATCAGAATAACTTCAACGTTGACCTTATACCGTATTCTAACGTATTTTTGTATGGAACTCGTAAAATTCATAATTCTCAAATAGAACGTGATAAAATAGAAATTCTTTCACCTAAATTCACTTTAGACCAGTAGCAACCTAAGGTATAAATCTCATGCATATTAGAGCATTTCGGAGTTTTTGCATTATTTGCTATTTATTCGATCGTACGTTATTTTCTTTCTAGAGAACGAATTCGATATCGGTGAAGGAGTGAAATAGTTGGAGTCCGAATACTCTAGAGTAAAGCAAGTATTCTCCCATCCTCCTTGAACAAATTGAATCCTATGTTTTGGGGAATGAAATGTGTTGTTTGTAAAATTGCATGCGTATTTGTGAATAACGATATTTGAATTGTGAAAAATGGTAGTTATAACCTATTAGTTACATGATCCACCTTAGAACATTGTATTTCTTACTGTTTGTAACCTTAGGCTTGATTAAAGTACTTGGTTTGTACTCATGGGGGTCTATATTAAGTCAATACACTTGCTTATGCTTAGCCATGCTTAGTAACGTGCTAAATATTACAGTGATCATTATATACCTTTGAAAATGGGAATTTTATAACTTCTGGACAGAGGTGAACCCTCTGGTTATTTGTGAACTAAAGTGATGAAAATCATGATTTTAGACTTAGGCGGCAAGTGGTGTGCATATGGAGTAGTTGCACACCGATAGGGAGAGTGTTTGCCTAGGTCGATTAAGGACCGAACTCAGTGTCATATTCTCATGTTAAACAGTACAACCACATGTGCTAGTATGGGATAGCCATAGTGGATTAAGTTACTTAATATTTAGCCTTGCATTTTGGTAGACTGAGTAGTATGGGCAGTGCCTACGACTGTACTGTAGGGCTGTTCAGAGGAGCTACCTATGTGAATCATGAGGGACTGTGATCACCTCATGGCGTAGGCGTCTAAGCGTGTTCAATACAACGTTGTGTGCCTCGTGGGGAGTCGGGTAGGCTGATCTCCACGGCGCTGGGTTTAAGGCGTGGGCCCACCACCCACGGCATCGGGTTTGCACCTCGATGTGGAGTAACACACCTCGTGCTGGTGCAAGGCTAAATGTTTGGTAATGTAAAAGCTGTGTTGTGATCTCTAGACCGCATTCAATGTGTAGAGTGTGGTGGTACCGACGTGTACCGGACAAACTAGAGTGTAGCCGTTTGGCTTCTATCACATCATGTGGGTAACGATGTACAAACTCTGCAGAGTCAAAACTAATCGGTAAGCCGTGCTCACGGTCATGAGCGGCATGGTTATGTCCATTGAGTATAGATTTATGCTTTTAAATATGTTTATGAATTGGGATGAGGATTGGTGACTTTTGAGAATTATTATGCTTATGATAATGCTTATGGTGGCTTGTTGCCGAGGAGGGCAGCAAGCAGGAAAATTATTATGTTGATCACTTCCTTACTTGTCAAACGTGTTTCTAATGTTTTATTAAATACCGTTGCAAATGATTGCGAACTAAAATTAGCTTTATGCAAAACTGAACCCACAAATAGCTATCTCCTTGATTTAAAGTTCGCATGTAGCGATATAGGATTGTCTTTGCCAGTACATTATTTCGGTAATGTACTGACTCTTGCTTGTATGATTATAATCCTTGCTGTAGGTTGAGTGCTACGGGAATTCGTTGCTTCTTCAGGATTGATTCTTTAAGGGGTGTACCCCTAGTCGGATTGCCTGTGGTATGGGTAGACAAGCTTCCGCTGAATCATATTATTTAGCCTTTTGGCCTATGTAATCTTAGTTGTATCTAAGTTTATTTCATTTATAATTGTATACCCTATATTTGTATTCCATTGCTAGAGATGAAAGTGTGGACTAGCAATTTTCCTGGGGCTAGTCTGCATGAGTATAGACTTAGAATAGTTGAGATACATGGAGAATAGTTCAACCGTAGACCATATCCTCAGAGATATATATCGTGTTTGGTCGCCGCCTTCGTGTGGTTTGACGGCATATCTCGCCGTGCGGACTGGTGTAACTATTCTTCCAAATATCTCTCGTGTTCTTAGCCTGGCGTTCGGTTGTTTTGCATTATAATTGGTGATTTGTATGATAAGGCTGCGATGAGATTGGATGGTTACTGCACTTATTTGGTTTTTATTCGAGATCCCATCCAACTAGATATTTCGCGTTGTCGTGCTAATTACCTCTTATAGTGCAGAATAACCGGGTGCCCACAATATATATCCCTGAGTATACACCTACGTATATAAACATGGATATACCTGTATCAACCCCATCCTTGCCCCACACTCAAATCCGTCATCAAACCAATACCCATATATATATATACACACACACACACACACATGAGAGTATATATATGTGTCGGTTTTCTATCGTTGACCTCCTTGAAAGGTTCCCCAACTCCCCTTGAACACCTATAAATTCAAGTTGAAGATTTTGAATTTGAATCCTCTCACTCTTGCACCCCTCCCCTTGTGTCTCCTTGAAAAAACCTCAGAAAAATTCCAAAACAAAACTCTCACCAATATCAAAAACTATCCCTTGGATTTACCCCTTGGGATCCCTGAATTTTGCTGAATTCAAATGTGAAAGTTTGAATTCAAATCCCTACTCAAATCCTTAAAAACTCTTCACAAAAATCCTTAGGCAAAAAGGAGAAATGGCACTGTTCTCCTAGGCCGCAGTCGTCCTCTCCTGGCCCAGTAACCGCGCAGACCGGCGTGAGCCCCGGATGCTCGCCACGCGTCCCGGGCGCCGTGCACCTGCCGTCGATCCTCTTGCTCACTCGCCAAATCGTGTGAGCGCCCACAACCGCTCAATGTGTGCCGCGTGTCATCCCGCGGTTTTTTTTTGTTTTTTTTTTGTCCAGCGCCGTCATCTCTCTTTCACCTCACCGCCCGCCCGCATGAGCACCGCAGCCGACGGATGTCTGCCGCGTGGCCAAAAGCAAGCCACAGCCGACCGATCTCCCTAACCCCGTTTTTAATGCGAGACTGCCAGTTTTTTTCTTTTCTTCCTGAAAATTATCCGGGGGTTGCCGTCCGGATACGTGCCGCGTGTCCCCACTCCATTCTCCGCCGCCCGATCGTGCCATAGTAGCTTCGTCTACCTCCGTTCTCTCTCTCCTGCGCCCATAAAAACTGTTCGGGTCCAAGGCCCCAGAGGACGCTTGCGTCACGGCGGCCCCGCTACGGCGCATCGCGACTAGCCGCCAGGCACGGACACCCTCGCCGCCCTGTTCCCGCCCGTCTTTTTCCCCTCCTCAACACTCTCGTCGCGGTCCCGAGGGCAAAGTGAGCCACGCTGCCCATGTCACCGCCATCCCCACCTTGACTGCGCCTCGCCCGAGCCTCGCCGAGAAGTTTGAGCTACACCGTCTGATAGACCGCCTCCACCGCCCCACAAATCATCGCCGTCCACAAATTTTTCGCCGCCGCGAGGAATCCTGCGCCCAGCTCCATCCCTCGCGCCTCTCGTCCCCTCAATCATTGGACCCCCAATGATTGGAGCTCCTCCCTCCCCTCGCCTATTAAACCACCACGGAACCCCCTCGCCCCTTTCCTTTTGTTCCTGCCTCACTTGAGACAACCCGGGCCTTGCCCCTGTCTTCTCCCGCCAAACACCGCCGTCTCGGTTGCCCTCCGAAGCCAACCGCCACTATCGCCGTTCAACTGCTTCGGAGCATCTCCTATCGAAGCCGTGCGGCGCGGACCGCTCCCCCGGTGCCGTTCACTCTCCCCTGCCCAGTTCCCGTGCACCAAGGACTTCGAACCCCTCCCCTCAGCCCCGTGTTCATCTTCTCCTCACCGTGAGACCGCGTCGCCACAGAACCGGTCCCATCGGTGAGCTTCTCTCCCCCATGGTCAAGCATTGCCCCATGGTGCTTCGAACGAACTCCGGACCCGCGTTGCCGTGAGAGTAGTTTTCCCCCTGTTCTTCACCTCGTCACCGCCAAACGTGGCCTCGCACCGCCGATGGTTTTGCTTGCTCGATCTCCGAGCCGCCGCGGCAGATCTTCTTCTCCCAAGAGCAGCTACGGCCGTCGCCGTCGTCTACCCCCTTTTCTCTCTCCCCGCTGCCACGGCATCCCGCCGTCGCCGCTGTACGCTCCAGCCCCTGGCACCACCTACAGTGATACCAGAGAGGAAGCGCTGCAGGAGATTGGCGTGAACCAACTCCCACGGAACCGCGATGCCGGTACCAGTCCCAGGAAACCTTGCTGGTACCCGCGGTCAGTGGAGATGTACCACAACAATTAGCTAAATAAATATATATATTATACCTTTATAAGTTGTGGCTTCGGGCAAGCCTTGAGCAGCAACCAGCAAACAGAACAGCAGCAGCGGAATGACAGCGCAGCGAGAACCCAATCCACAAGCAATGGCTTGGGACTAGGAAAGAAACCCTAATCTTCACTTCAACTTCACTCTTCCTGAAGAAGGGGAGAAAAGGAATAGATTGAGTACTTACGTACTCAGCAAATCACGGAAATTGTGAGTTATGCAGGCTATCAAAGGTAGGCTGAGGTTTATTTCGCAAACCATTTCATTTGAAAATATTTTCAAAAAAAAAACCTAAGTGTGGGTTGTCTCAATGTGACTGGAAAGAGGCTCTCACTTCGATCCTGTCCGCGAATTGCTTTTCAACGACTCGAGCAGACGAAACAGATTTTTATTGATCTCAGGTATTCTTATACCGTCTATTGGACCACGACAGCGGTTCAGTGGATCTGCCTTCAAGCAGCTTTCCACTGTATTCTCATTTATTACTTTATTTTCACTTTCGTCCACTTAGGACAGAATCTCATTTTTCATTATTATTTTTCTTTCACTTTCGCCTACTCAGGACGAAATCTCATCTCATAACTCATCTTGATGGCTCTCCAAGCCATCCTTAAACTCAACTCAAACTGCTTCCACTCGGGAAGCCTAATCTATGATGCCATACGACATCCCAGGTCACACAGCCCCGTTTCAGACCACTCAGGTCATCCATCAGCCACTGAGGCCGATTCTGGTAACGATTCCCATACCACAAATCACTTTCGCAAAACCTTGGCAAACAAATCTACGCTAGAGGAATCAGCTCACATTGCCCATAACCGTGGGCGCGGCTGTTTGAACAGTTCATAGAGACCTTTGCAAAGGTTGTACGCTTTACCCACACGACACGAGCTTACTTTCCGCACTCGTCGGTGGGGAAGGTTCACAACAGGGCCTTTCCAAAGCCTTCCCAAGATAGCACACTGCCCTATAAATGGGTCCTCTTGACCAAGTACCAGGAACTCACTTCATGTACTCAGGGACGGGGGTATATCACCCTCTCGGCACCCAATCTGCTCCCACATTTATTAGCAACCGAAAATCATCCTGGAAACACTAGTTACTCAGCCAGGGGTGTCCCATTCCACCCGTGTGGTCGCACTGTGAGATACTAGAATGAAATTCCCCAAGGAATTGGTCCTTATATGCGAATACAAAGTGCCACCACACAGGCGATCACTTTGCACCGCAAATTTTCACAAATAAATTTTGTTTCGCAAATTTCGCTGACATCGCATGTCGGGTTTTTAAATCTTTGGAAACCCTATTTTTCCAAATTGGCAAACAATAGTGATATAAGTGGAACCATCGGAATTCATGCTCAGAGAGCATGGTCACCGACAAGGGATAGGATATCAAAGACCTACAGGGTTTATACAACTACCGGGCAGGTCCGTCGGTTCGACATGCAAACCGAGGCCAATCAATTTATCGTGCACACTAGCAATGCAATTTTGCAAACAAAATATTTTAAATTTAGGAGCAATATGGTCAAGGAGTGACTTGCCTTAGACTTCATCTTCAAACTTCGCGAAAATTCGACGTTCGACGATTTTCCGAAGCGTCGACTACACGCGAAATGAGAGAAAAACACACAAAACCCTAGAAATAATATACTATTATTAATAACTAATAGTGCCATGAGGTAGATCTCATTTTTAGAAAAATTTAGAGACTTGAACGGGCTCAATCGGAGTTACGCTTTGGAAGATATGAATTTTGGAAGTTTTGAGGATTTTCTGGAATAAGAAAAGGACTAATTAGATTTTTAGAAAAGAATTATTTTGTGAACAGTGGATGAAGGTGGGTCTACTGTCAGTGGCAGGGAGAGAGGAATCGGGGGCTGGCCCACTTGTCAAGGTCAAACAGAGAGGGAGAGGATGAGATAGGGGCCCACATGTCATAGGAGAGAAGGGTTTAATTAAATGGGGGCCCACATGGCATTGGAATAGAGAGGGAGTTACTGTGCAGGGGGCCCATTTGTCAGTGTGAAAAGGAGGGGGTATTAATCACTGTGCACTTATTTGGATGGGTCCACATGTCATTTGTTTACCCGAGGGGGCCCACATGTCGGCGACCAGGGGGTTAGTGGGGCGAGGCCCACAGGTCAGAGGGGAGTGCCTGTCATACCCAGAAATTCACCAGAATTTACAAATCTAATTTGTGTAATAAATCCTCGTCCAGGAATCAGCTGAGGTACACAAATCGACAATTTGATAAACATAACCAAATATGAAATAACGATAAATACTTATAACAGAGGCACTTAGTCCTCACACAGAAGAAAATAGCAGCGGAACGGCAACTAGCGTAGCTTCAGCTCCAAGCCACAGGCAGCTCAACTAGGGTATAAACCAAACACCAAACTTCTCCTCCTCGCAAAGCTTTTTTAAATCCCAAGCTGCCGCATCCAAAGCCTTCATACATTGCCCAAGCTTCCACCGACATGCCCCCTCATCATGCCGCCGCCGCATGGCATCCTCTCTCTCGGACCCCTTCTCCACCACCCTCGAACTTCCGCCGCCAGCCACCATCGGCGTCCACCTTCCTCCACCCAAGCCGCTCGCCTCCTTCCTCTTTCTTCCAAAAATCCCGGGGCACCCAAAGACCCCTCTGTCTCCACGCCTCGCCGCCGGTGACCTCACGCCACACTACCTTGCCGCCGCCCTCTGTCTATCACCGCCAACCACCAACGCGCCCTTCCCCATCAATCCGAGACGCTCGCCCTCTTTCCTGTACTCTCCGTTCCCTGCCACCAAACGCCGAGCACCCCACCTCGCCGTCGCTCACCGGCCGACGCCGTACACCGTCGACCGCCGATCCTCAGCCTCGGCCGCCCTCTCCCTCTCTCTTGCCTCTTTTCTCTGACGGCTGGCCCCACATCATCTCTCTCACCATGCCTTAACAGGTGGGCACTCATTTATGGTCCCCCTAAATTAACCTATGACATCTAGGGCCTGGACTATCTATACTTAAATTCCTTTTCCAAATAATGGGTCTATGACAAGTGGGCCCCTTTAAATCCAAGCCATTGACGTTGTGGGCCTGACAAACATAATAATTCCTCCAATCAAAATGTGTGGCTTACATATGGACCCCACCTTAATAACCCCTCACTGATTCAATGGCACGTGGATCCCCCTCTCAGATGACCTCTCCCCTCTCAATATGACATATAGGCCCAATACAGCAATTGATCTTAATTATATCTTTATCAAATAAGTGTCACTTACAAGTGGCCCTTCCCTTTACTCTCCCCTGCATGTATGACATGTAGGCCCTTCTGGTCAGACTCTCTCTCTCTCTCTTACCTCCTTTCCACAAACTTATGCGCCATGTCTCCTTCTCTCTTCCTCACTCCCCAATGACAGTGGGCCCTCCTTGTCATTCTCTCCCCCAGTCACTGACTTTGGGCCCCACCTGTCAGAACCTAAGAATATCCCTAGAATATTCTTTTTCCAAAATCCAAATAAATCCTTTTCTTTTTCCAAAAAATCTTACAAACTTTGAAAAATCATATCTTCCAAACCGTAACTCCGATTGACCTCGTTCAAGTCTCCAAATTTTCTAAAATTGAGATCTACCTTTAAGGCACTATAGTATATTAATAATGTACTTTATTTTTAGGGTTTTGTGTGTTTTTCTCTCGTTTTGCGCGTAGTCGACATTTCGGAAGTCATCGGACATCGGATTTTCGCAAAGATTTGAAGACGAAGTCAAAGGCAAGTCACTCCTTGACCATATTGCCCCTAAATTGAAAAATGTTTTGTTTGCGAAATTTCATCGTAGTGTGTGCACGTTAAATTGACTGGTCTTGGTTTGCATGACGAACTGACGGACCTCCCTAGTCGTTGCATAAAACCTGTAGGCTATTGGAATCCGATTCCTTGTCACTCCACCCCGTGGTACCTCGGTAACCGTGCTCCCTGAGCATGGATTCCGAAGGTTCCACCTCAACACTATTGTTTGTTGATCTGGGAAAACTAGGGTTTCGAAAGTTTTAAAAACCCGACATGTGATGTCGACGGGATTGCAAAACAAAATTTGTTTGTGAAAACTCATGATGCAAAATGATCGCCTTGGCAGGGATGCTTTGTATTCGCATATAAGGACCGATTCCTTGGGGATTTGCACTGATTATAGTACAGTGCGACCACACGGGTGGTATGGGATGCTTCTGGCTAAGTATTCAGTCGGAACAGGGGAACATGGTTATCTCGCATGCCAGTAGATGTGGAACGCTGAGATAAGGTGGTTGGGGATATCTCGGGTTCCTGAGTAGAGTAAGGAACGGAAGCTTGCCAAGTACTCGGTCAAGGTGTTCGGGGTATTTGATTAAAGCTTGATGCTTAATGAGATTTGGTTTGACTTGCCTACCGGGCATGAGGTACCCTGGGATGACTCCTGAAAGGCCTTGTCGCGAACCTCCCCCACCTGATCAGTGAGGGAGTAAGCTCGCGTCGTGTGAGTAAAGCGTACACCTCTGCAGAGCTCTAAACTGTTCGAACAGTCGTGCCCACGGTCAAGGGCAATATGAAGTGATTCCTCTAGCGTAGCTTTGTTTTTACAAAAGGTTTGCGAAGCACGTTTGTGGAGTTGGGAACCTTTACCAGAATCGGCTAGGTCGACTGATGGATGACTAGTATGTTGTCTGAAACGGTCCTATGTGGATCGGGATGTCAGATGGCATCATAGTTAGACTTCCCGAGTGGAAGTAGTATATGTTTGAGATGGAGATTATGGATGGCTCTGGGAGCCAAAGCTGAGATGATGAGATGAATAATGTCCTAAAGAGGACGAAAGTGAAAAGAAAATAATAGAGGAAAAATAAGATGAGATGACGTCCTAAAAAGGACGAAAGTGAAAATAAACTAATGAATGAGGACGGTGTGGGAAGCTGCCTGAGAGCAGACCTGCTGAACCGCTGCCATGATCTGGCAGGCGGTATAGGAATAGACTCGACTAAAAACTTTAATCAATTAAAATTTGTTCGTCCGCTTGAGTTGTTGCAAAGCAATTCGCAGACAGGATCGAGGCGGGAGCCTCTTTCCAATCACACCTAAGACAACCCACGCTTCCTTGGTGGCCTGCATAACTCACATTTCCCGTGACTTGCTGAATACGTATGTACTCAATCCATTATCTTTTTCCTCCTTCAGGAACGAAGTTGAAGTCAAGATTAGGGTTTCTTTCCTAATCCCAAGCCGTTGCTTGTGGATTGGGTTCTCTCTGTGCCGTCGTTCCACTACTGCTGCTCTGTTTGATGGTACAACTTATAAAGGATATAATCTATATAAATATTTTATTTTAGCTACTATGATACATCTCAGTTGACTGCGGGTAACCATCAAGGTTTTCCTAGGACTGGTACCGCGCCAACACGGTTCCGTGGGAGTTGTTTCACGCCAATCTCCTGCGGTGCTTCCTCTCTGGTGACACTGTAGGTGATGCCAGGGCGAGGGTGTTACATGTATTCCTGCCTGGCTTGCTGAAGTCTCTGATGGTTATTTAGCAGATGAGTTTTCTTCTCAATTATTATCACAACTTACTCTAGATCCTCATGCTAGGGACAAATTTGAATTAAGAGCAGGTCTCATCAAATTCAAGGGCAGAATTTGGGTGGGAGACAATCCACCCCTCCAACTCAGGATTCTCACAGCTTTACATGACAGTCCTATTGGGGCGTCACTCTGGTTTTCCTGTTACCCTTAAGAGAGTTCAGTCCCTTTTTGCTTGGTCTGGTCAGAAAAAGATGGTGCAACAATATGTTAAGGACTATACTATTTGTCAAAAAGCTAAGCCTGATAGATCCAGATATCCAGGATTGCTTCAACCACTTCCTGTGCCTGAAGGAGCTTGGCAAATCATTTCTATGGACTTCATTGAAGGTTCTACCCCAAATCCGAACACTCCAATTGCATTCTTGTTGTGGTTGATAAGTTTACCAAGTATGCTCACTTCTTGCCCTCGTTGCATCCTTTCACTGCTATTGATGTGGCTAAGGTTTTTATGGCAAATGTTTTCAAACTGCATGGCTTGCCTGGTGCTATAATTTCTGATCGAGACAAAATATTTACCAGCCAACTGTGGGAGCAATTATTTGTCAGATCTGGAACTAAATTGCAGTTAAGCTCATCTTATCACCCTTAGATGGTTAGACTGAAAGGGTGAACCAATGTCTTGAAATTTATCTTAGATGTTTTGTACATGCTTGTCCTACCAAATGGATTAAATGGCTTCACCTGGCTGAATATTGGTATAACACTAGTTAATCATTCTTCTTTGGGCAAGACCCCTTTTGTGGTCTCTATGGCAATGCTCCAAGGTCAAGTTGGGAAAATGAAACATGGATAGTTGTTCTATTCCTGATCTGGATGCCTGGTTATCTGAAAGGAAGCTGATGACTCAGTTATTGTGGCAGCACCTCCATAGAGCTCAGCAACAGATGAAACATCAGGCTGATAAGAAGAGAAGTTTCAGGGAATTCCAGATTGGGGATTGGGTTTATTTGAAACTGCAGCCATATATTCAATCTTCAGTGGCTAACCGAGCTAATCATAAATTGGCCTTTCGTTATTTTGGTCCCTTTCAAGTGCTCTCAAAGATTGGCTCAGTGGCTTACAAGCTTAAGTTGCCTGATTCCAGTTCTATTCATCCCGTCTTCCATGTGTCTCAACTTAAGTCAGCTCAAGGTTTTCAGAAGCCTACTCTCTCCCAACTGCCCTCGTGCCTTGAAGCTATCCAATTTCCACTCCAAGTTCTGGATAGGCGTGTTGCCAAGAAAGGTAATTCCACTGTCCATCAGGTCCTAGTGCATTGGTCTCATTCTCCGATTGCAGACAGTACCTGGGAAGACTATGAAGAACTCAAAGCCAGATTTCCTCAGGCATTGGCTTGGGGTCAAGCCAATTTTCAGGGAGAGGGGGATGTCAGCTATGCTCCTAAGGATGGTGCCACTGCCTTTACTGGGAAGGATGCAGCTGTTGGTGATCTGGAGGAGCAACAGGAGAAGAGGCTGGCGCGAAGGAGTAATAGAAGCAGAGCACCTAATGCTAGAATTTTTTTTGATTTTTATATTTATTTATTAAAAGACTTGCAAAAATAGATTTTTGTTTGAAAAAATTGCAAAAATAGACTCCCGCCACCCTCTGGGAGGGCGATTTTTCCCAGAGGGCGATTTTAAAATGACGTGCTGACGCCGTTGGCCCCCCCCGCCGACGACCGTCAGCCATTTTGCAGGCGGCCCCCCGGACTCCCAAAAACCGCCCTCTCAGAGGGCGGCAAGGGGGCCGCCTGCAAAAATATGCCCAAAAACCGTCCCTGAAAGGGCGGTTTTTGGCTCCCGGGGGCCGCCTGCAAAGTCGGCCGCCCATTTCCAGGGCGGTTTTGCAGGCCCCCTTGCCGCCCTCTGGGAGGGCTCGCGGTTTTTAGCCCCCGGTATAAAACCCCCCTCCCAGACTCAAAAATATCATAAAATTCACTCAAATTAGAAAAAAAAAAACAGGAGAGAGCTGAGAGGGCAAAAGCAGCGAAGCTCTGCCCGTATTGCTGATCTTGCCTGCAGGTAAAATCCATTGTTCCTTTGCAATATTCTATTTGTAATGTAAGAATGATGTAGTAATGTACTAGTTATGTGTATAGTACTATCATAGATCTGTAGTTTTTAGTTAATCTGTAGATGACTTATTTTTTTGTACAGATGGTACTTATAAAATCTGGAATACACGGTTTTAGATGTTAGAGAGGAAATGGGTGTACTTAGTTTAACTGTATTTTCATGAACAGATTATGTCAAATAAGGTGATATTTCAGTTATTTCACGGGCAAGGAATGTGAGAATATGGTCCAGACGGTGTAGATCTGTCGGAGTTTAGTTCAACGCTAAGGTAATTGATAGGCCAGCTAGAGAAGTTTTGGATCAGTATACAACTGGCTGATGCGAGCGTTTTGACTGACCCTCAGCTCAGCGGAATAACCTGTATGTAGTAGTCAGTCGTGTAGTTGAAGGTTTTTTTGGGAACTGATGCCAGTGGATTGCACTGCCACTTTGGAGATGGTATGGGAGAATGCATTCAACGTGGCTGGCCATTTGGGCATACTTGTGTCCATATATGAGAAAGATAACAACGCTGGTGCAATGCCCGTACAAGATGATGAGGGTCCAAGTACGGCGGGAGGTGATAGTGAAACAATAGAAGAAAATGAAGGAGGGAATGAAGAAGATAGACAGGCAACAGGTGTGGCAGATGAGGGAGAACATATCGACACGATCGTCCAAGAAATGGGCTAGAGAAGATTCTGAAAATGAGCATGAAGTATGATGACTCGTCTGATGAGGACAACGTGCATGCCTGCAGAATGGAGCAACGAGGACTTCTCTGCGCTTAACTATCTCCGAGCGGCATCATGTGCCGTGGAGTACAAGCAGAATGAGGTCATTCAGGGGCTAAGTACGCATATGTTAGAAGATTTAAAGGAGGCAGTCAAACAATAGGCGGTGTCACTTCAGAGGAGTTCTCTAGGTCATGAAGTCAAACAAATCAGTGTATGAAGTGAAGTGCATGAAGGATGGGTGTCCATGGCGGGTGCACGCATTCAAGGGTAAATGAAAATATTATTGGCAAGTTTCAATCGTGAACGGAGCATTCATGTTACTTGACAGTGTTGAAAAATATCAATAGAAACATGACCTCTGCATTTTGTTGCAACAGACGATGTACTCTCATATTCCGTCAACAATCTGGGGTACGAATCAAGGTCAATCGTTAGGCATATTGAAGAAGAAATTCAAATAATACAATTAGCTATAATAAGGCTTGAGGGCAAAACAGAAGGTTGTAGAGATGAGGTTGGCCACATTTGAAGCATCTTATGATAATTTGCCTCGTCTATTAGGCTGTATTCTTCAGAGGAATCCGGAGACGTGCTATGACCTGAAAGCCTTTCCATCAATTGAACCATGGTAATAAAAGTGTGTTGCAAACGTGTATTTTTTTACACTAGGTGCTTGCATTCAGGCATTTATCCATTGTCGTCCTAATCCTCTCTGCATCGATGGACATTTCTGACTGGAAAATATAGAGGACAGCTATTAACAGCAATTGGAGTTGATGGAAACGACCAATTCTACCGGTGGCTTTCGCTTTTTATCATGCCAGAGTGAGAAACAGTGCTGATAGCTGGTAATTCGTTCCTAGAAAGGGTTAAGACAGCAGTTGTACGGATGAGACCGGACGTATGCCTCATACATGAACACGTAACTCCGGCTTGCGCGCGTGCAATTGAGGAACTGAGAGCATGGGAAGTGGTGTGAGAAGGGATACCCACCAAAAGTCATCCATAGTGGTCTGATGTTATAGCAAAAGAGATGGTGCATGCGTCATAATGGGTGCTAATTTCTACAAACATTTAGAAAATACAGCACCTTATGATGGATCTTTTCAAGAGGCTTTGTCGCCCAGAAAATCACCCCGGGAGAAGAAATTCAAGGAGCTTTGGAGGAGGAATTGGAGAGCTTTGCCGGGAGCTGACCTCTAAATCTAAACCAAAAAAAACGAATAAGCAGTCCAGGAGGGCTACCAGTTGGAGGAGATTGAGGCTCCACAAGCTCTTGAACCTCTCTTATGACACTGACGGACTTCATATGAGAGAAGGTATGCATCCTCAGCTTAGAAAATTTTCAGATTGGGATTGAGAATGAGTTAAAGGAGAAATGGGCATCTGTTGTATGACAAGGATGGTTCTACGATTTGGCATATAATGACCATTGCCAAATTTGGTAGAAGGTCTATAACTGAGGTATATGCGTGGTGTTCGTACGGGCTTCCACTTGTTGGCATAGTTGAATTTATCTTGCCCCATGGCACATGCCAGTACTTTAGAGAGATCGTTCCAGAGCAGCTGGTCCCCTCAATGACGGCTAAACAAATAATCTTTTCTTTGGAACGCTGCTCACTAAGTACCTGCAAGATAAAAAGTAATAAGGCCCGAAGAACATCGTGCTTCTACCTCAAGGCACACAAGAACACAGATTTGAATATTGTGTGTTCGACAAGGGCAGTAGCGCGGGGAATCTACCGCACAAAAGAGTTGTGCAGGAGTGTGTGCTCAAAGAAGACGGACCTGCAAGTGCTCGTGCATACACCCGAAAAAACCTACACTAAACTGCTGCTCCACAAGCCATGTTCCCATGTGATTTGCCGCGAGCAGTTGGGAAAAAAAGTTTGGTTTGTTCTGCGGGGGACAAATTGTGAATCGAAGGCACGTTATTTTGTCTCACCTTGATTTCAAAAAAAAAAGAAGCAATCAAATATAATACCTGGAGTGGAGAGATATACGTGTTCTGGTATAGCGGGGACATTTACTACGGAGAATCCTCAAGCTATCTACATTCCTCCTATCCTGACCCAACAAAATTAAGGACTAATAAAAAAGTTCGCCGCAAGACAAGACGCATCCGTAATGACATGGACCCCGAGATCAAAGCCGGTGGAAAGACTTAAAAACGTTGCTCAAAGTGTGACCAGCAACAGGTACCTTATACCCTATAAGAAATGTCCAAAGGCGAAAGCAGCCGCAGGATCCAAGTGCGGCGAAGCTGTGGGACCGCTCGGGGGTTCCATCCCGCGCCTGATGGTGTCGTCCTACAGGTGACAGGCACAACTTCAAGTCCGACCCCGTCTTAGACGTTCTCGCAACAATTGGTGGTAGAGCGGGTGTAGTGTAAGAGTCTATACTTGATCTTTGTTGTAGAATGACACTGTATCGTACTGTTTTGTTTTTTTTATTGTCATGTAACAAGTGCTATATAAACATTAAAACTAATTTACGCTAACTCTCTACCCTTTGTATACAGGTATGGCGTACCCTACACCAGAACTGCTCGAGCCGGCGGTCTCGACCAGTACCACCGGTCTTACCTGTCAGCCGTCGAGGGTGCCCAGCTAGGCACTTCCGTCCACGGCCTTTCCCACGTCAGCTCCTGCGGATAAGACCCCCACCAGTTCCGTCAGAGGTAAGAGCTGATACGAATATTCATTCACATCATTTATTGCATATCATATGTTTTCCCCGATATTTTGAAGTACAGTTCTATATTTGGCAGGTTGTGTGAGGCTGGACTTCTTCCGTCCCTGTGCAGGCTAGTTGAGCCCGCATCAACGGACGAGAGAGACCCCCGCCAGGCGAGGGAAGCTGACGAAAGAGGTCACTTCTGGCGCGCTGGTGGATCGCTGGAGACCGGAGACCCACACGTTCCACCTACCGTGTGGCGAGATGACTCCCACACTGCGGACGTGTCCTACCTGCTGGGACTTCCCCTCGCAGGGGACGTGCAGTCGGTCCGGTTGACGGGGGCACGGTTGCGGCGCAGGACATATCTGCTCAAAGGTTCGAGGCCGTGCAGTGTCTACTTGGGCTTGGGTATGCCGAGTTCGCTATCCGCCTTACACCACGGCTGGCCCCTCGCAGCGTGGGTGCTACAGTACACCGTAAGTCACGGATTCAGTTTGCATTCACAATCATCCGGACCTATTAAAGGAGCAGTGATGCTGACTATGATCTTCCTTTACAGCCTGACAAGCTAGACGACGACGCCGACGAATACTCGGTGCAGCGGAGCATGGAGGCCTACCTGTTGTGTGGCTGTTTCGGTGGGGTGATGTTCACCAACAGGTCACGGGCACGGCACGCGGTGGACAAGGGACTGATCCACTACGCTCGTGCGATCGCGACAGCGAGGACGGCTACGTACCGCAGTGGAACTGGGATCTGCTGTGCTAGCGGCGACATACCGTGCTCTTTGTGACGCGTGCACGAGACCGATCCAGGTGCGATTCTCGCCGGTTGCCCTCTTCCTTCTGCCAGCTATGGGCATCAGAGCGTTTCGCGGATAGGTCGGTCCTCTCATTCAGCTCTCTGGCCTAATACGGAGGGCTGCCCTGGAGGCTATGTACGGGCAGTGGCTCGAGGACCGCCGGCGACTAATGGGGGACGGTATGGGTGTCGCCGTGGAGGTACGTAATGTGAAATTCTATGTTTACCACTTATGCACAAACACTGACGTGTAATTTTTCTTATTTTAGACATCTACAGTATTTTGCAGCGTCGTTAGTGCGCCACTCAAAAACCAGGTTAGGCGGAAAGCCCATAATTTACTCACCGAGTTTCGTCGACACCCCAGACCGCCCTATGAGTTGGGATCGCCTGCAACTCTGACACCCAGCGCACGTCGTCTGGGAGCCCTATAGTCCGCAGGCCATCCGCGGACCTGCATCGCTCCAGACTCAGTACTTTGCATGCGCGATCCCAGGCGTACTGGTGACGAAAATACCGTTGGTGTTCGACATCTTTGTCGAGCCCCACTGGTCCACAGCGTCGTGATGTCGACAGTTCGGCCTACGTCAGGTCTTGCACCCTATGCCCCATAGAGGTCGTTGGTGATGACCACCCGCGCGATGTCCCACCGAGTAAGTTACAACAAAATGCGATCTTTGTTTAGTAGTACCACTTCTTAATGTACTTCTAAAGCACTCTCTGCAATAGGTATAATCGTAGGGGACAGGCAGCCGGCGCTCAGTGGTATCCCCGACTGAAAAGCAGGGTACGTGTCAGAGGGACTGGTTCCCGTCCATGGCGACGGATCAGGATGTCGTCGACGACGTTCCGTGCACACACAGAGAGCATTCGACCTAGCATACCTCAGGTGGGTACCACCTCGACCCGCAATGACGCGTAACGTTCACCCCCTAGCCAATGTTGAGCCTCACCGGTAAATCAAGGCGAAAGTTACAGCTCAGTTCAATCACGCGAACGTTCAACCCTTAACAAGGTGCCACAGCCTCACACGTCGTCGCACCACGGACACGTATTCCTACACCCGTGACCCAGGACTACTTTCGCGCGGTAAGTCACTTTATCTTTGCACTTTGTCATTCCCTTTCTAGGTAGCCACGGTTCTAACACATAATCAAATCACATTTGAAATAGGCCGACGCAGCGCGACAGATTCAGGTGATGTCAACGCGGCGTTTCGGACGGTTGGACACTGGGATCGTGCTGACTGCGGACGAGCAGAGGACGACCTTCGGGAGGATTTGTCAGGCGTTGCACACAGTGCTTCGTGCGCTCACTGTGTCGCGCGGCTGACGCGGTACCTCCTGTCTATATACAGCAGCAGCAGCCACGGCCAGCAGGAACAGGACGAGGAGCAGGAGTGCGCCACAGGGTTCCAGTCAGCCATCTGGCTCCTCCAGAGGTAAATTCTACTAACCTTCCGTTCATAATATGTTCCTTGTACGACATGCACCGTTGTACATCAATATGCTTCCTACAGCCTTCGCTACACACGTACTACATCCTCTGGAGCAGCACGTCGACGCATGGAGTGTACCACACACGACCACACGCGCAGCTGGGCATGACAAGTGCCCGGTGCCACCACAGGAGGTCCTTCAGGTTATATCAAAGTTTACTTTTCTCTTGCAAATTTTGATTTGCAATAATCAATAATTTGGTGTACATTGTTTCCACTCTACAGCGCATCGATGTTTGCTGGCGCTGGCTCTCCACGCAGGGCCAGAACAGCGGCAGCGGTTGGGCACCGGCGTCCTTTCGAGGGGACGACTTAGAGGACGAGGACGAGGACGAGGGCGAGGAGATCCACGAGTATATTAGCTGCCTCGCAGCTCGAAGGAGCTCCGCCACACAGACACAGGACCACCGGTTGCCACACCCGTGCAGACGACCCGCGCTGGCCGTGCTGTACCACCAGACCGGTTGACGTACTCCCAGGGACAGGTGCGAGCGCAAGGTAGGAAGTCGAAGAGACCTAGAGGTTACGGTCCGGGCCCGTAGTACTTTGTGTCTGTAATAGTTTGTCTGTTGTATATAATGTTTTATTAATTCTACGTTTCCTGATGAAACCACTTTACTTCGTTTACGCTCATCGATCAAATGACGTATTTCTCACGATCTACGTTTCTGACGAATCTGATCAAAAATATGAATTTTCGAGTGTCAACTTCACGACGAAAGTACATTCCGAGCGGTGACAACCGAACACACATTAACTATCATACAAACCTATTGATATCCAACTAGCGATGCAACTACTGTGTGAGGACGGCGCGGCCAGGAAGCGGCGACAGTATGCGCCTAGGAAATAGTGACGGCAGCCGGTACTCACATAAAAATTGATTTCGAAAATTAATTTTTCTAAATCATTTTTTTTTTCGGCATGTTGGTCCGGACTGTCTGGATAGGGTCCGGACGGTCCGGACATTAACGCTAAATACCGCCCTCTAGTTGGGCGGCAAGCCAAAAACCGCCACCCAGAGGGCGCAAGGGGCTGCCTGTAAAATGGCCGGCCCCGGCCATTTTACAGGCGGCCCCCTTGCCGCCCTCTGAAAGGGCGGTTTTGCCGGGGGCCCGCCTGCAAAATGGCTGACGGCCGTCGGCGGGGGGCCAACGGCCGTCAGCCACGTAAAAATCGCCCTCCCAAAGGGCGGCGGGAGTCTATTTTTGCAATTTTTTCAAACAAAAATCTATTTTTGCAAATCTTTTAATAAATAAATATAAAAATCAAAAAAATTCCCTAATGCTAAGCTTTGTGGACCGGAGTGGGTTAAGTAGTGGGCTTATAGCTGGGCCTGTCTGGCTAGCCCGTAGAGAGAGAGAGACTTGTCTGTATATAAATGGATGGATGCATCGTTTTGCTTAGGAAAGAAGTTGATGGTGGCGATGGCGGCGGCGGCAGCTTGATCCTCGTTGGATCTCGCTGAAAAATTACCTTGTTTGTTCTTGCTGATTCGTGGTGTGCTAACACTTTGCTGCTCTGCGTCTCTTGGAATTTGGAGGTGGAAGAAGAGACCTGCGGGATGAAACGGTATTGCTGGTTGGTGCTGGTCCCCACTTGGAAGGCCACCAGCGAGTTATATAGCGTGGGTGGCGCGCACCGATGCCGTCAATCGCAGATCGGAAGGTGGGGAAGGACGGCGATGGAGCAAACTGAGATAAGGATTTGCTATTGATCATATATTTGATTTTTTTTAATTTTATGAAACACTATTGGATAGAACTTTAATATTTAAAATAAGAAAAGCGAATTCTAAGTTACACTTTTAATTTAGTTGTTATTATCGATCACGCATAACTTTAGTTATAAATGTATACAACTCAATTATAAATATATACAACTGCATCTAACTTATCGATCACGTATAACTTTAGTTATAAATTTATGTAACTTAGTTATAAATATATGCAAATACAATCGATTAATAGATTTATTTTTTTCAAATGTTTGATCAATAGACGGTCTCATCGGAGAGATGTCGGATCTGAAAGTTTGTTAACGAATTCTTGTCTTAGTGGCACATGAATTTGGCTGAGCAGGATACGTGGCAGGAGGAGGCGTATGCGGCTGCCTGTAACAGATTTGGTTTTGGAATGGTAATTGTGGTTTGCAGGTTTCTGCAATGCCAAGCAAAAACATGCAGGAGTACACTATTAGTACTACAACAGAAGCTGACTGAACTGAACTGAACTTCTTCAAGGATCTTTTTTCATTCGGGTAGAGCTATGTGATAATGTGTGTGAGGCACGTGGTAAAACATTTTCAGATTACATTGTTACAACGACTGATGCTCGTACATGAGCGTGTTCTCTACTAGTATATTGTTATTAACATTCATGGTCATCAAAGCTAACTGATCAGAGTGCGTAGAACATCTGCCATCTGTGCAACTGGTGCAAGTTATGCTTCTACTAGTGCTGGATATCTGCACCTAATCATGTGCATCCCTTTTGTTATTTAACGTCAGGAAAAACGAAGAAAGTGTTACTGAAAAAGCCAAAATGACGATCTCATGAGACACAGTTTCTTCAGGGAACAGGAGTAAACAAGTGGCTTGTGAAGCATAGTAAAACTCTGGTTTGATCCATTGTCAATGAAGTCCTTACTACTGCGAGAGGTTTTAGAATCAGGATAGCAATTGCCCCCGCAATAATCTTCAGGCAACTCGGTAGACATTACAGAAACAAACACACTTGCCATAAAAAGGATGAGAGTACATATACATTCTGATTACTGTGTCTGTGATTAAAAACTAATATGAGTCAACTGTTAAATTCAGCAGACACACTTGCCATAGCTATGATTGCATCTGTGGTAAATTTTCTAATCAAATGAACTAATAGGGTACATTGCATCTGTGATAAAAATTTCTAATCAAACGAACCGACAGAGTGCACTTCATAGCTATGGGATACTAACTGGTGTTAGAATTCAGAGCCAAGATGGCAAGCCCACAATTGAATGCCAGACATGATATGATTCCTCTGTCCACTGAATTTTTCAGGCATTTTCTGCTAAACTGTATGATCAAGAAGACTTATAGCGTGGACACCCCAGAAGTGCATTATGAAGAGTAACTATTACGACAACGCGAACTATCTAGATAGATGGGGTCTCGAATAAAACCCGAATAAATGCGGTAACCATCCATCCTCATCGCAGACTTGCCATAATCTTTGCCCACTCACAATACAAATCCAAAATGCCGAGAAGTGTACAAAAGAGATAATCATAAGGATAGTTTGCCAGTCCTCCCCGTCATACGCCCGTCAAACCACTCGATGGTGGCGACCAAACACGATACGTACCCCAGAGGACTCGAACCACAATAGCTATCCCCCAACCATCTCAATTATACACAACTCATACTCATGTTCAGCTAGTCCCCAGGAAAGCGACTAGCCTCACACTTTCATCGCAAGCAATTGATAAACATCACAAGTACTCTAAATGTGGATAAACGAGCAGCAGAGTTATAAATATTACATAGAGAGTTCTCACACCCTAATTCATCACAGAGTATACAAATATAGCAGCGGAAAAATATAAACACAAAAGATAAGACCAGTGGTGCCAATCCCAACCACAGGGCAACCAATTGGGGCAGAGCTTAACTTCAACTACACATTATCCTCGCCACCCTCGGCGGGATAACAGTAGATACAACACCATTCTTCGTCGTTATCCTTACCTGAAAAGATGCAACGTGAGTACAAATGGTACTCCGCAAGACTTACACAGTATTAATAGTACAAAGAAATAATGCTAGTCTCTACATCAAGGAATATGGCTATGTGACTCTGATTTTGCATAAAGCTGATTTTATTGAGCAAGTAATACTTGAAACTATAAGCATCTTGAGAAATAACACAATCTGAATTTTTAGGACAGCAAGATTATAGTTCTGAAAATGAAATATAAATGAGCACCAACCGTGCTCTAAACATTACCCATGGGTCACCATTGCCCAAACAATTATGCTACACAAGCATATCCTTTCTCATGACTAAACCAAGTCATAATTAATATCAAAAACCTTTTATAGAAACCCCTTTCATCCATGACTATCCTAAATCCTGATATAGTCACATAATCCCGTAACTATATCTCCCAAGTTTGTCGCTAACATACATTGACTAACACATCAAACGGTCATCCTGTAACCGTAGACACGGCTATTCGAATAGTTTTTACTCTAATCAGAGGTGTACATCTTTACCCACACGATGTGATAGAAGCCCAACGGCTACACTCTAGTTTGATCCGTACCCGTCGGTACCCACACTCTACACATTGAGTGCGGACTAGAGGTCACAACAGAACCTTTTCCACGCTTAGCCCCGACCACCTAAACCACGTCTAGGCCCCCGACGACTTAGCCGCGTGCGTGCGTGGCAGCTAAGGCGGGCTCACCGTCGTGGGAGGCACCTCCGGCCATATGGATTCACCAAGTGCAAGCCCGCTCTGCGTACTCGCACTGAGGTCCTCCAAAGGTCTCCCCTCACGACTGACGGACGGGCGTAGATGGTCACAGCCTCCCGTGCTACTGAGTTAAGCCGTCCCATGACCGGTGTGTGGAAGTACGTAGGGTGCTTGAATAGATGTCAACATGTTCGGTCCTTAACGACCCAGACGGAGCTACGTGCATCGGGGAAACACCATCCCTTCATCGCCCTATCATCCGTCCAAGTCAAACATATTCTCAATTATTATTCAGAGGTTATTCTTTTCAGATTGGAACCCATTTATTCGCTTTAAACTAGTTTTGAACCGATAGCTCCATCTATCGGATTTTGCTAAGTCTAGAATAAGCATGGCTAAGCATTCGGTAAAATAAAAGTATCCCAAAGTCCTTAACCAGTGGTGACAAGGTATAAACATGAGATCAATAACCAAGAAATGGAAATGCATACAATTGGGTAATATTAACTCTACCCATTTTCTCCATTTTAAACAGACTGAAGCATGCATATAGATATTGTTTTCACAAACAAATCAATTTATTGAAAACATAGGTTCAATATGCTTAGACGCTTGCCTTGCTGCAGCGATAAGTCACACTCAAGCTCTGGGTTAATCTCCACGTACTCCGTATCCTCAAAATCTATCGATAAGAAGCAATATGCAAATAAGAAGCAATTAAACATGTCTATGCAACATGATTAATTAATTATGAGACAAATACAGTAGGTATGGCATGTCCTAACAAGATTTTAGGAGAAAGAACCAAGTCATTTGCATCCCTGGATTGGGAGATACAAAAATGACAAGGTGGAAGGGCTGAAAACAGCAAAAGCCGAAACTATAGGAAAACTCTAAGTGGAAAATATGTGCTTGCCTTCTCTGGTAGGATTTTATGAGTGTGAGCATTTTTATGTGAAAATACATATCTTCCTAGATCCGACAAAATTTGGTTTACTGAAATCCGATTTAAAATGATTTAGATATGAATTTTACAAGTTTAACAAAAAAAAAGGTTAGAAAATTACTTAGGCCTATTTTGGGAGGTATTTTTATCAAATACAACTTTTCCACAGTAAGGTTACAATTTTCTGAGTTTAACAGAAGTGGTTTCACATTTTTAGCAAATAGGATGAATTTTATAGGAATATTTCAAGTTATTAAGCCCAAAATAAGTCAATTTTGCTTCATAATATTTTATGGGTATTTTCTATACAGAAGTGGCACTATTTTATTTCGCAGTATTAAAGTTCGCAAATTTATAGAATTAACAAAATTGGTTTCACTCAAAAATGAGTTAAAGTGACAAAGATATAGATTTACAAAGTTGGGCTATTTTTCTGTTGGAAAAATATTTCAGTTTAACATTTTTCTTCTTTTCTTATTTCCCTTACAGCCCGGGCCCGCAGGCCAGCGAGGCAAAGCAGAGCAGGGCGCGAGGGCGTGGGCACGAGGGCGCGGGCGCGAGAGCGCGAGGGCGCGGGCAGACAGAGCCGGCGAGCTTCTCAGCGGCGGCGACGGCGAACGGCGGCTCGGCTGTGGTCGGGCCCAAAACAGAAAAGGTAGAGGAGTTCACGGCGGAGCTAAGGGTGGTCTTCTTGACACCTCGGGTGACTAGAATATCGCCGGCGGCGAGCTCCAGCGGCGGATGCTCTCGGGACGTTGTGGCGAACCGAGCTACGGGCAGGTTTCAGTCCAGCCAATGCATGCAGGTGTTCCTAAAAGACTCCAGGAGGCTCACTAGAGGTTGCGTGGAGTCTGGCAGGGTCGGCGCAACAGCATCGACGTCGAGGACGGCTCGGCGGCGGCGAAAACCTTCGGCTCCACAACGGTAGCTCACTTCAGTCGGCTTGCGGCTAGGACACGGTGTCTACCAGGTTACAAACTTCCTGAGGACGGCTACGATGCAAAGAATCGAAGCGGGGCTCACCACAAAGGACGAATTGGCGGTGGCGGCGGATTGACCGGAGAGGAAGAAGATGGCTTCGATCTCAAGCTTCACTACCTCCTTTCCTGATTCCTTCTGCCGGTGGTCTTCTGGAAGTGAGGCAATGAGGTTGGCGTAAGGGCTCGGTCGGCGGTGTATTGTATCGGCCGGAACGACCGTGATGTCCTGGCGGCGGCGCTGCAGAGCAGAGAGCGAAACACAGCGGCCTCGACCGGCGGTCCTAGGGCAGCCAAGAACAAAAATGGAACTATTAAAACGTGGAGATCACGTTCCCGTGGTCAAGAATGGATGGAACTCACCGGATCCCACTCGGGCTCGGTCGAACACTCTCGGCAAAGGAGAGAAAGGGGTTGCCGGAGGTGATCCTTGCGGTCTCCGTCGGTGTTCTTGGTGAGGACGTGAAGAGGAAAGGGAGGAGAGATGGCTGGCGTGTTCTGAGGCGAAATGGTCGAGGTTTCCCATGGTGGAGCTCATCTAGGTCACTCTGTGTGTGCTGTGGGAGAGGAGAACGAGAGGAAGACACGTCTGCCATGCAATGCTGAGTCGTCTCCACTGCTAAAGTGGTCAAGGTGGGTCCCACATGTCAGGAAACAGTGTTCTACACACTTGTGGCTAGCTTCACTCTATGACTGGTGGGTCCAGGAAGTGAATTCCTAGGGAAGAGAGAGGAGTAAGGGTAGGAATGTTGGTGAAACATACTGTCACATGCTATGGTGAGGCTGACAAGTGGGCCAGGTCTTGTGGGTCCCACTGGTCAGTGACTTGAGAGAGGAGAAATCTCTAGAGACTAAGTGTTGTGAGCTGTATGGACAGCTGTCTTGCATCTGTGATTTTAGCAGATAAATAAAGGATATAAATTATGGGAAAAATATTGGAGGTAGAGAAAGATGTGTTTAACCTACTGACCAAATTTCGTTGTTAGAAGTGGTCTGGTTTATTTTTGGCGAATTTGCAAAGTGGGGTCACTGATCCAGTTTTTCTGCAGCTTGATTCATGTCCCTAGGGCTTTGCTCCTATTATTTCATGTAACTTCTTTGGGAATTAAATTGAGCCAAAATTACTAGTGGTAGGGTTCATGGTGTCACACCTGTTGGTAGAATTACGCTGCCTAATTAATCTTTATTTTTATTTGGTGAATTTTAGAAGTAACCCAATTTATTTCAGCTAGCTTCCCAGTTTAGCTGATTTGAGGGACTTGGTTGAAGTATTTATTGAAGTGATAAAATTATGTAAAATTTACAGGAGCTTACTCACATCACCTGACATGTTTAGGAATTTTTCTAGGATTATTAGATATACAGAACTTGGAAAGTAACAACTAGCACAAGGCAAAGGATTAGCTAGGGCTTAACACTAATTACCTTAATTTAGATTTTGGGGCTGTGACATACAGAGTACTTACTCTATTCAGGACAAAAAACAGTGCACTACTCAGAACAACTGCTGAAAAAATCGGCGATGGGCACCAAACAATTTCTGAACAAGTATGCAATTCTCATCACAAGATGACTAATCAATTAATCAGTAGTTCAGTACTAATTCAGAATTAGTTCTTTGCTTCTTGAACTGACATCCATATAGATGGAACCAATTCAAGAATTGACACCCCAAAAACCTTTAGAAGTTCATTCCATATCCAAATATTCATACTTCAGTTTGTTACAAGGGAACCAACATGAGCCCCAGCCGAAAAGAATCAGAAGGAACTAATGCAACACTAGTACTGAACTCTAACGGAAATGCTAAGAACCGAACCTAAGCAAGAAGCGCCCCAAGAATCATGTGGCGGCCCCAAGAACCTAACCAAGAACTAGTCATCCAGGGGCAGACCGCAGACATGATGCATCAGGGCGGAGAAGAAAGCGGCGAACGAGGCGGTGACCGCAGCAACGGCGGCATGCGGTCCAGGTCGTAGCAGCCCGGGCAGACCTGCGATCTCATCGTCGTCTCCGCTCTCCAGGACTCGAAGCAGCGCTGATGGTACGCCTCTCCGCTTCGCAGCAGGCCATAGTGACGACCTCCTCGCGCTCGCGGCGCTTCATCTTCTCGCGGCAGTGCAGTCGGTCTCCTTCCGCAGCCACGGGAGCAGCCGTGCAGGAGCTCCTTCCACGGGAGGCAGCCGGGAGGGAACGCCGGCCGGCGGTGGGCTACGTCCCTCTCCGCCATCGCTTGCCAACCATCTCCTCTCCGCGCCTTGCTTCTCCCTCCCTCTCTCGTCTCGGGCGTTCTGTTTCGAAGGATGGCAATGGCGCGGAGGCCGGAGGGGGAGGGAGCCCGAAAAGGTCGTCCTCGTGAGTCGGTGGGCCCAGCAATGCGCCGGCTTATCTGGGACGCTGATCAGAGATCCGACGGTAGATCACTTGCCGTGACGAAGTAGAACTCATAACTAATTAGCAGGAGTTGGTTAGTCGAGTGGTGATGATTAGAGCTAATCGCCTATCCGCCTCGTTGTGTTTCCACCGTCCGATCTGCGATCGACGGCGTTGGTGCTCGCGGCCCACGCTTTATAACAGGCCAAGTGGGCCATCCACGAACCAAACCGTTTCATTTCGCAAGCCAGACACCGCGCCACCGCCACCTTCCAGAAGCAGAGCCCGCTTCTCTTCCAAGAAAGGCAGAGCAGAGCAAGAGAGCGAGGAGGAGGGAGGGGAGCGAGGCGAGCGCAGCAACCATGGGCACAGGTTCGCTCCTCGTCGGCGCCATTTCCGTGGTCGTCGGCCGCCACATGCTGGGTGGTATAATTATTATCATAATAAATATTTTACAATAAATAATTAGCTTTGCAAATAATTTATTTAATAAGAGATTGGTTTAAAAATAATTATTAATATTGGTGTGAGTGTATATGACTAATGCGAGTCAAGGAAAGAATAGTCTTGAGGCCTCCGGATGATTGAAAGATCACGCAGGATACTAAAAACTAAAAATCAATATACATAGAGGTGAAGATTCTATATAGCATACGAAATTATGTGCGTATGAAAAGATATGTTTATTTTGAATAGGAGTCGAGTCCTACTTAGATTAGGAGTCGAGTCCTAATAAAACTAGGTGAGTCCTACTTAGATTAGGAGTTCTATTCCTATTTTGTGTAGAAGGTTTAGGTATAAATATATGAGGGGTTAAACCCTAAGAGGAATAATTTCAAAAAGTTAGGGTTTAGTTTTAAGAGAGAGGAGTGCTTTATATCATGTTCGGTGTGTATCTTTCTGAATTTCAATGGTTCATCCGATAAGAGCGCGACGACGAGGCGGCGGTTCTACCGGTGGATATACGGCGATCAGACCGGCGCAACATGGACGGTCTGATCAGTACACTCTATCTAGGTTTATCTAGGTTTGAGGTTTTTTTTATTCTGCAAAAAAATTTGATTTTGGTTTTTCACCATTCACCCTCCTCAACCATTCAGTCCCTCTCTTAGGCTTGGTTCTTCTATGCCGGCATGGCAGATGATGCGAATGTGGACGCCACCGGCGTGGTGGATGATGCGAATGTGGACGGCGGCGGGGTGGCGGAAGCTGGGGATGTGCATGGCGCCGGGTTGGGAGAAGCTGCAGGAGTGGTGGAGGCTGCAGACGTGGGCGCTCGGTGGCGTCAGGACCCTGGATCAGGCGCTGCGACCACGCTGCAAGGTGTGCGGTAAGAGGATGGAGGCCGGCGCAGTGGTCCGCACGCTCTCCTGCGAACACTTCTTCCACAAGGCTTGCATCGACGGGCGGCTCCGCGAGAACGGCATGGTCTGCCCAGTATGCAGGCGTGCCGCTCGCTGGGTGCTGCCGTGGAAGGCGCCGCCGGAGGGGATGATAGATCCACACCGTGGTCACGTCAGGACCCTGGACCATCCGCTGAACTATCCATGCACGATTTGCCAGGAGATGATGGAGGCCGGCAGCGAGGTCCGCACGCTCTCCTGCGGGCATGACTACCACACGGCTTGCAACATCGAGAAGTGGCTCCGCGAGAACAACAGGACCTGCCCACTATGCCGCCAGACCGATCGGAGGGGCCGAGGCCCTCGATGATATGCAGGCTTAGGTTCTTGGTTTCCTCGTTTCTCGCGTGTTCTTCGGCATTTTCTTGCATAGGTTTCTTGGAGTCGATCAGTGTCGGATAGGTTCCTTGGCGATTTATGTTCAATTCTCTGGGTGACCGTAGCCGTATCACATTCGTCCGCCTTTCTTTCCGTTAAAAATTGTAACTCGGGTTCCTTGGAGATTTCTCTTCAATTCTTTAGGTGGTCGTAGTATCGCATTCATCTGGTTTATCTTTCCGTCAGAAACTGTAACTCGGGTTGCTTGACTTTTGATGAACTACTCTGAATAAGTATGCAATGAGATGAGTATATGTCCTATTCTGCTAAGTTCTTGTGATTCTGTAACTTCTTTAGATTGCAGTAATCTTGGTATCGTTGCTTGTAATGATGGTCATAATGATGGTCAGTGCTTGCTTCTCTAGTTTGCTCGGACTCTGATGGAGTAAAACCCTGAACATTCGAAGCAGAAAATGGTTGGTTTTGGTGGGTTCTTGAAGGGATTGTTGGATGTTGCATACTGGTGTCTGAAATTTGCAACGGGAAATGAATATTCTAACAATATTATCTGCAGCCGTTCTGCTGTTTGATATACTTGGTGATAATTAATCTGCTTTTGCTAATGCCAACAAAGCTCATTGCTCTGCCAACAATCTGCTTGTAATCTTCAGTGTGGTGTAGTGTTGAGTCCTTTATTGACTAATTGACGACCTATGAGATCCTGATGTTTATTGGATCTTGTAATTGTTCCATATTCACTGTTCAGCAATGGTTTGTGTAAAAAAGAAATGGTGAATGTTGAGATTAATCCTAGCGCCATCTCCTATTTCTGCTCCACTCTCCAATTTCCTAGCACACGATTCCGTTGTGGTGATCGTGCGCATATACCGTGGCTCTGACGCACGCTGCGTTCGTGCGGGAGTTCATCCGAGTCCTAGGGAGCGACGTGCGCATACCTTCGGCCGTAGTGGCGCGGCTCAGTCGGGAGGCATGGCGGACGTGCACTAGTTGCATGGCGAGGAGCACCGCCGGTCGTGGGATGACACGATCCAGTAGGGAGGTCTCTGAGGCATGCTTTGCATTGTATATAAGTTGATCAAATGCATCAGAAAACGCTGCTAAGTCGGGGCGGCACAAAATCGTATCTCTCTTCTTTTCCTCTGCCTCTCGCTACGCAGGCGCGGATACGCGGGCGAGGACCCGGGCAAGGGGCCCGGGAGCAGACGCGGGGCGCGGACGAGGCCCCGGGGCGAGGGCCCGGGCGCGGAAGAGGTCCCCGGGGCAAGGGCCCGGGAACGGACGAGTTCCCGGGGCGAGGGCCCGGGCGCGCGCAGGAGCTAACAATTGGTATCAGAGCCTCGTTGCTCTCTGGTAGCCATGTCGGCGGCGGGCTCAGCTTCACCCGGAGCACTTTCTCGCACTCCACCACGGCATCGGCGTCCATCACCTTCGCCGGAGCGCGGCCGAGGGCGGCTGCGCAACCCGCGCGCACCGGAGGTCGTGGTGCAGCGTGTCATCAAGGAGTCGAGCGCCTCCGTCCAGTACCCGGTTCTGACGAGAACCAACTACGAGGAGTGGGCGCTCCTCATGACGGTGAACCTACAGGCACAGGGTCTCTGGCAGGCCGTGGAGCCGGAGGAAGACGAGGAGGTTGAATACCGAGATGATCGACTTGCGCTGGCCGCCATTCTTCGCGCAGTCCCATCCGAGATGCTGCGGTCACTGTCGACCAAGCGCACGGCACAAGCGGCGTGGGAGGCGATCAAGACGGTACGCGTCGGCACCCGACGCGTGCGGGAGGCCAATGAACAGCTACTGCGCCGAGAATTCGCTGACGCAAGGTTCAAGGAAGGGGAGAACGTTGACGACTTCTCACTGCGCCTTTCCGGCCTCGCCAACAGTATCCGCACCCTCGGAGGCGACCTCCCTGAGGTAGATGTGGTTACCAAATTGCTAAATGTCGTGCCTGAGCACCTTTCGCAGATAGCCATCTCGATCGAGACGCTCCTCGACGTTCGCGACCTCTCGATTGAGGAGGTCACCGGGCGGCTGCGCTCCGTGGAGAAGCGCAAGGCCAAGCCCAAGGAAGTCATCGACAACAGCGGGCGCCTCATGCTCACTGAGGAGCAGTGGATGGCGCGGCTCAAGACCCGTGAACAAGGCTGTGAGAGCGGCGGCGCCGGGTCCGGCGGTTCCGCGAACGGCGGTAAGAAGCGTGGCAACAGACGCGGTCGCGGGCGGGGGCACACCCAGGAACACCCCGGCGACAAGTGCAACCACTGCGGCAAGATGGGTCACTGGGCCAGGGACTGCAGGTCCAAGGCAAAGGAGGCCCGAGCTCACTTCGCAACCGGGGAAGATGATGAACCCACGCTGCTCATGGCACGGGCCTGCGTGGTTGAACACCGCCCGCGACAAACTCTGGCGCCAACGCCCTCACCGCCGGGGGACGAACCTCTTGCTGTGCCACTAGCAATAGAGGAGGCCAAGGTACTCGCCCACCTCGACGAGGAGCCCGACCCGGCCGATCTGTGGTACCTCGACACCGGCGCGACGAACCACATGACCGGCTCCCGCACCGTCTTCTCCGAGCTCGACACGGCCGTCGTGGGCACCGTCAAGTTTGGCGACGGCTCTGTCGTCAACATCGAGGGGTGCGGCACCATCCTATTCGCCTGCAAGAACGGCGAACACCGTGGACTGACCGGGGTATACTATATCCCTCGTCTCACGGCAAACCTCATCAGCGTCGGGCAACTCGATGAAAGCGGCTGCGAGGCGCTGGTGCGCGACGGCGCGATGCGGATCCGTGACCGTGATCGTCGCTTGCTGGCACGCATCCCGCGTTCCAGGAACCGGCTCTACTCCATCTGGCTCAACGTCGCGCATCCCATTTGCCTCTCTGCAAGGAGTGCCGATGAGGCGTGGCGCTGGCACGCCAGGTATGGGCACCTCAGTTTCCATTCACTAAGGAAGTTGGTGCAGGGCGACATGGTGAGGGGTCTGCCGAAAATTGATCACGTCGATCAAGTCTGCGACAGCTGCCTCGCTGGGAAACAACGTCGAGCCTCCTTCCCCGCGCAAGCCCGGCATTTCGCGGAACACCTGCTGGAGCTGGTGCACGGGGACCTGTGCGGGCCGATCGCGCCCGCGACGCCAAGCGGAAATCGCTATTTCCTGCTGCTAGTCGATGACGTGAGCCGCTTCATGTGGCTCACTCTCCTAGCGAGCAAGGACCAGGCCCCGGCGGCGATCAAGCGCTTCCAAGCTATGGCCGAGCTGGAGTCCGGGCAGAAGCTCAAGGTATTGCGCACCGACCGCGGTGGAGAGTTCATCTCCGTCGAATTTGGTGCCTATTGCGCGGAACGTGGCGTACAACGCCAACTCACCGCGCCCTACTCCCCGCAACAGAACGGCGTCGTCGAGCGCCGCAACCAAACGGTGGTCGCCATGGCTCGCTCCATGATGAAGGCGAAGGGGCTACCGGGGCGCTTCTGGGGAGAGGCCGTCTCGACGGCGGTCTTCCTCCTCAACCGCTCTCCGACACGCTGCCTCGACGGTAAGACACCGTATGAGGCCTGGCACGGCACCAAGCCGGCGGTTCACTTCTTGCGCACATTCGGCTGCATCGCGCACGTGAAGAACACCAAGCCGAACCTGAAAAACCTCGACGACAGGAGCTCGCCAATGATTTTCTTGGGATACGAGGCTGGATCCAAGGCATACAGAGTGTATGACCCAGCACCAAGCGCGTCCACGTTACTCGGGACGCCGTGTTCGACGAGGCGGCTAGCTGGGACTGGACCACTCGGGGAGGCGGCGAGAATGTGGACAACGCCACGGATTTCACCGTGGACTACATGGTGGCACCAATCAGTGTCACGGCCCCAGGGCCGGACCAAGGAGGCGCGTCGACGACGGGCACGCTGTCCCCGACGCCGACACCCACGGTGACATCCACGCCGCCACCGTCATCTGTGCCGGCCATGCCGGCGGGCGCGACACCGAACACGCCCGCAACGCCGTCAGAGTCCATGGCGCCCCCAAGCAATTTTAGCGACGCCCTGGACGTCGACCATGATGACGCACCACTGCGGTACCGCGCCGTCGACAACATCCTCGGACAAGCACCTGCGCCGGGCCTCGCACCTCGCGAGCTGGACGCCGGCGAACTGTACTTTGTGTCCGCCGAGGAGCCGTCTTCTTTTAGGGAGGCGGAGCAGCATCACAGCTGGCGACGCGCCATGATGGAGGAGATGGACTCCATCAACGACAACAGAACTTGGGATCTCGTCGACCCACCGCCGTCCCAACGCCCGATCGGGCTCAAATGGGTGTATAAGGTAAAGCGTGACGAGCACGGCGCCATTGTCAAGCACAAAGCGCGCCTCGTCGCCAAGGGCTACGTCCAGAAGGCCGGAATCGATTATGAGGAGGTCTTCGCGCCAGTTGCACGCATGGAGTCCGTGCGACTCCTGCTCGCCGTCGCGGCCCACGCCGGCTGGAGTGTCCATCACATGGATGTCAAAAGCGCGTTCCTGAACGGGGAGCTCGCCGAGGAGGTCTATGTACAGCAGTCGCCGGGCTTCGTCATCGACGGGCAGGAGCATAAGGTGTACCGGCTTCGTAAGGCGCTGTACGGACTACGCCAAGCACCCAGGGCCTGGAATGCCAAGCTTGATGACAGCCTCATGTCGCTTGGTTTCCAGAGGAGCATCACCGAACACGCTGTGTACACGCGCAGCAAGGACGGCTCGAAGCTGATCGTGGGCGTCTATGTTGACGACTTGATCATCACCGGCGCGAGCGACGCCAACATCGCCGAGTTCAAAAAGGAGATGTGTACTCTTTTCAAGATGAGTGATCTCGGGCTTCTCTCTTATTATCTTGGTCTCAAGGTGAAACAGGGGAAGACGGGCATCACACTCTGCCAGGCGGCGTACGCCGGCAAGCTGCTCGACAGGAGCGGCATGGGGGATTGCAACCCTTGTGTCACACCGATGGAGGCGCGGCTGAAGCTGAGCAAGGCGAGCACTTGTCCCCTGGTGAATGCGACGGAGTATCGCAGCATCATCGGGGGGCTGCGCTACCTAGTGAACACGCGGCCGGACATTGCCTACGCGGTGGGCTACCTGAGCCGATTCATGGAGGAGCCGCACGAGGATCATCAAGCTGCAGTCAAGCACGTTCTCAGGTACATCGCCGGAACACGACACCACGGTGTCCACTATTCCCGGGAGGAAGAAGACCGGCAAACTCTCCATGGCTACAGCGATAGCGACATGGCTGGCGACCTGGATACGCGCAGGAGCACCAGCGGCATCCTCTTCTTCCTCGGGTCCAGTCCCATCTCGTGGCAATCGGCGAAGCAGAAGGTGGTGGCACTATCTTCGTGCGAAGCCGAGTACATCGCCGCGACAGCCGCCACCTGTCAAGCAATCTGGCTAACTCGGCTCTTGAGTGATCTGAGTGATTCGGAGTCCAGGACGCCGGAGATCAAGGTGGACAACAAGTCCGCCATTGCAATGACGAAGAACCCCGTCTTCCATGACCGGAGCAAACACATTGATACTCGATATCATTTCATCCGGGAGTGCGTCGAGGACGGGAAGATTGTTATCAACTACATTCGTACGGAGAGCAGCTGGCGGATGTATTGACGAAGCCGCTTGGCCGTGTTCGATTCCAGGAACTTTGTCAGAGGATCGGCATCGCCAAGCTCACTGGTAATGGCGACAAGAATTAGGGGGGAAAATGTTGAGATTAATCCTAGCGCCATCTCCTATTTCTGCTCCACTCTCCAATTTCCTAGCACACGATTCCGTTGTGGTGATCGTGCGCATATACCGTGGCTCTGACGCACGCTGCGTTCGTGCGGGAGTTCATCCGAGTCCTAGGGAGCGACGTGCGCATACCTTCGGCCGTAGTGGCGCGGCTCAGTCGGGAGGCATGGCGGACGTGCACTAGTTGCATGGCGAGGAGCACCGCCGGTCGTGGGATGACACGATCCAGTAGGGAGGTCTCTGAGGCATGCTTTGCATTGTATATAAGTTGATCAAATGCATCAGAAAACGCTGCTAAGTCGGGGCGGCACAAAATCGTATCTCTCTTCTTTTCCTCTGCCTCTCGCTACGCAGGCGCGGATACGCGGGCGAGGACCCGGGCAAGGGGCCCGGGAGCAGACGCGGGGCGCGGACGAGGCCCCGGGGCGAGGGCCCGGGCGCGGAAGAGGTCCCCGGGGCAAGGGCCCGGGAACGGACGAGTTCCCGGGGCGAGGGCCCGGGCGCGCGCAGGAGCTAACAGTGAACAGTGCTGTACTACTGTATCACTGTGTTAACTATGCTAGTGTTGTATGTTTCTTGTGTGCAACTGTAATGGGCTGAGATTAGTTCAGGCAATTTGAACTGAAATATATCATCTTGCTCCTGGACCAGTAAACAAGTTGTTCTGTTTCTGAATGAGTTAAGCTGAAAATCTAGGAAGCTGCTTAACTGAGATGTTGCTCTTTCAGAGTTTTGCACATATGTAGATTGTAAATCAGGATTTGCTTTATATTTTATACTATGTAATCGTCTGACAGAGTTTGAAGCATCAGTATTGTGGCGCTCTGAATCTTTGGTACATGACTCCTTCCTGTTGCTCATATGCGGAACAGTTAACTAGTGTAGCAGAAAACTGAACCTTAGGATAAACGCTAGTCACATGCAACGTGTGTAAACTACCTGTTAGTCCATTCCGTTCTATCAAGTAGCAATTCCACAGTGTTACGTGGATTTTAACAGGAATGCCAATACAGATTTTGCCGTTTCACATTTGTGCTACTAATTAGTACTGTTATGCAGGTTGCTGTTCAGATAGAGTTGGACTCTGCCACCTCCAACAGGAACAAGAATCTTCAGGTATACCAAAATCTTCAGATAAACCCTTTAACCTAGTCCTGATCAAACTGGTACCAAAATGAACACTGAACTTAGGAGTTAGGATTGATCACAATAGACTCACCTGGGCAATGCTCTAAGTGAACAGAAAGATTCATCATGTTAAATACTGAAGCAACTTGTAGGTGTTCAGTTCAGTCAGCTTTTGTCTTAATTCTTAAACTCGTAATACTACTGCTGTACTGCATTTTGGAATATGTCAGTACGCATTTGTTCATGAGGTTGCAGATAAATCAACTTCTTCCAATTATTAGCATTCCAAAGATAGCATTCCAAAGGTAAATCAGCATGGCTAATTAAACCGACTAGTTATCCCATCCTGCGACGTGTCCTGCTGGGCTAATCAGTTAACGAACCAGCTGATTGGCATCTTCCAGAACCAACGTCTTCCACCGTCCGATCTGTGATCGACGGCGACGGTGCTACGACCCACGCTTTATAAGCAGTCAAGTAGGCCAGTCAGCCAAACCGTTTCATTTCGCAAGCCACCGCACCACCACCACCACAACCGCCTCCCAGAGACACAGCCGCTTCTCTCCCGAGGAGGCGAGGAAGACAGAGCAAGAGAGCGAGAAGGGGATCGGGGCGAGTGCAGCAACCATGGACGAGAGCATATACCAGGACATGGACGAGGCCGACCTCCTGCGTCTCGTCGTCGCCTCGGGCGTCTCCTGCAGCCTCTTGCTGGGGGGCGTCATTACCGTGAACGTCTTGCGGGGGATGCTGCGGGTGTGGATGCTCGGTGGCGTCACCACGCTGGATCAGGCGCTGGGCGACGACTTTTCGATGTGCCAGTACGGTATGGAGGCCGGCGACGTCGTCCGCACGCTCTCCTGCGGCCACGTCTTCCACGAGGCTTGCATCAGCAGCATCGACAAGTGGCTCCGCGAGAAGGACTTGGCCTGCCCGGCATGCCGCAAGACCGCCCGCAGCGTGCGCGTGCTGCCGTGGAAGCCGCAGCCGTTGTTGGAGAGTGCGGCGTCGTCGTCGTCACAGACCCTCGTCAGGCTTGCTCCGGAGGAGACCGACCTGGAGGGGCAGCACCAGTCGCCACCGTCGCCGTTGAGCTCGGCTGGCACCTCGGGTTCGGATGATCAGCCACTTCTGCCGCCACCTGCGTCGCCATGATCGGGGGGCACAGGCGGAGGCGGTGCGCCTTGTATGGTTTGGATCAGTTCTTGGATAGGTTCCTGAATGGTTCCTCTCTCTGTTTCTGCTGGTAGATTTCTCGGAAGTCTCGCAAGATTCTTGGGGCTCTTCTTGCTTAGGTTCTTGGAACCGATCGATGTCAGTTAGGTTCTTGGGAGTTCTGTTCAATTCTTTAGGTCGGCGTAGTATCGCCTTTGAGGCTTGTTCATTCCGTCAGCGTTTGTAACTTGATTACTGATGGAATTATCTGAATATATGCAATGGAGATGACCCGATTTTGCCAGTTTTATGGTTTATTTGAGCGTTAATGGATTCGCAATAATCTTGGCATCGTAGCCAGTTAGGCTCTTGGGGATTCTGTTATGATTCTTGGATTAGTTCATTCTGATTCTGTTCTGTTGTTTAGGTCGTCGTAGTGTCGCATTCAGTCGCTTCTTCTTTCCGTTAGAGTTTGTACCTCTCTGGCTGCTTGACCTTTTGATGGTGCTATCTGAATTTCTGAATATATGTGCATTGACAGTCACCCATTTTTGTTAGTTCCTATGAGTTCTTTAGGGCAGGAGACCTGAATATTTTCAAGCAAAGATGGTTGGTTTGGGTAAGTTCCTGAATATATCGTTGGATAGTTGCTCAGCGTATGGAACTGCGATGGGGAATGATGTTCTTTAAGATGGTATCTGCAGACGTTCTGATGCCTGATAGATTTGATGATGGATTATCTGTTCATTTGGCCAACTAATAATTTTAATTTGAATGTAATCTTTAGTTTGAGGTGGTAGTGAATGTGTTGTTGACGATTTGACAAATATTGAGCTCATTCAGTGTACTGAATCCTGTGAGTTCTCATATTTGTATGCCATAATGGACACAGTGCTTAGGCTGATATGTGTATCTCTGATCCACAGTTAAATCTTCACTTTGCTACTCTCTGAATCTGTGATGTATCCTGCTGTGTGGTTAGAACGTCAGCAGCTGGAGATTAACTGCGATTGGTGCTTCAATATTACCTGGTAAATGGTGTTCTTTTAATTCAGTTTTTTTCCTGTTGAGTGGTATATGTTTTGTCAGTTTCACAATTAAATATTCACGTTGCTACTGCCTGAATCTGTGGTGTATCATGCTTTGTGGTTAGAGCTTCAGCAGTTGTAGTCTTGGAGATTAACTGTGATTAGAGCTTCAGTATTACCTGATAAATGGTGTTATTTTAGCTAGTTTTCTCTGTCGAGTGTCATTAAGGTAGAGTTTAGAGTACCTGTAAGGCTGTAACCTGCCATTGCTAATTTGTAATCTGTTCTAAGTTGTAAAAGGGACTACTCTCTAATCTGAGATATTCATGGCTTCAAAATAGGCCCAGAGGTCGCCCAAGTTAGTGAGCTACAACGGCCAGCCCAACTCTGCCGCCCTAAACAGCCGCAAGCACAAGATTACCAGAGCCACTGGCACGATGGACCCACCTGTCATCCTCACGAGGGCCACTCTTGCTTGGAGAGCGCGGATTTCCCGGCTCGACAAAAAGGGGAAGCCAGAAGCCGACTCGAAACAACGCGAAGCGGCGCCTGACTCGCTTCCGTTCACATATCTTCCTCTCCTATTCGCTTCGCCGCCGCCGCTCCCCTCGCTTCCTCCCGCCGCCGCCGCCGCCGCCGCCGCCGCCTCGAGCAGCCGGCTGGCCGGCCGGATCCCACGCGGGCGCTCGATTTGAGGTCAGATCCAAACCCCAGTCCCCCAGGTCCGAATCGCGCCGAATTTTTTTTCTAGGTTTTGGTACGGATCTAGGGTTTGGCTTGCCGTGGAAAATTTTCGGGGGGAATTCTGTCGAATTTCTCTCGGCTTCCACGGTTTGGTTGGATTCCCGCTCATGGCCGCTGGGCGCCACGGAGGATACAGGGACTACGAGGCAAGGGAGCGGGAGCTCGACCCGGAGACTTCTAGGTGGGGCAAGGAGCAGCAGCAGCACCACCACCTTGGCGGCCGCCACCATCGCGGTGACGCCGACCCCCGCCGCGATGCGGACCGGCGCCGTGACGGCAGTCGCAGCAGGGGCGGCAGGGAGTTCTCCAACGGGTACGCCCACCGCCGCTCTCCGCCTCCCAGGAGCCGCCTTTCAGGGAGGCTTGGGGATCGCGAGCCTGGCGAAGTGCTGAGCGGTAGCGCGTCAGATGACTCTGGTGGGAGGCCGCATAGAGCGAGGGAGAATGGTGTATCAAGTTCTAGTAGGGATGGTGAATCGGTGGTGGCTGCAGCGGCTCCGTCACCGAGCAAAAAAAGGAAATTCTCACCGATAATATGGGATAGAGATAGCCCAAAGCCAATGCATTCTGATGTTGCAAAGGGCAAGAAGGCAGTGGAATCTGAGCCTACTGAGCTTCCTCCCCCTCCCCCTTTGCCTCTGCGAGATCACATCCCTGAGAGGTTGGCTGTGGAGAAGTCGCCGATGGATGTGGAGCCTGCTGTTGCTGCCGAGAGTGCTGAGCAGTTGCAGGAGCATGGGGAGAGTAGAGTTATGGAGGAGGAAGAGGAGTACTCAACAATGAGGAACATATCAACTTCAAGGTGGGCTGGTGCTAATGATGACGAGGAAGAGGGGGCACCACATGGGAAGAAGATAAGTGCATCACCTGCAGACTCCGCTGAGTTGGGGCAGAGGAAGAAAGCTCTTAGCCCAGAACTTGGTGAGGTTGTGGCCAGTGATATCTCTGGAGGGAGGACCATGTCAAGGTCGTCTGATTCAGGGAGGTTGGGTGCTGATGAGAACGAGGATTTGGAAGTTGATAAAGATGATTATATGGATGTTGACAGAGAGGAGGCTGGTAACAGTGATGTCGCGAATCATCAGTCGGGTACGGACTCTTATGAAGTGCACCGATCTGAAACACCAGAGCCAGTGAAACCACCACACAGATGTATAAATATGCTTCAAGGTTGCAGAAGTGTTGATGAATTTGAGAGGCTTAACAAGATTAATGAGGGCACTTATGGTGTTGTATACAGGGCAAGGGATAAGAAGACTGGTGAGATTGTTGCATTGAAGAAGGTCAAGATGGAGAAGGAGAGAGAAGGTTTCCCATTAACATCTCTTAGGGAGATAAACATCCTTTTGTCTTTTCACCATCCTTCAATTGTTGATGTTAAGGAAGTAGTAGTTGGCAGTAGCCTAGATAGTATTTTTATGGTGATGGAGTACATGGAGCATGATCTTAAGGGTGTCATGGAGGCAATGAAGCAGCCATACAGCCAAAGTGAGGTCAAATGTCTGATGCTCCAGCTGTTGGAGGGTGTTAAGTATCTTCATGACAATTGGGTACTTCATAGGTAACTGTTGATTGACGCTCTATTTTTGTTTGCCATGCATCCTCAAATCTATCCTGATGATGCCTGTAGACTGATATGCATTTGCCATTTTACCAGGGATCTGAAGACCTCAAATCTTTTGCTGAATAACCGCGGTGAGTTGAAAATATGTGATTTTGGACTATCTCGTCAATATGGAAGCCCGCTAAAACCTTACACTCAATTGGTTGTGACTTTGTGGTACAGGTAGGTCATCGGCCAACATCAGATTCCTCACCAGTGTTTTGGCTTGCCCTTAATTTTTTGCCTCACTTTTTTGCCCCTTCTGGCTGCAGGGCACCAGAACTATTGTTAGGAACAAAGGAATACTCTACTGCTATTGATATGTGGTCTGTGGGCTGCATAATGGCAGAGCTTTTGGCCAAAGAACCTTTGTTTAATGGGAAAACTGAGTTTGAACAGCTAGACAAGGTATTTCATTTGACCTGTGATTTTGAATCCATGCAGTTACTATAAATTTGTTCAGAGTTCTCATGTTTGATTTGCTTTCTTGTTGCAGATACCTATAAACCTTGATATATATATTATATTTGATCATATCTCATGGTGAAGCTACTTTTATTGCAGATATTTAGAACACTTGGCACTCCTAATGAGAAGATATGGCCTGGCTATGCCAAATTGCCAGGTGTCAAAGTCAATTTTGTCAAACAACCGTAAGTGTCTCCATTGTTGTTCTGATGAGTGTATATATGCCATCGTGCTGAAATTCCTATCTTTTTTATCTTGTCAGGTACAACCGGTTAAGAGATAAGTTCCCAGCTGCATCTTTTTCTGGTCGTCCAATTCTGTCTGAAGCTGGTTTTGATCTGTTAAATAATCTTCTAACGTACGATCCTCAGAAGGTAATCTGCTTGTGCAATTGCTTTTTCATTATTTATTAAGCATTCATACTGTACACTCCAGTCTGAGCGCACCTGTTTCTGCTTTACAGCGTTTATCAGCAGATGCTGCTTTGCAGCACGAGTGGTTCCGTGAAGTTCCTCTACCTAAATCGAAGGATTTCATGCCAACATTCCCTGCTCTAAATGAATTGGACAGGTACTTCTAGGCAACCATTTGTTCTAATTGTCGTGTTGCTTAAATATCTATGTTTCATGCAATGAAAATTTATTTCCCATTATTAAAAATACACAGGCGCACCAAACGATATTTGAAGAGTCCTGATCCTCTGGAAGAGCAACGGTTGAAAGAACTACAAGGAAACATAGGCAACCGTGGTCTTTTTGGCTGAGCTATAGCAACTTGTTTGGGTTCTGTTCGTCCTAACTGTCATGCTTCATTCTGAATCTATGAGGTCAGATACACTTTGAGGTGAGATGTGTCATGGACATGAAGTATCACACATCTTGGTGTCTACCAGCAACTGATAGTGTTCTTTAGCAGGCTTGGTGCTTCTTTAAGTTGATAGGTTTGTCCCCGGCCCATCATAGAAATTTTGTTGCAGGATTAACTCCAGCCAGATTGATCATAAAAGCAAATCTAATCTGCCTGCATCGTAAGGTGTGGCGTGTTGGCTTTTATTGGTTAACAGCAGTTTCACCTTTGGAACTTCTGTATGTAAAATATTCCAGATTGGTACGTTGTAAACAATGTTTCAGTGCGTTGGGTTTAAAATAAGAATATTCTATATTTTTTTTTCTATATTCTCCTAGTGCCTTTTCTTTTGATCTTTCCATTTTGTTTGCAAGAGACAAGAGAAGCGAAGGGGAAGGATGCCTTTTGCTTTTCACCAGGAAATCAATGGACAGTAATACAACTTGAAAGGTAAATATATTGAAAAGCCATTTACCTCAAGTGATGTATTGCTGACTAAAACTGACGAGTGCACGTTCCAAAGATTATTAATAGTGCTGGAAGGTCAGGGTTGAAGATTGTCTGTTTTGTCCTAAGTTTTTTTTTAAATGTTGTCTGGAATCTGGACAAACACATAGTGTTCCCATATTGATAACTCCAGATTCTTAAAAGAAATAAAAAAGTGTAATGGTTAAAGGAAAAAGAAAAAAGAAAGAAAAACAGAGAAAATACAGCTCCTGGATAGATGTGTTCTCCTTGGCATCTTCACAATTTGTTCAAAACAATGCTGGTATATAACAGAGTAACTGATGTTTCGGTATCCACCACTCGAGAGCTGTTCGACACTACATTTTCACTCCCATGTGACTATGCACCAATCAACTGTAGGATGCAATGAAGGAAAAAAGATGCTTCTTTGCAGTTACTGTTTATAAGGACATATAGTTTATTCAGCATGTCGATGTAACATGCATATGTGTTCGGCAAGCAATTTGTGAACTTGAAATGAGTGCTTGGTTTTAATTTCTGTTTGGCAGCTAACTTCCATTTTCACTTATAAATCTTCAAATAAAAGAGAAAATTTCAATGTCTTTTCATGTTACTCATTATATGCAGTGGACCCTTCCATGTGTTTGATTACATGTCCCCTTGCTGTTTTATTTCATGGACTATTTACAAATAATATTTGGTTCTTGTTTTGCATCCTTCCAAACTGAATGGTTTTCATTTCAACCTATTGAACAAGTGTCTTATATCGAGTGATGCTTTCATGTCTCTCTCTGTATGCCACAGTTTAAGACATTAGAAGGAACTGTTTATTAGTTTTGTGACTCGCGCAACCAGAAAAAGGTCGGTTTCCATTATCTAAATGACAATGGGGTTGATTTGTCCAATTAAGCACATCTGTAAATATTAGCTATTGTGAGGTAATGGTGAAAACAAAAATCAAGATATCTTGTATTTTTAAGCAACATGATTGACTTGTTACTTGCTGGAGATAGGTAACTACTGAATATAAGCTTGTTTACCTTTGCTCAGTGTGTTCTTTGAGTAATTGCTTTTGTTCTCTGTGAACTGGTGGCAGACCATATGCTCGGTCATTATGTGTTTTGCGTTTTGGTGATAACTTAAATACTGCTGAAGTGCTTGGAGAGTTATTTCAACTCACTGCAGCTGTTCTGTCTGTGACACGTCTGCAGCTTAAGCTGTGGCTGCTTCAAGATAGGAAGCTTGATCGCCCTCAGCTTGTTGTACCTAAGTGACTAAATTTTGTGGAAGGTCTTCAAGAGAGTTCAGCTGTTACTGTAGTGAACCATAGTGGTCACTGGTCAGTCTACTATCCTATCTTGTCTATTAATGTACATAATAATTCTGACTGATTTGGGGGCCACTCATCTATCTTATCTATTAATGTACATAATTCTGACTGATTTGGGGGCCAACCTTCTATTTCTTGGGGAGGTACGCTTTTCTTCAAATGGCAGTTGTCATTCTCTTCGTGAACTACTAACATGAACTCAGTTGTCGTTTTCTCCTACAACTTTGCAAACATTGAACTACTAAGATGTTGAATTGGAGGTTTGGTACTACGAACTTTGAACTACTAAGAAAATAACGGAGCTGATAACTCAGAACTTTGATCATGTCGTAGTTACTTCAATTAATTTGATTAGCTCTAGATGGGATCACACAGCTTGAAAGGATGAACTTATATTCTGTTCTACTGTTGTCCTGGGGATGTAGCTTCATCTGCATATTTTTCAGCAGCATGTGCTGCCGTATGGGAGGGTGCTCAACGCTCATTGCTCAATACGCATCGATTTACTAGGATATATGATTGCTAATTTTTCCCAGTTATTTGTAAGAATACCGTCTAGCCAGCAAAATTTCTGTGGCTTGGTTATTTAGATGCATATTGCGGAATCAAGTAAAAAGACGCTGTTTTGGATAGGTTGGCTTGGTTTGATCCACGTTAGCCTTATATCTTATATCAGGCCGGATGCAAGAATACTTAAAGTCGTTTAACTTGGTGAATATGCATAGCCTTGTGCAAGTAAAGGGAACATAAAATGTAGAAGATAATCCTAAGACCACTTTAAGTCGTTTAACTTGGTGAATATGCATAGCCTTGTGCAAATAAAGGGAACAGAAAATGTAGAAGATAATCCTAATGCTTAAAATCATATTTATGTTTGTTTGCATCACTATTTCCAGTTGGTAACTTTTGGTAATCGTGCGTATTGTTCTTCTCTCACATGTCGTCCCATGCCTTGCCAATCGCTTAGACTTTTTGGGATTTATCGAACACTTAATTCTCTTGTTTGGTTATTCATGATCGTTATTTTCTTCTATCATGGCCTCGAAGCGCCTCTTATTATTCAACCGGCATTGCCTGTTCGAATGACCATCCAAGGCCTGCATTGCAATGGGGTGGCCGCTGAGTCTATGTGTACGAGAACAAGGAAGCATACATAGTAATCATTTTGTTACTCGAAAGTGTGCATCGTCCCATGTGTACTGGTGTTTTTCTCCCCCCCTTTGTACTTACCAATGTCAATGCTTGTAAACATGGAGTACTATTGTTGTAAGAGTTAGTGCTGGGTTAACTACACGTGTTAGTTGGTGTTCTTTTTTAGTTTTTAGTTTGTGGCTACTTTCTCGATTTTTGTTAGCATATTTTCCGAAACATAAAATGATATGTTTCTTATAAAATCTTCTATATGAAAATACCTTAAAAAAATCAAATACATCTATTTTCTAAGCTCTAATAGTTAATTAATTATACTCTAATGATGTTTTTCGTTTTACGTGTGACTTATATAAACACCATCAAGTCTGTCTCATTAAGTAGAGCAAAAGTTTTCAGTTAAACATGCAAGCCTCATCTAAAGCAGTGCAAAGGTTTTTAATAGATAATTAATCATGTACTAATAATATTTCTTATTTTATATACGACTTATAAGCTACACATATAAACTAATTTAAACACCACCTAAGTCTGTCTTATCTACAGTAGAGCAAAAGTTTCCAGTTAAACATGCAAGTAAAGCCTATCTACGGCAGTGCAAAGGTTTCCATGTGTGCAGCAAATGCGCAGATCGCAGCAAATCAAGGGCGTTCGCGAACCCACAGAAACACTGACCCACCGTTGCCGAGGCAGTGGATGAGCTGGTAACATCGTAGCCAACGTGTAGACCAACAGATGGTCCTCGCTGGATGGCTTAAGGGCAGTACTACTGCCTCTCTCACTTTATTTTTCACATCTCACATGTACTTCCTTTGTTTCTTAATAACTAATAATTTTAACTTTGTTATTTAAACTTTAATCACCAATTACTCTTAAATTATTATACCAAAGAAATAAAAATTTGATGCTTATATTTAGGGCATATATATTTACTTTAATAACATAGTATTATTTCTAGTGTTCGTAAATATTAAAAAAAGATAAGTAATCAAAATAAATAGTGTCCAGCGTCACTTAGAAAAAAACTAAGGAAGTACCAATACAAGATTGAAAGGACTACAATATTTTTCAATCTAGTAAACTTCAATACAATTATCCTTATTTTAATAAATTTTAATGCATTTGTTCCCTATTTTACAAACTCCAATATATTATCTTCTGTTTTAGTAAATTTTAATATAACGATTGTTTTAAAAATAACAAATAAAAAGATAAAAATAAAGTCCCTATAGATTGGAGGGAGTAATAAATAAACTTAGTAATAAATAAACTACTGTCTGGTCACTTGATCGGTCGGTACAAGGAATGGTTATCCTATGAGAAAGTTGCACCAGACACGCTGCCTTCATAGCGGCCTCGGGTTTAGTGTACCGAGTCCCCGGCCTCGCCAATTTCGTGCTCATCCGCGCACGTGAAATTACCGTCCAGGGTTTGGTAGAAAATTAAAGACAGATTATTAGCGTGAATTATCTTTGTAAGGGATAGATCAAATATTTTAGAAAATAAACTGACAAATCTCACTCAAAATATAGCTATATTTATTATTAAAAACAAATATTTTAGAAAATAAACTGACAAATCTCACTCAAAATATAGCTAGATTTATTATTAAAAACTTATTCTAAAATATAACTAATTCTCAACCTACTTTCTTATTTCAGTCAATCAAATCCTTTTATTTAATTTTTCCGTATATTTTCTCATCTTAATCAATAATAGCCTTTTTCTATTTAATTTTACCCCTCTCCTTAGTCACTCAAAAAAGTTTAAAGGTATAGCCGTATTTTAGGACGGATGAAGTATATTATAATAAGTGGTCTAATATAAGAAAGTTTCTTTTGAGAAACTGTATTTTTATTTTTAGAAGTGGGGAGAAAATAATCCGTGGGAATGATGTAGTGAATAAGAAGGCGGAATAATCAATGCAACGGTGATGTAGATTCACTAGATGGTTAGAGTATATCATACCAGCGGTTCAAACTATGTTAGTCAAATGTTATGGGGATATTAATCACACTTTAATAGTTAGTTAATTGGGGCTCCGAAGTCCCGAATTTTTCAGCTTATTTACTAGATTATTAAAATAGATTATTTGCTCTATACTTTAAAAATATGTTTTTTCAAAAAAATCTTTATTCTACTATATTGCTTAAATCACTTGTTTAAACTATTTGTTAAGTTTATTGTCAAAATATTTAATTTATTCCTATAATCAACTTAGATAATCCACAATAATAATTCGCTCAATAATTTAAATCAAAAGGTATTCTCCTATGAATTATGATATCTCATCTTAAATGGCAAATCTATAGCGTGAGGATAAGAAAATGTTAATACAACTTTCAACTATCTTAAAATATTGGAGCATCGGCACCTTGTTATGCTAAGTCTTAATTACTACACTAACGTACACAAATTTCACTTTTACATTGATAAGGAGGCTACCTTTTCACGTGTAAGCAACCAAATAAAGACTTACATAATATATTCTATAATTCATAAAATATATGGTATGTCTAACTTCTTTAAAAATGGAGTGGGGAGGGACAAAGGAGACAAAGGAGCAGTGGCTTGGGGTCGTGGTCGGTATGGGATTGGGAATGAAACTGGAGTTTCTGAGTTAACATATAAAGTTTAATTTTTCTGAATAATTTAGTTGGATATTTTACTTATCTTGTTAGCAGTCATGCAAGCCGGACAACTGACAAAGAGAACTCCTAAAATTAAATTCCAAAATTTAAAATTAACTTCGGATTATAGCCATGATTAGCAATGATTTTGAATATGTATGCAGAGTTAACCACTAAAATTCGACTGAAGTAAGTATGGTACCATGATTAGACAACAGGAAATGTTTCTACAAAATTTGACGTGGTTTAAAATACCATCGCAACATATGGATATTTAGCTAGTTTTTTTAAAAAATAGATAAAAAAATCGTATATGGTAGAGTTTATTTCCTCTCAGACCTCATAATTAGAGAAGCATGTTCTCCTGGATCATTCACAATCAATCTAGGGCCTGATTGAAAGTGATCATTGTGGTTGCAGTAATACACGCTTTCCGATCAACAACTGTGACACTATGGCAGCTGAAAAGAAGGCTTGTAATTGGAAGAGACATATTACCATGATAATAATCTTATCTTTCAACAACAGAGATTTAATCAACTTTTTGCTTATGCCGTTGTCCTTCGACATTTTTCCTGCCATAATTCTCTCATGTTCATATAAATGCATTGTCATTCAAAAGAAGAAAGGAGTTACACAAATCCAAAATAAATCAAAAAAGCCGAATTTCCAACTTAGACTACACAAATGAATTGGTAGTTTCTATTTTTGCAAGATATTGTTAATAGTCACACATGTTCCTTTTTATAGTATAGTCTCCCATAACGGCATAAATTTATCCGTTTTCAAAAGGAGAAATCAACGGCACAAACCCAAAACAAATCACAAAAAAAGCAAATGTCCAACGTTATACACATTCAACTTCCAAAAAACGGAAGTTTTTTTTTCTCAAAACACGCGAAACCAGCGGAGAAGGATAAAAACGAGCAAATTGCCAACGTCTCAATTCTCAAAATGCGAGGGCATCGCCGCCATTTCCCCCACCCCCAGCCGTTTCTTCTTCTCCTCCTTCCCCTTGAAGCCTTTCCTTCCCACTCTCCCTCCTCTCCCTCCCTCCCTCCTCTGCTCTCCCTTCCCGTTCGTCTCGCTCGCCTCCTCCCAAAGAGCACAACCCAAAAACCCCGAGGCGCCGAGCCCTCGGCTCGCGCACAGGCCGCTTCCGTCTCCGTCCGTAGCGGCGGGGGCGCGGAGGCCATTGGCGCGGCCCGCGAGAGCGCTTGCATTGGTGGTGCGTCGCACTCAACGTCGAGGGCGGTTTGGCTTCGGCGGCGGGAGGATGTCTTGCTCGAAGGCGCTGCTTTCGAAGAAGGGGGTGCTGGGGGCGGTGTGGGTGGCGGCGGTCAGCGGCGTGGCGGCGCTCAGCCGGGACCAGGTCGTTCGTACCAACATCGTCGCCTGCGTTGGTAAGCGATGCCACTCCCGTCTCCTCCTCCTCGGTTCTATGCAATGCGAGAGAAAAGTGTGTCTTTTTTGTGTGTTTTGGTTGGGTTTTATCTCGAATTTGCGATCTAGGTGGGAGCAGTGGAACAGTGTGGGAGGCGAGGTGGAATGGAAGAGGGTTTATGCGGGGTTTTAGGTTATAGAAACGGAGCAAACCATGTGATAGGAATCTGGCAAAACAAAAAAAAGAAGGAAATTTTAGAGGGGTTGTTTGCTCTGATGGCCTCGGTTACCTTCTACTGTATTGTGGTAATTGTTGTGGCAATTTGATTTTCCATGTGAATTCTAGTGGGTGCTGCATACCAAAAGAGCATTCCCCCTTTTTAGGTTTGTGTGGAATGGGGAACAGCACCTTGGCTGTAATAACATGGACATGGGTATGGGTTTTTGGATGGTGGAGGGGTTTAGGGTTTTTTCTCGATGAGGGTTTTATGTATGGTTCTATTAGTAAGACCCAAGCATATGCCCGATTCAGGCGCCAACCAGAAATGCACTGTAATCCTAACTCACTATTGACAGGCGTTGCTTAATAGCATTGAACAAATCTAGTGATCTTGTAAATATTGTTTGGACTGACTCGTAACGGAATTAGAGGTGTCAAAGTGCGGATCTCGTATAGTGAAATGCTATATCCGAATAATATGAAATAAATTAGAACAGTAAATGCAGTTGTGACATTGATAGGGCTTTCCTTTTCTAGATCGATTTGTTTTCAGTATTCTTTCCTTAATATGCTTGTAATGCCTGTACATTTCCTCTTGCCCCTGGCAGATAATATTTTGCCTGATGACGATGATGGAACCACATACAGAGTTCTGGGACTGCTTCTGCTTGGCATTGTTAGGATTTATTCCAAGAAAGTGGAATACATCTGCCATGAGTGCGATGAGCTTGTTGGATCATATGGATCAGCACATTGCACTGAACTAAGTATCTCAACTGGAGGAGCAACGCATAGAGTTTCAAAGCAAGCGAAGAAACCTGTTTGTGCAAGAAGATTAGTTGTAAGACAAGATGATGCTAACAATGTAAAAAAAACTAAGCGAGTTGCGAGAACAACTAGAGCAGAAACAAGAGCTACTTCGCAAACTTCAGCTGATGTTCGAGAAGCTCACGCTACAGCTGATCGTCCAATTTTCACAATACCCAAAAGATTTGAGCTTGACTCTTTCGATTTGGGAATTCTGGAAGATAGGTAACAACTTACGGTCCTATACTAGTTTTATTAGCTTGTTGCTTAAAATGTGGTTTCTGAGCTTTTTTTTTAACCTCCTTTATAGGGATGATGATGAGGAGGAAAATCATCACCAATTGCCACATCAAGGTAGCAATGCTATGATTAATGTTGTTACCACTGCATTTTATTTACGGTCTGCATTCTTTTGTATAGATACCCTGTTGTTGGAAGATGAGAATCATCATACATCCTGTTTGTATGAGGTACACTACTCTCTCCTGTACTGTCCACACCACTTACCAACACATGCATGCATACACGATGAAATTTCTTTAATAAACTCTGAAACAAAGAAATGGAAAAACTAACCAATGGTATGCATACTAGACTAGATAAGTGCCACTTGTCACTTGCCGAGCGTTTTACGGGGTTAGTTTTGTAATTGTCTTATTAAGATGAGGTTTTCATTTTTTTATGTTATTTATAAATAATTCCACATAATTGCTACTTCTTTATTATCCAATAATCATGTCTTACTTTTGTTTTCATATCTGTTTGGGAAACTAAAGCCTGAATTTGGTCCAATGGAACAGTCTTATAAGACGATGACATGCTCATATGCTGATCTGGACTCTGCTTGCATTATGCCAGTACGCATGTAAGTATAGAGGTTACTATCTCAATGATACTAAAAAAGATTATCTGCACTGAATTTCTGAATGAAACTTCAATGCAGCACTATCCCAACTGAAATGATCAATGCCATTAGTGAAGTCAACAATCTTCTATGCTTGAGTAGCATTGGGGGTGAACCTGAAAGATATAATCAGAATGCTGGTTCTGCTTGCTTTACACCAGTGAAGGAGTAAGTATATGAGGTGTCACATTTCTCTCTTTACAGCATAAGAGTACATGCATTTCCTCTGTTGCCGGTGATGTTTTTTTTCTTGAACAGTATTCTTCCACCTGAGATGATGGATACGATGGCAGAAGCAAGTGATCCTTCAGATAAAAGCATAAGGGGGAAAAAGCCTCAAAGAGAATTGAATAGGGATGAAAATGGAGATTCTGCTTGCCACATCCCTTTGTCAGGGTAAGTAAATGTTACCTTTTACCATCTTATGATTTTATTGTCACATCAAATCTTTTACTTCAACATTTTTTTGTGAAAAATAGTGCATTGATGCTGACCATACCTATTGGCACAGAAGTGAGGAAGCGCAAATACCTGAAAACATTGTGGAGAATGTGACTTTTCCTAGTCGTGATGCAAATTTTCCCACAATTGAAGAATCAGAAAATGGGTTACTGCAAGGAACTAACACAAACCCATCACGTGATGGCGTTGAGGAACCTGAGTCTCTTGAACCACCAACTTTACGCTGTAAGACAAAGCTAATCAATGAGCTGTCACCTTCCACTCCAGAGCCCATGACAGAGGGTGCCACAGGTTTAATTTTTTCATAAAAAATCCTCTTCTTTTTGTGGTCATTACCATGCTTAATTTTGTGACGTGTGGGTTTCATTGACTTATTCAGGGCTACCTTACTCTCCTAAATTTATGGTTACCACACCAGCTAAAAAGGAGAAGAACCGGGTGACTAGAAAACGAAGAAGGGGATTATACAATAAGGATTATATCCCAACAGATAGAGGAGACAAACGGCAGGTTAGAAGAAGAGGAACAAGGGCATTGTGTGATGGAAATATTGTACTACCGAATGAGTAAGTCGAGCTTCTAACTTAGAAGCTCTTCCATCTGTTGCATTACCTATTCCTGCTTGCTCTTGTAGGCATCCTAGGAGCTGGTTTGGCTAACTTGGGCTCGTCTTGTCAGCTTAAGCAGGGATTTAGGATTCTGTGTTGAATCTAACTTCTCGCTTGTTTTTTTTGCAAAGATATCTAAGGCTTAAGGCAAGGTAGAGTAAGTTAAATCCTGAACACGGGTGCTCTCTCATTGGTTCTACCTGTTTGCACTGGGAACCTGAGATCATGGCTGGGGTGCTAGCCTCCTGTTCTCATCTCCACTTTCATTTTGTTCAGGGGCTTGGGTTAGATGTCTGCTGCATTGTCATATTATTTTTAATGTAATCATCTAGTATAAGTTGGAACATTATTTTTTCAATATGTGGTCCTTGCATATTGTGAATTGCTAATGTTTTGGAATTTTTTTCCCTCCTTACTATAGAACATTGAGAAAAGCAATAGAGGATGCAAGTGATCTAGTGCACCGGAGAAGGAAGGCACCTCACACTTGTCTTGATACCTGGAAGGAGGACAGAATTGGTTCCCTGCCAATTACTTTCATGGACCCATTGATTTTGTATAAGTCTTCATCTGTATTAGGTGCAATTAGTGATGGAAACCTTCACAATCAACTCAAGAGGGGTCATTTTATTTTCACAGATCCAACTTCGGTGGACTTTAGATACACTCTTATGGCAGATACACCTGAAAGTTCATGCAGGGAGCCAGTTAAATCAAGAAGGCGCCTTTCATTGGAGCCTTCCGAATCCAACAATATCTGCAATGATGCTAAAAATGTAGAAGGTGAAAGCATTCCAGATGAACCAAGAAAGAGAAAATTGGATGAACTAACAAATAGTGATCAGGCGACAGTTGGGTGTTACACTGAAACTGTGCAATATCAAGATGATGATTGTAGATTTAATGATGATACAGTCCAAGAAAAGGATTTCTCGATCGGAGGACATGAATTCCATTCAATAGGACTGCAAGAGAGACTGTATGCATCAAAAAGTAATAGTCCACTGCTCGATGAAACATTGGGTGCTGCTATAGATAATATAGATGAGGTAAACACTGGCTTCATTAAACTCTTTTATAAGATTCTTTTGAAGATATCTGGTTTTGTTGTGCAAAACGCCACGCAAACAATTCATTTATTAATGTCTCTTTTATGCAAATTAATCATTTGAAAATTGCATCTGGCAGGATATTCCTGTGGATGAACAACGTGCTAGAGATGAAGGTACTCTTTTACACCCTATACTAGTTTTTTCTTATTTTGTACATTAGATACTCACATTGTTATTTTGCACAGGTTTGCTGCTGCGTTCAACAAGAACAAGGTGGCTAATGAACTTATCCTGCTTCTTTTCATTTCTTTTCTTCATGTTATCGTCAATCTATAACATTCTCTAAATGCACTAATTCAGGACTGTAGCAAGGTACTTCCATCAACTACTCGTGGACCAGAAGAGCCAGCAAGGGAACAACTCTGTACGCCTTGGTCAAGCACTCGAAGGAATGAAAAGAAAAACTTCAGCAAGATTCTTCTACGAAACACTGGTACATTTTCTGTACTGATTTCTTGGACAGTATCCGCATGAGTTTGTTGATTTTTCACTGGAGAATGACTCATATTGAGGATCCCGTCTTGTGTATATTACTGATACATTTCCATTTTGTGCAAGAATAATCTTCCCTGTGATCAAATTAATATATACATTTTAATGCAATTTACTTTGGAAATATGCAAGCACTTCGTTTTTTCCATTCTGTTTATCAAAACTCAAAAATAGTTTGTATCTTGCATAGCATATTTTCAATTCCTATTAATATTATATTAAGACCCTATGATCCTTATAGCAATTTCTATTGTCGTCGTATTGTTTTTTGCTCTCTTCTGCAGATTCTGAAGAGTGGCAGTCTCATAGAAGTCAATCAAGAGCAGCCATATGAGGATATCATAGTCTCAGTGACTCCACAGCTCGAGGCGGCATTGCGAAGTAGTGAGAAGCAATGACTCAATTGACTCAACATGTTCCTTGGTAGTTTTCGGGAAGAAAGATCCGAGTAGCGTTTCGCCTTGTCTTATCTTCTGTAGCATGTTTATGATGGTCTGTCAGATGTACATACTTAGTTGGGCGCATGCTTGGCGCTAGATGGTCAGGAACATAGAGATGTTAGTTGTTTCCTTTTTTCCCCTTTAGATGGATAGCTTTGTTATTTATAACTTAAAAATAACAGCTGTTCATTGCAGTTTCTAGTCAGTTGTTAAATTCCATGTTCTTTTCAGAGCTTCTGATCGTGGGTGTTTTATTCAGTTTTAATTTGTGAGGTTGCCATCATGCATTAAATCTTGAAATGAAGCAGCTGGGAACAATTTGTGGAGCACTATGAGTTGGAAGCAAGCCATGAAGATTTGAAGATACTGTGGTAAGCAGTGGCGGAGGCATGAATATTTTCTACGTGTGGCGGGTTTATAAAGGTCAAACATATATACTACAACTATGAACTATGCAAGGACGTACTAGAATATTATCCAAATATATATATTACTTTGTGAGCAGCAAATATAATAGAAATCCAAAAGTAAAGCATTGGCACGTAAAATACATACCCATAGTAAAGCTTTATTTGTGTACAGACCTTGGCAATGGCATTCTTCTATTTTTCTTTTGAAATTCTTTCTTAATTTCAGCAAGATCAAGTCCTTTGAATAAGCCTCGCTCAATGTAGCACACCATCAAGTCATTAAGCCAAGCATCTGACATTTTGTTGCGTAACTCAGACTTGATAATCTTCATAATTGAGAAGGCCCTCTCAACAGATGCTGTCGCCACTAGCAGTAGTAACCCCAACTCAATAATGCAATAAACTCGAGGAAACATAATATTTCTTTCAAGTTCAAACATCTTTTTAGCTAGGCTTGTAAGATCGTGACAAACTCTAAACTCATCATGTCTTCTCATGTGGCTGATGAATAATTGAAGGTCAATTTTTATACACTTACGATCATCAGTGGAGAAATCTGCATCATAGATATTAGTAAGCCTAGCAATTTTATCCACATCAAATTTGACAAATGACTCTCTTGGGTCAAGACAAGCAAAGCCAAGAAGCAGATCTGAACTTATGTCATTAAAGCGATGATCCAGCTCTGTGGTGATAGCATCTATAGCCGCATAGAATGTATTAGCACGGAAAAAATGGTCTTGAGTGATGTTATTTCTGCCCCCTTTTCTTGATCGGCCAAATCTTGGCATAGCTTCATCCATATTTGGCACTGGGATGTCATTTTCATTGCAAAAGGTTTTGACATCTTCAAATAGTCGTTCCCAGCCATCAGCCCTTAAGTTAATCAAGCATGATTTCACATCTTTAACCAAAGAGATGGCTTGAACAATATTTTGATCCTTCCTTTGCAATAGAAGTGATAAATCATTTGTAATGCGAAGTATTTGCAACATCAACTTCATGATGAACACAAAGCTAAAAGACTCCATTATTTGCACCAAACCTCCTGCCCTGGACGAATTACGCTGATCTTCGTGCACAGTTTGTAGCGCTGTTATGACTGCATCCCACATCGATTCAATACGAGCTAAAGTTGTATAATGAGAGCCCCAGCTTGTATCTCCCGGTCTAGCCAATGATGTTTCTTGATTTTTTTCCTCTTCCTGACAAGATATCTCCATTCTGTAACTTAGCCAATAGATTTCTACGTTGCTGATCAAGCAATATGTCCTTCCTCCTACATGATGAACCAGCGGCGTTCACAATCAATGCCACATATTCAAAGAAATCCTCAATAGAAGAACAACATCTTGAGACAGCAACAACTACCACTTGCAACCGGTGAGCAAAACAATGCATATAGAAGGCATATGGGTTCTCATCACAAATAAGCTTTTGAACCCCATTAAATTCTCCTCTCATATTAGAAGCCCCATCATACCCTTGCCCTCGTAATTTTGCAACAAGTAATCCATGCTTATGAAGCATCTCAACCAATGCTTTCTTCAGTGCTTCTGTTGTTGTGTCCTTGACATGCTTGATACCCAAAAATCTTTCAATAACTTCTTCCTTATTTATATATCTACAAAAATGAGAAAAATAATATAGTTAAGTACAACAATGGAAATTCTCGGCCAAATAGTGGAACTAGTCAAGTATTATTACCTCACAACAACGGCCATTTGTTCTTTGACTAATATATTACAAGATTCATCAACAAGGACAGAAAAGAGTCCATCACCCATCTCTTGCTTTATAGCTCTAGTGACCCTCCTCCGCACATTCCTTTGCAAGCTCTTTTTGAATTGTTGGAGAAGTCATTTGGGCATTTTTTGGACATAACTCATCAAATGCAACCTTTATTTCATCATTCCTTTCTTTGTACAAATCAAGCATCTCTCGAAAATTACCCTTATTCATGGAAGAAACAGATTCATCATGTCTACGAAATGGTTCACCTTGCAGTACCAGATAACTTACAATTCCTAAAGATGTATCCAAACGGGTTTCATACTTGACTAATGATTCTTTGCTATAGGTTGTGACCTTGTGTTTCAGGCTTGAGCTTTGGTTTTTGAAATCTTCATATGCTGTCTTTGCTTGATTGTGGATACTCCTGGCACCACCTACATGAAGAGGAAATGCTTTGTATGCATTCTTCCAAGTACTAAACCCATCTTTGGTGAAGGTAGTATAACCAAATTTTTCATCCACAGGATCTTGTCTAAAAAGAAAGCAATAGAAGCAATAAACTACATCTTTCTCCACACTGTATTCCAGCCAAGGATATTTTGTGTACCATGTTTCACAAAATTTTCTATCAAAATGATCATGAGGATAATCATGTCCAACTGGTTGAGTTAGACCCTTTGCCACATAAGCCAATCTAACTTCATCTCTAATGTTTGGATGAAAACCATCAATTGGAATACTAAGCCCTGGATCAAGCTCAATGTGATCTGAGTTCATCACTTCAATCAAATCATGCTCATCCCCTTCCCCTTGGCTAGCTATCTGATCTTCAACATGAATTTCATCTTCATTCCTTGCCTCTTGCATACCCACTGGAACCTCAAGCCCCACATCCCCGTGCTCTTGGGGCTCTTCTTGTTGTTGTCCAGCAATGGCACCTTCAAGCTTAGGCGGATCTCGGTTCGAGTTGGCACTGATAGATGCTCGGGCAAAAATGGTCTTCAAATCTGTATAAAAAAAACAGAAGAGACGAAATTCAAAAAAATAATTAATAATTGATTATTGAACTGTCCGTGCGTGATCATGTATAGCCTAGATAAATTAATTAACACGAAAATATAATCTAATTACAATCTAAAGTATAAAATACCTTTCATTATGTATCTGCTCTTCTTTGGTGGTGCCATTTTTTATATCGATTCCTTCAGATGTCAGACTCGTAGCCGGCAGCCGTTCGCCGTCGTCAGGGGTCGTCGATCGCCGGCTCGTTGCCTCGCCGTCACCGATCGCCGCCTCTGCACTTGACGCGCCGCCCTTTTTGGATGTGCGATAGCCAATAGGTTTTGGTTTTAGGAAATACGAACCGTCGCATCGGGCGTCGGCGACGAAAGCTGGAGCAGCCGATGAGCCAGGAAGACCGAGTACTAGCTTCCTTCCGTGGACCGTGGGCTCTTGAGGTAGGCCCATGAGATACTAGCCCAGCCACAAAATCCATTCGTGCATGTGCATCAGGCCATCAGCAAACATCTATTATCCATGTATATTTCACGTTATCACGTATATACACATATATACTAGTGTTTCGTATACATTTTAGGTATAGCGGCCGCCAAACCTCGCCATATAGCTGTCTCCGCCACTGGTGGTAAGGTTATCGTTTTGCCCTGCTGGTTCAGAGACGGGCGCCAAAGCAGTAGCATCTTTCTTGAAGGAGCTGAAGTGAGGACAGCTGTTGTCTTAATTCGCCAAACACTGTTGCATCGTGAACTTGAGAAGCTATGCTTTTTTCTGGATTTTTTATTTTTCTTTCTTTTCATTTAAGTAGATGCAGTTCTATTTACCGAAGATTTCTCCAGTCTAAAAATGGTTGTCCAGGAGCAGTAGAATCCACAGATTCAGGATTAGCTGAATTCAGGCGGTTCACAGTTCAGGTGTAGAGGGATCCAGGTGATTCAAGAGCGAAGCAGCTGACGTTGCTTCACAGTTCTTTGTACAGGACCTGTTGTTGCCTGTTCATTGACACGCGCGATTGCAGCGGGGCACGGCGGTGGCAGGCACGCTGATCGCGAACCGAGGGTGCGATTTTAGTAGAAAATTTTACATTTTGAGTTGACAGTTTTAAAATTGAAGTTGATATTTTTAAGTTGAGTTAAAAATTTCAAAATATGGGTAGATAGTTTAAAATTTTCAGTTAAAAGTTTTAAAATTTGAGTTGAAAGTTTTAAATTTCCACTAGAAAGTTTACTTGAGTTTTTCAAATTTAAGTTGAAACTTCCTCTTGAAGAAGTCTATATTACAAATTTAGCTTGAATTTTTAAAAGGTATTCAGATAACAAGATGTATCATTACACGAGGCAAATAAAATAGGGCAACCTGTCATCTTGCTGTCAACCTTAAATTTTCTTCTTTTCCATCACGCCATCCTCTGTTCTAATTCCATCAAATAATATTGCTTGACTTTAGATGTTGGCTTTCGTTTTGGGAATTGGAATTGCATATAGGTGATGAGATTTTTCTACAGTTCAAATCTAATTCATCTGGTAGGATCATAGAAATAATAGCCTTCATTTGTTTTGCATAGAATTAACTGGCCACGTGGGCATGGTTGGTTACAATAGAATTCCTAACATGGCGTGCTTAGATTTGGAATTTCAGAGCGGCGTGTGCTCGGATGAAAAAATATCGGCCAAAGCAGGGGTGTTTCTGAAAAAAAATGACCGCTACTACCATTCAGAGCGAGCGATCCAAAACAGGGGCTTTTGTGCAAAATTCGTTTTCAGTGGAGCGCATGAGAGGAACTGAGGAAGCAATTTTGGGCCGTTGGATCCATCATTAATGGTTCAGACAGCACGTGAAACACTCGCCTCTCTCTGACCTTTTTCTTCCTCAGCTCCGTTCCCCTTCCTATTTGAAAACGGTTCGAAAACTCTCTCCCGTTTTTATTTCCATATTTTTTTTCTCGAAAACAAAAACAGAACAATAAATTCGAAAATGAAAATACTTTCGGTATTTCAAAAATAAAACTATCGAAACGAAAATATACCGATATCAATCGGAAGCTGAAAGTTTACGTCGGAAACAACAAACAATAACATCGAATATTTAACTATACATGATCATATAAATTCATTCGTACATTATGTCATTCATGATTTATTGAGCACATTAGTATAGCATCATATTATTCATAATTTATTAAGCACATAACTATAGTCACATAATGCTGCTATATTATAATCACACAATAAAATAAAATAAGTTGATAATTAATATTGAGCTCTCTAGACTGGACTGGACGCTAGAGAAAGGTTTTCAGAAATTTGCCAAAAATTTTTAGAAATTACGGACCTAATACGGTTACCGATAAAGCGGTCAAAAAAATAACTCTTTCGTTTTCGTTTTCGTTACCGTTCCTGATGAATATTACCGTTTTCGTTTTTACCAAAATTTTCTGATGCCGACCAGAATCGGTCAGGATTTTCCGTCCCGTTTTCAAGCCTACCGGCGTCCGCGCCGCCGCGCCGGCACATCATGGTGGTTTCGTCGTGACTGGCTGCTCGGTGCCCGGCTCATCATGTGCTACAAGCACGGCTCCGAAATCTCGCTCCCACTCCAATGCTGGCCTCCTCCCTCCGCGCCATCCTCGCGTCGCCGACACCTCTCCCCGCTCGCGCGCTCCTCGCCGCCCACGCCCTCCTGCTCACGTCCGGCCTCGCCGCGGACACCGCCCTCCTCGCGCACTTTGCCAGGCACCTCGCCTCCGCGCGGGGGCGCCCGGACGACTGCTCCTCCTCCGCCTTCCGCGCGCTGCTCCTCCTCCGCCCCCGCTGCGCCCACCCGTTCAACGCGCTCATCTCCCACCTCACCCACGCAGGCGACCCCTCCGCGGCGTTCCGCGCCTTCGCGCTCCTCCTCGCGTCCGGTGCGGGCGCGCGGCCCGACGGGTACACGGTCCCCGCAGCGCTAAAGGCGTGCGCGCGCCTGGGCGGCCTCCGGGAGGGCCGCCAGGCGAACGCGGTCGCGAAAAAGGCCGGGTTCCTGGGGCGCATCCCTGTCCAGAACGCGTTGGTCACGTTCTACGGTGCCTGCGGCCAGTGCGGCGATGCGAGGAGGGTGTTCGACGAAATGACGGAGCGGGACGCCGTGTCATGGACCGCGCTATTGTCTGCGTTCACCAAGGGAGGTATGTTCGCGGAGGCCCTCCGTGTCCTTGGTGAGATGGACGTTACACCAAACGAGGGAACACTGGCGAGCGCGCTTGTCGCTTGTGGAAGGCTGGGGACGGCACGGGCTGGGAAGGCCGTGCATGGATGGTATCTCAAGCGTGAGAAGGAACTGAGCCTAATTGTTGGTAATGCTCTGTTAGATATGTATGTCAAGTGTGAGAAACTGGATCTTGCAAGGAGGGTATTTGACATGCTTTTGGCGAGGGATATTGTTTCATGGACGGCTATGATAAGTGGTTTGGTGCAGTGCAAGCGTCCTAGTGAGGCATTGGAGGTGTTCAATGCGATGCAGACATCAGGAGTGAAGCCAGACAAGGTTGTTCTTTCCACTGTGCTCTCAGCTTGTGCGAGCTTGGGCGCGCTAGAGTCTGGTAGGTGGGTTCATGAGTACATAGAACGGAAGGGCATTGAGTGGGATGCGCATCTGGGGACTTCAGTTGTTGATATGTACGTGAAGTGTGGATGCTTGGACACTGCTGTTTCTATCTTCCAAAAGATGCCCCTCAAGAATGCATCTTCCTGGAATGCGTTGATCAATGGGTTTGCACTGCATGGTCGGGGCAGGGAGGCTCTTGACTGCTTTGACAGGATGGTTGCATCAGGTTTGCACCCCAATGAGGTCACTTTTATTACTGTCCTTGGTGCATGTTGCCACTCTGGTTTAGTGCAAGAAGGCCGTCAGTTGTTTGAGTTGATGACAAAGTCCTACAAGCTCTCACCTTGGGAAGAGCATTATGGTTGCATGGTTGATCTTCTTGGAAGATCTGGGCTCATCCAGGAAGCATATGATGTAATTAAAGCCATGCCTATGAGACCTGGTGTGTTCACATGGGGAGCCCTACTAAGTGCATGCCAAGCTCATGGGCGAATGGATTTCTCGCAGCAGATTCTTATGCATGTCCATGAGTTGGAGTCCTCTGGGAATGGAGTTTATGTCCTTCTCTCCAATGTATATGCAGTGAGTGATAGATGGGCAGATGTGAGGAAGGCGAGAGGGTTCATGAATGAGAAAGGCATGCAGAAGGAACCTGGATCCAGCGTGATTGAGGTGAATGGAAAGACCTGTGAATTCTTAGTTGGGCAACAGAACCATCTGTGTATGGATGATGTACGTGCAATGCTTTCTGTACTAATGAAGCAAATACATCTGGATGGTCTGTAGCCTTCAGGTCCAAATATATATTTAGCAAGTTAATCCTAATGACTAGCCACTGGATTTAGGTGGTTATGCTGAGATCATCTGGCTACTTGTGTTTCATTTGGACGAATGATGATCAATGCTTAAATCTTGGATTGGCTACTGTGTTTGCCTTTTCACTATTGTTATTCCTACACTAATGTGATGATTTTCTGGTACTAAAGCTGAGCAGTCAAATGGTCTACAAATAAATAGTCAGACCAGATATGCCTAACAGTGGATGTCAGCTGAGCCTCGGCATGATAAGCAGTAGAATCTCCGCAAGTCAGCATCATGATCTGACTGGCAAATGGAGGAATAGACCTGACACTTACAAGCCATTGGCATAATATTGAGACTGCTAGAGTTTCCACTATGCACATTATTGCACGAATAGTAATGTGAAGTTCTTTGGAAGCCTAGGATGCCTTTTTTTAAAGAACATGAGATATTGTTTGTTGCATTCTTCTATGATGCACTCAATTTGTTGCTTTGGTAGCGGCTTTTAAACATGACAGGGGCAACAGTTGTTGAGTGCAGAATCATTAGGATCTCCTTGCTGAAGAACCAGATAAAGCGTTCTCCAAGATGAGATTTGAAGCTAAATTCATTCGTAAAGCACCTTGTTTAGTGCCTGGATATGTATCAAAGGTAATAGTTTTTAAATGAAGATACATTAAAAGGTCCACCATTGACCACCACTTTGCGATGTGCCTGACTTCATTCATCTTCTCACATTAATACCACCTCTTCTTGTAGAGGACTATAAACGATCCTGATTTTATCTAATGTACCGTCTGCCTCCACATCCATTCTCCCTCTGGCAATTGAAGAACACTGCTGCCACAGGAGGTCCAAGATTATATAGTGCGGAAAAATCTCTTGTATTGAAATTTGGTCTCCATCCTGGTGCATAAATAGTCTGCTGTACAGATTGGCGAAATACTATAAAGACAAAACGATGTATCCCTGCAGTAGGTTTTGGGCTTTCATAACTGACAACTTCATTTCCTGTAATAAAAAATGTTAAAACATGTTAAAGTCTGTTCATATGAGTATTGCTCTCAGCCTCTCAAGCTTAAAAGTGCTACGTATGAAGTATGAACATCCATTGGTCAAGTTTAGGTTAAACAAAAAAAGAATATAGGGATGCTCATTTTGAGCTCAGTTTAAGTACAAAATCACTTAATCCATTTTTAGAGATAGTGCAGTCAGATCGGATAAGTTTATGACAATCTTAGTTCAAAGAAATTATTTCCATGGGTTGATGTCGAAGGCAGGATAATCTGCCATGTATCATCTTTAATCCAGGTACGATATTGGTGTACCATTTTCCTTCAGATTTACTATATATTTAAGTTCTTATAGTTTCTTTTTAGTGTTTTTTAAATGTAATTGCAAATGATACACTTTGCTATTTTTTTTATAATCTTGCCATCTGTACCAGCACACTATATATTTTCTTTAGAATCTTAGATGACTTGAAGCCATCAAAACATTAAATTCAGAAAGGAAAAGAATAGGAGGAACCCACCATAACTAGCATTTGCTGATTCTGGAATGTCTGTCACCAACCTGTCACATGCATATAACCATAAGAATAACTTTTGATTTTGCATTTGTCATCACATTACACAAGTGGAGAAGTAGAATTGTATAAACCAATTAATTATGAAATGTTTCAGATCTTACCAATGAAGGTATTCTCTTTTTGTTGGGTTGCTTGGACTTGGTGAGTCAGGATCCACCATCACCTAATAGCAAATTTGCATGTTACTTTTAGGAAAAATATGCATTTGTAGTTAAATAGAACATTATCATACCAAGCAAAGGATGAAAACTTTGAGTTTGAGGGCATACGTTCCATGAATTGTGCATCTCAGTTACTTGTGTTCCACTAAGATTATATAATCCTTGTTTTCTTAACTAACACAACCCAGATACAAGGCCCTCCATAACTTTGATTCTTTCGGAGAAAATTAACTTGCTATAACGTTGTTATTTTGTTAGTTTCAATGGTTGTGTCACTACTAATGCATCTTCATGATTCTAGCAAAGTACAGTTAATTTTTTTATGCATCTAATCATAATGATTCAGATTCATATACTTCATGGCTGACGGGCATAATTTTGATTCATGACCAGCATTCAAAGATGCAGGTACGTGTGCTGATCTATGAAAAGCAAGCAGAATATCTTTGTTTACGTGAAATAAAGAAATAGAGGTGCAAAGGTCATTTTCAATCCACACAGATGAGGTTGTACAACTTACGGAAAGCTGAGAATCTGCTTCCAGTGTTCTATACGTACTGAAAACAATTAAAGTGAATGAACACCCAAAGCACATGCTACAGGTATAGCACGTTACACAGTCAGATGGGGCTCGTGTAATTAAGCACTGGCTGTTTTTTTCTTGGGCTAGATACCAAATATGCCTTATGAACTCAGTACTGTTCAATGCAGTAATGAGGTATTGATGAACTTACCAGTGTGTAAAGGTTCCTCATGTCGCGTCCAGCAATTTCAATCCTTGGTTCATTTGCTACTTGTGACGGTTTAAGCTCAGACCCATTGGTTAATTCCTTGTTGTTGTATAGGACCTTGAGTGATGCTGATTTGTTAAATGGGTCTATGATATCCCCAACAACATGTCCTACGACAAGTGGATCCCTTGACATGGCTAGTGAAGATTGATAATCTTCAGGAGTCGAGCAAGAAGAGGCTGTGTAATAGTGAAGCTAACTTGGGCAGAAATGTGAACTTGGGTGAACTGATGAGTGCAGGTATGTGCCCTATATATACTCACAATCTAAGTGCTGAAGGCATTCATGATATCAGGAGTTGTTAGCTCCAGAAGACTTGGAATCTTAACTTTAAGGTGTAGGCAGGTGTACAGTATTATATTGGTTGCCATCACTGGAAATATTGTGGCATGTCCACTCTCAGTCTCTCAGCCTACATAAAAATAAGGAGTGTTCATTGCTATTCCACATCGATGAATAAAATCTGCTGACCACTCTCACTTATTCCCTATATCTGCAACCCTAGACATGATACGCTCCTGCTGAAAAGTAGATTGCCTTTGGACTTGTCTTTTTGATTGACACCTCATGTTTTTCATTCTCAACAAGAACTTTCCTTAACTCTTCCTCAGTAAGAGCTCTAGGCAAATAGGATTAGTAAGCATCAGTGCCCTGGTAGTCTAATATTTGCCAAGGTTTACTTCTATCTCCTAACTGTAGACAAGTTAGAGCGTACATGCTATTCGATGGCATTGCAATGAGAATCATTTCTCAATATAAATTACAAAAGAGGTTTCTCGAGCATGATTGGTCGGGAATATTGTGCTAGAGGATTTTCTTGACACTTGTTCACTGTCTTCTCCCAAAACAATAATTTGTCTTCCTTTATAGTTCTTTTATCAATGAGATGCTTGATGAGCAAATTAGTGGTACAGCTGTGTGGTTTATTTCAATGCATGCCGACATCTAGAATTCAGAATCAAGTTTTCATCATTCAAAGATTATAAACTAGGGTGGTTGCTTAGATAATGATGACAAGATAGCAAATCGGCTTTATTTGATTTACAACTTTCTATTATTCACTGCTCTGCAAGTATGTCTATATAAAGTTCTAAATATATTTGTCCTGTTCTTTATCTATCAAGTGAGATTTAGCTTGAAGGACTAAAACAGCCTTCTTTTGAAATGGCATTTTTACATGTTTTGAACTGTCACAAATGTCTGTTCTAGTTGTGACAATTTGAAAATCCACTTTTCTTTTTATCTGCAGAATAGATGGTGCAGTCAATTATAAATCAATCTGCTATTTTTTGTCCAGAAAATTTAACCTTCTCTGTATCTGTGTAGTTCTATTATCTTACCCCCGATTTCGTGCTATGCACTTCTATAAATTGAAGCATGGCTAGCTAAAATTGCATTACCGGGCACATTCCAAGGGAAGTAGCCCCTCTAGACTCATTCTATAAGTTTCTTAATGTTCATTTTGCCAAACTGAACATCTAAACTCACTTGTGCAACTGTTCTCAAGGTTCAAACTTCCACATGAAAACCCAGAGATTCACTTTAAGGGCTGTTGATTGTGACATACAGCACACATGTTCTGCTAATAAACTTTCTACAGAAGTTCATCGTACTCTGTATCTCTCCTGTATTTTACTAGTTTTCCTGATGGAATGTGATCTCTGACAAATAGGTCAGAATGCAGCTTCTTACGAATACTTCGAGGGGGTGCATTTGCCTTTTGAAATGTCTGCCGCTCTGTCCTCCTTACTTTCTGACAGAATATGATTTGTGTAATACAATGTCCTAATCTTCTTATCATAACAGGAATATGCCTGCAGAGCTGATGGACTCTAGATAAAGTGGACGCAGAAAGCGGAGATAGATAAGGCAAGGCCTACTACATTTATTCTTGACCAACAGGGGCCCGTGGAATCCCATTTTATTCCTGTAATTCGCACCATAGATTTTTATGTCAATCACGCCCCCCTTCTGATGTTATGTTCCCACTTGCAGGATGCAGGCCTATGAGCTGCACCGAGGAAGCCACTGTGGTTTCTCAGGCCTTCAGCTGCACCTGTTTCAGAAAATGGAGAGCAAAGCTCGCTGTCTCATCTTATAATCATTTTATCAGAACTCTGGAAGGTAATTCCGATAAACTGCTAATGCAAGTTACCAGGTTGCTCTCCAAGGATTTCTTATGTGGTCATGGCTGTCACTTTAGGGAGGCTAGGGAGCAGGAAAGGCAAAGAGCTGAGTTACGTGGACGAAGCAAACGTCAGGTTGGAGGAATCCATGCCCCTAACTGTCGCTGGCATGATAATCTTGACTGGAGGAGAACAAGGCAGAGAACAATGCACCATCCCCCCTTCACGTGGGCGCATCCCATTCGTCGCGTGATCGATAGGACTTGGAGAGGGCAGTAGTCCTCCCTGGGTCGCCGGCGCCGGATTCTCGAAACGGACAGGCTTCTCTGAAGGCTACAAAAAAAAAAAAATCCAGAAGACGATCCTGAGACGAAAAATCTGCCGGAAACGGCAACATGATTGTGCTGCTGCTCTCGATCACTGTCACCATCAGCCAGTTGTTGAGGCCAAAGGTACTACAAACCTCGGTGCCTGCTGGCTTCTGCCATTGGTTCTTTGCATCAGAAAACAACACCAAGGTTGGTCTTTTAGATCAGAAAGCAACACAAAGATTGGCCTTCGGATCAGAAAGCAACCACTAGTGTGTGCTGTCAGAATTCAGATCAGATATATGCGTCGAGGAGACTTGCTTCATGAGTATCCCTTCTTCAGTGCTGTGCAGTTGACTTGTGTACTGGCATGGCGTGTGAGGTTGGTACATTCCATGGATATCAGGCCAGGCCTACGGTTACATATCTGATGATGACTAGCATCAGTTGGCCCAGGTAAGCTACGCATATCGCATGCTATATAACCTCATGGCCTCGTCTGATGTCTCATGATCGCATCCAATGCAATTTTGCATCAAGTTCTATCCTACTAATTCTCGTCAACTCCGATAACACAGGCGGATACATATCATGATATCAAGTTGCAGAACCAACCAGCCGAAATTTTGGAGACCAGCAGGTGCGCACGACGATCTGTTCACTTTTTATTATTCTGCTACGCGTTGGTATTGCGGCTGACATATTTTAAGGTGATGTATCTGGATCAGTGATCACATCAACAAAACAGTTGCGGAGTCAAAAGAGAGGAGCAGCTTGGCTGTGGAAGAATTTATGCCTCGTCTAGTAAGACAGGAGTTTGTAGGATGCAGAATCTATGCCCCGGAAGAATTCGATGGGTAATGTGTATGAATGAAATGCTGTCATATTTTTCACAAATATTAGATACGACGGGGAAACTGACTAAGCTAGATCCTGCAACATGCGTGCAATATTTATTTGAAACTTCAATCTTCTGAATCTTCTGAAAATATGATTCAACTACGTAAAAGCATCGGGTTTTACGGATTTTCTTCACGAAGTCCTCTGCTGTTATGCAGGCCCATTTTTTTTCTTAATGAAGACATGATGAATTAGCAGCTCAAGCCGACGTTCTTCTGCATGTATCGATGGATTGAAAATCAATCGATACATTGTCAGCTAAGCTTTCATTTTCTCGCTGTCGACATTATGAGGCAGCATATCATACATGTGCTCAGCATAATTCCCAGCAACCTACTCAAACTCATCATTAACAACAGTACAATAGTTTGACAATCATCAGCTAAAGATTTCGTCATGTGTTGGATAAAAGTTGAGCTTGAGTTGCAATAAAACAAAGTACCAGTGCACTTTCCCCAAATAACAAGACTCAAATGGCGTCCGAAAGCATAACCTTTCTGGAGAAATGTTTGAAAAAAACATTTTATGAACTAATCTTGAAACAATTAGTCCGGCACAGCACTGCCAGTAGCTCAGTACGTCTGCATCATGATCGGCCCAAAAGATCTCATGCGACCATGATAATGGTCATGAGCCACACATAGTGCTTTGGGAGTTTCACAAGTTGATCAATAAATACATTTTTATGAATCTGTGATGCGACAGCCACTTGATATATAATCCATCCATTTCCTCAAAATTATCAACTACTCCCTCCCTCCGTTCTAAAATATAAGAATTTCTAGGTTGTTTAACAGAGATTAAGGTTAAAAAAAAAAGACTTTAATATCCCTTAATAAATGTGGAATAAATGAAGGTGGAAAGGTAGTAAATATAAGAAAGGAATAAATTTGAATAGGAAGTGATTGATGGGACAAGTAATATTATAAATAGTGCTAGAAATCCTTATACTGTGGAACAAAATTTAAATAGTAGAAATCCTTATATTTTAAAACAGAGGGAATATGTAACAGTTCATCAGAATGCATCGTCTGATGCATCTATGCAGGCACCAAGAAAGCATATCCCTAATGCAAAGAATATTTTCTCTATTTCATTTTCATTCAGTGGCATGACTACGTTTACAAAACCGACGAAAAACAGACTTCCCGGACAAGCTCGATAACACAAACGGCTCGGTTTTCAGTCAAGTTCAAAAAAAATTCAAACTGAATTTAAAATTTTTGACAAAATTTCACAACGGTTTTCGCCAAAACCAGAAAAACCAATGGCCCCTGGTTTTTGCGTCGGTAACGGTTTTGTAAACCCTGCTACAGACTCGATTTTGGAACCACAAAGATATTATGTTCATTGGAAATTATGCAGCAATTGTTTAACAGTAATGTACATTTAGCAGTAAACCCATGAAGAAAATTGTTCATTAAGTTTACTGATTTCCATAGTTTCCCAAAAGGCTGCATCTTGACTAACCCGTGCAACAGTGAGCCACATATGCTTTAGTATATCCTGTCTCAACTGCAAATTCAAAGCAGAAAGATTAGAATTCTGCACAGATTCAAGGTTTTCATTCTTCCAAAAACCTTCACATTCTCCTATTTTGTCCTCTAGACCTCTACATGATAATAAATGCACAACAAGATGAAAGGAAACATGAACGACAATACTTGTTTGATCCAATATTCAATAACAGCCATGCAGAACATTCAAATAAAAAAACTCAGCCCCAAGGGGAAAGACCTCCCCCAATGTATTGCAACTAGGAAGAAGCACCCGAAAACAAGGCAATTCAATACAGCAAACAGTCGTATGCTGGTAGCACTGCAGCTGCAGGTATCTACAGATGGCACGAATATGTTTTGAATGCCAAACTAATTATAGGAAGAAGCACCCGAAAACAAGGCAACTCAATACAGCAAACAGTCGTATGCTGGTAGCACTGCAGCTGCAGGTATCTACAGATGGCACGAATATGTTTTGAATGCCAAACTAATTATATTTTAGTAACAAATTGCGCAATAAAAAATTTGGCCATCAACTTCCAAAAATCAATAGGAAGCGACAAATCAATGTTTAGCATGGTATGGTCTGGACCTTGTGATGATGCTCCCTACTGTGAAACCTTCTGGATCAAATATGATAAGCTACCAGAGTGACATAAGATAGCAAGACATAGCTGACGAAGGATCTTAACACAACTCACCTGAAGGGCAATTTCCTCGCAATAAAAATATAGGTGGTCTATAAACAGGACTGGAGTATGAAACATGCTGAGATCAATAAGGATGAGAATGGTACAAACTGGTCAACAAAAAGGGTGTCAAACATTAAATGAATCACTATGATAATTTTAGTGGATATTATCAGTTCAAATATCATTTGAATAATCATTAAAATAATGAGAAAGAACAAAAGGCTGATAGTATATCTTCATTACTATATCACTGGAGAAGAAATTTAAGAAAGTAGAAGGGTATATCATTAATTTGATGATAAACTTCGAAAATTATCTTCATATGCAATATGCCTTTTGTATAACCACTGTGTCTTATATACAAATATTGGTCTTGATAACCATAGAGAGATTCCTTTGTGGCTTTGCCCATCTGAAGATGTATTGGCTATCCCAGTATCCCTAAACAAAATAAAAAGAAAAATAAAGGTAAGAAACTACAAAGGCAAAGGAGTAAACAAACCTAATAAATCGTTTGCCCTTATTGACAAAATAAAGTTTACATACATGGTACAGCTTTTCATGCAGAGCGTGTTCATTCTGTAGTGTTATTCCATGGTCTCCACTCTATTTTTCGAATTGCACTTCTGGGTCACCACATCTTACAGCAGTCTTGAGATGCACGAACATAATTCCTTAGGTGGAAATGTTGTCGTTTGTATGATTTATGATGCAGTAAGACAACACAACTCTAGCCTCCGTGAAAGGATTTGCTGCCTTGCCAATTCACACCCTGGTCCAATAGCCAATTAAGTGGTGGTACAATGCAAATCACCCAAAGAAAAAAAATTAAAGAGGAAACCTATCATAGAGTAGAGCTCAAAATGTGAAATGCCATATTAACAACTTGTTGAAGCCGTTTACAGAAAATACTGTACTGAAACTCTTATGCAAGGATCTACGATTCAGAGAGGTGAACCGAAATTAGGAGTATAGTTGTGCACAAATATGCTGCACCAGCAAAAAGTTTCCCCTACCCAAACAACAACGATATAAAGAAAGATATTTAAGCAGACCACAATTACTGAATCAAGTCCAATTCTCTTGTAAAAATAATAATGCAAAGTGATGTTTCAGGCTACAGCTGCTCAACAAATGTGTGAATAGGTTACAGACATATTTCATAAAATGACACCCTAAATTTAATAGGTAATTGTACTTGAAGTAATATATGGAACTTATTCCCCGACCTGAAATTACTGCAAGTATCTACATATTACAGCAGTCTTGAGATTACTTGCTGATGCTGATACTGTGAAAGAACTAAATGAATGAATCCCCTAAGTCACCTGATTCTAAATTCTTGACATAACCAACAACAATAATAGCAAGGGTAAATATAAATATTTGAGTGGTATATGCAAGAAGTACACCAACCTCATGACATATGCCATAGCACAACTGGAGGGCTTCATTCCACTTTTTAACTTCAACTAATCCCTTTATGAGGCAAACAAAGACACTTAACTCGGGTACAAGGCCTCTCCTTGACATTTCACTATACAATCGAAATGCTTCTTCAACTTGAGATGCTAAACAAAGTGCCTGGATCAATGAAGCATACATGTCACTGTCATTTTTTACGGATGACGGAACTTCCATCATCTCTTTGTGCAACTCCATAGCTATCTCCAGCCTGCCAGCCTTGGAGAAACAATCAATCAGCATTCCATAAACAGGAGCAATTGGTACTGTGCCATATGATTCCATCTCCTCCAGCATACCGAGAGAAGCAATAAACCTCTTGCTGAAACCTTGAATTGCACAACGGTATCCTTGCAAGTACTTCGGCCAGTAAGTATGCTTCATTTCATCAAGCAGTAAACGAGCCTTATCCAAAAGGCCAGCAGCACACAAGTGGTTTATTAGAACTCTGTATGTAACATAATTGGGAGAACATCCTTTTCTGCTCATTTGTGTAAAAAGGTCAAGACTCAGATCAATCTTACCAGCTTTCCCTAATCCATCTATTAGAGCAGTGTACGTTACAACATTCGGATTGCATCCTTTCTCTTCCATCAATGATAGAAGCTTTAGTGCCTTCTCACTTTCACCTATTCTACAAAGACCGTCAATCATAGCTGTGTAAGTAACAACATTAGGAGTACAAGAATCCTTTAACATCTGAGACAGAACTTTCATCGCAAGATCAAGTCTTCCATCCTTGAACATCTTATCAATCAACGAGGTATATGTATGTACACTGGGAAGGTACCCACACTTAGTCATCTGCAGAAATACCTCCTGAGCACTGTCTATTTTTCCAGCTTTGCAAAAACCATCAATAAGAGCATCATATACAATGTGATTGGGCTCGCAACCAGAAGATAACATAGCATCTAGTAATTCATGAGCATGGGCCACTTTGTGAGCTTTGCACAAACCATCTACTAGTGCACCGTAGGTGACAACATTTGGAGCAATTGTGTCTTTGCCCTCACATGCAACGTAAAAATCACATTCTTCCCTATCAGAAGTTCCAATTAATTTGGCATAGATTTCAAAAGCCTTTCTGATGTTGCCTGCTTTACAGAGGCCATCTACCAATGCACCATAAGTAACATCATTTGGACGACAGCCAGCATCAACCATTCTGTGAAAAATATCCTTAGCCTGAGGTAGTTGTTTTGCTTTGAGGTAAGCATGAATAAGTGCAGTATATGTCACCACGGTTGGGGAGCAACCCACACTCCTCATCTCCTCAAACCAACACTGGGCTTGTTCAATGAGTCCAGCTTTACAAAAGCTGTCGATCAAAACTGTGTATGTATAAACATCAGGAGTTACACCGACCATCTTCATCTCTTGGAACAGAAGGAAAGCTTTCTCTACCTTATTAGCATGGCAGAGAAAAGTGATCACCTTAGAGTATGTACTTGTATCAGGGACAAAACCTTTCCTCATCATCTCCTTTATGAGCTGAAATGCCTTGTCAGACTTCCCAACACCACAAAGGCATCGAGCAAAATTGGCAACATTAACCTTATTAAGAACAAAATTAGCAGTCAGCATCTCCCCATAAATTTTCTCAGCTAAATCCAGCAAATCAGGGCTCGGTAATTTCTCCTGACTACAAATACTTCCAATAAAAGTATTGTATACAACATAACCAGGAGGGCAACCACAAGCAGTCATCCTCTTTAAAAGTTTATAAGCGTATGCATAATCCCTAGCATTGCAATAACTATGCACAACGGAATTAAACAAGGATGGATTCGGATTACAGCCCTCGGTCATCATCATGTTAATGATCCTCTTGCACCAGCCAAGCTGCTTCTTTTTCAGAAATCCAGTGAGCAATGTCCTATATGTAACCACATTTGGTATACATGAGTTGCATCGCATCCTATGGAGGAATGACATGGCCTCATCAAAATATGATGCCTCCATCAGCCCACTGATCATGTGCGTGCATAATACTGTGTCAAGCTTAAAATCCTCCCTCTCTATCATGTCCAGCGCATCAGCCCACCTCCCCTCTTTGCACAGCGCGTGCGCAAAGCACCCAACAGTCAACCGGTCCATACAGAACCTTGATTCAGACATCTCCTTCTGAACTCGGAACCCCAAGTCCACCTGTCCAGCAGTCGATAGCACCTGGATCAGTGCATTGTAGGTCACTTTCGACGGCCTGTACCCAAAGTCCTTCAACCTCCCGAGCTCCTCCAGTGCCTCGCTCCACATCCCTCCGCGGCAGCACCGCCGCACTAGCACATTGAGCAATCTGCCGAGCACCTCACGGTCCTTCTCCCCAATCTCCCTCAGCAGCCTCTCGGCGGCCCTGGCGCGGCCGTCAAATCCCAACACATCCGCAAGGGCGTCATAGCAGGGGCCGGTGTGGCTGTACCCCACCTGCCGCTCGGCCCAGAGGAAGAACCTCGCGCAAAGCTCCGGGGCGCGCACCGCCCTGAGAACCGCCACCACGACGGAGTCGGTCAGGAGCTCGCGGTACCGCCGCAGGACCCGCTCCGCCTTGCCGTGGAAGTCGCCACCGAAGGCTCGGATCGCCTTGGAGATCAGCACGGCCTCCGGCGGCGGGAATGCGGCGGCGGGGAGGGCAGAGGCGGGCTCCTGAAGGAAGGCGAAGTCCTTGGGGGCGACGCGGGACTGGGATGGTTGCGGCGTAGCGGGTGGCTCGACGAGGCCGAGGAGGGGGTCGTCGGAGCCGCCGGCGGCGTGGGAGGACGAGGAGCAGGCGCGGCGCAGGGAGGCGCGTAGTGCAGCTACCGCCGCCGCGCGGCGGCGGATCATGGAGCGGCGTCGGAGGCGGTGGCGGTGGGGCCTGGAGCTCCGTCCATGGAGGTTTTGGGAAGGGGATTAAACCCTAGCGAGGGAGGGGTACTCCCGTAAATAGCTCGATAAGCTGGTAATGGGCCCACTCTCCAGAGGGAGGAGGGTGACAAACTGACAATCTCGCAGAGCCCCACCCGAAGCTACAGCGCCACACCTCCCTCATCTCTCTCTCCCTCTCCCACCTTCTGGTTCGTCTCCTCGGGCCTCGGCCGGCTCGGCGTCGTCCTCCTCGCCCGCGCAGCAGCGGTTGGACGGAGGCTGCTCAGCCGACGTCCTTCGGGCCCCCTCCACGGCGCCAGCTGCCCAGCCGGCCAGCCTCCTCTTCCGGTCTTCCCTCTACGCTCCACAGCAAGACAGCAAGAGGTAAGGATTCTGATATGAATCCCTTTCCGATTCCCACAATCCGTTGTCATTTTTTGTTGATCTGAAACTGAATTGGTCACTGAGTCAATCGTAGAGTCTGAAATATGAAAAATGAGGGGAAAAGAAAGACGGTAGATTTTAAGTCTTTGTGGGAAAATCGAGGAGTACTGTCAATTTTTTGTGTTTCATATGAAACAATGTTTCTTCAACTCCGAACACCTGGCTGCAAAATCTAGCATCCGCCACTGCTCACGCCACCTGTTCGACTTATTTGCCCAGCGGAGTCGTCACTGCCATTAGGAGTTGCTACTGTATACCGGAATGGTAGCCATATGTGGTACATATGGCCATGCCTGAATAGCTACAAATTCTCTGTGTTGAGCACGTTCCTGTGCTATGGTAGGTGCCATCCTAGTTAAGTTGCTAGTGCCTGGTAGTTGCCTTTTGCCATACCTTTGAACGGTGATGGTGTGCTCTGGTTTGAGCCAAAGGTACTGCATGAATGCTTTAGGCAGAGGATTGGGATAACCAGTCACATGTTGAGTATATTGGCATGTCGTGAACCACTGTATAGTGTATACTGTCATTGGCGAACAATAAACTATTTCCATGTAAGGATGTTTGATGGCTGTGTGACAGCAAAGTGTTTACCCATGATATGGAACTTGGAATGGCTAGCAGGCTACTGTATCTCTTCAGTTTAGTTTTGAGGCATATTCTAGAAGTATCAATTTTTGCATTGTCATTTATTCCCACCTGTCTTTTCCTTCAGATACCCCATTGATATATCTCTGTTAGTCGTTATGTTCACTCTTTCTACTGTTTTAATTCTTTCTTGACTTATCTACTTCTGTCTGCAAACTTGTGCCTCTCACCCAACAAAGGAGTCCTAATTGTGTATCTTTGTTTTATTGAAAATATTATGGTCAAGCAGTGATAGGCACTTTTCAATGGCAAGTGCTTCAAAAACCATTTCAATTGGTTTTGCCAACTGTGGTCTATACGGAGAGACAAGGCTACTCTCACCAAGCTACAAAAACTATCCAAGGAGATCCTCTTATAAGTTTCTCAAAGTTCGTGCTGTACAGGGAAATGATGGTCAAAGAAGGCTAGTTGACATAATCCGAATCATCCCTGAACTCTCAAGAAACTATTTCAGAAGTCGGTCAAGGAGGGCACTTTTTGGTGGTATCTCGCTTCTGGGTGGCTTTTATGTGGCACAGACAATATCTCTGTCTTTCGGAGCTTTGGCTGTGAACGATGTTATAGCAGCAGTTGTATGTGTCCTGCTGACTGAATATGTAACTAAGTTCTACTACAGCCGGCCTAAGGTTACCTTCCCATTTGCTCTCCTCAACAACTTCAAGATGGGTTTCACATATGGCCTGTTTATTGATGCCTTCAAGCTTGCTAGCTGAACTGCAGTTCTTCGTGCTGGTGCTTTACATGCTCTTGAATCTTGACAATGGCAAACATGGTGAAAAAATAGCATGCCCCCATGAGGTTATTACTGGGACGAGGTATCTATAGTTGTGTGGTATTCTTCCTTAGCTTTGTTCATCTATGTGAAGGCAGGCTTGTTGCTGTTATAGTTTTTCGAGTTGGTCGATAGTTTTTCACAGATTGGTCCACATGCAGTATCATGTAGTGCGATGATAATACATATTTCTTTTGAGATTTTCAGAGTACATATGATTGAAAGTCTGGTGTGTACATATGCACATTTCAAGCTATCTGATTTTGATCTATCTAGTTTCTAGTGGAACTTGGTTCAGATTAAGTCCATTTTTCTGAAAAGGCTGTAGCCTTGTGTCATATTTTTATGCTAATTTCCTGGAACCAGTAACTGGACCAATGGCATGCTGTTTTTACACCTAAATGCACCAAGCTGTTACTTCACATGTGCTCTTTGATTTCCCGGATGGATATTAGTCACTGTATATCAAAATTGCATATAATATAGTAGCACTTGCTCTGTCCTGTTAAGACCTGCTGTGCGAAGGGCTCATTTCATCGTTAGCAACTTGAGGTGCAATTTTTTTTTTGGGTGGGGAGTGGTGCAACATTTGTATAGTAATAGTGCCAAACTTGGGCAAAGTGTGATGTCTGATCCACGAAAAATGTGGCTAGAAGAATAATTGTTATACCGATGTGGACGGCAGATAAGCAAGCATTCTCTTCATCTCTTGTGCAAAACCAATTTTGTCAAACTCATGTGATGAGTTTATCTTGTTCTGTCTCAGGTTGATGTGGCTCATCAACCTTCTCTACTTCTCATTTTCGTTTTGAACATGGTCTATCATAATCATTCAGTAACTTGTACTACCAGAAGCAGTATGTAGCAACTGATATTTTTCAAGCAATGCAAGTCAACTTAGCCCAACTGGCAAAGCCCTCTTCACCAACTTCCGGCCATGCAATTGCTAGCTACTTCTTATCTGTATTTCACAAATGATCAAGCACGCCAAGATAGCCTTCACTGAACAGTTAGTAAGTGCAAGGCACACAGAGTACATTACACTCAAACGGGTTAAACCACATCTTATATTGAGCAAATGGTAGACATGGATGGAACTGCCTCTCTTGTCTCTTTAAGAATAGTAAACAGGGACAGATGGCTAGTGGCCACTACCAACACATGCTGGTGCCTAGCTGAGCTCATCTTTGTCTCCCCCTTGTGTGTTCAGCCACCCAGCCTACCAATGTTGTCAGCTATCCTCCCCACTCCTCAGTGGCCAAGAAATGATGCTCCTGCTCTTCTCCCCTCCATCAATAACTTCCCCTCTTACCACAACTTTTTGGGAAGATAAATCAAAAGAGGTAGAGAGAGATAGAGAGAGAGAACCAAGTGTTTTGTGTTGTAGACCACACTCCCTTTGCAAACACAGAGATTTCCTAGTCCTCTCTTTGCTCTGTGATATGGTTTGCCACCTCTCTTGTCACAAGCAACCTTATGCACTTGCTAGATCCAGATCTCTCACTTCTTTCAAGTTTCAACACGCTAAACACATGTGTGAATTGTTATTTCCATGCAAACATGCATATCTATTCTTGTAGTTGTATAGGGTCTTAATTGTTTTCTTTTCTCTTTCAGTTGCTCGCAATCCATGTAAGTCAGTTCAGTTTACCTCTTCTTTGCTGTAAGGGGGAGGCGTGATGCCTGGGGGCAGTGGTTTATCGATCTGTTCCCTGCCTTGTGCTGCTGTGCTGATCCGATGTGTCAGTGTTAGTGATTTTCATAAGGAAAAGGATGTGATGTTTCTTGATGATGCAACGCAGGAATCGATCGATAAACCTCTGCATCCAGATCTCACTTGTTTATGCATATGAGCTGGAACAGTTTTCTTCTTTGTTCTTGTTTTATAGGGATTAGGGATAATCACTGTCTGATATATTTCTTGGTGCCTTTTGTGCTAGAGGTATTTCTTGGTTTTAGTTTGCTGTCTTCCAACCCACCTTATGATGGTTTCTTTTGTTAGTTTGTCATTATCCTTAACTGCTACATATGAATATATGTAGCTGAATTAGTGGATCATTTTTTTTGTACAAGTAACAACTTGCTTTAGCTTAAAAAGAATCATCATATTGCTGCCACTTATTGAACTGTCCTGCTTTTTTTATCAATTTTCTAGATGGGAGGAATTTTGTAGCTATATTGCTCGTACTTAAAACTCAATTGCATGATGCTTCTTTCTACTGTTTATATGAAGTTGACTCTGCCAAAGGTTTAAGCTCGGCTAGCTGATGGAACCCTGAAGCCCATCAGGATATTCATGTTCTAATTAGGCCCATTTTATGTTTGATCTCTGCCTTTAAGCGACCCAAATCACTGGTTCCTCTGCTGAGCACAGCACAGCTGTGCTCAGCTGATTGCAAATTTGCACAGGTTACGATTGTCAAGAGCATAGTCATTCAGGTTTTGACTAGCTCATATTCCTCCCATCTAGAAAATTTGAAACTCGGAGCCACATCTTTCTCCCGAACAATGCTATAACAGATTCATAGTTCAACTCTGATATTCTAGATCAAATTGCTTGGAAGACACATGACCAAAGCAACGGAACATAATTTCTCGCTGCCTGTTGCATCCTGCCCTCTTCTCTGCTAGCTGAGCAAAAGACCGGAGGGAAACATCAACCTAGCTAATCCCACACATGTTATGACTATTCGGGTTCCTTTGGAATGCGAAAATTTTATAGTAAATCCATAAGATTTAGTTCAAATCCTATAAAACTTCTCCATTTTAAAGGAGGCCTACAAGCTTAAAGAAGCTATCAAGTTCTCATGAATTTGAATATAAACTGACAGAATTAATATGCTCGCAAGAAAGAAACCAACACGAGGTTTAGCCCAATCAAACGTTATACTATGTTGTGGTAGCCAACAAGCTAGAGTAGCTAGCGTAGCTAGAAAACGCTGTGTGTGAAATGCACGCCCGACTTTTGCCCTTCTTTCCAAAAAGAAGGTTTTGTTTGATGCGCACCAACTTGACGTTGATTTGAACTAGCTCGGTCTTCGTGTGAAAATCAGGGTGAGATCACATCAAGATCTCGACCTGAACAGTTTGCTCGTAGTATGTGTATGGGGCGGAATCTAGGCGGAAGGCGACAGGATGTGGCCCTCCAAACGCTAACGTTGAGTTGGCCACGTCCATCGCCCGTTGACAGACTCGTCAAATTGCGAGAAATTTGTGCAGGCACTCAGTGTAATAATGGGTCAACGACATATTCTCTCCATTTAAAAAATACAAAACGCAGTATTAGATTTCTACCCAATCTCCAACATTATAATTTGATGATTAGTTTGTTTTGTAATATATCATCGACAACTATAAAATTAACATCATATGAAAATATATTCAAATACTAATATAGTGATACTACATACTTTCTCCGTCTTAAAATAAAAAAAATAGTAATGAATGTGACACATGCTAGTACTACGAATTTGATCAGATTTGTAATACTATGATGTATTACATTTGTGTCATATTCAGTACTATGTTTTATTTAAGACGGAGAGAGTACTTCCTCTCTCAAAAAAGAATCAAATCATCATATTTTGAGACAACTTTAGCGGTGAGAAAAAAAAACTACAGTGTCCTTTATTAATATAAATGTAGTATTGATGCGTAAGTAGGTAAAAGGTATTGAAAAGATAAAATTTCTAAACCCATTGACCGAGGTTACGTAAAAAGATAAAAATTGATTTATTTTGGGCCAGATAAAGCATAAAAGACAACGCTAATTATCTTTACATGCTTGGATGTTGCATGTTCTTTTGTGCCGAATAACTAATGCCTAAATAGTTAAATGATTTTGTGATTACTGTATATTCGAGAGTACAAACGAATAAATGAACTATTACAAAATTTAAAAGTTAGATTTAAATTAGTCTTATAAGTAATTTATACATAGAAAATCGTTTAGGAGCTTTTTAAAAAGCATGTTGTCGTTTCATCACATTAAGAGAGAACCCTTTAGATGTGCAATACAAATTAAATAAAAAGAAAGCTTGGAGAACACCAAAATTTCCATCAGAAACATGTTTTAGAGGTGAGAGAAAATGATCTATCTAGAAAAGCAAAAAAGGAGAAAAGAGAAGGGGGGAAAAAAGGAGAGGAAAAGTTGCATGCCGGTTGGTGCGGCCTCTAGAGACGTACTAGCAGCGCAATGCCGAATGGGACACTGCAACTCTACAAGCGTATGCACGGGCACAGCTGCTCCCTATTCCCATATGCATCCTTTGTTGACTTGACACGGCTTCGATAGGTCGATGGAGAGACGTGCGTTCGGTTCGTGTGGGCCAGGCGGTGTATGTGACCGCCGCGATGACGTTGATTCCGTCGGCGCCTGCCACGATCGATCCAGAGTTTTTGGCACACGTACGCGCCAACAAAAAGAGAGAGCATTTTTGCGAGGAAAAAGTACTATATATATCTGTCGATGTTTTACACCGGCAATAAATATATGGGGCTACTCGGTGGATGGAAACTCGGTGGATTGCAAAGGAACACAGGGAGATTTTATACTGGTTCAGGCCCTCGATGTGAGGTAATACCCTACGTCCAGTTGTGGTGTTATTCCTTTGAGGATTTGCGATGGTGATTCTGGTGAACCAACTCAACCTGCCCTCATGGGGCGCCCTGCCTCCCCTTATATACTGGGGGACAGGGTTACAAGGTAGGAGTCCCCATCGGATTACGACTAGGAGATCTCCCCTTAGAGATATAACGCACCCAACTAGGACTGTAGATTCCTTTCTATACAAGGCGAAGCCTACCGAATCTAGCTATATCTCTAATTACAAGGCTAGGCCCATCCTCTATCCGAGTGGCCCATATGCTTGTCATGAGGTACCCGGGGCCCATGGCACCCACAGTAGCCCCCGAGACCTTCATAGTTGAGTCACAGCTGATGCCAAGTGCTCATCCTCCACGGTGAAGTCTTCCCGAGTGCATTGCTTCCGAGTGCTCTTTGTCTGAGTGCTGCTTCTCCCGAGTCCTGCTTCATGTCAGCTGGCAGTGAGGCTATGAAGGGCTCCATGTAGATGTTGGAATAGTGTGCGCCGAATAGGCGCACCTATTAGGTGTAGCCCCCGACTTTGTGCTTAATTGTGAAAACAATTAAACATGAAGTCAAAGATCTTTAACCTTGTAATCTTTCCCGAGTAGTATACTACTGGTATATGAGACTCTTCGGTATTATGTCAACCGGAATATGATTTATAGTCTTGCCGAGTAGGGAACTACTCGTATGTAGGACTCTTCGACTTCATGTCAGTCGAAATGTGTGTTTATAGTCTTGCCGAGTAGGATGCTACTCGTATATGGGACTCTTCAGCTTCATGTCAACTGGAATAAGGGGTTTATAGTCTTTCCCGAGTGGCGTCCCACCCAGAAGTTAGACTCCTCCGCGTCATGTCAGCGGGAATGAGAAATTTATAGTCTCTCCCGAGTAGTGCACTACTCGAAAGTTAGACTCTTCAGCGTCATGTCGGCTGGAATAATGTTACTCATGGCAACTGGTGGCCACGCATGTAGGCCGAGTACCACTTTATGAAAATAAATCCACGGCGTGGTCAGGTGTACCTGAGAAAGATACCTGCATCCCCAATTTTAATGAAGACCAGCTTGTGATCCTTGTAAGGATATATCCTCGAGACCTGGTGGATAAAACAGATACCCAAACATATATGTTTAGCAATAAGGCTCTCATGAAGCATATCTGTCTACCTCATCGGTTCCTGTTGGTAGCACCAGCGCTATAATTTCAACTCAGCCTGCGGGCGGCCCACATGGAGCATGCTACTGTAGGAACTCATATCTTGGTGGCTACTACCAAATAAGCCGGCCTGATCCGACCTATCCGGCATAGCTCTATAGAAGTATCATCCATCGCCTGTCAGGATGAGTTTTTTGGTGTCGATAACCGCAATCAGCCAGAGAAATCCTTACTCGCAAGCCTTTCCGACTTATGTTCTGGATGCAGCCTGGTTGCCACAGGTGCCCGAGTAGGTATGTCGCAGGATCTGCTTGCCCTCCTCAGGTGTGACGTGGTGCATGAGAACTCCGGATGCGCTTTGACGATGTAAGTCTTCTCTGACTTCAGGAGAGCCGAGCAGGGTACCCGAACCTTGCATTAGCATAGGATTCGGCTAGCGACCCTCATGGGGCATACCCTACCCAACAGAGTTATGGCCAAGCGAGGTACCCGAACCTTGCATTAGCATAGGATTCGGCTAGTGACCCTCATGGGGCGTACCTCACCCAGCCGAGTGATATACGACCCCCGACTAGTGCCAGAAGTCGGTTGTCAGCTCACATGGAGCGCAGCCGGGGAAGATGACGTCCCGACTGGCGCAAGTACTCGGTAAGTAGCCCTCATGGAGCATCCCGAGTGTATTTTGGCAGACTTGTCCAGCCCCCGAGCGTAGGAGATAGGCTCGCAGCCCTGAGTTCCTGTCACGCATATCCGGAGCTGGGCCTGTAATATAAAAATATCGGATGAGTAGCATCTGATGATGGAAATAATCACCCGAATAAAATGTATTTTACAATGTATGTAAATACGTGTTCTTCCTCTTTTTGATATTAATTTCCTCAAGTAGTTGACCCCTTACGTTTAAGCACTCTGCCCGACTAGTCATAACCCCCTAGCATCGGGAGTTGGCTCATGGCTCTTTCCCAGGCACGCGTTTTGGGTGACTTGAGTTCGTCTTACATGGAGCAGAGTTTCACGGATCGAGATTTATGCTACTCGAGTACTTTTGTAATCATTTAAGAGCAAAAACGGAAAAAAGTAAATGCGCAGCTTGTACACCTATTAGGTGTAAGCGGCTGTGGCACTAGCAAGGCCGAGTGAGGAGATGTTTATCAGAAAGCGACTTAGCTGTTCGGTATTTGGGAGTGGGGATGCCATCCTCGTGTTTGGGCTTATGAGCCCCCGAGCATGTCACTTGTTGTTCTGATAATCTTCGGTTGTTGAAGGTCGAAGGCGGTTGCGACCGACTGCCACAATGGAGCCGTCTGACTTGCGTTTGCGATTCCCAGTTTTAGTCGGGACCGCGTCGTCGGTGTCGTCCTGCTTCTTCTGTTAGGGTGACTTGTTGTCATCGAGGGCCTCGGCAACAGCGTGGGCCGAGTCGGCGTACTTGTTTGCCATGTCGAATAGGGCCTTGACAGAGTTGGGAGGCTTCTGCGTGAATTTGTCGATGAACGAGGTGTCTTTGACTCCTTTTCGAAAGGCGGCGATGACGACCTCATCCTTGATGTTTGGGATCGAATTTTTCTTCTCAGAGAACCTCTTGATGAAGTCACGAAGAGACTCGTTCTTCCTTTGATGCAACTGATATAAGTCGTGCTCGGAAGATGGCCTCTCGTACGTTCCCTGGAAGTTGGCGATGAAGCGTTCCCGGAGTTCTCCCCAGGAGCCGATTGATTGCTTGGGAAGTCCTGTTAGCCATGTCCTCGCTGAGTCGGCTAGAGCGACTGGGAGGTAGTTAGCCATGACTTTGTGATTTCCCCCAGCTGCTCGGATCGCTAGAGTGTAGACCGTGAGCCAGGACTCGGGATTGGTCTTGCCATCGTATTTGTTGATGCCTGTAGGCTTAAAGCCGACTGGCCAGTCGACCTGTCGTAGTTCCTGGGTGAAGGCGGGTATGCCTTCGTCTTCATGAGGACTCCGACCCCGACTACGGCGGCGAAACCGCCCGTAGTGGAGGCCAAAATGCTCGTTCTCGTATTCCAGCTGGCGTTGGTCGTCTTCTTCTCGTTTGCGGTGCCGAGCATTGGTGTCCTGCCGAAGATCAAGCCATAGTTGGCCTCGGAGATCCCGGTTGTCCCGACGGTCACTTCGACGTTGCCGGTTGTTGTTTGGGTTGCCGAGTGACGTTTGGCGTGACTCCGTGTGCAGCCGACTAAAGCCAGCCGCTCGGTGTCGCTTTGAGGTAGATGAGACTACCGTTGGGAATGTCGACGGGTTGATCGGTATGAGGGTATCACCCGACTGTTGGTGCTGCTGACATGCAACAGCGGTAAGCAGGGCTTTTATCCTTGCGATCATCGGGGTGGCCTGGTGATCAGGCCCAAGTCGGACCGTGTCCAGTAGGGTTACGGCGGCCACGACGTTCTGTTGTGGCGTGACGAAGATGTCGTGGTCGCCGACTTTTGTTTGGAGGGTTTGTTGCTGAGCGGTTCGCCCAGCCCTGCGTAGGCCGTCGTTGTGGACGTGCAGGCGTCTTGCTTCTTCCTCCTGTTGTTCTCGCAGTCGGCAGGCCTCCTCCTCTTGTTGTTCGTGTAGTCGGCGTGATTCCTGAGTAGGAGTAGAGCCTTTGGATGCCATGAAGATTTCTCGTGGCGGGAAGAAGCTTGCCGAACTGCTGTTCGACTTAGAGTCGGAATCCGACTGGGAGTCGTAGTCCGACTGAGAGTCGCAGTCGGAATAGTCGATGGGGGTGATTACAACTCCGACCTCCCTAGATCCGATCTCGAGCGGCTCGCGGCCGTATCCGAGTCGAACTCCAGAGGATCGGGTCTGCCGCGTCGGATGTAGATTGTAGATATCCGCGGCGTCGCCGAGTTCGAACGGGGAATTGACGATCTCTTCCTTTTTTGGCCCGATCTCGGCCGGCTCAAAACCGAGTCCGAGTCGAACACCGAAAGAAAGAGTTGTCCCTGGACTTGGGCGTATGGGAGATCGCCGCAGCATGTCGTGAAAGATTGCTGCAGCATCGTGTAGGCCGACTGGCGCGGAGTCGGCTGGTTCCCTAGCAGATCGGATCGAGTCCGAGTCGGCCAAGGTGAGATTGCCGATCTGGTCGGCGGCGAAGTCGAGGCTTCTGAATGCGATTGTATCTCCGGGGGAGAGTTTGCCGCCGTCGACTCCAGTTGCTAGATCCATCGAGCTTGTAGATGTAGATCGCGCCGAAGCCCCTACCTGGCGCGCCAACTGTCGATGTTTTACATCGGCAATAAATATATGGGGCTACTCGGCGGATGGAAACTCGGTGGATTGCAAAGGAACACAGGGAGATTTTATACTGGTTCAGGCCCTCGATGTGAGGTAATACCCTACGTCCAGTTGTGGTGTTATTCCTTTGAGAATTTGCGGTGGTGATTCTGGTGAACCAACTCAACCTGCCCTCATGGGACGCCCTGCCTCCCCTTATATACTGGGGGACAGGGTTACAAAGTAGGAGTCCCCATCGGATTACGACTAGGAGATCTCCCCTTAGAGATATAACGCACCCGACTAGGACTGTAGATTCCTTTCTATACAAGGCGAAGCCTGCCGAATCTAGCTATATCTCTAATTACAAGGCTAGGCCCATCCTCTATCCGAGTGGTCCATATGCTTGTCATGAGGTACCCGGGGCCCATGGCACCCACAATATCCGACCGGCCATAGAGGCACAAGAGTATCGGCTACCAGCTCAATTTCTCACGTAAATTATCCGGGGCCACATACAATTCTGCTTGCTATACTATAAAACTCTCAGCTCGTATTTATTTTATTTTTAAAAAATACAATTGTATTGGGCAGTTATCATATAAGTTATAACAGAGTTTTGATTATATTACTATACTTATGCACAATTAATTTCTATCGCTCTACAAAACACTATATATAGATATGGTAATGGATCTAAGTTTTTAGTCTAGAAAATTTAAGACTGGTAAAAAAAAGGTAGCCTAAAATTTTTATAAGTTTTTGAGCTAAGATTTATAATAGACAAGATAGACTTAAAAAAGGGCTTTGAATCGTGACCCGTTATCACCCCCTAATTGTGTAGAGAGATTACTAATTTATACGGAGTACCGTCATATCATAGGAGTGTAATCTGATTATCTGAACATCAGTACGTACGAGTGTACGACATATCTGCCTACCCTTCTAGAAGTTGCGGCGCTATTCAATTCGTGTAGCTGTAGTTTGACCTGCGTTAATAATTTTCTCTCTCGAATATTCCATGAACGACAGTCTGCATACATCATGGACTACGTAGGTTTGATCTCCCTCTGTCACCTTGGCCACCAAGCTATTAACAGGCTTGCGCGCACGGGAGCACCTTGCTTTGCAAGGAAATTACGTACTCATGCTGGTTGTTGATTATTCTTTGGTCTTTCAGATGTTGAACGTTTCAAATTAGAATGAGAGAAAAGAGGAGTGGTACGCACGCTGCTAGCTAGCTCCACAACATGATTCACGCGGGAAATACTCGCTTCAGGTGACGATGATTGCGTTATCAGGGAAACTGCATGCACATGTTTCTGGTGGCCGTTTTCCCCCGCCCTTAGAGCTGCCTTGACCTTTATTATGCTAGCGGTTGCACTTTCAGCAAAAAATCGTGATAATACGGTCGCCCAGTGTCGCAAATATACCAGTCAGTCGTTTTTTTAGCCTTTTTTTTCAGCCCAGTGAGAGATATCGGTAAGAGGATGTTCGATTCAGCTGTTAGCCTATAGCTTATACTTCGTGTTCTATTAACACGATTTTTAAAATATAAAACAATGTGTTTTTTTAAAAGATTTAAGCCAATTCAAACCCCATACGTGAGAGATGATTAGCACTTTATTTGAATATCTGGTTCGTAATAATACGGTTTAACTTTCTACCCAACCAGATTAAAAAAAAAGAAGTTGGCCCAGTGTCCACTGGAAAACAAAACACGTCCTAGCAGGACAAGACAGACTTTCGAGGAGGAAAGAGCCGTCGCGCGCCGCTCGGTTCAAGTCGGCCAGTCCCCTCCATGTAAAAACAACCAGAAAGCTTAGTCACCTACACGACCTAGGTATGCGTGTGCTTCCACCATTTTTTTTGGAATACTCATCGGTGCTCTGGAGCGTGCGGGGCACGCTAGATGGCGCCTGTGGTAGGTGACATATACGTCGGCCGTCCGTCGTGCGATCGCTTCATGCGGATGTCACGGGAGAGTCGGGGATGTTTTGTCATGGGAGAGAGTAGCAGGTTCATCTTATCGTGGTTACCGTGTAAGTACACTTATTGTTAAGATAAGTTAACGGTACTACCACGGTATCTCTACTAAATTTAAAAATAATTAAATTTTTGATGAATTTTGTATAATTTATTATGGTTACTTACATGGTAATCGTGTTTATGGATAGGATGTGGTTGATAATCCTGTTCGTCACCGCAGGGGAAACCCTGTGGAGTAGTAGCCGACGAGACGATCATGCTTTCACTGGGTGACAGGGTGCGAAAAGAGGCGCTCTGTGGCGAACGTTGGTAGGAGTGATTCGGGCAGCCTTGGTAGATACTTAGTACATACCATAGTCCATAGCACGTCGCGTGGAGTCGTAGGCCCGTCTCCGTTGCAGCACTGCGACTCTGCAACAGCGCAATGTGCCTGCATGTACTGTAGATAGGGAAAAAACCAAACGTGTAGTACTATGCTGGTAGTGTATTACTACTGTAGTAGTATGTTGTTAAAACGACTAAACAAGGTCTTGTTTGATTCCGGAAGGTAAAGATAAATTAGGGATGAAGAAGGAATGTCCAACTCATTTCTGCGACCATATTTTTTTCCTCAAGAATGGTATATGTAAGAAATGAAAGTGATAATAGTACTATCGGAATGTTGAAACAAAACAACGGAAATGCTACACCATAGTGTCAAGCAAATCACAGTATGTTTATATTATAAATATTTTGAAAGTTCGTTATAAATATTCGCATCAATATAACTATCAGTGAAGATTTTAAACAGGAAGTAAGTAGTTTAAATGCTTCATGTATAGCGTCAACACTAACGATACATGAGGATTAAAGTTAGGACTTGTGCCATTATGATGGTTGTACTATATGTCAATTTTTTCAGAAAAATTGGATGGAAACAGAAATGGAAATAAACTCTATTTCCGTTTTTGGACTTTACGGAATTGGGAGAAATGATCCAAACAAAAAAATAGTGGTATAATCAGGAAATTCTATACTGTTTTACTCTTAAACCATACTGTATCTGTACAATACGTGCTTTGATTATTTGATATCCTGGCCTACGTGCCATTTACTCATATGGTCCTACATGCCATTGTCACGAAGTTGTTGTACTACATACAATCAAAGCGGTAAACTTGAGTGGCACATCTTCATTTTTTCACAAAATCAGATGCTTGTCACATGATCAAACTTGACTTGTACAAAGTTGTACGCAAGGATTGCCCGGAGGTTTGGCCGCCGCCCCGCCACAAGAGGATAGCCGGACGTTGCCGTGCACTCTTTTGCCCGCGGATTCCAGCATAAAGCATCACCGTAATAACCACGCACGCACGTCCCCCGCATCCCCGGCTCCCGGGCGACAAATCGCCAGCAATGCAGGTAACACACACAACACGAGCAGGAACAGGAAGCAAACTTGACACAGTAATCCTCCACAGATGCATCCAATCCAACGCCATGGCATGGCATCGGTGCGGGCAAGAATAGTTGGTGGCCTCCGAACCAAGGACTATTCGATTCCACCTCGATCTCCACCACCACCAAGATCACAGATGCTAACCCCACCAAAAGCAAGCAACCTAACCCGTCAATCTCGACATGCTGCCGGCGTAGCAGGTCGTCGAACCCCATTTTAGCCGCCCGCCCACCCGCCGCTCACGCCGCCCCGATGGTGTTTCGCGCGCGGAAGCTGCAGTGCAGGTGATCGAGCGAACGGTGGATCGAGGAGCCAAAATTACGACGCCACCAACCGCGCATGCATGTGCGGCCGCGCAGACACCATTACTACTTCTCCTAACACTTGGGACGGGCAGATCGCAGTACGATGTCAGTTATGGAAGCCTGATCGGAATGCATTCAAGCTTCACTCACGCATTTGGTACTACGGCAATGACCAGCGAGTGGGCGCTTATGAGTGGATCGGAGAGCTCTCTTCGTGGTTCGTGCCAAGGGAGAGCAAGACAGTGGTTGGCCAAGTGCGCACGCGGCCCTGGATTTGGATCCAATGCAGTCCTTAGTGTAACTGCAACATAAGCAGTCATATTAGGACTGTTTGATATAAATCTAAGGGTCCAAATTCTATATGGTACTGTTCACACAAAGAAAAAACAGTAGAGCTACTGTAGCAAGGTAATGTAGCATAGAATCTCAACCGTTCGCTGAAAAAAATGGATGGCTGAGATTGCATGCAGTCTCTAACTTCCAGTCACAGTTAGGACTGCATTGGATCTCAATCCCCGGCACTTAGGACTGAAAACTCTCGGTCTTTCACTGTGTGGGCAGCTCAACGCATTTGTCAGTCACATGGAGCACTGGTGTGAAAATTTCACTACAGTAGTAGTAGCATTTTGTAGGAATAAAGAGTTCATATAAACGTTTTTCCTGGAGTTGTGTTGATATAGAACAGTATACGTACCTCATTTCCAGCCAGCATATGTTTGCTGTTTGCATAGGTACCTCATTTATGGCGCAAGAGCAGTTCAAAGCATTACTACTAAAGGAGAATGCTGCAGAAAATGTACAAAACCATGACCATTTTTATCACAGCAAATGGTACCGAATGTAAAAAGGACGAACACACAACAAGGATGAATGTACACACACCATCAGGCCAAATTTGCTGTTCGTTATTCATTATGTACACTCTTCAGTAATCCCCTAACTTGCACGGGGAAATGTATGCAACAAAGAAAATAGAAGGGAAAAGGAAGAAAATACTATACAGACTGTACTCCATTAAACACAAGAGCAAAGTCGATTTATGCACACCACCGCGCCGTACTACTTTCTCCTAATTATGTCTATTAATAAAGCCCTCCATAATTCTAGTCCATAGAAAAAACCAAAATAGCTACGTATTTTTCTTTTTTGTAAAAGAGAGAAAACGCTAAAAAGAACTCAATAAATAGCTCAGAAAAATACGGAGAAATCGCCTTCTTTGGACGGATCTCTCCTCTGCTCGCCGTCGCCGCCGGCGACAGCTCCACCTGCCTCCGGCGAAGGCTTCTCCCCAATCCCCGCTGCGGCCCCGCCTTCATTGGCGGCGAACACCTCGTGGACGACCTTCTCGACGTCGAGCGCCTCGCCAATGTCCTCGTCCTCCGGCGGGGGCGGGATGAACGGGGGGCGCGGCACGCGGAGGATGCGGTCCCAGTCGACGCCGTTGAAGAACGGGTGCGCCTTGATCCCGTGCGCGCCGATGCGCTTCTCGGGGTCCTTCTCCAGGAGGCGAGCGATGAGGTCGCGCAGCGGCGTCTTCTCGCCGACGAGTTCTGGCTGCTTGGTGAGGACGCGGTAGAACGTCTCCTTCCTGTTCAGCCCCCGGAACGGCGTGCGGCCGTAGAGCATCTCGTAGAGCACCACGCCCAGGCCCCACCAGTCCACGGCGAAGTCGTGCCCGCTGCCGGCGATGATCTCCGGCGCCACGTAGTCCTCCGTGCCCACGAACGAGTTCGACTTCGCTGGCGTCCGCACGCCAGCGGTGGTGGAGGGCGAGGACGCGGTGGTGGTCGTCGAAGACGACGACGAGGATGAGGCCGTGCGCGAGGTGGACGTTGGCGACGGCGAGTCCGCCGACGCGGCCGTCTTCGTGGCGCCAACCGAACGAAACGGGAAGCACAAGGTCGCCCCCGACTGCCTCTTTGGCTTCGCGCGGTTCGGGGACCGTGAACTAGGCGCAGGCGCTGGCATGGAATCGGCTGTCGTCGCGTCCTGCTCCGGCGGCGGCGTCGGGAGTCTCGTGGAGAGGTCGAAGTCGACGAGCATGATGTGGCCGCTGTCCTGTATCAAGACGTTCTCCGGCTTGAGGTCGCGGTACACGACGCCGAGGGTGTGCAGATACTCGAGTGCCAGCACCAACTCCGCCGCGTAGAAGCTGCAATCGGAAGCAAGAATCAACGGCGAGGTGTTAGCCCATTCGTGCGGCTGGGTGAGCAGGCGCGAGATGCGGGATTTCCAATAGAAGCCGTGAGCGCGCGTACCGGATGACGGAGTCGGAGAACATCTTCTCGGTCTGGCGGCGGCGGAGGGAGTTAAGGTCGCCCCCACCGCAGCGGTCAATGGCGAAGCCAACAACAGCGTCGGTGGCGAGGATGCCGCGGAGGGAGGGGAGCAGTGGGTGGCGCAGCGACATGAGCACGTCCCGCTCGAACCAGATCCGCCGGTGCCCGTCCTCGCCGCCGCTCCCCGTCTTCTTGTGCCGCGCCGCCTCCCGCGAGACCGCCTTGAGCGCCATGGAGGAGGAGACAGAGACACCCGCTTCCTCCCCCGCCGCGGGCACGACGTGGAACACGACGCCCTTGGCGCCCCGGCCGAGCATGGACACCGCCCTGAGGTCCCCCAGGCTGAGCTGCCGCGGCAACGCCGGCTCCGGCGGCGAGGGCGCCATCGCCGCCGCAGTCATGGCGAACCGCCGATCGACCAACCGCTCGTGGACGGCAGTGAGGCGGATCCGAGTGGGGTCGGTGCGCGAGTTGGGAAAGCAAAGCAGGGGAGGGGAGGGAGGGAGCGTGAGATGGAGAGATTAGTTGCGGTTTGATTCGAGGGGATTTATGCGGGCACGGCTTCCTTGGAGACGAAGGAGAGAGAGGCGCACGGTTACGGTGTGTGCCTGATATTAAATTTTTTGAATGGGTGTATTTTAGACTTTTAGGCACCGTTCTTTAGTGAGAAAAGACAGCGAAATTTTTAGCGTGTATAAAATAAGATAAATTATTAACATATAATTAATTAAGTTTTAATTATTTTAAATTTAAAAATAAATTAATTTAATTTTTATAATAACTTTTATATAAAAAATTTTAAAAAATATATCGTTTAGCGGTCAAAAAAACATGCTTACAATCCATAGTCCGCACGGTGCCTTGAGGTTTTGAGGCATTGAGGCGTGTCGCGTCGTCGACCGGAATCGTCTGGTGCGAGAGAAGAGTTCGTGAGGTTTGCAATAGAAAAGGGTAGGAAATCGAGGAAATCGAGTGGATTGGCCTGTTCATTTCAGCTGAAAGCCAGCAGCTTAACTCCTTGTTTCCCACACGTACGCTTCCCAAAATGATTAACGGTGTATTTTTTGTAAAATAGTTTTATATGAAAGTAGCTTAAAAAAATAAATAGATCCATTTTTCAACTTTTTAATAATAAATACTTAATTAATCACGTGCTAATGATGTTTCTCGTTTTACGTGCCACTTAAATAAGTCAGCTGAGAAGCAGTACGAACACTGCCGAACGTCTGGTCTACCTGGGCCTGCCGTTGGGGCCTCGTTGTGCGCTGATTTTGTTGCTCTTGTACGGCTTCTAGAAGGGTCGTTTGGTCAGAGGCGAGACTACAGTGCCCAAAATGTATGTTACTCCGTTCCTTCTTAGCAACAATTGGTTCAATGACACTAAAAGCTCCTGAGTTTTGCTTTATATTATACTGTTGAAAGGTTCTGTGCATTTTAATACCAATGAAAATTTGCCCCGTTATCTTTTTATACCACAACCATTCACTTCCGCTAGTTTTTAATTTCCTTTTTCAATATTTGGCTGAAAGGCAGAGGTGATGTGACTATAGTACCCTTTTCTATGACTCGTGTAATCCTAGATACAATTATGCAGTGTTTTTTGTGGCTTATTGAGGGGCTTAAATAAGCCGCATATAAAACGAGAAACGTCATTAACGTATGATTAATTAAGTATTTACTATTAAAAAGTTGAAAAATGGATCTATTTGTTTTTTTAAGTTACTTTCATATAGAAAATTTTTAAAAAAACACACCGTTTATCGTTTTGGGAAGCGTGCGCGTGGGAAAGGAAAAAATTAAGCTGGCTGAAGTAGTGCTTGCGAACAGCACCATCGAGCGGAGGAGTGTTGCGACCGCGGCGATCGGGCGGCGCGTGGGATGGTGGGTGAGAGGAGCAGCGAGCAGGCCACGGATGCAGGAGTAGCAGAGCACTGGGGACAGCACGGCGATCCCCAAGGTCAGACAGAACCTCGATTCATATCGTGAACATATATACTCCATTGACAACAAGCTCAATCTCGATCTCGACAAGAAGAACATCCTGTAGGGAGAAGCTCAAGCTCAGCAGGGACGGAGGCAGTGGACGGCTGCGAGTGGGCCAGGACTTGTGAGGTGGAGCGCCAGCCATGACGTGGGTGGCGGCGGTTGTCTGCCACGTCGGTGGCGGCGGTTGTCTGCCACGTCGGTGGTGGCGGTTGGCGGCGATGGCGCAAGGCAACGATGGGGGTGATGGCGCAAGGCAGTGATGGGAGGCGGTGGGGTAGGGCTGGAGGGGCCAGTTGCTGTCACGTCTTAAAAATCGGCTTAATTAAAAATAATTTTGGGTAAATAAAAATACAAGAATACACTAGAAAATTTGTTTGAGGAATTGCTTGAATAAAATTTCAAAAATTTTCAATATTAAAAATCCCAAGTTGAAAATTTTAAATCAATACTTAGATGCTTTTATATTTCTAAGGTTTTGTCGGAATATTTTAAGCGTTTAAGTATTTATAATAATAATTTTTTTGTATTTCGTGGTGGCATTTACTTCTGGTAATTCCACATGATTTAATAAACTCTTTGAAATTTTTTCGGATTTTTTTGGAGCTCCAAAATCAATTTATATGAAATAGAGATCACTTCGGTAATTAAATAAGCAGAAAAATAAAATTATTTTCTTTTCCCCGTCTTCCCGCTTCAGTCCTTTGACATCCCCTGTGCAACTCAAGCTCTAGTTCCCTTCCTCTGTCTAAATTCCAGATATATCCTATTATAAAATCCTAGAATCCCTTTTGACTCTCGATCCGAGATTCATGGAAATACTCATATTCTTGGAAAAAAACCCAGACCCTCCAAATCCCAAGTAAAGGAACATTTTTCAATATCCTAAATACCTCTAAATTCCTGACATTCTAATATTCCCATAAAAGATTCTCTACCCTCAAGTCCAAAAATATTCTTATATTTTTTTGATGTTTATTTGTTCCTCGTGTATCCCCAAAATATACCTATATCTTAGATATTTAATTCCTCGAATATTCTGATATTTTATTCCCCTACATATTCCTCGGTGAAATATTCTCCGTTGTTCGACTCCCATATAATATATTCCTTTTCCCTCCACATATTTTTCCATTCCCTAATATATATATATATATATATATATATATATAGTTGGGTTATGGTGCTTTGTAAAGTACGGATTGCCTCTTGTTTTGCGTCCGTTGCTATAAATTCAAAGTTTAAATGAGCGATCCAAACCGTTCATCATGATCTCCATATTGAAACATGCTTGGAGATCAAATTTTATATTTTTAAAATTTTTTTTACTATTTTTAAGATAGGTATAAAATCTTGTTAATCTAAAGACTTCAAAACCGTTCAAAACCTATAGATTTGTACCCTCTTAAAAATAGTAAAAAAAATTTAAAAATGTAAAATTTGGTCTCCAAGCATGTTTTAATATAGAGATCATGATGAACAGTTTAGATTGCTCATTTGAACTTCAAATTTATAGCAACGGACGTAAAGCACGGGACAATCCGTGCTTTACAAAGCACCATAGCCCAACTATATATATATATATATAGTTCAATCTTCGAAATATTCCATAATTCCGAATATTACCATAAATTCTGGAATATTTCCATAACCAGACATTCCAATAATTCCTTGAATTTCCTAACCTCTAATTTCACCAATTTTGGGTTTTTCCATAAATCTCCCTCCCTTTTCCTTTTTCCCCCATCTTTTATTTCTTTTTTCCCCTTCTTTCCCTGTTCATCTTCTTCCTTGTCTCCTTTCTTCCTCCTCTGCGCTTCGGCCGCAGGGGGACAGAGCCGCCCTAGGCCGACCTCCCCTCGGCCTCGCACGGCCCGGCTTGCACCGGCCTGCCGCCGCCGCTGCCACAGCCCGGCCTAGCCCGTAGGCGCCGTCGTCCGCGGCGGACTCCCGAAGACGCCGCCGCGAAATCCGCCACGCCGCCGCCCAGGCCTCTTCCTCGCTCCCCGCCATATATAGCCACCGCACCCTGTGCCCTAGCGGTCGCCCTAAGCCGCCGCAGCCCTCCTGCTTCCGCTCCGCGCCGTCCCTGCGCAATCGCCGCCGCCCAGCCGCCGCGATCCTGCTCCACCCGCCGCGCTTCTAGCCGCCGTCGCGCCTGCCCTAGCCGCCCAGCCCGCCGCTGCTCCACGCCTGCGCCGTCACACCCCGTGCACCGGCTTCCCCAACCCAAGCTCGCCGCCGCACGGAAGCCGCGCCGCCCCTGCGAGAACACCGCCGTCGCTCCAGGGCTCCGCCGGGTGCCACCCGCCGCCGCCGGTGAGTATGGGGCCGAAGCCATCGCCCCATCGCTCTCCCTCTTCCTCCTCTCCCTCACGCCGCCGGTCGCCGTCGAGCTCGGCATCCCGGAGGCCGAGTTGATGCCGAAGACCCCCACCTCCCGTAGGCCCCGCCGCCTCCTCGCCGGGCCGCACCACTCCGCCGCCGGCCGTCGCCCTCGCCCTCCCGTGCTGCGCCATGGACGGCCAACCTCAGCTAGCTCTTCTGCGTGACACCGCCGCGTGGGCCCGGCGTCTCTCCTCCCTTCTGTGGCGCTGCCATGTGGCCCCCGGCCGGCAGCCTCTCCACCGGGTGTGACAAAAGGGACCCACCAACAGATCCAAAGCCCTTCCCACCGTCAGATCTGATCCCCTCCATCTGAGCCACTGGTTTTACATAAATTACGTGAAGCAATCTCGGTCATCACATCTCCCAAGATTCAATCCAAGCCGTCGAATTGCCCAAAACCCTAGATCTGTGCCACTTGTCCATCGGCCCCTGTTTTCCTTGGTACATGGATTTAGTCTGTGAGAGCCGGGTCAGTGTTAGTGGGTCTCAGTCAATTATCTCTCAAAAATGATTCTTGTATTAACTAATTTTTTGAGGGAATATTTCTTTTTTATTTCTTTTCGGATTTTATGTGAATACGAACTTCCAAAAGCCATATTTTTTTCGTCCGAACTCCAATTCGATCTGTTCTTCTTCCTAAATTCATCTAAAATCATAATCTATATGTTTATATACTTTTTATGTACTATTTATTTGCGTTTTAGGGTTTTTTCTCGTTTTTCGTGTAATCACTTTATTCGTTGTTTCGAAGAATCGCGAAGATTTGCGGAAGAAGTTCAGAAGATTTACGGAAGACGTTTTCTATTGCTAAGGCAAGTCACACAACAATCTCCTTTAGCATATTGATCCCGTTTGTGAAAATTATTTTATTTTAACGTTATTGCACGAAATATTTTGGAATGTTATTTATTTATGGGTATTTATTATTATTTCAATATTCTTTGATTATTATGGCCATGTTGTTATTTATACTTTTCCTTTGATACCATCGGTAATAATGCTGACTAGCTAGATGACTATTTAATGGTCTAGTTGGATTATTTATGATTTGCTTAGCACTGCATAGAAACTTTAGCGTTATTTTATGTGGAAAAACTATTGATTTACTCCTGATTAATTAATGATTAATGACAATAGATCCATGATGGATTGTTGTGCTTGGTTAATTAATGTGACAACTAAAACTTGACTAAATATTGGGTTCTGAGCACCAGGATTGTGAATATTGCTAGCGGTGCTCATGACAGTTAAGAACTGATTCACGGACTACTTGCTGTGAAGCAACACCGTACTAACCACAAGCCAGAATGGGCAACGGTTGGATTTGTAGTGTAGCATGTCCCAGTAGGAGGCACCACATTGTGTTTAGTTGATAGGTATTAGTGTCACTAAATCCACTGTGGCAGTGCCAATAAATCCATATTTGGAAGCCAAGAGTTTCTCTAGTCTAGAGGTTGTCCATAAATCCATATTTTGATGCCTTTTGTAAGTATTTATCGTTTATTGTTTTGGTTATGTTTATCAAATTGTCGATTTGTGTATCTCGGCTGATTTCTGGATAAGGATTTATTACGTAAATTAGCTTTGAAAATTCTGGTGAATTTCTGGACGTGATAGCTGTGGAAGGTTCGATGGGTGCCGGCGAAGTGGCTATTTCGATCTAGATGGCTTGGGCTTTCACCAGAAGGAGATAAGGGCATTTTGGCCTAACTAAACGGAATAAACTCTAAACTAAATGGAAGTGGTATAGAGTGTAACAGGATAAACTTTAGATGGTATTAAAATGCATTGGAAACTTTCGGTGGTATAAAGCAAAACTAGGGAATTTTCGGTGGTATAAAACCAATTTTGCCCGACACTCTGGTCAGTTGAATCAGTTTTATCTAGCTTAGGGTTTGTTTGGAACAAAGGTTCTTTTTAAGGATTTGTGGAGGTTTTTATTTCTTTGAAATGTTTTCCTACGATATATTTTTTTTGGACAAAGTAAAGTTACTGTTGGTTTTCTTTGGAAAGGTGGCAATTCCACCACTGTCACAGCAAAAGAAAACATCCAAGTTGAGCTTAAGGGAAATTTTAATTTCCTTTGCTCCATTCTTGTGTCTGTGTCTTTCTCCCTCCCTCAAAAGTTTTTATGCAATCCAAACAACCCAAGTTTTGTTATTCTTGTGTTTTCAATTCATTTAGTTTTTCGCTTTGCACTTATATCGTAGTTCTTTTTTCTCGTTCTCTTGTTCTAAATATGTCCTTAGTTTAGTTTTGAAAGTCGAAGTGCATTGACGATACCCGAATACAACGATTTAAAAATGCAATTATGGACATAGACAGACACTGACAACATAGCTCAGCTACAATGTTGTGACATATTCGCAAGCACAAGCGGCAGATTTGGAGTGACCAAGCCTTTGTTCAGCCCAAGGTTTTCAGAAAAAAGGTAGACATTGTTGACTTAAATAGACTGGTGCTAAAATTTCGGTGTTACTTTTATTTTAGAGTGAGACACCAGGAATTCATCACCCACTCAAAGAAAATATGATAATGAGTCAATGACAACCAGCAACGTTTTAAAAACTGCAAGAAAATAGTTTAATGTGTATTAATTTTATTTTTCCGTGGTATCTCATGTTTCTGTCAAAAATATTGTGCCCCACCTTCAGATGCATATTTCTCAAAATATGGTGAAAACTATAATAAGAATGCACTAAATTTTTATAACATGCACACAAAATGGATCAACAATGTGAATCATTTTATCATATCTAATAAATATATCTGTTCTACAAAGTGGAAAAAATAATTTTATTAAAAAGGAAATTTAGAAAGGAGATAGACGTCGTTCACACTGATTTGTATTTGCGTGTGATCATGCTTCTCTAGCTAATCGTGAGCACACTTGCACACGTGGAGCTATGTCAACATCTTGGTAGCAATAAACTACCAGTGTAATAAACTACTAGTGTGAACCCTCCTTTTTCTAACTAAAATTCCCATGTAGTGTAATCATTGGGCAGAACTTCAAACAAGATTTAGTTAAATTTTCATGTGTTTCTTGCACAACAATTTTAACTTTGTTCTTAAACTGACCAGGCACCAGTAGACCTGCCGTTTGGTCCAAAATAAAAGGTGCTTAAGAATCTCTACGTCAAAATATTCGCATCCTGCAGTTTTCCATAGCCCGCAGCTTCGGTGCCTTCCGGGAAATTCCAACATCCATCGAGAGCAAAGGACTCCATAAGTTCTGAACAGTGCTCCAAGAAAAATGGGGGAAGAAACACATGCCCCATAAGTTCAGTTTCTTGTTGGCTGCAAAAATTTGTTAGTATATTTATGATCTGATAGGAACAGCTTGTCCGAACCATGATGCAAATTAAGCATCACTAACCCCGTTTTCAGACTAGAAGAGGCAGTTACCAAATTGGCCATGCTTGTGTGGATTTGGTGGCTCTTTACACTGTGGATACAGATTGAAGTTGGATGTCATACATCCCAGCATTATTACGGCCTTGTGTGTAGTACTTATTATCTTCATAAATATTTCGTCACTGTTGATCGATGACTAAAACATGCATCATGCATGTTGCATGGTCATGTAGTTAGTAATATGTTTTATATTCATCGCAAAAAATGTGCTTTATATTATTTATAATATTAATATGTGAATGAATTGTAAGGTTTATTGGTTCCATCATACGCTCTGGATGCTGGATGAGTACGTGCAGGTGACAGGCACGGCAGTACGTTCGTATGTGACCTTTGCCTTAAAGCGAATGGGTTTGCAGACTTCTCAGCAATGCCGGCATTGCATTCTCCGTAAAGTATATCTGATTGTCTGAGTCATGCAAAGCATGCACAAATTAGCAGAGACACAGTTTCACATCATCGATCGGGCAACTGGCTTTGTCTCGTGCACCATTCTCGTTTTCGCCTCTGGCAATTAAGAACCTGCCAGTACGTACGTACGTACACGTCAGCTACTTTTCTTTTTTTACTAATCAATTTGTCTCGGCGTTACAAGCAGGGAAATAGTACTCCCTCCATACTAAAAATACAAAAAATCAGTATTAGATGTGATATATTTTTAGTAATATAAATCTGAACAGGATATATCACATCTACAACTATATTTTTTATTTTAGAATGGAAAGAATACTATCTAAGTTTCCTTTTATATATATTTTAGAAATATCTCCTGTATTTTTAATACTATTATTCTTTAAAACATTTACATTATATCATAGCCTGACCCACCAGTGGCTCTAACGTCTCTCCCAATAAGAGTTTCATTCTTATTAAATAACATTTATGTCAATATTTTTAATGATGTGATAAGAAATTAATGAAGAGAGATAAAATAGATTTCATCTAGATGAAATCATGTATACACTATTTCTAATGTAAATTATGTCTTGCAGGTATTGTCTATGAAACAACAAAAATAAAACAATATATTGTGTGGCTATTTTATACATCAACTAAATGTGTTATTGTTTATATGGCACTCTTGAAAATATAAAAATAAAACATAGCACTGGGAATAGCCTAAGGGGTGCGTTTGAACATAAGGTTCACCTGGTCTTCTTTCTTGTTTTTTATAAGCACGTTTCTTAAAATATTAAATGGTACGTTTTTTGAAAAAAATATATAAAAGTTTTTTAAAAATCATATTCTATTTTTCAAGTTTAAAATAACTAATATTTAATTAATTATACGCTAATGACTTGTCTTGTTTTGTATGCCGTCGAAAATATAAGCCCAACCGTTGATTCGTACAAAGTCTAAACTCCACGCAGCAAAAGCAGCTGAAGCCAGCATTAAGGCCCTCTTCTTCAAGCCTATGCAAAACGAGAAACGTCGTTAGCATATAATTAATTAAGTATTAGCTATTATAAACTTAATAAAATAGATTTATTTGCTTTTTAAATAAACTTTTATATAGAATTTTTTATAAAAACATCCTGTTTAACATTTTAGAAAACGTGTTTGTGAAAAACAAAATAAGAAGCTTAAGCCATAAGCATATTTAAACATCAGCTAAAGCCTTTGTGTTCAAAATGCAGGTGTAGCCTAGCTAGGCGGGCCCACGTAACTTTTTTATTTTAGCCCTTGTTTATTGTGCTTCAGTCCTTTAGTTGATTTTATTTACACTTTTGTCTAAAATTATGCAGATAGCACCTCCATGTAAAAAAATAAATTATAAACAACTCCAAAAGCACTTTCCACTCCTCATTTCTTCTATTTTCCATCTTCTTCGAGAGCCCATCGCCATACTGCCCCCAACATCGTTGGCCATCCTAGCTCGTCCGCGCCTGCCCGTCCGTCGTTGCCGGATGCCCCAGCCCCTTCTCCGCCGGCCTCCTAGCCCTTCGCCGCCGACTCCTCGCCCTCGCCTCCATCGTCTCCAGGCGCCACCTCCTCTGTCCTCTCTTTCGTCTCTGGTTGTTGTCGCCTCCTCTGCCCTCTACCTGCCTCTCCCGTCTCAGCTGACACAGCCTCTCCCTGCTCCACAGTGACGAATCAGGCCAACAAGCTTTACGGTGGCGCGGAACAGGAACGGCTTAGGCCGATGAGCTTCATTGCGGCAAGGCTGATGGTCGATATTGGCGGTGGTGCTTATCTAGTAATGGCGGCGGCTCCCAATGTGCTCTCCTGATCTGGCCATGGCCAAGTCCTCCTTGGTGGCAGCGGCCAAGTTCTCTGTGACGGCGGTGGCTCCCCTAGCTGGATCTATCGGCGGTGGTGCATTTTGGTTGGCCGTGACGGCAATGGCGTCCCTTGCTCAGTTGGTGCATGTCCACACATGGACTTTAAAGGGTGTCAGAGAGATGCGGCTTCTTGGAAAGTAAATGTCAAGAGAGCGATCCATGGCTTGCAGAGGCCACTATGACACCCATGAAGTCAATCATAAACCTTCACCATGCCATTCGAGGCTACGACAACATTCGAATTTAAAGATTAGATAAAAACCCTCTTGTTTTTTTATACATTTCTCGATCTGCTACTAAACGGTGTGTTTTTTTTTAAAAAAATTTCTATATAGAAGTTGTTTTAAAAATCATATTAATTTATTTTTTAAGTTTACAATAGCTAATATTTAATTAATCATATGCTAATGACTTATATCGTTTTACACGATGTTTTTTCTTTTTTTTTCTAGCCTTCAAACTAAGCCTAATTTAAGCTTAGGACCATGGAAGACCACTGCATTGTAAACGCCCTTATAAGGAAGGAACTAAATCATACGGTGCATTTTTTCCTCGCATGTTTTCGTTAACCCTCGAAAAAAACATCACTGCTGAGAGGAAGACTTTTGAGTCGAACGCACCACGTCGAGTTTGTTGTGCGTGAGAGATGAGGCAAGATTACGCAGATATATGCTGTATTCCGTCGTGGGTTGGTGGCGCTGTATGATAGACTCAAAAAATATTTTGTTATGCATGTTGTCATGCATGTTGAGTATAGTAGAAAAACTCTAACTAATCTGCTATAGATAGAGCGATGTGGTTCAGCTAAAAAAAGTATCAATTGATGGGTCCAAATCGGTCAGCGGCCACTGGCATTATCCCTCTTTATTTTAAACTCACTGAAAGACAGGCGTGTACTGTACAATATAGTACAACATTGCGTGATCATGGTCCAAAAGCAGCTCAGTGCTTCTCGTCTGCCAGAATATCCGATCTGAGTGTGATTGCATTTTAATCATCCTCGCAAACAAATTTAAAAGGGCATATTCCTGACCAAAAAAAAAGAGCACAAAGTTGGTTTCGTACTTATTTAACATGCATTCCTCACGACTAAAAAATATTCTTGTTTTAAATTTCGATCAGGTGGCAGAGGATCACAGGATCAAGATGGCTTTTACAATACTGGGGATCTTACTTGCTTTTCTGCTTGGTCAAATTATTCCTTGCAGCACTGATCGTGTGCCTAACAAAGTAAATTATAAATTACAATAGATAGTAATTTCAAGTGGAAAAGTGACAACTTTTGTTACTAGATTGGCAAGATATTGTGCTCCACTTCTCCGGAAGTGGCGATCTAAAGTTTCACTTTGCCCCATCAGTGTACGATCCTTAATTTGCTGGCCTATCCTTGCATTTCTTTTCGCTACTGCGCTTGTGTGTGTCCAGCAAATTAAACAGTAGCCATTCCATGACTCAACAGTTGACGAACTGATTGCAGTAGTACATTATACATGTGATAGTTTTGTCTCCCCACAAGCCCATGATCGTATAGAGATTCTTTAGAAAGGAGGTGCAGATCACTTGAAAGCTTTCCAAACCTTCCTTTTGCAATGATAAAGTCGTAGAATTGTATCGTGATAATACTTACATCAATCATTTTACTAACTCTACATGTTGAGCGTAAAAAAATCCTTTATTTTTCATAAGCACGTTTTCCGAGCTGCTAAACAGTGTGTTTTTTTAATTTTTAATATTTAAAACTTAATTAATCATACGCTAATAACTTATCTCGTTTTACGCGCGCTAAAAATTTCCGCCAAATCTGTCGTCCCGAACGCAGCCTACATAATCTTTTGGCCGGGGAGGTGAGAATGAGCTCGTGACAAACGCTAGACATTCACAAAAGTAGAGGGGGTGAAAGTGAAGACAAGAGGCGTCTGCGTTCGGGTTGGCTATCCTATACATCGAAACACAATACAGGAGGATCGAAAGCGACCCTTGCGGCTCAACTTGGATGCAGCCACCTCAGCCTCTCCATGCATGACAAGGACTTGTCAATGGTCATCAGTGCATGGTGATCCCATTTCTCTATGCCCTTTTTTCCCTATCGGGGGATCATCGATTGTGCATGCAGAATTGTAAAGTCGAACATGTGCATGGCAACCTCAAATGAATGAGAACTGAAAAGGCATCTTGCAGTGTGGAATTTCTGAGTCACAATATGAGGCACAGACACATAGTGGTCTTGAAGACACCATGGCGAACTAGACTATATATGTTTGTTCAGCCAAAGTAGCCAAACCATGGTCTGTTAGAATCTTTCCCTCCCCTTCATAGCATATTACCACACCCTGTTAGCAGGCAGCGATCTCCACTGCCCAAACATGGCAGCTCCCCGCTCTTCACGTCATCATCCTCATCTCCTTGTCACCATTACTGCAAGTCTGCAACCTGCCCCATGCCCCCCATCTTCCAGGAGAAAAGGGGAGGACGAAAGAGACTCGACCGAACCCACACGGGTCACCACCACCACCAAAAACCGGACGACGAAACCAAACCGCAGCAGAATCTCACACGCCGAGACACCCACACGCCGCGCGGTTCGGCTAACCGAACTGAGCGACGAGCGACTGACCAGGGACAGCACGCGGGGGGAGCGAGACGCGGCTAGCTACTACGGGGTTCCATTGATTAGCCGCCGCTCGCGCGCCTTCGACTTTGGAGGCGTTGATTGATCAGGGAGAGTACGTAGTTGGATGGTTGGGTTGGGTGGGGCGGTACGTGGTTCGGTGGGCGTCGGCGATCGCAGCGGAGCAACTCGCAACTCGATCGGCGCGCGCGCGCGGTGCGGCCGTGGTCCTCGTGGATTTCGCGTGACGAGGACCGATCGGAATTGGCTCTCGGAAAGAGGCGCGCACGGCACCGGGACGTGAGGGGAACGGCCGCGCGTCCGGCCGTCTGTCTGTCTGTTCGTCCTTCTCGTGTGCAGTGCTGCGGCGTGACAGCGTCCGGTCCGTCGCTGCGGATCCCTCCGCGTCACTGGATTGCGCCACGCTAGCGGCGTGAGGCGAGTGATTTTGACATATTTGACACACTCGGACTCGGAGTACTAATGGATTTGAAGGTACTGGCCCCCTTGGTCGGAGCAATATGTATGGACCACCCTGTTTAGTCTTCATTGAAACTCAGGAATAGTAAAACACGGAAATAGAAAAAACACGAAATTTTGATATGAATGTATATGAAAAAAGATTACAAAACACACAAAAGATATAGAAATAACCGCTTGAATAGGCCACATGTTTGAATAGAACATAGGAAAAATATAGCAATTGGATAAGAGAGACTCATATAAAATTTTTCAAGAGGTTGCAACTCTTGCTAATTTTCCTTTCAAATCTACTTGCATTAAGTCATTCATAAGAAATTTCATAAGATTTGAAAGTTCCAACCCTTTGTTTCAAAGGGCTAAATAAAAAATTTTCTTAGGGCTCCTTCAGGATGTAGGAATTTCATAGGACTTTTATAGAAAATGGTTGAATTCCTCCAAACCGACTAGGCCTTTATAGGATTAGAATCCTATAAAATTTCTCCATAAACCTTTAATTCCAAAGAAGGGCTTAACTTCGAGTTGAACACCTTGTTTGTTTTGAGCAACTATGATATGTTAGTCTATTGTCACTTTCATGCTTTGTAGTAGAAAATTAGCGGACACATATGAGATTTATCTATGTATATCGTGAACTATCTACACTATTTCAATATAATACTTAAAATTAACTACTCCCTCCGTTGTTCTAAAATATAGCACATCTTTATAGTTTAAATTAAACTACAAAGTTAATTATATTTTAAGATGGATAGTGTCGGCGAAATGGGATAGGGGGTCCCACGTACTCTGGGGACGCGTGGGTCATCGGCCAAGTCAGTCCCCCGAGGGGCCATCTCGCCTTCGGTCCCGGGGCGCTGACCCTATCGGCTCCGGGCACGTCCTCGGGGCGCCGCGCCTATCGGCCCCGGGCACGTCCTCGGGGCGCCCTCGCCTCTGGCCCCGGGCACGTCCCCGGGGCGCTGACCCTATCGGCCCCGGGCTCGTCCCCGGGGCGCCGTCCCCACCGGTTTCGGCCCCGAGGCATCGTTGGCCTCAGGCCCGTACCTTGCCTCCGGGCGCCATCGTCTCACTCCCTGCCCAGGGCCCACATGTCGGTCTCCGGCAGGATCGATGGACCAGCTCTCCAAATATCAGCATTAATGATGAGGCGACGGGGCACGTTGCCCCTGTCGTCCGCTCCGCCACGCGTAAGTGTCTCAGGACGACCCCCCGTGGACACCTGACTGCTGTCAGAGGCCTTTTGACTTCGGTAACAAGGGCGTGCGCCGAAGTCAAGCAGTCAGAGATGCTTGACTTCGGCAGTGTGCCCCGTCACATCCCATCGCGTCCTCACGACTCCACCGCCCGCCGTATACCAACTCCGGCGTGGGTTCGGCAGGCGGACTCGTCCAGCAGGCGGCAGCAGGCGGACGCGCTCGTCAAGACGGCGACAAGACAGCGATAAGACAAGCCATACCTGCTCTCTCATGTAGCTCTCTCTCCCTATCAGCATGTATCTCGGCACTGTGCAATCCCCTTGCTCTATAAAAGGAGGACCAAGCCACGGCCGAAGGGGGGGCTTCCCCCTCCTCTAACTCTCTGCTCTGCACCCTCGAGCTCACTCTCTAACCACTATTCTTCTTCTCCGACTCCGGCCGTGAGCTAGATACACCTTGTAATCATAATACCACATTCATCCACCTCATAGCATACACACATGAGTAGGGTATTACGCTCCGGCGGCCCGAACCTGTATAAATCCTCCCGTCTCCTCTGTGCGCCTCAGTTCATCGTCTTCCCCAGCACCCTGCGCGATTACTACGCTTCGGACAGTCCGGTCCCGCATCGGATGGTCCGGACCCTTCTGCTTCTCCTCGGTTCGGACGGTCTGGACCCGGTTCGGACGGTCCGGACCCTTCTGCCTTCGTTCACGGTCCGGACGGTCCGGACCCGCTTCGGACGGTCCGGATTCCTCTGTTTCTTCTACGTCTTCTTCGCCGGCTTCGTCTGAGAACTACTCCCCTGGCCGAATCTCAAAGGGGGGTCTCTCGACTTTCCGCCGTCGAGGTTTCATCCTCCGACAGATAGAGTAAGAGATAATAGAGTACTAGAAGTAGGGTTACGAGCAGTTGGAGCTCGAGAACTAAACTTAGGCGCATGATCTCGCTGAGCTCCTACCAGCGTATGATAAATATGTTATAAAGCACCTAACAGGAAAGCATTAGCTCTGCTCTGTATACTGGCCAGTTCCTGGCTCCACTCATATACGTCTGCAAAGCGGGGAGACATGCTTTATGTATTTAGGCTGTGTTCTAAATAACTTATAAACAACTTATGGATTTAGCTTTTTTTTGTTTTTCATAATTACGTTTCTCGAACTACTAAACGATGTGTTTTTTAAAAAATATTCTATATAAAAGTTTCTCAAAAAATTTATATTAATCATTTTTTAAGTTTGAAATAATTAATACTTAATTAATTATACATTAATAGTTTATCTCGTTTTACGTGCCAGAATAAGCTAAATCATTTAAGCACTTTAGAAGGCACCCTTAGTTGCACGCTGTAGCTGTAGCGTACGTCCAGCTAGAGATCATCAATGCCCAAGTGTCATTCCTAACTATTACTGCTTTCGCTAAGTCCTGGTGCACCGCTGTCTTTGGCACGATGCATTTAGTAGCTTAACCACACGTCCACACCGCTGTCATGCTCCAGGTAAGTAGCATCAAGTAATAATGCAGGACAAAGCTAACATGTCTGGCCACGATGTCGTCCTCTACCACTTCTATCAAGTTTGAACCGATTGCGTGCGTGCGTGTTTAGGTGAAAAGGATTAATGCATGTCTGGATTAGCTTATATGGTTAGCACCAGATGGTATTCATTAGCAGCCTAACCGACAGTATTGCGGCCAAGCGGGTAGCAGTATGGAAAGCAAGTAGTACCATGAATCAGCACTGTATATCACACTACTCAGTTTCACCGTGCGTACGAATCATTAAAAAAGAAAACCTGGGAAATGGATAAGCGAGAAGCGCTTACAATAATTCGTGTAGGTGCGCTGGAGCTGAGTTGCATACTTGCATCACTCGCATGATGAGATCCAAGCAGATTCGCCAGAACATGAAAAAAGAAAACAGGAACTGTGATCGGCACAAAAATCATTAATTATTAACAGAAGGAAATATCCCAACTTTTTCACAACGATTGGGAAGGTCAACTGAGAACGGTGAGAGAGAACATGACCGTACAATCTCATAATTGTTCTGGAAGGACACAAAGATATACTCCATCCGTTTTATTATGTAAATCGTTTTAGCTTGTATACTACGTTAAATTTATCTGATTTTGGTCGAGTTGATAAAAAATTTATCAGCATCTACAATATCAAATTAGTTTCATTAAACCTACCGTTAAATATATCTTGATAATATATTTATTTTTTATTATAAATATTGGTGCATTTTTATATAAACTTAATCAAAGTTAAAGAAGTTCGATTTAGAACAAAAGATAAAACGAATTATATAATATGAGACAGAAACACTACTTTACATGGAAACTGGACGATTTAAAGAATACTAGGGCGTGACGGCGGCACCACCATGACACATACATGGGCTGTCGTCTAGTGAGGTGGGCCGAACAAGCAGCTAGCCGAAGATGGGCGTGGGTCGGTCACGGGTAATCTATGACCGGCTCTAGTTCAACTAAATAAATTAATTTTTATTTTTAACATCTTAAAAATAAAACTTAGTTCATTTAGTTAAACTAGAACTGACCATAAATTAACCGACCCATGCCCTTCCCATCGAAGTGTTAAGTTGCTTACAGAGGATCAGGCGCACAGCGACCGAACGGTGTGGCGAGGTTGTATTGGGCGCTGGCTTTTAGCCGAGTTTATAAAAAATTCATCAACATCTACAATATCAAATTAGTTTTATTAAACCTACCGTTAAATATATCTTGATAATATATTTATTTTTTATTATAGATGTTTGTGCATTTTTATGTAAACTTGATTAAAGTTAAAGAAGTTCGATTTAGAACAAAAGATAAAACGACTTACACAATATGAGACGGAGGCAGTACTTTACATGAAAACTAGAGGGTTTAAAGAATACTAGGGCCGTCGTCTGGTGAGGTGGGCCAAACAAGCAGCTAGCTGGGGATGGAGGCGAGTTAGCTTGCGGGTAATCCATGGTTGACTTTAGTTTAACTAAATAAATTAATTTTTATTTTTAACATCTTAAGAATAAAATTTAATTCATTTAATTAAACTAGAGCTAACCACAAATTACCCATGGACCGACCCGCGCCCTTTCCATCGAAATGTTAAGTTGCTTAGGCTCCATTTGAAGGTGGGTGAAGGAGAAAAAAAACTCTATCATTTTCTATGAGCATGCTTCCTGAACTGCTAAACGGTATGTTTTTTTATAAAAAAAAACTATATAAAAATTACTCAAAAAATCAAATAAATACATTTTTAAGTTTATAATAACTAAAACCAAATTAATCATAAACTAATGGCTCAACTCGTTTTACGTGATCTTCCCTTTCTTTTTCCCTAGCCTTCAAACACTCACTTAGAAAGGATCGGACGCACAGTGACCGAGGTTTTTGGGCGCTGGCCTCCCAAATCACTGAGAGGGCAGCTGAACTAGCACCTTTCAATCTTTTATTATATATGACAATTCGCATCATCCCATGTCTCACAAACATGTGGAGGTAACAAATAAATGCACATAAGCGAGAATAAATAGGGGCACGGTAGGAAAATCCTAGTCAGTTTACACACAAGCCATATATTATTCAACAAACATCAGCGGACTGTATACCTATATTTCTGAATCGATGCAGTGGACAATAAAATGCTGGAGGGCAAAAAAGATTGTCGTAACTATGTTCATTGATCTCGCTGTTAAATATTCACACTTAAATTGTCACTTACCAATCGGTCAATCTAGCTAACACAGTTGTGTGAATATGTACATCATGTTAACTTGGCACGATTTAAAAAAAGGATATTAACAAGCAGGAATGGCTGCAGATTAAAGAATGAGAACAAACCACTAGCAGGGACAGGGCTGCACCAGATGATCAATGTACATGCAACGGGCATTGCCAAGGTAGTAGAAATAAGATATTGTTGCTTTGCTGTGTATGAAGTCGTCAGATTTCTTTTGATCCATGCGTCTGGTGCCTGCCTAGGCAGTATAGTACTGTCAGTAAGCTCAGCGGAATTAAGAGCTATCGTCACAGAGATCTCGTGTAAACAGAACTGCTTTCTATAGAAATACGCTGGCAGCATAAGAAAAATTGCTCCTTCAGTCTTCAGTAATGCCGCATTGCTCCTAAAGTGGCACTCTTATACATTCTCTCTATTTGCTTTCAGCTGTATTGAGGAGTGAGGACGACTCTGTCCTGGTCAGACCAAACGTTCCACGGGTGAATCAGAATTAGTGCAGTTTGCCGACATTTGTGCTTCCAGAATTCTCTGCATAGCATAGTGACACCTAAAATTTTTTAAAAAATAGGCTATTAGCATAGCTCTAGGCCAAGAGATCAATGCAAACGTATGGCGACTGAGTATGCAACTTTAACGTGCAGCTAGCAAAAAGGGCTAGTTTGCTAAAAGCCAACTAGCAAAGTTACACCTTTAAATTGTCACCAGCTGTTGACAAAAATTGCTTATAGCCCTAACACACTCCTATGGCATCCTTTTCGAAAAGGTTACCAACTCAAATCAACGTTACATTACAAGAAAAATCCACTAAGAGCCTAGAAATGGAGCTTTTATTCAAAGCATGCATACTTCACATGAGAGATCAACAAATTTATATTTGACATGACAGGCATATACACATACTTGACTAAAGATTCACACTAAACATAAGACCGCAACGAGGAGTAACTATCAGTTTTTCATTCTTTCTTCAGGGGATGTTCTATTATCATATGCTGGTCATCACCAACAAGTAACTCCAGATGGGAATGCTACATAGGTCATGGAAAATGTACTAGCAGTAATGCATTGGTTACTATATAAGGTACCTAAAATTTTGTTGTGTTATGTGCACTGCTTATAATTAAATATATTTCAAATTTTACCTCCACGGTAGGTGATCCGTAAACATGGAAGGAGTAACGGCAAGATCAGTGAAATTCTCTCTTTTAGCCAAGAAAGCTTTATACGGTGGTTCACTTCCCTGCAAGCTCAAGCATTTCCAGAGAGGGAAGAGGCTTCTTCTTTGCCGCACTATATGAACAACTAAGCCTGCAAGAAACATCTCAGGAGGCTCAACTGGTATATCCCTGTAAGATATGCGACGCTGTTCCGAACCAGAATCAAGCCCATGAAGTGAAATCGTCTGGACATCACAATCAGTATGTAGGCCCTGAGAGCTGATATACTCATCTATGGATGAGTTGGACCCATTATAACCATGAAAGCCATTTTGCAAATTTGGGAGATCTGGCTCAGAAGTACAAGATGCATCATGGTGAGGAAACCGTCGTTCAGTAGGTGGTTCTGCCCTCCCTGTAACAGCGAAAATGGAATTCAGAAAGAAACTTGTTGAAGACTCAAATGAGATACAAAACAAGGTTCTGAGCTAAGATTGATTAAAGTAATCTGTTCTTGTATATTTGACCAAAATGAATGAGGAGGGGAAAATAATTTCCTTCAAATGTGTGCTCAGCTGTGGCCCTTTTACGACTATCAGTATAGTTTTCCATTATGCTTCCATCAGGACCACTATCGTGATACTTGTTAACATGCAAAATTCTGCGAGCAAGTTTCTGTATCATTGCTGTATCAGCTGGAGAATTATCTGAAAGAGCACTTATTGCAGCAGATCGTAGCCTCAGGATTGAGTTAATTGAAAGGCGAGAAGAAAACTCATCGTTGCACACGATGCTGGAAAGGAAGAGGAAACATTAACTCAAAGAAGTTAATAAATTGTTAAGAGGGCAACACACCAAGAATTGATGGCCATTGATAAATGAATATCGTAATCGATTTTTATTTTAATCTTATCTTACGTTGTAACAAATTGCGAACAGGCTTCAGCTATTACAAAGTCCACACAAGGTAGTGGTCCATAAGCATATACATGCACGTCTGGGAATCTGCCAAAAAGCTGTGAGAGAACAAAGTTAAACTATGGGAAACCATGGATGCATATACTTCAGATGACATTAACACAAATTAGGAATAGTAGGCAGGGAACTAAACCAAGTCAAAATAAAAAACATAAATCAACAATCATTCGATGGCCTGATCCAGACAAAGTCTACCACACAGCTTTGGGCAACACATGCTCGCACACTGGCACATGGCACACACGCAAACACAAAGGGAGCTGACTCTGCTGTTTCGAGAGCTCAGACATAAGCTTAATGGGATAGATACTCTTTATGTTGTCATATCTAATGCCTACAGTAACCTCACTTTTACAGTGGTGAACAAGAATGTCGGTCCATAGGGAAATTGGAAAAAAAATGGCAGGCTGCAAAGGAATGTGATTAGAATGAACATGCTAAATATAAAAGGTAAAGGTTAAACCAGCATTACCATCATTCCAAGAACTGTAGCAACAGAACCCCCTAAAGAATGCCCAACAACACGGATTTTATATCCATGACATTCACTGCCCTCCCCCATCAGTTTAGGAAGAAATCCGAGTTTTCTTGATGACGAATTATCTGAGTAGGCATTACGAGGGGGGAGAGACAGAGAAAGTAGATTAGTCACTATAGACATTTATTGTATTTAAATCAATCAGATCAATACATGCATTGCATCGGATCTTCTACTATGTGAGGTACCATTTCGAAAAACGAAGAGCATATATTCTACTGCAAACAATCAAATAATGCAAGACAACAAACAGTACTAAACTAGCACCTCCTGTGCAGTCGTTGAGTTGCATGAAAAGCTCCCTAGCAGCCTCTAGAATTCCACCATGTCCATAATGTGGAAATGCAGAAATAACTCTCTCCCTTGTAGTCGCTGGTAACTCTGCACATCTGAAGAATAAGCAGCAGTGTCAACAAAACAGACTATGGATACTAAATACTAAATAGCACAAAATAAATGGCCAGCAAATATGTATGTTTACTCCCTGAAATGGTCCCCGATTTCTAAACTGGTCCCTCAACCCATGGACTAATTAACCGCCATCCTTCTATCAGTTTTACTTCTAAAAATATGATACACTCATACGCTGTACTACAGTAGGTCAAATAGGGATGCAAGAGTATCCGGTCAGGCTGACTCGCTGGCCCATCCTTGGTCATTTACTTGACAAACAATTCAAGGACATCTAATGATGTAAACAAAGTGGACTACCAAATTAAGTGGAAAGCGAACAGCCAATTAAGTGAGATAGGTCAGCTAGACAACCAACATGCATCAGTAAGATCAAATGATCTGGTTTTAATTGCCAGTAACATAAAACTGGGGTGTACATGTTGTAGACTTTGCCAGATGGTGATATTTCAGATGCATTGTCTTATGAGCCTTCAATAGAATTATTGGCATTATAATCATATTTACCACGTAATCTCCAATTGATTGATATAACAAACCCTACAATATGCAAACCATTTTATTTGAACTGTGCAAAACAACTTGCATTGCATGATATTCTGTTGAGAAAACTGATGATGATGGTAAATAACTTTCTGATTGTTCAGATACTAGTCATATGAATGCTAATCAGAGCCTCGCAGGGTTGACCATTGATGTTCAAGTATCAGCAAATGGCTTGCGACAGGTAGTCAGCATGGAACAAAAAGTTAATTTTGACCATAAGAGTGGAAAGACATTATATCAGAACAGAAGAGATGGCTATTAAGAGGGAATTACTTTAGTAGTCCATCCAAATCCTCCATAGTAAAAGCGCATTCTCTGCATAATCCATCGGTGATGAGATCTTCTGGTGTTTCTGTTCCACGAACCGCAATAATAACCGTTTTTTTGTCGTGGAGGACCACAACAAAGTAAGCAGCTTCCCTCTTGTTCTGCATAGAGCCATATATTAAAAAAAATCAAACCAAGTTCAATGCTTTTACTGAAAGACCAACCATGTTATGTTCTTCATCAAGTTTTTTCAACGTTTCCCTTGAACTGTATATGCATGCCTAATGTTACAACAAAATCAACACATAAGGGCAAACATATTTGGTCATCCACATTGCTCTCAGGATTACAACCCATCAAATTCCTAGATGGCATGTATGGGGTAACTGTGGGCAATGTGTGGTTTGGGCATGGGCCTCACCAGCCAGGAGCTGTAGATGGTGATAACATGGCTAGGGAAGGAATAGCACAGGAGCGGTGTGAAGGGGGTAGAGAGAATCATGAAACAGGAAGGAAATAGGATGATAATTCCCTTGCTTGCTTTAGTCATTCTTTATCCTCCTATCTAGAGAAGCCCAACAAATCATAAGAAATCTTAAGGATCCCTAACTATCCAATCTAACAGACCTTAGACTAACTTGCAAACTAAAAAAACAGAGAGGCTTGTCTCCTATCCTCTATTTCTGTAGGCCCATCTGCCAGGGTCGCCGTGGGTGCCACTTATCCATGTGGCTGCACATGACACAGCTACTTAAGGTGTGTGACATACATTACTGCAATTTAAAAGGATGGCTTCCTTTAATCAGTTTGCCAAATAACGTTGAAATGTACATAATTAGATACAGGCGGAATCCATAAACCGGCTAACAAGGATGAGCTAAAGTAACATAGATGAGAGAAGATGCCAGGAAAAAACATGTGGCATTTAACAAACGCCACTTAGAATGATATGCATAAATGGCTGAATAATTACATCATTTACACTTTTAGTTTGTAAATTCCAATTTTATCCAAGATCATGTTACCTGGCAAACACGGCCTTGTAGAAGTGCTTTAGCTGGTATATGAACAAATCTAAGAAAAGCTGCAGCATGCCCTCGCCACCAGTTGTCACCATCAAGTGCAGGGCGCCTGAACGAAGACCAATATGTGGTCGTTATATAATGAACGAACATCGTAAGGTGTTCTACCTTATCTCAATGTAACAGTTTTGCTTCAGTTCAAGGAGGACTAAGCAAAATAATAGTCAAATTTAGCTTGCTTCACATTTTACAGAACAAAACTTCCAGCTGAACTTGCCAAAAGGAGGAACACCAATCCTAGGGATGTTTGAAAATAAATACATAATTGAGAAGTATAAGAGAGATTAGGATGTACCTTCTGCGTGACCATGGAGTTAAAACACCTTGTCTGTAAACCCATGCACAAGGAAACAGAATAGGGTTTCTCCCAAAATCAAGGAGAGGTCCCTGAAATAATACCACGTCAAATACAATTATACAAGGCAGACAGGTATTAAACTTGTCCTAGTTAGATAGTGTCTCCAACCGTGTAACATGCTTCAGCAAATGGATGAAGGGCAGCAGCTTCTTGCATAAGCTTATGAGGTGCCTCCATAAGGTCAGTTTGAAAACCAGGCAAATTTTCATTTTTCTGCAATAGAGCAAGCCCTAGAAATACACCACAAAATGGATCCTCAGTATGCTGATGCTCTCGATATAGTCACAACAACAATGATTCACATGATGTATGTACACTCATAATAGTCTAGAACTCTAAATTATTCTGATACAATGGTTTGTCGTAAAGTGACGATGCATATGGAATATAGAATACAACCTTCAGGGAGAATCTGGTATTTTTTTTAGTTAACCATCCATCGATTACAGTAAGCAACTTAGAATAACCTAACCCAGTATTAGCAAGCAAACTACGTAAACTAGAAATGAAGAAAGGGGGGTGGCTATGTAATTTAACTCCAACCGGAACAGCATTTTAAACTCTGCCCTTTTTGCAATATTGAAATGTTTGCATTGTCTATCAAGTAAATTGCATCAAGCCCATCTATATCCTATGAAGAATGTAACTTAGACATATATATTTAAATATCTTAAACCACAATATATGTATTCTAGATTTTTGCAATCAAACAACTTTCATCTGGAATACTAAAGTTACAGTCTTACAATTGACTTTCCTCCAATTTTCTATGGTAGAATAGATTCCTTTCTAGATTTTGTACAGAAGTCATGTTTTTTTAGGAGGTGGACAAATTGCACAAATATGACTATATGATTACAAACAGGTGGTAACTAAAACAGAAGTATATGTTGGAATTCTGAATGATACAAGTGAACCTAGTAGAATTTACTCACTATTTATTGAAAACCTAAACACCTGCATAGCTAACTAGCTATGCATGTATTTAGGAAGGTACATGAGAAAACCTTTTAACTTTCATGTCATCATGTGGGTTGGCTTTGCAATCTAAGTTTCAAAATTCAAATAGGACACAGAACTTATTAGATATGAAAGGAATGAAACAGAAAACTGACCTGCTAAAAGTTCCAAATGTCCTGTCCCAGAAGCACGATATGCAACCAAATCACCCAAAAGTCTTGCCACAGAGTAAACCTCATCCTCTTCCAATACGGTTCTACATCAGCACATAAGACAACTCGCTCAAATAGGTAAATAAATGGTGAACTTTCTTGGCATAAAATGAATGGATAGTGACCTACAGATACTTTGCACGCCCTAGGCAGCATAAAGCTTCTCGAATTCCATGATCGAACACTTCCCTGTAATGAGCTTTCCATGCCATGTCATGTGTTGCGTAGAATGACCGCCACCTTAATATATCAGAACCCGTGAAGCATTGGACAATGACCACAACCCAGGAAAGAATAAGAAACAAAGCAATTAATGCTCGCCTCGAGACTTGATCAGCTTCATCCTGTCCTAGATTGCGATCAAGGCAAACCAATTATTGAACAGAATTGATGGAGCAGGAAAAAGAATTCACGAGCAAGTTGGAGGGGATAAAATACTAGTGATATCAAAATGTATCATATTTTAGTATTATATTCACTAAAGGTGAAAGTTGCCGTCAGAGTACTGTCATGCTCTCTGTACTGTTTACCCATAATTTTTCATTTGGCATCTCTGGGGGAGAAAGCTCAAGAAATGTTTAAGTATGTATAAAGTTTAGTTGGGCAGCAAGGTTTCAGTTAAAAAAGGTTCACCATTCAGAGCTGAAATGCACAGATATATGACAGGATCTGATCATCCAACTCAAACATACCAAAGAAACAGGAAGTGGCTCTTCTTTCATTTGAAAGATCTCTCACAATGACAAACATGAGATAAATTGCAGCGACCAATTGCATTGCACCCACTGCCACGCCAAATCTAGTCCACCACAACCAGCGTTTATACCTCACCTGTTCAGCAAAACAAAACAAACATAGCAATATGATAGGTCAGTACTCTGTATAAACTCTACTCTTCTTAGATCTAACCTATCTTCAATGACAGAATTTAAATATCCAGTCATTATCCGTAAAAAAACCATTGTAAGCCCCCAACTCTCCTCATTGATACATCATCAAGGATATTCTCCAGATTTATAATGTTATGCTACAGAATTAAGAACCATGATCCTCATTGATACAGCATCAACGATATACTCCAGATCTATAATGCCATTAATGTGTGCTGTTTCTGGTAAAAGTTCTAAGATGACCTATATCGGTACGATAAATATGACTTCGAGTGCAAGGATGTACTCAATTTGGACAATACAGAATGCCAATAAGTGACAGGAAAACAATTCAAATCCACAAATACGAAATTAGGTTCCAATTCAGAATCTTAACCCTAAAGCCTCATTAAACTCAGGTCTCTGTGGTCTGAGAAAAAAGGTACAGCTCATGCTCACAGTAACAGTGTAACACAGAGTCGCTTCATAGTGTTTGGCTATAACCACATTGGCCACCACCATATGCATCAGATATTCAGATAAGCTCTTAATAAAATCTATTCACCGTTCAACTAAGCTTAGGACAGTGTATCTTAACACCATTGACAAGCCCCATCACTCCATCAGTTATACGCATTTGCATCCAAAAGACCTCAAAACTCTGATTAATGGTTAAGCCAAGTCCACCAGTTCAAACAATCATGTCTCAAATAATCCCGAATTGTCACCACTCCTAGACAAGGAAATAGCATACATTGGTTTCTTTGTTAAACCAACTGAAATCTAAGCTCAATTTATCGCGATACCCCTCAGAGTTAAGCCGAGCAAATCACCCACCTAAAGTGGCCTAAGCCAACCGGCAAGGAGCTCGAGTTTCTCACCCTGATCTCGTGGCGCGCAACGGCGTCAGCGGCAACGGACGCAGCGCCCTCGTCGAGGTGGCGTCTCGCGATGGCATCCGCGGTAGCGTGCTGCGCGCGCGCCGCGCCGATCATGACGAGCACGCGGACCCCAGCCAGCGCGGGCACAGCGGCGAGCGCGAGCCCCCCGCCACATCCCGGCGGGAGCACGCCGTCGATGAGGTAGAGCCCGAGCAGCAGCACGGCCGCGTTGAGGCCCCCGACGAGGAACGAGACCACCCGCACCATCCCGACCCGGAAGGAGGCAGCAGCGGCCCCGCCAGCCGACGCCGCCGCCGCCGCGGCCACGGGGTTGCCGGCGACACTCGCCATGGCGGCGGCGACGGGCCTCCGTCGGGCAGCTGGCGGCGGCGGGGGCGGGGAGGAGGGCGCGCGGCGGCGGGGCAGGAGGAGGCGGCGAAGGGAGAGGAGGAGCGGGGGACGGGTGGAGCTGCTGCTGCTGGGCCCGCGGGCGGCGAGGGCGGGGAGGAGGGGCTTTCTAGGCATCTCTCATCCGGCCGCGGCGGCCATGGAAAGCGGGAGGGGTCGCTCGCGGGTCGTTGGAGGCGGGCACGGAAATAGAAACGGGGAAGGAGGAGAAAGGCTTGGTTGGGTGGGGTCGCGGTCGCGGGAGGTGGTGCGGGAGCTGCAGCTGATGGCGGATGACTGGCAGGTGACAACTGGTTTAAATCTCCTCTTTCTTTTCAACTTCTGTAGCTGTCCTTCGGACCACGTGAGTCCGTGACGTTCGTTTGAAGCAACAGTTTCTCTTCCCGACCCCACACTCCAGAACTTCACCTACGTTGTTTGGGCCTTTGGGTCTGATTTCAATTTTGAAACAGCCACCTAAGGATTGTTTGAGAACTAGATGATATCTTACGCTTTCTAACGAAATATATGAATGAATATATGTTAAATATTATTAAAATAATAGATAAATATATATTAAAATATTATATAAATGGTGTAGGAGATGATAATTTAACATGCTTGTATATTAAGCTCTATAATCTAATAAATCGTAGATAATCTGGTATATTTGCATGAGTTTTATAATATAATAATTACTAGTAGGGGATAATATATCGTGTTTACATGTTGAACTTTAAAGTTAGTAGCGTAGTAAAAGTCATAAACTATATAGTTTCAAAGAAACTCTAAAGTTAAGTTTTAAGAGATTTAATCATGTAAGTTTTCACCGAGTATGGATGGAGACTTTGCTATTAATGTTTGTTGCATCTAAACTGTAAGTTAAGTGTCATTAATTTGGTTTTGGTGATCAACGACAAATCCAATTATATGAGACTAATATTTTCATGAGTATTCCTTTGTCTAGTTTCATTTGGATATGAAAATGAAAACGGTAAGAAATATGTAATAAACTCCTCATATTCTAAATCTATCTCTCTTATGGGTTTAAAATATAAAATGAACTCCTTCATTATCATTCAGTATATGTATGCACATGGCTTTCTTCATATTCATATGTCTATGTTTATTTGTCTCTTTGTATTAATGCATTTCTCCTTCTATATATATGTGAACTCTATTTGTTTTTATATCTGGTTGTCATCCATCACCAAAAAGAAAAAGATTAAAAGATCTATTACCAATAATTTGTGTAATTGATGTTTTGGTGATTTATGACAAATCAGCTTTGTGGGACTAACCTTTTGCCATGAGTTGGTAAATAGGTCATTCCCGAACTTCATATGCGTTGGGATAGAAATGTATTCGTTGATGATAAACCCTAATGATAAAAAGCATGAAGTGCATGAAGATCAAGCTATAAGCATCATTCCTTCTCTCCATCTACATGTTAATATATTTATATATGTGATTTCTATGTCGTTGACTTATGTGCATTAGACTAATGTTTTATTTAAGCATTATCTTATTTGGTCTCTTTATATTGAGAACATGGAGATCATAAAGACATACATTTATTATTATGCCCATACTTTTGATAAATGTATTTTATTCTTGTATAGGATAAACTCTCATTAGTTTATTTCTAAATATGCATACACTTGTTTCACACAAATATTTTGTATGCATATATTTAGGGGGGAGCAAATCTTATACCTTAGTTACGCATGTGTTTGATCCAAGCTAATCACTTACATTTAATTGTGATATTTACATTTGTCAACACATGTAAGTATATGACACTTGCGGTGTTGATAAATACTCATTAATTTATTCGCATTCTTCGTATGCAATCGGTTGGTCAACAAATGATGATTGACAACCGAATAATTGGGACTAACAATTTCATTGAGGTGAACGAAAGAAATAGGTCCCAAGAACTGAAAATAGTGTCGATGCCCGAGTGAGATTAAGACATCTAAAGACTCAAGAGTAATTCATAAAATGCAAAGAATGGATAACATAAGTTGAAACACATTGAGTGGCTTGAACAAATGAGAATGACCTCACATCCAAGTCAAGTATTGGCTAAAGAGAGTGATGTCCGTTGTCAAGTGAAGGCTACAAGGATAAGCACAAGGCAAAGACATAATGAAGCAAATCATCCTTTTCTTAGCTTTTTATTGGTCTCAGTGCTTTTAGTAAAGACCAAATTGAGTATAGGGATGTCGTACTATTAAGAGAAATGCAACATTGTTTGCTATGTTATGTCCCAGTGCTCAAAATGATCTATTTTTGTGTGAGTTTGAGAAGCCTAAGCCAAAACACCAACTCCATTCTTGTTTCACATGTCACAACACATACACTGGGTTTCTTAGCAAGTTTTTCTCTATATATTGAAGGTTTTGGGCCATGATTTTCATTGGGTTTGATAGCTTTCAAAACAAGCTTTCCATAGAGTCCAAGATTATCAAAATCAGACTTTAGAGTAAAAAGTTGTCACCTTTTTATTTGAGCTGGATCAGAATAACCGACCACCGGAATATCCTATGTGTTTATCGGAATATCCGATGTCCCGAATAATCCGAAATTCAAAATAACTCAACTCTTGGGTTAGGACAACTTTTTCAATCGGAATATCCGATGGTGCAGAATGTCTGATATTCCAAGGCACTCGAGTCTCTGTTTGGTTTTAATTCTCAAATCGGAATTTCTAATGGCAACATCGGAATGTATAATTCCTTATTTTTATAGAGACCTGGGATTTGAATTTGATTGTTGGGGCACTATTATATGAATTGGAATATCCGATCCTTGGATCGGAATATTCGAGGTCGAACTGAAATTTCCCCCCAACGGGCAGATTTGGGGGTTTCCTATTTGTCGGCGAAACGGAAATGGGGGTCTCACATTCTGTGGGGACGCGCGGATCTCCGGCCACGTCAGCTCCTCCGGACCCACATTCTGCACAAGAGACGGCCAGCTACGGCCGCCGTTATGATAAGTGCCCGGGGCTCGGGCATCGCCCAGGCTCGGGTGCGCCTTCCCCGGACGCGTCGCGATGATTGTCCCGCTGAGTGCCCGGGGCCCGGGCACCGCCCGGACCTTGGCGGCATCTCGCTCAGCCCCGGGGCGCCATCGCCATCGGCCCCGGGCCTCACTCCCGGGCACCATCTCGTCATCGGCCCCGGGCCTCGCCCCCGGGGCGCCATCATATCTCCCCGGACCCGGGTGCCGATACCCCGGTCCCGGGCGCCGATCCCCCGACCCCGGGTATCGATGCCTGGTCCCGAGGCCGACTGCCGACTGCCCGGGTGCCGATCGCCCCGGTCCCGGTGCCGATCGCCTCGGCCCCGGGGGCCGATTGACTCAAGAACTCAGCGGACCAACTGCCAACCACTTGCATTAATGGCGAGGCGACGGGGCGCGTCGCCACTGTCGCCAGCTCTGCCACGCGTAGACGTCTCACGACGGCCCCCCGTGGGCGTGCGCCCTGTGCAGTTAGAGACTTTTGACTTCGACGGCGACGACGTGCGCCGTCACATCCCCACGTCTCGATGACTTGGCCGCCTGCAACAGATCTACTCCGGCATGGGCACAGCAGGCGGGCGTGAGCGACTGGACGTTCCTCCAACTCCAGCGTGGGCGTCGCAGGTGGACGTGTGCACAGGAGAACTCACCGAAAAATCTCTCTCTCCGTGTACTGGCACTGTGGACTCCCCTGATTCTATAAAGGAGGATCCGAGCCGATGAGGAAGGAGGAAGGAGGCTTCAGCATTAGCAACCACCGAGGGCTCCCGGGTAGCTCCCGCTCTCTGGCTCGCTCTCTCGCTGCTGTTCGTCTTCTTCGGCTCCGGCCGCGAGCTAAGCTCACCTTGTAACACAACAAGCCATATTCATTTCTCCCACATAGCAAAACATACACAGGAGTAGGGTATTACGCCTCCGTGCGGCCCGAACCTGTCTACGCCTCCTGTCTCTCTTTCATGCCATCGTCGGGATTCGGACGGTCCGATCCTTGAACGGATGGTCCGAACCCCGCTATCTCTCAGCTCGGGCCCCCGGCTCCCGAGCATCGATCGATCCATTCGTCCACTGGACGTCGCATTCGCCTGAGAACTACTCCCTTGGCCGAATCTCAAAAGGGGGGCCTCCAGAGTCCCCGCCGTCGAGGTTTCATCCTCCGACACTATTTAAACCCCAACCCAAACCTTTTCTAGGGTTAGCCCTTTCATTCCAATCCTTGTGCTTTTTGTGGATTTGAATCTTTAGCTCTCTTTATCCCTCTCAAATCCCCTTTGATCTTTGTGATTTGATTCTTGTGGATGTGGATTTGAGTTGGGTTTCTAGTGTGGGTACAAATCCTTGATTCTTGAGTATTAGAGTTCATTTCTAGACAAGCTCTGTGTGCATTCGTTACTCTTGGAAATTGATGTCTCCTAGACGGCTAGGAGTCGCTCGTGAGCACCTGAGGATTGTGGTGTGCCGTGGAAAAGTTTGTGAAGGCTTCAATTTTTGCCTCCGCAACGAAAGAAATCAAGAAGGAATCCAAGGAGTGCATTTGTGCAACCTCATGAGGAAAAGGATTGAAAGAGACCTAGTTTTTGGTAAGCTCCTCAAAAGAGATGTAGGAACCTCTTTGTGAGGGGTGCGAATTTCGGGAAGCAAATCTCCGTGTCTCCCTCTTGGTTTTCTCACATCTCTTACCGTATTATTTGCAATTCCTATCATATTGTGATATTATCTTGTACTATATGCTATATTTTCTATAATGCCTATCATGTTGAAATTTAAGTTTATTGCTCTTGTTGGTAGATCTCATACATCAAAGTTTAAATTGTGTATTGTTGTATCAAAAGTTCCGATATACATCGGAATATCCGGTGTTATATTGGAATATCCGATTTGTTTCAGCTTATCTTGTTTAAATTTTGTAATTGCGCCTATTCATCCCCTAGGCGACATCGAGGTCCTTTCATAAACTATATTAGTGTTTTCAATGTTAGTCTTTTCACCATGACGATGTCTCGGCTTGAAAGCTGAATTGTTGTATTAAACTTTGACCAGAAGCTCTTGAGTTAAAGGCTGGGATTTACTTTTGCTATCAAAAAAGAGAGAGATAAGCTTAGAAGACACAGTGCCATATTTTTCATCCACGTAAATTGCAAATATAACTTTTTTTATGAAACAAGCACGTCATGGGCTTTAGTCTCTCACTTCTTAAAGGTAGGTAATAGAAACATATGAGGCTGTCTAGACCCTTTCGATTTCCTATCTAACGATGTCCAACCACGATGCAAACAAAACGTATATTTCTCTCTTTTAGTGTGGTGGTTTAATAGGGAGGATGAGTTGGGTACAAGGGAGGGAAGGCTTCCCAACAGTAGATTTGCCATGATAAGTTATTTTATTCGTCTTTTTTAGATAATTTTAATGCAACATGAAATGCAAAAGCAACCGAGTAAACATTTTATTGCGAAGTAAATAATAAAAACAATGATTCTAATACCACTCACCAAGTTTTTCCAACTTTTTTATTGAGAGTAAGGACAATGGTCTTTTCCACCTCCTAGATATTCCCTCATGTCTGAAAAATATCATTTGGACTTTTAAAAGTCAATGAGATATAACTTTAACTATTTATTATTTCTTTTACATAAATTAAAAAATAGCCACGGAGTAAAATATTATAAAGGTTCTTTATAACACGTTTAGCTATGTTATTTTTATATGCCCCAAACCTATATTCTAAACAATAACTATTTGCTAAAGGATAGTTTATATTGGCTGCATAAATTCTGAAATTTCCAAAACGATATTCATTTTTAATTGGAGGGAGTATCTCAAGCAAATCACCCACAATATTCTAAAATTTCTGAAATGTCTTGAATCCACCTTTTGCTGCATTAATTATTGCTTCCCCTCTTCCCCATTGCCCACCAACATCGCCTTCCGTTAGCATTTAGATGGCCTAGCTTATAGCAAGCAAGTTGGACCGGTTTAATTTTGACTTATGTTCAATTTAAAAATTATTGACTGTAATTCTCTCATCTTGGAAACATTTTAATTCTTTTGACTATATGATCGTAATATATAAATTCATTGTTTGGCTTGCCAACTCTTTGAATGAATTAAACTTCTATACAATACTCTTCTTGTTTGACAGCTTTGACGTGAGCGAAATAAGGTTCTGCGGAACTTGAAAATGCCTCTTAAAAAAATAAAGATCATATTGTGGGAGTATTTATTTAAGGGTGTGACTTTAATCAAGGATAGTTTGGCATGAAGGATCTGGAACGGCAGTAACAAAAGTGATGCTTTTGTATGCGGATGAAACTATCCAACACTTATTCTTTGATTGTCGTTTTGCTAAATTTCTATGGAGAATTGTTCAATTTTCTTTCCAATTGAAACCACCTAAGGCAGTGTTCGCAAGACCTGCTAGCTTGAGCTACTTCATTCTTTTCTGTGAGCCTGCTTTCCGAACTGTTAAACAGTGTGTTTCATGTAAAAGTTTTCTATATGGAAGTCTCTCTAAAATATTAAATAGATCTTTTTTCAAGTTTGTAATAGTTAATACTTAATTAATCATGTGTTAATGATCTACTCTGTTTTTTGAGCCGCCATCAACTCAAGTCGAAACGCTTTGTCGAACGCTCCCTAATAATTTCTCACACTTGTTCGGGAATTGGCTTGTTTGTATTGATTGAAAAATCAAAAAAACATGTTTTAATAGGAGTATCTGTTTTATGTTGGACTTTTATATATTACTAGGAATGACATGATTTTTGATAAAGCTCTAACTAAATCTTACATGCAGATACTTTTCAGGGTAATATATTGGACAATTTTGGGCCAATTTACTAACTGTGACAGGATAAGGAACTTATTTAGAGTGCATTCCGAAGATTAGAGACACTGGTCATGCAAATCTTTGCCAATTTTGGGTGGAGATTTAGTAATAGGATTGCTTCCGAAGATGTATCTCCTGTTGGGTTGGTGTTGTTTAAGTTTGTTTTCTCTTGCCATCCTTAGACACTTTGCATTTGGCTCTGTCATTAACTTTGTAATAAGTAGTTATAGCTTCTTTTAAAGTAAAGGCCAGATTATTCCTTATCTCTACTGTTATAAAAGCAAAATCGTCCTTCTTCCGTCCCCTCTTCCTACCATGCGTATCTCGTCCATCCGCTCCTTTCTAAAGTGTGTGCACAACCATCGCAGTAACCAATGTTTTATCTTCAATCCACCCTCTTAGCTCATGCCCAAATGTATGGGCATGGGCTGATGCAACGCACGCGCATGTGACTCGTCTATAAAGGAAAAGAGTAAATTTCACAAAACCACAAGTATTATGGGCCAAGTTTCACAAAACCACAGGGTTTTGGTACGTGGCACATAGCCACGGGTATTATGGTACTAGAGTTTCATAAAAACACATTGTTGATCAATTATTTTTTAATCTATCATAATTACGAGTTATAAAATTACATATAAAATTATGTTAGATTTATAAGTTATTTGATACATCATATACAAGTTGTAGCCATTTAAGAGTAAGTATTTTTCTTTTGCTATAATACCAAATTAAATTGGTCAATGGTGTGGTTTTGTAAAACTCTTATACCATAATACTCGGAGTTATGTGCCACGTGTCAAAACTTAAATGATTTTGCCCAACTTGATTATGATAATATCTGTGGTTTAACGAAATTTAGTTAAAACTTTTTTGACGCGAGCCGTTCAAACGAAAACACGAGTGGCACGTCCTGGCATCGCCAATTCCCTACCGAACGAGAACATGAGCCGGCCATGGCAGTGCGTGCGTGTGGGCTAACCGCCCAATCGAAGTCAATTGACTCAGCTCACACACACAGCTAACAAGCGCACAAGTTACACAAGCAAGGCGGAAGAGCCAGAGAGAGAACGTGAACTCACGAAGACGTACGAGTTACGACCTACCTACCCTCGTTTCGCGCTTGGCGAACTCCACCGTCGGCCCCTCGCCGCCGCCGTTGGCGGCGCCTGCAGAGGCGATGGCGACCGCGGTCACCTCCTGCGCGCGCGCCGTGCCGACCATGGCCGCGATCCTCACCGCCGATAGCGCGACCACCGCCGCGATCGCGGCCTCCTCCCTCCGCCCGCAGCGCTCCGTCACGCTCACGTCCACCCATTCGGCCGCCGCCCCGACCGCCGCGGCCGCGGCGTTCACGGCCGCGAGCGCCGCGGATATGCACCGCACCCCGCAGATCCGGAACGGCGGCCGCATGGTGGCACGCGGCCGTGGACGAGAGCTTAGATGATGACGCGCCGAGGTGAGGCCGGCGCGTACCCGTTCTAGCAGTGCAATGTGCATGTGCTGCGCGCGGCGGCCGACGTTTTGTAGCGGGGGGTGCGGGTGCGAGACGTGCCAGGGGCAGGCCGGCAGCCAGTAGGACGGTTCTTTGCTTGGCGACGCCGAGGCAGAATAGAATATAATCACGTACGTGCCTGCGTGAGTGCGTGTGTTTGCGCCTGCCAATAAGACGCCGTGTTTGCTTGGTCCAGGGTGCATGCGATCGATGCATCATGCCTGGCCAAGCCGAAGGTGGCGGTGTGCAGTGCAGGCTAGCTTGGCACGCACGGTGCATGCAGAGATGTTGGGAGGGTGCTGGCTCTAGCTGGCTGGCTAATCGAGCAAGGGGCGTGGCTGACAGGTGAGGCGTTTGCACAGGAGTTGAGTTGAGCGCATGGGACAAAGGCGTCAGAGGCTATAGCTGGTCCTCGCGTTGGTGGATGGGAGGTGGACGGCGGAGGGATATCATGTGTCTTATTTTAAATCTACACTATATAAATTATTAATTTATGTGACTCATAACTTATTTCTCGTAGGACATATCCAACGACGCAAAACCACCTGCATTAGATCCGACGATCGAGATCGTCTACCACCTCCCACGCCCAGATCGTGGCTCCCCCGGTTCCCCCACCCGCGCACCGCTCTCCCCCAACACGCGAGCCGCGAAACACGACCCCGCCCCCATCCTCCAGTTCTCCTCTCTCCCGATCGAGACTCTCCCTCTCGCGCTGCTACCCTAGTCTCCATTGCGCCCACCGCCGATCGTCGATCCTCGGCACCTGCCGCCGCTGCCGCCGATCCCCACCACCGTTCCTCCTCCCTGTCGCCCCACCCCCACCCTCCAGATCTCCTCGTCTCTCCCGATCGAGTCTCCTCTCTCTCTCAACACCGTCGCCGATCGCCGATCCTCAGCGCCTGCTGCCGCCACCGATCCCCCAAAACCGCCCCTCCTTCCCGTCTCCGAACACCGATCCTCGGCGCCCATCGCCGCCGCCTCCTACCCACCGACCACCCTCCCTCTCTGCAAGGTGATAGCCGACGCCGCGCCTGCCTGGCGACCAGGGCCCCCCATCCCGTCTACTCTGTCACGGTGCGCCGCCATCCCAGGACCCACCTTTTGGTGGCCACCGGCGGGAGTAGCTCGTTACGGCGTTGGAGGCGTCCTAGGGTGTTAGCGCCCGGGATCGTGTCCGAGTCCGCGCCCCGCGCCCGAGAACTGCTCCCGCGCCCCGCGCCCGGGCCCCTCGCCCTCGCCCGGGGTCAGCGTCCTTGCCCGGGCCCTCTCGTCCGCGCTCGGGCCCTCGCCCGTAGTCAGGCGGAACCTCCGGCCAGGAGCAGACAATAGATACAGCCGGAAGCTCCCGGCCGGGAGGACGAAGAACTCGCGAACACTGGAACACAGAGAGTTTGGTGCTGCCCCAAAACCGCACAGCATTTTCTGTTCTTTCCTTCTCCTTTTATAGCGAATTTACAAGTGCACAGCGTCCGCACGTCGCGCCCACGACGCGTCCATCGCACGTCCGTGACGTCGCCCACAACCGTCGTACAGACTCATACGCGACCCACTCTCGGCATGGCCTCACGACGTGTCCGTGTACTCGCACACACGATCCCTTCGTGACTCGACCTCCTCTCATCGTGAGCCACTCGCTCCTCCGTGAGAACCAGACGTCGTCCGAGCCTGTCGCTAGACATGGTCAGCACGTCCCTGCAGCTATCCTGCCCACTCACACGCACGCATTCGACGAACAGAACAACGCACGCATGCGTCTCGACCAGAAATGCACCATGGTCAGGATTATTGCTAACATAGGGTGAGTGAGTTTTGTGCTTGCAGTTGCAGTGGTAGCTAATTAGACCTGAGAAATAATTGCATTTCTAGCTTGTTGTGTGCGCTTGGTAATTGATCATGGTTTATATGTTTTTTATGCTAATGGATCTTGGTGGTGAATATTTCTATGTGTTTAACCTATGTTGCTAGATGGAAATTGATGAAAAATGATGAAAGTTTTAGTGTGATAGATATGTGAAAAAGATCGTTGGACCGATCAGTTACGACTAAAAGCCATAGTCTTGTTATTGCTACTGTAAATCTAAAGTAATTGCAGCCCTCTTTCAGTCCTTCACAACTATAAGTTTGCTTGCATCAACATGTTTTGCAAATAATTTTTCTCTAGCTTTCATATGCCAAACAAACTAATTTCACAAAAATAATAAAATTACTATCATCTTGATTGTTCACAACAAGCTGAGGAAATTACATTGAGGTTCTTTGTTGAATATATATAGTTTTGATCGTCTAAATTAATACTGCAAGTCCCTGCGTGATGTCTTAAAATTTGCATCATGTAAAGAAAAATGAAAAGCGTGAAAAGAAATTACATGTAAAGATATATTGATGATTATAAGTATAACATACTTACTACCTCCTAGCCAATTATGCTTGCTCTCCATTTTTTATTGCTTGCCAAAATACATATATTCAGCAGGTCATCACAATCAAGGTTCAAAAAAATTTGGATAGCATAAATTTGGCATTCCTGTAAAAAAAATGCACAATGATTAAGCCTTCCCTTCGGTGGAATTAACTCCCTGAAGATATTGGTCTCACAAATGGGTTGTCATATTTTAAGCAATATTTGGTTTTAAACCTGCTGACCATGTGTTTGGTAAAATGTTACATACGCGCTGCTAATTAAGTCATTAGTTTGCTTCTTCTTGCAGCAACTTTTAGTTTCCAAGCAAATTATTTAAATTTCTCTGTTTGTGGTCTACTGCCATGAGATTCATTGTAACCATGGGCCATTGTATCCCTCTCCTCTGTAATTCAATTCTACAAATGAAAATAAATGAGATGCTCATGACATTTTTTTTAGCCGGCGGAGGTGCTGGCAGTCTCACAGAAACAGTGAGCACGGTGACAGATTTCTGTTATTCTTTTCCCAGCCGGAGATGCTACCAAGTTGTTTTTTTTAGACTAATGAAATCTCCCTGAACATATTTCTATGTAGTTGTTGTTTGGTGTAACAGGAAAACCAAGTATTTTTTTTTGAAACCCTAGGAAGACCAAGTGAAGCAACGTATGCGGCAAAGTTCTCCAAGGAGAACCTGCTCAGATCAAATACCTGTTTGTCGCACTGGAGGTACAAAAGCCCTTTTAACCAGTTCCTACAAATTAGGATATTGAGCTAGTACTGATGTTGTATTCTGAGATATCTGTTGCAGTTGCTCTGTATTTGGCTAGAAAAAAGACATTTGGACAAGCAATAAACAAGAAATGAGTACATGTAATATTTGCTAGCTCAATTGTGTGGTAAAATTACCTATTAACACTACTACTTTGTCATAAAGAATAGATTTGCCATTTTAAAAACAAATCTCAAAATGAACTGACATTGATCAACTTGAAAAAATAGATTTTTCACTGAAGTAAGCAGTTGTAATAGAAAAAAATATTTCTGCTAACCTTTTTTAATATGTATAGGTATTTCACTTTCGATTGCCTTCAATTTTTCAACCATTCTTTATTCCTCGGGACAAAGGAAGATGAGAGCTTTTCCTCTCTTGTTGTAAAGAGCTGTACGGCCAACTCTATGGATTTACAGAGCAATGTTTTCTGGGTAATCAACCTAGAAAAGTAATGAATAGATCAATAGATAGAGCATGCAAAGTTCAAGCAAGTAAATAGTATTCAGCAATACCGTTTTTGCTCTTCATTATGGTGATCATCCGGTTAGACATGTTTTACCCATTTATGCATTCAAAGATCAAAAGAAATATCAAATACTCCCTGTTTTGTCTGTTCTTTTGATGCTTCAACGATTCATCAAAAGGAAAAAAAAAACCTATAAGTGAAGTCCTCATATCCAATTCAAAAGGTGGTTGTTTGCTTGTAAAGGCAATTAGCACCATTTCTCCTGTAATTTCTATTAAACAGCGTTGATTATCAGCATTAGGGAGTTGCCAAGTGATTTCACTTTTGTTGTTCTGCCAAGGTGGAGCAATTTTTATGTTTTTAATTTCTATTTATATATATTTCAGTGTATGACAATTATTCCAGTGTAGATCAGTTATTTATGTTGCTCTATCATTTACATGTAGGCCTTAAGATAACAGCTGTATGGATTTAATAATTTGAATGACAGTATACTAAGAAATTGCTACGTCATTGCTTAAAAAAATTGTACAAAAGAAAAACCGTATAAGATATTGGAAAGACCATGTTGTACTGGATATGCATCTGGGCTCTACTATACCAAATATCTGTATGTATGCTGTACTACCAGCTAAAATTTTCTTAGCAGTGGTTGTGGTGCTTCATTCCTTAAAAGTTTTCATATATGGGCAATGAACACAACCTGCATGTGATACATATCCATTGCTCTCTCTCTCTCCCCCCATATAGTATATGTAATTTTAGCAACACAATGAGTCAACAGTATGCATGTCGTACGTATAAATTGCTTAGTGATCATACTTATTTTTTTATGTAGATTAGCTATCACGATTTGTGCCTGAAATGATGCTAACAGCAAAACTGAAATTGTTGATGTTGTGATGTAGACATGTATCAGTTTGTTTTTTGTGCTTATGTATGCAATGTGCTAATGTTAAAACCCCGTTTAAACTATCCCATGTGCCATTTTATCAATTGGAACAATTGAAGATATACAGATTTCTTAGGTTATTAAAGCTGCAACAACCAAGAATTTTGAATCAAACTAGGAACATCGCGAAAAACATCATAAGATTTTTATCTACATTCAAGCACTTATACTATTTATTCTCGACAAGCAAAAGAAGTCCCTATTGAGGCGCCATGGTTTTAAGCTTGCATAGCGCCATGGTTTTAAGCTTGCATACATGTTCTCATGTTTGTTTCAATGAAAAGGGTCAACTATTATGGTTCCATACTTCCATTACCAGCTCTCTATTGTTTATAGGAGTGCAAATTCATAAGAGCTAACTCCTATCGTGCTGAACTTTATCATGTATAGCCTTATCATTGCTGATCTGTGAAGGGGGCCTCTATGCCACCTTCTGTGCTCTGACAGCGCTTGGGGGCCTCCATGCCGTCCCAATAAGTTGATAATCGTGTCCTTCAGGAGCACCCAATAAGTTGATAATCGTGTCCTTCAGGAGCAGCTACAGCAGAAGGTGCTCTCCTTTGCATTGTTCCTTTGTTATCCGTGGTTTCAGTTTAGAATGTTTGTGATTGTGCAAACTTGCTTAACTTTTATTTTCAAATGATTTAATCAACAGGGAAAAAATTCAGACTGAGGAAGCAAAGCTGACAGGACACTATGGCAACTACTGTTGTTTACTGCATCAAGGATTTTTTTTTGCTGATTCTATAATTTCTTTTTGGTTGAGGTAATTTGTTTCCATAATGGTTGCAGCACTAACCTGCAACATTTTAATTCTCTTAGCTTGGAGCTCCTAATTTCCCAACTCTTGATGCATTCGTGCTCTGGCCTTGATTTGGCATATTGATGTGAATTGGGCTATTAATGAAAATCTCAGACAATGTTAATTGCCCCCCAAATGGGTCAAATTCTTTTCTATTGTTGTGTGGCTTGACTGGTATGTAAGTTCGATCAACTCTCATTTTCAAATATGGTAATTTGTTTGTGAACACATATGCGTCAATTTAATTTCCCTAGAAGATTTGATTTTGATTCCCTAATTTCATTACATTGTTCTCCACTGGAAGTTTAATTTTGTTTTTCAACAAAGCCATTCTTAGTTGTTAATGACCATAATATTTGCTATTAACAGTTCAATAAATTGATTTTGCTTGTGGAGAGACAATTTAAATTATTATACATGTAGGGGCGCAGCTTGTTAGGTGATGTGTTAACTACATTTTTGTGATTATTTAGGTGATGCACTTAGCTTGTGACATTGACTTTTAACATTTATGGTTCAAAGGCTAGATAAGTTACTAGGTTGCCTATTAATCTAGCTTGAGGAGTTGATTACATATACCTACTTAAGATTTCAGTGTCAAACGATTTTAGTATCATTTTTGTTCTGCTTCTAATGACAAGACACATCGATGTGGCGGCGATACTTGGTGCATCTTGAGCTCTTGTTATGGGTGCTAGAAGAGCAAGGATACTCTTTTCATGCAGCATAGGTACAGCAAACTCTCTGAATTTTGATGCTTTGCATATGATTTTTTTCATCATTGTCAGTAACTCAATATGGTTAGTTCACTTGATAATCTTAACATTTGATATGTTCCAAGACTTGTAGGGGTGATTCATAGCTCAGATGATTAGTTTGATGAATTCCATCCAATAGTCAACACTGGGTGCATTGTTAGTTGCAGTTTGACAAGTGGTTTCGGTGCCTTAAATTAGTTCCAATGAGGGACATCATTTGATCTCATGTTGCAGTTAAATACTATCTCTTTCTTTCTGTCCCTAACTTAACATTGATAGGCAGACTATAGATCTAGGGTCTCCAATCTTTGTCTCCCATAGTTTGCGCTAATTATACTTGTTAGATAGCATCGATGTGTTTATAGAAACCATCATATCTATGACCAAACCTTTGACTGGGAAAAATGGAAAAGATTTAGGCCCAACAAATTAAGAATCGGTGGGTTTTCATGACATGTTGTGAATATGGTTCACTATAACAAGTGCAGGACGGATGGAGGACAACATGGCAAGTAACGACTTGCTCACGGCCACCACGACAATGTCAAGAAAGGAATGGGTTCCCACGAGGGCTGGGTGGGTTGAGGTGCACTCTTTGGAAGACTGGTTAACTTATCCCTGCATAATTGAAAAGATGAACGCATGCAGTATCATTCGTGGCTTCTTCGCCTTTTCTGATTATGCATCTGTATATACTAACATTAACTGGTCAACTTATCCCTACATCGTTGAAAACATTAACGATGCATCTGTATATAGTAACCCAAAAGTGATCTTCCATTATTTTAAGGAATCGGTAAATACTAACCCATAAGTATTGTTCTATTATTTTAAGGAATCTGTATATACTAAGTAATAACCCATAATGCTTTCTGACCATCAACAGTCGTTGTTCACAATCAAAGGGTCTAGCCTCCATCGTTAATTAATACCTCATGTTCTACAATATCTTCTCTCTCATCTATAAAAAAACTTCAATACAATTCCAATCGATCTATTACTCGGGCTGGTGAATGCGGTGGGCTAGGAGGTGGCAGCAGGTGCATAGAACAAAACTCCTTTTCTTTCTTTTGACTCTCATTCTCAGTTTGAATGGGAATGGAAGTAAAACTTGATTTCTTAATTTTCTCTTTGGACAGAGGTGCCTGATTTGTTGGTGATGTCTCAGTTGGCTGGACACTCATGAGGTAATAGATTCCTCTATCCTCCATGAAATTTACCCTTGCTCTAGGAATCTAATGGTATGCCCTTTGCAGTTGCATGTGTTCTGCACTTCTGTTTTCAAGTTCTACAAGCAAGCAAAATCTGCAGGCCCAGTAGGCAGGCATCTGTCAATAGGTGCAAAGACACGTGAACAAATTTATTTTATCAATGTTGAGATGTCGTAACATGCACTATGCTTTAGCAAATGTGTGTTTTTGGATAGAATTGTTAGTTGTTTGTCAAATCCAATCTAAGTAGATATATGTTTTTCTATAGAAATTTTATTTGTATGTCAAATCCAATCCACTCAGAAAGACATATTCAGTGACGCCAAAATGTATACTTAGCTCTAATATTTCAGAAATTCTTCATTTGTTCGTTTCTTCTTGCACCAGAGTACAAAAGGTTGATATTAAATCCTCAGATGAAGTTTCAGCTCTATTGACTCTTGTGGTTATAAGGGTACTGGAATAGTAGAATGTATTGAACAACAATAACTATTAAGATGCTATGCAATGGTTGTAACATGTAAATCTTTTATGTAAGAACAAAAACTGTCTGTTGATGAAATATATTGTACGGTGACGAATACTCATATCCTTTAATTTTTATAGTTAGATTTTGTTAAAAAAATAATTTCTAACTATTGTACTGTTACGTCTAGATATGATGGTAGAAATTCTAGATACAGATACAATGTTGCTTGCAACTAGACATAATATATGGTATCAGGCATTTGAGATAGAGTGATTCAGGAATGCTCATTCCTGAAAGACAATAGTCTCCTTGACGTGGCAATGGAAATAATAAATCAAAAACTCACATGTCTAATATTAGAAATTTGGTCCATTGTTGTGGATTATATGTATTATCATTTATCAGAAACTTCAAAAGACATATTCTAGGCGTAGATAATATTTTAAAAGATAATAAAATTCTTGCAAATGTTCAATTTAATTCACATTGGTTACGACGTATGTTGTACGTGAACGATTACTAAATGTCACCGTGACAATTGCTAAATTGCCCTCTAGGAGGGCGGCAAGGGGGCCACCTACAAAACGCCAGCCGCGGGGCCGGCCATTTTACAGGCGGCCCCCTTGCCGCCCTCCTAGAGGGCGGTTTTTCGGTGGCCAGGGGGCCGCCTGCAAAATGACCCATTTTATTAAAAAAAAACGTCCTCCCAGAGGGCGATTTTTTATTGGCTCGATATAAAACCCCCTTCCAGCCTTCAAAAAATTCATAAAATTCACAAAAATAATAGAAAAAAGAAGAGAGAGCTGAGAGCGAAGGCGAACGAAAGCGGCGAAGCCCTGCCAGTTTACGGATTCGTCTATAGGTAATATTTTATGGCTTTTTGTAATTTCCATTTCTATTCATCAAGTGATGTAGAATTGTACTACTTATTTCACAGGAAAGTAAATGTTAAGTTTGGTCTACAGGGTGTAGATCTATTGAAGTTGAACATAACGGCTAAGGACATTGATAGGTCACATGAGAGAAGTTAGGTTATTTTTACTAGATGAGTAGCATTAGTTCGAGAAACGCTAGGGAGATGGAAATGAGGACGATGACCTTTCATTTTTTTAGTCATGTGTAGTATACCCTAGGTATGTAGTTGTATAAGTTATTTTTGGTCTAACGAGTTATAACTTGCGTTTATTTGTTTATAATATATGTTGCTATAGATGCGTTCGGTATATCCAGTCGTCAACGACCTCCGATTGGCGTGCCTCCGCTGATGTGTTGGTACAGAGATAATTGCAAAGTTACAATAAGTGAGAAGGATTACACATACCGGTAAAGGTATTGGATGTGTGCTAATTATGCGTACTCCCCGGAGAAGCCGAAGCCACAAGGGAAGAAGGGAAAGGCAAAGAAGCCAATGGAGATAATACGAATTATCTTGTAGTACGAAATATTTGAACCTTTGAGCTAACAAATTTGTATATGTCAAGGCACCGAAGCCTCCTCTGCCTCTGTGCGACTTTGTGTAGTGGATAGATACGGAGATCCGTCCACGGGACGCAAAGTTTCTTCGCAGTTTAAAAGATTGGAACAGGGAGCGGCGCGAATGTCTTTGGGCGGCGCAAGAAGAGTGGGAGGCTGAGCAGAAGAGGAAGGAGGAGAAGGAGCGGCAGGAGAAGGAAGCCCATGAGGCAGAGAGGGAGAGGAAGCGGGAGAGGGCACTGCGTGCAAAGGAAGCTGGGCCCGAGGCGGCGAGAAAGGGGAAGTATCCACGTTACACACAGTAGTTGCATATCTAGTCAGATATCCGTTTGAAATACTCTAAGGCATGTAACGATAACTAGAAATGTTTCATGTGCCGTTTATACTCATTGGATGGATAATTTCATTACGTTCGTAAGCAATTAACGTGTGCTCGGTTGTCACCGCTCGGAATCTACTTTCGCCGTGAAGTTGAAACTCGAAAAATTCATGATTTTGATCAGTTTCGTCACAAACGTAGATCGTGAGGAGTACATTGTTTGATCGACGAGCGTAAATGAAGTAAAGGGGTTGAAGCATCTAGGCCCCATTGTTAATTTTGGTAATTGATAAGAAGCGCTAATTGTGGACTAACCATTGTGTTTGAGTATATGCAAAAAGAAGTTAGGTCCACATCCCAAGGAGAATGACCACCAATTAAATTTGATGGCGCAAAGCTATGAAGCGAAGACGAACAAATTAGCGGTTTGCTCAAATGATCAAGGTGAAGGGCGATGTAGAGTAAGATATTTTTTTAGCATTGCTGTACTATCAAGAGAGGTGGTAACCTTGGCGAAGAAGTGATCAAATTGCCACACTAGGTCATGCATGCTTTGTCCATCTATTTTCCTTGATCTTTGTTGCTCAACGGTCTGATCGGGCTATCCTAGCCGGTCAGACCGGCCTCATCTAGAACCTCCTGGGGAGTTCTGATGCGGGTGCCAGTCGGACCGCACACCCCTGGCCGGTGTGTGGATAAATCTCGTCGACGACCTCCTCCATCGCCAACAACCAATCGTCGACGTACTTCTGCAGTCGGGGATACCACTGAGTGCCGCCTGCCTGTCCCCTACGATTATACCTATTTTACAGAGAGTGCGTTAGACTTCATTAAAGAGTTATAGTACTCAACAAAGATCGCAGCTGTACTAACCTGTGCACGTCACAAGGCACAACCATCTGCACGGGCATAGGGAAGAGCTGACGTAGGCCGAACTGTCGCATCACGCGCTGCGGACAGTGGGGCTCGACGAAGATGTCGAACACCAACGGCACTCTCGTCATCCAGTACGACTGGTCGTGCGTGCAAAGAGTCGAGAGTCCGAGTGGTGCACGGGCTGCGATGGCTTGCGGACTATACGGCTCCTAGACGACATCGCTGGGCTGCAGGCGGTCCAACTCCATAACGAAGTCGCAGTAGGCCCTCCTAACCTACGTGTGAGCGTAACGACGCTGCAAAATAGCACAGGAGGAACACGTCAATGTTTGCACTTAAGTGGTAAACCTAGAATTTCACGTAACGTACCTCACAGTGACACCATACCGTCCCCATAGTGGGACGGTCCTCGGCCCACTGCCCGTACAAGCCTCCAAGGCCGCCCTTGTAGGGAGAGTGCTGAATTAGAGGGCGGCCTATCGCGAAGCGCTCGGCCGCCCATAGCTGCAGAAGGAGAGGTCAACCGGCGAGAATCGCATCTGGATCGGTCTTTGTGCACGCGTCACAAAGAGCACGGTACGTCGCTGCTAGCACAGCAGATCCCCAGCTCCACTGCGGTACCCAGCCGACCTCGCTGTCGGTGATCGCACGAGCGTAGTGGATCAGTCCCTTGTCTACCGCGTGCCCCGTCGTGCTGATGAACATCACCCACCCGAACAGCCACAGCAGGTACGCCTCCAAGCTCCGTTGCACCGAGTTTTCGTCGGCGTTAGGGTCTAGCTGATCAGGCTGTAAAGCAAAATTATATTCAACACCACTGTTGTTTTACAGATCAGATGATTGTGAGTCGAAGGAATCCGCGACTTACGATGAACTGTAGCAGCCACGACTGCGAGGGGCCGCTCGTGGTGTAAGGCGGTAGTGAACCCAGCCTACCAAGTCCATGTCGACGGTGCACAGCCTCGAACCAAGCAGTGATGTCCTGCGACCAGCCGTGCGCCCTGTCTACCGGACCGACTGCATCCCCTACGAGAGGAAGTCCCAGCAGGTAGGACACGTCCTATAGTGTGGGAGTCATCTCGCCACACGGTAGGTGGAATGTGTGCGTCTCCGGTCTCCAGCGATCCACCAGTGCCGCCATAAGTGATCGGTCAGCGTCCCATCGCCTAGCGGGGTCCGTCTCGTCTGGTGCGGGTTCAACTAGCCTGCACAACAGAAGAAGTCCAGCCTCACGCAACCTACAGAATATAGCACTGTAGTCAATATTGGGGAACATACATATATACAAATAATGTGAACGAATATTAGTACAGTTCTTACCTCTCACGGAACCGATGGTCTATCCGCAGGAGTGACATGAAGGCCGTGGACGGAAGGTGCCTAGCTGGGCACCCTCGACGGCTGACAGGTAAGACCGGTGGGACTGATCGAGGACCCGGTCGAGCAGCTCCGGGGTATGGTACGCCATACCTGCATGTAAATAGAGAGTTAGCGTAAATTATATTGTCAAAGCAACAGGTAAGAGTAAGTTCGTAAAGTTAATTGAACAACCACATTATAAATTATTGTTAAGGTTTATATCATTATTATATGACAATAAAAAACAACAGTACGGTACATATCGTTCTATAACAAAGATCAAGCATAGACTACACCGCAGCACCACCAAATATTCGAGAACGCCTAAGACGGCATCGTCTTGAAGTTGTGTGCCTTCACCCGTAGGACGACTGCCATCAGCGTCTGAACCCGACGGTCTAGCTTCCGCCGCAATTGGACCGGTTACATCCTTTGGACATTTCTTATATGTATGACCTGTTTGGTCGCACTTTGAATAACATTTATGTCTTCCACTGGCTTCTGACTCATACATGTCATTACGGATGCGTCTTGTCTTACGGCGACCTACTTTATCCCTCAATTTTGTTGGATCAGGAATGTACATAGCTTGAGGATTCTCCGTAGTAAATGTCCCCGCAATACCGAAGCCGTATATTTCTCCTCCAAGTATTGTAGATTACTTCTTTTCTGAAATAAGGTGAAACAAAATAACGTGCTTCTATCCCGCACTCACTACTCGCAGCAATAATATGAGAACATGGCTTGTGGAGCAGAGTAGGCTTTCGGCACGAGCACTTGCAGGTCCCGTCTTCCTTCAACACGCACTTCTGCACAACTCTTTTGCGGTAGATTTCGCGCATGCCCTTATCGACACACAATACTTCAAATCTGTATTCTTATGTACCTTGAGGTATACCTCGATATCTTCAGGCATTATTACTCTTACCTTGCAGGTACTTAGTCAGTAGTGTGCCAAAGAAAATATTATTATCCGTCATTGTGGGGCCGGCTTCTTTGAACCGATCTCTAAAGTACTTGTATGTGCCATGCAGAATAAATTCAACTATACCAACAAGTAGAAGCCCTTGAACACCACGCATCACCTAATTATAAATCTCTACCAAATTTGTGGTCATTATGCTAAATCGAGAACCATCCTTATCATACAACAATGCACATTTCTCCTTTGGCTCATTCTCAATCCACTTCAAAAATTTTCTAACCGAGAATGCCGACCTTCTTCTCATACAAGGTCCGTCACTTGATAGAGGTCCAAGAGCTTGTGGAGCCTCATCCCCTACAAGGGTAGCCCTCCTGGACTGCTCATCTGTTTGTTTAGTGGTCAGCTTATCCAACCTCCTCCAAAGCTTATTGAACTTCTTCTCTTGATTCTGGGCGCACAGCCTCTTGAAAAGATTCATAAGGTGCTTATTCTTAAATTATTTGTAGAAATTAGTACCCATATGACGCATGCACCATCTACTTTGGACATCAGACCACCTTGGTGAGTATCCCTTCTCAGCACATCGATCCCTCAATTCCTCAATTGCCCGTAGCAAGCCGGCGTGACGGTCATGTATGAGGCATACGTCTGGCCTCATCCGTACAACTGCAGACTTAACCGTTTCTAGGAACCAATACCAGCTATCAGTGTTCTCACTCTCAACAAAAGCAAAAATCACCGGTAGAACTTGATTGTTCCCATCAACTCCAATTGCTGTTAATATCTGCCCTCTGTACTTTTCGGTTAGAAATGTCCCATCGATGCAGAGGATGGGACGATAATACACAAATGACTGAATGCAAGCACCTAATGAAAAGAATACTCATTGCAATACACTTTTATTACCATGGTCAATTGATGGAAAGGTTTTTAGGTTGTAACAGATCTCTGGATTCCTCTGAAGAATATAGGCTAACGGACAAGGGAAATTATCATAAGATGTTTCAAATGTGTCAAACCTAATCTCTACAACCTTCTGTTTTGCCCTTCAAGCCTTAGCATAGCTAATTGTGTATTTGAATTTATCTTCAATATGTCTAACAATTGACCTTGGTTCGTATCCCAGGTTGTTCATAATGTGGGAGTACATCTCTGTTGCAACAAATGCAGATGTCATATTTCTGTGATATTTTTCAACACCGGGTAAGTAACATAATGCTCGGTCACGATTGAAATTTACCAATAATCCTTTCATTTATCCTTGAATGCGTGCACCCGCCACGAATACACATCCTTCACACACTTCACTTCATACGTTGATTTGCTTGACTTCACGACCGAGAACTCCCTCTGAAGTGACACCGCCCATTGTTTTACTACATCCTTCAAATCCTCTACATATGCATACTTAGCCCCCTGAATGACCTCATTCTTCTTGTACTCCCATGGCACATGATACTGCTCGGAGATAACAAGGCCAGAGAAGTCCTCGTTGCTCCATTCTGCACGCATCACGTTGTCCTCATCAGACGAATCATCATACTCTACATGCTCATTTTCAGTATCTTCCCTATCCATTTCTTCGACGATGGTATCGATTAGTTCTTCCTCATCTGCCACACCTGTTGGCTGCCTATCTTCTTCATTCTCTTCTTTATTTTCTTCCATTGTTTCGGCATCACCTCCCGCGTACTTGGACCATCATCATCTTGTACGGGTATTATAGTAGCAGTGTTATCCTTCTCATACACCGACACAAATATGTCCAGTGGCCAACCACGTTGGAATACATTCTCCACGTAGCATCTCCAAGTGGAAGTGCAATCCACCGGCATCAGTTCTAAAAAAAACCTTCAACTGCACGACTGACTACAACATACAAGTTTATTACGTTGATCTGGGGGTCCAGTCGAAATCCTCGCATCAGCCAATTATACACTGACCGAAACTCTCTTAGCTGGCCTATCAATGCCCTTAGCCGTTGAACTAAACTCCGACAGATCTACACCTTGTAGACCATACCTAACATTCCCTTGTCCGTAAAATAATTAAAATATCACCTTATTTGACATATCTGTTGATAAAAAAATACAGTTAAACTAGGTACCAGCATTCTCCTCATATCTAAAACCGTGTAATCGAGATTTTATAACTACCATCTCTACACAAATTAAGTCAGCTAACAGATTGACTCAAAACCTACAGATCTATGAGTAACAACTTATTTTCATATAGTACTATACACGTAACCAGTACAATACTACATCAATTTTTGCATATAAATAGAAATTGCAAAGAGACAATAGATTTTACCTACAGACAAATTAGCAAACCAGCAGAGCTTCGCTACTTTCGTTCAACCTTGCTCTCAGCTCTCTCTCTTCTTTTTGTCTATGATTTCTGTAAATTTTATAATATTTTTTGAGTCTAGGAGGGGGTTTTATACTGGGCTGGCTAAAAATCGCACTCCCAGATAGTGACAAGGGAGCCACCTGCAAAATGGCCAACCCACGGGCTAGCCATTTTGCAGGCGGCCCCCTAACCGCCGAAAAATCGCTCTCTAAGAGGGCGGCAAGGAGGGCCGCCTGTAAATAGCCAGCCCCGCGGCCGGTATCTGCAGGCGGCCCCCTTGCCGCCCTCTGGGAGACAGTTTTTGGATGGCCAGAAGGCCGCCTGTAAATTGGTCGGCCCCACAGCCGGTATTTTGCAGGCGGCCCCCTTGCCGCCCTCTGGAAGAGCGGTTTTTGGACGGCCAGGGACTGCCTGCAAAAGTGCTGAGGCCGTCAACGTCACTATCAAATCGCCTTCTGGGAGGACAATTTTATAAAAAAATCACCCTCTCAAAGGGCGTTTGGAGTATATTTTTGTAAATTTTTTAAATAAAAATGTACTTTTGTAAATATTTTATTAAAAAAATAAAAATAAAAAAATTCGGAGTGTGACATAATGACATGTTAGCTCCCGGTTTAGGTCCATGCCGGTTAGCCGTGCAGGCCATGAAGTTCATCCAAGTCACCAACCAGTAATATCACAGCCGATGCCGGTCCGGCCTGCCTAGTGCCATATACAGATCGGGCATGTGCCACCGTAGTCGTTATCCAGTGTCCACAGATGACATGACGCAGCTAAACTCAACCTTTGGTTGACTACTAGTGACTCGTTAAGCATCGCTCACGCCCATTTGACAACAATTCTATTGAGTCTATAGTAGTAGTACTAAAAACACCGCAACTGCTGAATCGAATCACTCACAGTGAAAAGAGTAGTGTGAGTGTTGACTACTTGAGCTAGGTGTACGTTGGACTTGGAAGAACCTGATAACATTCCATCAAAAACAGGTAAAGGCACCGGTACAAAAAAGATTACCTTTGCAAAAATTCTCCGATATAGCAATAAATATGGGCCGTGCTATAGCTGGACGGCAGCTAACAAATTATTTTCTTTGTGGTATGACACGGTGTAGCTTGCGAATCTCTACTATGGATCTAGTTAATTCCAGTTGCGTCGCTAAAGAGCAAAAAAGTTTCAAGTTCGTTGTGGCATCATGAATCTTGCATTCCGTCATAGAGAAGGGATATATAATAGTTGGAGAACTTCTCCGTTGACTCTTTCGGATGGAACGGCAAGGATAGCTTTTCGTAAGGGATTCTTTCAGCTGAATCGCATAATTTTATTTATTCTCTTTTTGCATGCGCTTGCTAGGTTACATGCATGCTGATTGCTGGTTTCGTCGCTTCTCAATCTGTACGCTTTTTTCTTTTCTTATTTCTCGCGTGCCCCTCCCCCTCACCTGCAAAGTGCAAGCAAATATCAATCGATCTCTGGCCTAAGATGTACTTCATTTGCTTGGCTTAGAAATTTAAGGTTTGCATCTTCATAGGAGCCATGATCCGGCGTACCAGCACACATATCTAGACGATGAGGACGCCTCCATATGCTATGCACACATGCTGCATGAATTTCTATACTCTTACTTTGTGAATCATTTACTGGCTACTTCATAATAATTCTTATATATATTCTTAATATACTAGTAGAGACACCTGTTCATTGTGCGAAAAATTATATAAAGTGCGCAGAAAATTGTGTCAAACAAAAACACCAATTTGAATGAATTCTAGTGCATGATATATAGTCCCTCTGTTTTAAATTTACTTATTGTTTTTAGCTTATTTTAAATCAAACATTTCAACTTTAACTATCAATTATAAAAATTATATAGTTTTAACACTATAAGATTTATGTTTAGATTCAGCATCAGAATATTTCACAATATATATTCACATGTTGAATAAATGTTTTTTGATAAATTCAGAAATTAATAGTCAAAGTTAGAAATATTTGATTTAGGACAAAACTAATACGCTAAGTAATTTAAAACGGAGAAAGCAGATCATATTATTGGTTGAGCTTTTTGATGGCGTGACCACATGTATGAGCTCCTTCTATAGTAAATATTTAATGGGGTTGTAATAAAGAAAAAGAATGGATTTACTTTTATTTTTCTAGCGATCTCCAACCTAGGACGACGAACGCTACGTCGCTACACGTCTGATTGGTCAGGCCAACCGCTGCGACTGCAACCATGCAGATGCCACTGTGCTATCCATAGCTAGTGTTAATTAGCAAGAGTACATAACTGTTCATGAGACAAGCACCATGCCCGTTCAAGCGGCGCCGGCCGTGATCGGTGGAGAGAAACTACGAAGCAGCAGCCACTGCACCCCACCTCCGCGTCACGCGCGCTACATACGTATACGCACGCGACGCGGGAGGTAATAGGAATATAGGATACTTGTGGCCCTGTGTCGTCCTGCTATTATTCTAGGTTAACTCCTCGTTTCCCCGCGCACGCTTCCCAAAACGAAACGGTGCGTTTTTGCAAAAATTTTCTATATGAAAGTAGCTTAAAAAAGTAAATAGATCCATTTTTCAACTTTTTAATATAATATTAATTCATCGCCGCAATAACATTTCTCGTTTTACGTGCGACTTATTTAAGCCACCCAATAACACTTAACAACACACCCAAGCGCACGTTGCCATCAGATGTTGGCCGCGAGCGCACTAGCGTCGTCTTGTCCCAATGTCCCTCTCCTCACGCTCGCCAACTTGGGCGTTGTTTATCGCGAGGCTCCGTACCAGGTTGGGATAAATCTATATGCCAACTTGGATGTGAGGAGGATGCACGGAGAACCACGGCTAGCTAGGGGGATGCACGGAGACCAAAAGCGCGGCCTTTCGCAATTGCTTCCTTCTCTCTCTCGCTTGATGGTACTATGGTAGCCGCTGTGTGCTTGCTGCTGCTGGCTGCCTCGTCCAGTCATCGGAAGCTAGCCGGTGATCTCTCAACGTACGCCGCCGTAGCAGTGTCGAATTGTGGCCGTGGTGCGGGAAGTGCTCGTGCGTGACATGAATATTCTGGGCCCTCTCTGCTTTTGGGTGTGCAGCATGCATGCATGGGGCGATTTAATTACATGCTCAAGTAACTGGTGATGGTATCCGAGAGACCGACTCCCAAGGGTTCTGGCCAAAATTTGTAGTACTAACTACCAACTGACGTGCGCGCTTGTTGAAAGCTGACGAGAGAGAGATAAAAATCACGCGTCAGCGCTGTAGTTCTGAAAGCTTTGGGATAGATACAGTCTACGGAAGTGAGCGTAATACACGAGACGTAGTATACGTATACAGTCTCGAGAGACGATTGAACAGAATTTCCCGTCGTGCATGTACGGAGTTGGAGCGTGGAAGAACAGTTAAGTCTGGGCACCGACCACCGGCGCTAATTAACCTTGCCACTTGATGACCAGCACATACCACACTCTATCTCAAAACGAATAGTACTACAGGCTACTGTGATTAGTCCTAGATGTTCGCTGGTTGTGATTCTATACATCGTTTCTAGCTCAAAAATTAACAGGCAGCGCCTAGCGCGCGCGTACGTACAATACGTCTAAATAGAGAGTGACTGACTGGCTGAGAGTTTGAGACCACCGGGCACCGGTGCAAGTAGGAGAAGACCTAATTAATAAACAACTCTTCCATTATTACGAGCAAATAAATACGATAAGGATTGCAGACTTATAAATGGATAACTGACGATTCCAAATGCACGAAACTGCCAGTCGAGGCGCGCGCGCCGATCTCCTTAACACGCGGTCCCACCCGGCTCAATCACCAGCTGATCACCGAACACCCCTCAAACAGGCGGCGGCTGTGTAATCCGCACGTCGCCCGTGCGTGCCGCGGCTGCGCGCGGCGCCGGTGGTGGTGGCCGCGGTTCCAAATGCGCAGCGTGGGTCCCGCGCGTCATCGGGAAGATGTCGTTCTCGCGCGGGCGCGCGGCGCCCCACACCACTTGCCGCTTTCAGTAAGAGGGGTTTTGTACGATCACTTGTCGTCCACGGTCGCCCGTGCCCCTGTCGCCCTTGCCTCCGCGAGGCGCACGGCTCCACACGCCCGGCCCGAGACCGTATCACGAGCGCGTGTCGAGTCCCCCATTTATTTCCTCTTTTCTCCCCGAAGCCAACCAAAATCCGGTCCGCCCCTCGCTGAACGGTCGTCGCGCTACTGCGCTGCGCCCGGCCGCTTTGCTGCGCTCACCCGGCACGCGACGAAAAGACCGGCCCCAAAAGCGCACCGACCAGCGGAGTAGCCAACCAGCGGCCGCCCGCCCGGAGAAGCTAGTAGCTGCTAGCTAGCAGATGAACCCGCGCCGCGAGGCCGCAGGGAGCGCGGGAGAGGGTAGTATGCGTCGCGCTAAAAACGGCATTGGGGCGGCGGCGGCTCGGAGCAGGGGCAGCGGTTAGCCACCGCGAGACGCCTTTCCGCTGCCCGGGTGACGGAGGGAGCAGGCGTCAGGTGCGGCGGAGCGCGCGATGAGGCAGCAGCACATGGGGGGAGTATGTAGTGCCGAGATTCGCTGGGGCACGGCCACGGCCAGCACCATTTCCATCAGTTCGGCGTCGAGGCGAAGGGCGGCGCCGACCAGTCAGGGTTTCTGGCGCGGCACAACAGCTCGCCGCCGGGGTTCTTCTCGAGCCCCGTCATGGATAACGGTAACACTCTACCCATCACATGTGCTTGATTCGCCGTTGCGTGTCTTAATTCCTCCTCACTATGGATTGGAAGTTAGTTCTTTCACTCGATCAAGTCATTGGCATTTCACTCAAATTGTTCACTCTCTGCTGCTTACCTACTGTTTTTGCCAGATTTCTTCAGGCATATGTCTTGTTTTTAGTTCATTTTGCTCCTGCCTCAGTTTTGTGCGGTGCGAGGTTAATCAATGGTGACGATCTTGGCTTTTTAATTGTTCGTCTCGTTTTCTTGAGATTTGAGTGTTTTGAGGAATGTTTCTGGGTCTGTTGCACAGGTTACACGTACATCAGCAGCTGCAATGTAGCCATCTAATACATTTGCAACAGCGCCTTTCATTTATTTTTCTGTTATATTACGCTGCCCCTGCTGTTCATTAGACTCAGCCCACCGATCAATGCAAATATTTACTCTTTTATATTGCAAAAAAAAAAAGCTGATCAGGCTTATGAGGGTTCGGAGTACAAACGGATGTTCGATGTTACCAAGTTTGATAGAATAAAGTTCACTATATATGTCCACGCAGACCTTCATATCCTTTTTAGTTCAGGCTTTTTTATCCCGCCGCTCTCTGCCGTACTGTCATTCATCTTTGTGATCGTTTCAAAATAAACTCAAGTTGCTTACCATGCATGAGCAGTGGCGGACACAGCTTTAAAACACATATGGAGCGGAAATAATCGATAAAAGCAACCGAAGGCAACACATAGTAATAGGTGTTGCAATCGCATAAAAAATACAGTACAATATTAATAAATTAAGGTAAAATATTCAAGATGCATGGAGCTCTAATTTAAAAATAAAAAAATCAAATTATATAAACATTGATGATATAGGTGGCCAAACGGGCGGACCGGGCCGGCACGGACCGAGGCACGGTCCGGCACGGCCCGCTACGGCACGGCCCGTGTAGGCACGGTTCCTGTAGCGGGCCGTGCCGTGCCGGCCCGCGTGCCTCCCCCTCGGCCCAGGCACGGCACGCCGGGTCGTGGCTGTGCCGTGCCGGCACGGCCGTCGGCAGCCCACCGTGCCCGGGCCGGCCCGGTCCGCCGACGCCTGCCGCCGCTTGCGTCCGGCGTCCGGCCTCCGCCGCCTGCCGCCGCCCTCCGCCGCCGCCTCCCGCCTCCTCGGCTCCTCCGCCTCGTCCGCCGCCTCGGCCTCCTCCGCCCCCTCCGCCGCCGCCTCCCGCGCGCGCCTCCCCGGCCTCCGTCGCCTGCCGCCGCCGCCTCCCCGCATGCGCGCCGCCCCTCCGCCGCCTGCCGCCGCCTCGGCCTCCTCGGCTCCTCCGCCTCGGTCCCGCCGCCTCGGCCCTCCTCGCCCCCTCCGCCGCCGCCTCCCGCGCGCGCCTCCCCGGCCTCCGCCGCCTGCCGCCGCCCTCCGCCCGCCGCCTCCCCGCCTCTCGGCTCCTCCGCCTCGCCGCCGCCTCGCCTCCTCCGCCCCCTCCGCCGCCGCCCTCTCCGCGCGCGCCTCCCCGGCCTCCGTCGCCTGCCGCCGCCTCGGCCTCCTCGGCTCCTCCGCCTCGTCCCGCCGCCTTGGCCTCCTCCGCCCCTCCGCGCCGCCTCCCCGCCGCCTCCCCGCCTCCGCCGCCCTCCGCCGCCGCCTCCCCGCCTGCGCGCCGACCCCCGAGCCGCCTCCGCCCGTCCGCCGCTCCCCGCCTGCGCCGAGTCCCGACCGACTGAGTCAACTGAGTTGAGAGAGATGAGTAAAAAAGAAAAAAAGAGACTTAAAAAAATTTAAAAATTAGAGGAGTGGTAAAAAATATTAAAAAAATATAAAAACATTATGTAAGATGAGTAAAAAAAATATGAGGGATTTTTGATAATATTAGAGAGGAAATTTTTATATGTTTAAACAAGCAAAATAGAAGAACATACATAGTTATGCAATTTAATTTCTACATAGAATAAGAAAAATTGCGCAATGACCTTTATTGATTTTGATATTACACAGCTGCCTCATTAAAAACTCTGTCATGTAAAAACTCAATTTGAGAAAACCATGACAAAGAAAAAGAGTACAGCTAAAGGTCAAATACTTAAAAATAAAAAAAGATTACTCTAGTTCCTCATTTGTAGGTAAAGATTTTCGAACTGCTCAGCCAAATCTTGGTTCTCCGTGGTGTGTTGGGCACGTTCCTTAGCTAGCTCCCAGTCTTTAACCGAAGTAGGCATTTCTACCACCTCACTGCGGGATTTCTTCTTTCTCTCCTCAATAATTCTTCCGCAAAGACTGAAGGCGATCGGATGATACCGTAGACACAGGCCCGTGAACACATCCCGTGCTAGCTTTGAGAGCACGGGATATTGGTCTTGTGATCATTCCACCATTGAAGAACGTTGAGATCTTCCTGGTTGATCGAGTCGTGTCCAAGTAGGTGGACAGCTCAAGAGCTTCAAGTGAAGCGTGTGCAGGACTTGCTGCGGCCGAACTTCCACCACCGGTTGCTCGAAGAAGAAGAGGAACCACCCCAAATTCGGCCCCACTGCAATTTCTTCTTACCTGGCAGGGACGGGTGGGGCTCTTTGCACGCGAACTCCCTGAAACTTAGTTCATACTTTCGAAATACTTCATACAATTTTGTCTTACAATCAGAATAGTAGTTAGTGTAATTCAATATTCATTGTATCCCCAATAAGATTTAAAATATTTAGAAACCCTGTATTTACCCCTAGGATCAAGAATAAATGCAAAAGCATACAAGTATGGAATTCTCCAGTATTTAAGTATTTTTGTTTCATGTTATATACTGCAAATCCTAATAGTTGTCATCTTCATATTCTTTTAATAAAGTGGCAATCTCAAAAATTTTATGCAAAATTTAAATTAGCAGTTGGATAGTAAACACCAGATGACAAAGTAACAGTTGCATCATAAAATGTTTCAAGAAAGTAATTAAAACCTTTCTACAACATGCCAAGACTGTTCTGTCAGTAGCGTTGCCCGTCACTGGTAAACAACATTCTTGGACTGCAAAAAACAAGTTAGCATATCTTGTAATGGCAAACATGTTTCAACATTAATAAGTCGAGTTCCACCGATGGTCGCATCTGTTTGGGAACTTGCGTGTGTGGCTTGTCGAAGCGATGCAGAATCGCTTGAAGTCGCAAGTCGAGATTAGAACATTCAGCCATGTTAGGCTTCACGGATAGAATCGAGATATACAGTTACTCTTTTAAAACCAGATTTAACTAATAAGATTCAATAATATGCAAGCACAACTTGATGTAAAAGAAATGATTCAGCATAAACATGAATAAAGGCTGCAAATTTCCATTGCTCTGGAATTTGCAGCTGCATTATCTAGAGTTACTATTAAATATTTTATTTGTGATGCCAAAATCCTCACAAAACTCTAGAAATTCGTTCAGCAATATTTTCTGCATTATGTGAAACATCAAGTAATTTAAAGCGTATTACTCTTTTTTGTAGTTCCCATTCATCATCAACATAATGAGCAACTACACTATATAGTCTTCCTTAGCCCTACCACTCCAAATATCAATGTGATACTAATAGAAAATGTGCAAGTAGCAAATAATTGTTTAATATAATATCCGGCCTTGTTGTAAACATTCACAAGTCCCGGGTTAGTTGTCTACTAAAAAACAGCTTGAAACTAGGATTATGAGCAGTTTAATGTAAGTCTCAAATGCAGGAGACGGCACCAAAATTTAGGGTAGATCCTGTCTAGCAATTAAACGGTAAGGGATCTCGTGCTACTGAGCATCATACTCCATGAACGTACCGTACCGTCCGGATTGTAGTACCAGTTGCTGCTGGGTGTCTTAGCTGGTAACTTTTGCTTCTTCGCACACGCCTCAGCATGCTGTCCAATGCCCCTGTTCACAGAAGATTTCCAGAGAGTTTAGTTTACAAATTTACATTTCGCGTAAGTTACCTCCCTTCCATCCGCGGCGTTTCCTTGATCTCATCAAATGTTGCAGGCGAGGGAAGTTCTTGATCTCTTTGAGCCGGTTGCCTTGTTGACAAGCTCCCGCTCGCCAGTTCCGGATCCTTGTGAAGCCGCATGTATTTCCTCCGTTGTTTTGCGTGTAGGAGCCGACCCGGAGTTGTCTCCTTGCGACATCGACAGATAGCTCGGGTCGAAGTCGCTCAGTTGTGAACGTCGGGTAGTTCGGATCCATCCTGCAATATAAATAGAGAAAATAGTATTAAAAAAATAGCACGAACAAAAGAAAATTTAAAGAGTTTTTTACCTGCAGAGCACGGAGGCTGCAGCTATTTACCTATGAGAATGTGGGAAATTTTTGAATTTTAGACAAAATTTTGTCTAAAACAAAATTTGAGCAAAGAGAGCAAAAAGAGAGGAGAATAGAGCACAAGAGGAGAGATTGGGGAGGTTTGGATGAGGAAAATTGGCTGGGGTCCCCATTTATATAGGGAAAAAATTTTTTCACAATTTTTCGGATTTTTTGATATTTTTTCGGATTTTTTTGGTCATGCAACGGTCTAGATTCAAAATCTAGCCTTTTTTCGGACCGTTGGGACAGGTGTCAATTTTTCTAGGCCAACGCGCGAAACTGTAGCAACGGTCATCAGCAAACGGCAGTATGTCAGTGCAACGGTCGCCTGCCTCTCCTCCGTCACGCTTTGTCGGCCAGGCCGGCCTTCGACCTCCTCCGCTTCTCGGCTTCGGAGGCTCCTCTCCGCTCTCCTCCGCCTCACGTCCTCCGCCGCGCCTCCTCCCGGCCTCGCCCTCCGCTCTTTTCCTCCCGCCGCCTCGCCAACCTCTCCGCCTCCTCCTACGCCTCTCCTCGCTCCTCGGCGCTCCTCGCTCAGTCCTCCCCGCCTCCCGGTTCCTCCTCCCGGCCTCCCGCCGCCTCTCGGCTCCTCCGCCTTCCCTCCTCCTCGCCTCCATCCCGCGCTCGGCTCCTCCTCCTCCTGACCTCCGTCCTCCGCCTCTTCTCCTCCGGCCTCCCTCCACCTCGGCTCCCCGCGGCTCCTCCGCCTCCCGCCGGCCTCCGGCTCCCCGCCTCTCCGCCTCCTCCTCGGTTCCTTCCTCCTCTCGCTCTCCTCTCTCCGCCTCCTCCCTCCGCGCCTCGCCTCCCGCCGCCTCCTCCTCGGCTCTCCGCCTCCTCCTCCTCCGCCCTCCTCCCTCCCGGCCTCCTCCCTCCTCCTCCCCCGCCTCTCTCGCTCCTCCTCCTCCTCGCTCCTCCGCCCTCGGCTCCCCGCCCTCCTCCCGCGCCTCGGCCTCCCGCCCTCCTCCCGGCCTCCTCGGCTCCGCCGCCTCCTCCGGCCGCCTCCTCCCGCACCCGCCTCCTCGCCGGCTGCATTGCCTCGGCCTCCGCCGGCGCCCTCCGCCGACCGCCTCCTCGCCGGGCGCCCTGAACCGGCCTCGGCCTCCGCGGCCGCAGACGCCTGCCACGGCGGCGCGGCCTCCGCGCCGCCCTCCGGGCGGGCCGTGCCGCCGTGCCCCGTGCCGTGCCCCGTGCCCCGTTCCCGAGCCCCCGTGCCCGTGCCGTGCCCGTGCCGTGCCCCGTGCCGGCCGCTACAGTCCACGGTCGTGCCGTGCGGCCGCCGTGCCGCACCGCCGGCCCAGGCACGGCACGGCTACTCGGGCCGTGCCGCACGGCCCACGGCCAACCGTGCCGGGCCGCCTGGGCACGGTTACTGTAGCACCGTGCCCGGGCCGGCCCGACGGGGCACGGCCCATTTGGACATCTATACATGATGATAGCTAACTATCTTAAAAATTGGTTAATATGGGCGAAGACTTACACTATCAACACGGTGATGCTCAAGCGTGATCAAGTTTCTCTCAAGCCTTAATCAATTCCATCTTGATATTAGTTCATCCAAATTTGGTATTGAAATTCGGTCAAAAGATGATGTTTAACTTCTTCAAATAACGCTCCCAGTTTTTGGTTTATCAAGGTGAATTAAGCTTTGACGTTAACAAGTGTATATTAAAGTACACTACGTAAGTAACATAAATAATCTTATATTTAGAAGTAAAAAGAGTGCAATATTAGTGTTTAGTAGTGCAGGGCGGCACAAGTCGAACTGGACCGGGCGCCCCACCGGTTCCAATGGGTGCGTCTGCCCCTATGCATGAAAACCTTGCTCCACATGCTTATTTGAAACTCCTAAGGCCCTATTTGGATCAAAATAGTTAACTACTACTACCTATACAAAGTGAAATATGATCGATAAAATCATCTTTTGTGTAATCTGCACGAGATACCAGCCTATATATAATTTAGAAAATAGTGGTTTCATATTAGTATGTTTTAATATATTTTTTTCTTGTATTGCATTCTAGTGTGCTATTTTTGCGAGCTCTTCAAAATCACAATATCGTGAACAAATACTTTAAACATAAACTACGTGCCCGTCTAAATAATATTTGAAATTAAAGATGGCATAATCAAGGTTATAAAGTATATGCGACTGTGTGTACCCCTTGAATTTTCACTCTTTGACCAATGAGAGTAGACCTAATATAAGTTGATTCTGCAATCTGCTGATTTCACCAACTATATCCAAAGTTTTGTCTTTTATTTTGTTTTATTTACGGATATCTTATGGGTTGCTTTCAAACGGCTATTGGATGGAAAACTACAGGCTGCAAAGTTACGGTGGTTTCATTGTGGGGCTCTAGCAAAGGCAAATGAGTGGGTTCACAGGATTGTAATAGCCACACATTGATTCTCGCACAAATATCTTTATTTAAATTATTTACTAAGCTACCTATTTTAACACACTATTAATATATACTATATCCGTTCCAAAAAAATCATTTTTATACATGAATCTAGATCGTTATAAAATTAAATTTTTGGGTATAATATTTCCTTTACTGGTAGCCTAGCACAACCACTTGGACCTTTTAGCTAGTCCTCTCTCTCAGTCGAGGAGTTGTCCCTTACCTCCTCCATTAAATTTAGAACTAACATGATAAGTTATCCGTACTTTATATTATGTCTATTTAATGTATATGCTATAGTTCTCCATCATATATAAAATTAATAAAATTGGAGATACACAACTTGTTTATAATGTGTATCCATCCTTAGCTAGATATAAAATGGATAAAATTGAGGGTACGACTTGTTAAAATTGTATATCATTGTACGGGGAGAAAGAGGCCCAAGACCTTTTCTAAAATATCTCTTTTTTATTGTTTGCTTGTCAACTTCGTCCACTTGTAATACATATTTAGTCTGCACTTAAGGACCGTTTTCGTTTGCATTACCTACCATTTTCATAAAAAATTTTAACAAACAGTGACGCCCATACTAATACGAGAACCACGGCCTAATGTGCATATATACTAACAATGTTGAATTATACCTTTCAGAGTTGCTTTTACCTTATGCCGCAAAAAAAAAAGTTGCTTTTTCTTATGTTTACTCTCAAGTTCTAAACATTAAAGTAAGGCCAAGACGATGGTACATGTACGTTAGCAACCGTTAAATTTAGGAGTTTGATTAACCAATGAGTACGTCATCTGAAGCCACGGAGACCCAAACCCAGCAGCGCTGGGGGCTGGCCGGACGAACTCTCCGACTTATAGTATTCTTTTCTATTTTTTAAATAGTTATGTTATTAATTTTTAATATAATATTTTAATTGTTTATTTTATTAAAAATTTTAAATAAGTATATCTATTTGTTTGACTTGATTTATGATTATAAAAACTTTAAGTTTGACTTTTTTCATTCACACTAATTTTTTAAATAGAGATAAATAGTTTAACGTTATGATAAAAATTAATAATATTATTTATTAAAAACGGAGCTAGTATTATCGAACGTACACGTAAGGCAGGTTGGCTCCACTAGCCTACGTACTATATGAAAGTTCTGCCATCCGCTAGGTTCATGATCTCTCTCGGGCAGACATTTAGCGAATCGAAAGATGATGTCACTAACTCTCCATGCGAGCACGAGACGCACGTCTAGCTAGGTTTAGATTCAGGATCTGCTATCCATGCCAACTGTGTAAACCACAAATAACGACCAAGATAAAATGCAGATGGCCACGGATAGAATGTCTTTGGATGAACATGATATGCATGGGGTAAGTTCATTATGCATACACTGTATATTATAGTATAACAAGAATACTCTGATATAGGCAGAACTGGGCAATTTTCGTCCTAATATTTTGCCACCAAACTGAAAACAACAATTTACAGTGGAAAGCACAAAATCTTTTAACAAAGAATCGGTTATGGATTTTAAATCATTAACATCAAAGCATGCGATTTTATGGAAGGAAAAAAAATCCGTACACCCTCTAATTTTGAATGAAGTTGGCCTTAACACCGGTTCCTGAAGTTTAAAAACTAGACGTCTAGCTCTGACTTCTGCCAATTACGGCTTTGCATGAACCCTTAAAGTATTTTGCAGGGTAGTTTCGCCTTATGTGGAAGCTTAAATTTAGTGGTTTTGGGAAAGATACAAGGTTACCTTTGCCAATCTTCGGCCCTAAATTTAACCATACAGGCATTGTTGCATTGTGTGAGTCCTAAGTATTCTTGAGGAGAAAGAAGGGAACAAAGGAGAGAAATAAAGGAATAATGTGATTGTTCAATTTGTATGCCTTGAAACGAAAACTAGCAATCGTGTATATATACGGCCTGGTTCTTTCATTCATTTTTTTTTCAGGATTTGGGTTGGATGGGGAGGGGTGGTTTCGGACTTTTTTTTCCTTTAGGAATAAATTATTTTATTTTTTACAAAATAACATTTGGTATTTTGAACTGTAATTGGTACAATTAATCGATTGTGAAATCAATTTAACACATGTTAGCACAAATTCCCAGATGTCTTGTGAGGGGGCAGTTTAGCAGGTTTTCACAAAATAAATTATGCGTGCATTAACATAGCCACCCATAACATTGCATGCCTCCTATGGAAGTCAGGTTTCCCAAGTGCTAGAGAAGGACTTGGTGAGGTTTCACCATGCCGCATGAGTAATTAGCAACAGCAAGAAGCGAAGTCACCACTTGAACTTTGTAGACATCGGTTCCGTCTCTCCCAAATATCCGAGGCGATTGGCATCCGGACCTCACACAAGTTTGGACGGTGCTCATGGGGCGCTCCGAAGAGAAACATCCCACCGACCATGTCGTCCGCCTCCTTCTCCGTGCGTTCTCGATCGGATCATGGGGATTCCAACTCGCATTGCGTTCTCACAGGCAATCGGGAGTGCACCGGCCAACGACGACATCATTGCCACCCTTAGGCAACTATGAATCACAGGTAACCTGTTTTCTCATTAATCTTGAATGCCATCAATTAACTCTTATCGAAAAATCTATTTTTTGGCCTGAAAATAAATCTGACGTGGATAGGTTCTAAAAGAGCATTAATATTATTTTATATTCGCGTAGTATAATGTCATGCGTACTAGTGTGAGCATACTTTCAAAGATTATATATTGACCTCCGTAAGAATCAGATTAGCAACTATATGATCACCAGGTATGGTTTTATCTTTATTTCATTTTGTGTTTAGTGGATTATTGCTATATGTTTTTTCTACGTTAATATATATGGATGTCATTAGTTAGCTCCTTACTGGAAAAATTGTTTTTGCCCAAAACAAATGCGGATAGTTCTACAGGAATATAGTATAAATGCAGTGCTTACTAGTCTGTGAGCATATTTTCGAAGTGTATTATTACACTAGAGGCCTGATGTAAGAAAACCTCTCAAGGATGTTTCTTCAGTTATAAACTTAATTGAATTCGGAACTAGTAAGAAATTTATATCACTGTGTTATATACATGGAGAGAGATGTGTGCATTGCATGATTTCATGTTAATTTGATATATAAATCTGCAATGCAGCTTGTTGCGCCTAGGGAGATGGCTGGTGTAGAGAAATACCTGCAGCTGCAGCACGACCAGGTGCCATTCAGAGTACGGGCCAAGCGTGGATGCGCGGACGCAGCCCCCGGAGCATCGAGAGAGGGTATAGACGAACTTGACTTTACTAATTCTACGCATTTCTAGCTTGTACTGTGCATTATAGCTGGACGAAGCACTTATTAACCTAGCTTGTTATGGGTACCGTGATATAGATAATGAGGATTTTTATCATATTTGAGGAAGTTACCATGGGGATGAGTACCTAATTAAATCCATCCATCATTTGTGAGGTGCGTGATAGGTATATTTTAACTTCTCATCCGCATTCCTCCCCCTTCTTCGCCTCCGGCGAACTGTTCCCCCGTGAACGACGCCGCCCTTCCTTTGGGTCATTCACGCTGCTTGTTTTCCCGTCTTCACTTCAGCAACCATAGCTGCCGCTACTCCGCTGCCACTTCTCTCCTCTCTTCTTCGCCTCCGGGAGAAATTTGATAATATGCCACTTGATTTGTGCGTCTTTGGTTTTTTGCCATTCAATTTGTATGTCTTTGATAAAATATCACTAGGATAAATTTTTTGATTTCATGCCACTTTCACCGGAGTAGAGCAGGAGGCGGTGGCGTGACCCTCGTAGCACGGCGCGCACGACAGTCAGTAGGCTCCACCCCGCGCGTCCCACTGCGTCTCCTCCCCTGTCTCGCCACTTGCAACTGCCAACGACGGTGTCCGCCGGTTGTTGCTGCTGCCCGCAACCACCACCGCATGTCGCTCAGCTCCGTGTCCAGGTTGCCACCACTCCTGTTGCTGCCCGGCGGTGACTGCAGCACCATCACTGCGCCACGACAGCTAGGTGGATGCTGTGGAGGGTGGCAGCTTCCCGCACCCGCGCACCATATCCTGCGACGCTGGGTAGCACAGCTCCACCAGCAGCTGCCTCTCCTCCTCCACGTACATCTCTCGCCTAGTTGGCCATATCATGCTGCCATCGTTGCCGCTGCGAGGCCACCACCCGCCGTCGCCTTCTCCCTCCTCCAGCGAAAGTGGCACGAATCAAAAAAAAATTCGCGGCTTCAGTTGGCATTTTTCAAAGGCCATACGAATGAGTGTATAAATTATCAAAGGCATACAAATTGAGTGGTAAAAAAACCAAAGACGCACGAATTTAGTGGTGGCATATTATCAAATTTCTCCGCCTTCGGAGACCAACTGCCCCTCGGAGGCTCAGACTCGTCCATTGCAGTTTCCCTCTCTACTTCTTCCTCATCAAGTTTGGCTAGCCGCCGTGCCCGCAAAGATCTCCACCATCTTGGAGACGCCGGTGAGGAGACGGCCTTGTTGCAACGGGGAAGAGGATGGCCTTGCGCATTGGAGCCAGCCGTGCGTGAACAGGAAAAATGGCTTGGTGGCATCAGGACAGGCTGGGGAGGGAAACGGATGACTTGGCGGTGACCGTGACAGGAGACGTTGATTTGATAACCTCCGCAGCACGACCTGAGGAGGATGACCTTGCTGGCCACTGTCGGCGGCGACCGCAAGCGACGAGTGGAGAGCGGCCCCGCGGGTGACTTGGGGGAGAGCGTTACCAGCGACCAAAGGCGTGTGGAATGTCTCCGATCTGTTATGTAGAGCTATCCATTCAAATATAAAAATTTCCTAGATCTATATAGTAAATATTAAGGTTAGATTAAAAGATTTTAATTATTAATTTTTTGAATTTTAAATTGATTAGATACCATTTCTAAGCTTCTGATGACTTTTGAAATCATTGATTAATAGGAATCATAGAAATCAATGCAGAAATTTCTTATATTGTGATATAAATTTAAATCCTAAAAAGATTCTATATTTTAAACGAGATGATACATGTTTACCCTCTGAGCAATCATACCTTTCTACCTTTGTTTGTGATGGAGCTAGTACTGGCTAGTATCCTATGTTTTATTGTCTGTGTATATCCACTTGATGGATATAGAGGCCAAGATTTTAATCTATTATTAAAAAAGATACTCTGTGTTTTCAGCTATTAGATTGTGTGAAACGGATAGTTGGGATATTAGGACGGTAAAAATCCTCATAGATAATATATCAGCTAGTTTATAGCAATATATCGATTATCTTTCCAGATGGGGTCTTCATCTGCATGCATCTAGCATTTTTGTAGTTCCTCTTTTGGATCGCGCATGAATCTTCAGACATTTGCTGTGATCGATGATGATAGGAGCGAAGAACGAGGATCAGCGAGAAGCTCAGGAAGTTACAAGCCCTTGGTGCCTAAACATGACAATGCCATACGTGTTTCTTTTATGCAGCACTACTAAGAGTCCTTGTGTTGAACTTTTCATCATTACAACAATCTTTGAGGCTGGAGATGGCATTTAAATAACGATATTTTAAATCTGATTTGTTTTTGTTCCAAATGTTGCAGCAAACGAGCACCTCAGACATGCTAGACCTAGCAGTTGAGCATATCAAGGACTGCAAGCCAGCTGCAGGTATAATGGAAAATATGTATTGTTCACATGCTTAGAAAAGCAAAACCGAAACACCTGCTTCCAAAAGTACTTTGATGTACTAGTTCAGGTACAAGTAGGGATGAAAACGTATCAGAAAGAAAAGATGGAAACTAGCTCTACTATATTTGTTTTTCATATTTTTTTGAAATCGAAAACCCCGGATACGGAAATGGAATCGAATATTATTAAATACAGATACGGAGCGAATACAAATCGAAACAAATACGGTAATAAATGTTTATCAGAATTTAAAAACCCCTGAAACTGACCTTCCTAAACCAACGAAGAGATGTAACTTGTTATTTTTTTAAAAAAATAACAGATCAACATTTTTAAGTTTTAGCAACTACTAGCAATACAACTAATTGTACACATAGTATTAATTACTATATTTTCTCATCTCCATGATACATGCTCTCAACAAATTTTAGGTATCCATCTATTACTGCAAGATATATACCACCATTAGTACAATCATGCTTACATGGTACTCAGTATTAATTACTACAACAAAGAAAACTATAATTATTCTAAGTAGTCTATATATGTGGCCAATTTGGTGGATATGTCATATGTGATAGGTTGTACCTGGTCTATAGATATGTGAGTAAATATCCGGATGGTTTTCGACTGAATTTTTCGCTGTATATTAGTCTTACCGTATCCATTTCCGAATAAAAAAATATCCGAATCCGTTTCTGAAAATATCTGTCCAACACAATCTGATTCCGGAAAAATGTTTGGATCTCAAAAACTATCCAAACCAATTTCATACCTTTTAATTAGGACCACGTTTATTAGTTATTATCAGAGTAGCTAGATTGCATTACCTGTATATTGCATTGTAATTCTGTAAAACTGCAGCACATTATGTGCACCATATTCCATATATACAAGCACAGCCCGGAAACAATACTGATCAGTTTTCCTTTGTGCAGACTCTGAAGGAAGATAAGGAGAAGTGCACCTGCAGCTGCAAGCAAGCATCAAGGAACAGACCAGCCGACTAAACTGGCTGTCTGCAGCAAATTGCCGGGTTGGCTTTAATTGATGGCATCTCTCCTTCGTCCTCAAAACATGTTTGCCCACGCAGCCGGAAGGTATAGGTAGCGCGACAAGAGCAAGAAATGGAGATCAGCGATCTGTCTCTTCCAACCGGATGAAGTCGTCTGAAATCTTTCAGTGAATAATCAGTTCAGTCCTTTTTTTTCGTGTGACCGACCCCTTCTGTTGATCAGCTTTAAGATTGAAACTAGAACTAGATGTTTATTTCTCTAACAAGGAGCAGCTGCTGCTCTGAAATTTCATTTTTCTTTGTATGTTCTAGCTAGCCCTGTTACTGTGGTAAATAGTGATCAATTTAGTCGGCGGTTAACAAATAAGCTGCTTGTTGGTTTCACGGTATTGTCCACCATCAGACAAGATTCAGTGATGTTGTGTTTGGTTCAGAATTTTGGACGTTTTCCCGAAGATCTTTTTTTTTTTGAAATTCCGTTTTCCCCAAGATTGAAAGGATTTGTCCAGATCAGTTTTATTTATATATATATATATATATATATATATATAACTCTATCTTCTTTTTAATTTTATTTTTAACTGCAAAGATCGTTATATTTTAAAAAAGACTATGGGGGCTAGAGTGGTAGCAACGCCTCTGCCGTGGGAGGTGATGGGCAGCCTCGGAGCGAGCCAGGCGCCGTGCTACTGCACAAGATTGTTGTCGTAGGATCCGAACATCCAGAGAAGGTATTCCATATGCACATTTTTTTAATGCACATCAACTTACAAATATCATCAAAGATTCTAAAAAAGTTTTATATATGTGCTTTTAATAGTACCATACCTATGTGTAAAGTCTCATCTTTAAAAATATATATATAGAGAAAAAAAAATTCTAACAGATTTATACTCTTAAAACTGCTAGATTTTCATTTTTTTGGCTAAAATATAATAAATTTAAAGATTTGACTTTACACATAGGTATAATACTATTAAAAATATATGTATAAATTTCTCTATATTTTTTAATAATATTTATTAATTGGTGTGCAGTGGTGTGTGAAAAAAAATTATATGTATAGAATATGTTTTCAAACATCCATGTCATATCTGTGTGGAACTGTTTACGACCAGCGCCACACCCGGTGCGAGAGGTCAGTGCAAGAGGCGAAGCAGGGGAAGCCGTCGTCAGCTTCCTTCGTAGTAGTCGATTCCGTAGCGTGCTGGATGACAGCCCATGGAGCAGCATACCGTCCTACCAAAGCCACGTTAGTGAGGATGGATATGGAGATCTTGAAGAAGAAAGCACTTGAAGACCTTAAAGCCGAGTAGGCGAGTAATGGTGCCACTAGTTCAAGTTAAAGTATGTATACACTAGTTATGTAGAGCTTATCTAATGTGATTTTTTTTTACAGTGGTAGAACAATATACGGCACATATTTACTAGGAAGTCTTTTCCATCTAAACGGTTCCTACATATCGCCAAAATAATTATATTTTTTAAAAACAGTTTAATAAAAATAGATCGATATGTCATAGTTTAGATTTAACTACGTAAGTAGATAAAAAGTACGATTATGAATAGCATATACACTAATAAAAGTTTAATTATTCTTTTTGTTACACACGTTTATATATATATTGCTCACGGACGCGGATTGCCAGACGTTACGAAGCTAGGTCACGGCCGTGCAGTACCTCTTCATCTGCCGTCCACGGTAATATTTGAGTTTCAAAATTGTCCAAATATCAAATTGTTCAATACTTTTTGTAAATAAAAAAAATGCTTGTGCAAAAATCAAATTGTTCAAGACACAATGCCCACGCATATGCCTGACCAAGTTTGCTGCAAAACGAGATATTTCCTCTTTGAATTTAATCTAGAATTTGAAGTTCCAAAATTTTCCAAAAATTGAAATTGTTCAATATTTTTTGAAAATAAAAAGGTTGTGTAGACATGTATTGGACTAAAAATCAAATTGTTTAATACCTTTTGAAATTAAACCTCTTTGAATTTAATCTAGAGTATTATTGGACTTCCAAAATTCCAAAATTTGTCAAGAACGAGAGAAATCGGTCAATATTTTTTAAAACAAAAAAAATTGTGTAGACACGTAGTGGACTAAAAATCAATTTGTTTATTTTTTTTTGAAAACTAAACCTCTTTGAATTTAATCTAGAGTGTTATTGGACTTCCAAAATTGTCCAAAAGATGAAATTGTTCGGTATTTTTTGAAAATTAAAATAGACACGTATTGGACTAAAAAAATCAAATTGTTCAATATTCTTTGAAAATTAAAAAAAATGCTGCTGGCTGTGGGGTTCGAACCCACGCGCACTTCAGTGCAGAAGATCTTAAGTCTTCCCCCTTAACCACTCGGGCAAACCAGCTCACATTGTAAATTTCGCCCCATAGGTAATCTAACCCAATACCCATATGCGACATCTCCGTCCGCATGCGCAAGCGGCAAGTTCCTCCCCTCCGGTGGCGGCTCGTGCGAGTCTGCCCCCCCGGCCGCCGTGGCAGAGAACAACCAGCCGCACGCACAAGCGCGCTCACCTCCGTAGCTTCGCGCTACCGCGCCGCGGCGCACGGGCCCGACGAGCCGTCAAGCCGTAACCCATAGCCCGGGGTCGCGCGCGTCGCCACAGATCCGCACGCCAACGACGCTTCTTCCTCAGTCTCACGGCAATTGAAACCCGCGCCCCGGCCGTACGTCGAGCTCAACCCATGTTTCTCTTTACACCGGTGCGCCATGAGGACGACGTGTTCCAGACTTCTAGCTGCCAACCGGGGTTTGCTATTTAACGCTGTTGCGTATCTGACGCACACTTCTTTTCTGAAAATTTTGATCTGAAAACTTACATCTGTAAAACTTTATCTGCAAAACTTTCATCTAACAAACTTTTATCTGTAAACGTTCGGCTGAGAAACTTAGTCTGAAAAAGTGTGCACTATAGGAATTCAGAGGTTGCGGAAGCTATAGATGAAGGAACGCCGGTTGGCTCGGCGATTATGTGTTGATGTATTGCCTGAATCGGCAGATCAGATTACAATATATATAGATGAGATTACATGCACCGGCTTTTCTAATACATCGGTAATAACTAATTCTATCTATAGCCAGTGCATGCTTATCTCTATCTATACGGATTACATCCAATAACTGAATATCTAACACTCCCCCTCAATCTGATCTTACTAGATTAAGATTGTTCTTGAACATTTCAAATGGTCTTACTGCAAGAGCTTTGGTAAAGCCATCAGCTATTTGATCTTTAGTTGAGATATACTCAATCTCTAGTAGCCTCCTTGCTACTCTTTCTCTAACAAAGTGATAATCCACTTCTATGTGCTTTGTACGCGCATGAAACACTGGATTTGCTGACATATACTTTGCTCCAATGTTATCACACCAAATTTTGGTTGCTGCAGGCACCTGTATTTCTAACTCCTTTAACAAAGTTTGTACCCACATGATCTCAGCTGTTGCATCAGCCAAGGCCTTATATTCAGCTTCTGTACTGGAACGAGACACAGTTGCTTGTTTCCTGGCACTCCAAGACACAAGATTAGAACCCAAAAATACTGCAAATCCTCCTGTAGACCGCCTGTCATCTAGACTGCCAACCCAATCTGCATCTGAAAAACCACTCACAAGAAGAGACGAAGATTTGCATATTTTTAGTCCCAACTTAACAGTATGTTTTAGATATCTCAAAATCCTCTTCACAGCAGCCCAATGTTCTGTTGTTGGAGAATGCAGAAACTGACACACCTTATTTACTGGGAAAGAAATATCAGGTCTTGTCAGTGTTAAATACTGTAAGGCACCAACAACACTTCTATACTGTGTGGCATCGTTTGGTCCTAATGGACTTCCCTCATTTACTGATAATTTTTCAGAGGTAGATAATGGAGTAGTAACTGGTTTACAATCACTCATTCCTACCTTTCGCAGCACATCTGTTGCATATTTTTCTTGACTTAATAAAATACCATTAGTCATTTTCTTTACCTCAATACCAAGGAAATAGTGGAGTTCACCTAGATCCTTCAGAGCAAACTCTTTTCCAAGATCCTGTAACAAGGCTGAAGTTGCACTAGGCACAGAACTAGCTACAATAATGTCATCAACATAAATAAGCAGAAACATTGTAACCCCTCTTTTGCTATAGAAAAACAGAGATGTATCTGCTTTTGAGGCTTTAAAACCTAATTCCTGTAATTTAGTGCTTAACCTTGCATACCATGCTCTAGGAGCTTGTTTTAACCCATATAGAGCCTTATCTAACTTGCAAACATAATTTGGTAAAGAAGATTTCTCATACCCTGGGGGTTGTCTCATATATACTTCTTCTTCTAATACCCCATGAAGGAAAGCATTCTGGACATCTAGTTGTCTTAGGCTCCATCCTCTAGATACAGCAATAGACAGAACTGTTCTAATAGTAGCAGCTTTGACAACAGGACTAAAAGCGTCCTCATAGTCTATGCCATACCTTTGCTTGAAGCCTTTTGCCACCAATCGAGCCTTGTATCTATCCAATGTTCCATCTGCCTTTCTCTTGATCTTGTAGACCCACTTGCAGTCAATCACATTTCTCCCTTTCTGAGGTGGAACCAAGTGCCATGTTTTGTTTTTCATCAGTGCCATATACTCTGCATCCATTGCTTCTCTCCAATTTCTGTCACCCAATGCTTCATCTGTGCTTTGAGGTTCACCTGTAGAGGTAAAACATCCATATTTAATTGTACCGTCAGTATATACCTTTTCCTTCCGTATGCCACTTCGCAGCCGTGTATGAGGACGGGTTGGTGCAGAAGATCCGGACGGCTCAATTTCCAGAGTGTACGTCGCATCATCTCCCCCTGTCTCGTCACCGGCTGTCACTGCCTCCTCCATTGCTTGGTGCGCGTGGGGCCCGCCTTGATCCACTGAGGTGGCGCCGCCGGAGTGGTCCTGAGCTGCAGGTTGAGCTGGAGATGGTGCGCGCCGTACCCCCGTGTCAGGCGACGATTGGTTCGCCACGTTGTCTCGCACGGGAGAGGGCGCAGCAGTCCCAGGTTGCTGTGTTGCAGTCTGCTGGCGCCGATCATTATCTTCTCCTACATCTGAGTCATTATTTTCTCCTGCATCTTCTTCATTAGAACCATGAGCAGCAGTAGAAATATTAGGCATAGGATTATTCTGTATTTCTCCCCCTTGATCATAGCCGGGAGAAAGAAGGGTAGATGGCAGGAGAGCTACTTCTGAACGAAGGCGGGCACCCGCATTAGGATGCAAGTTAGCAAAAGGAAAAACATTTTCATCAAAAGTAACATCACGAGAGATGTAAACTCTGCCGGTGGAAGGATCAAGACACTTGAAACCTTTGTGTATGGTACTATAACCCAGAAAAACACATTGTTTTGATCTAAACTGAAGCTTGTGGGTGTTATAAGGACGAAGGTTTGGCCAACATGCACATCCAAAAACTCAAAGAGAAGTATAGTTTGGTTGTTGTTTAAACAATCTCTCTATAGGAGTGTCAAAGTTTGTAACTTTGCTAGGAATGCGATTAATGAGGTATGTAGCAGCAAGGAAAGCTTCATCCCAGAATTTTAGGGGCATGGAGGCATGTGCAAGTAAAGCTAGGCCAACCTCTACAATATGGCGATGTTTTCGCTCTGCTGACCCATTCTGTTGATGGGCATAGGGACAAGATACGTGATGGGATATACCAATCTTGTCAAAGAAGGAGTTGAGTTTTTGATACTCACCACCCCAGTCAGTTTGAACAGCTATAATTTTACGATTAAAGAGTCTCTCAACCAAATTCTGAAATTCATGGAACTTATCAAACACTTCAGATTTATTCTTAAGAAGATAAATCCAAACAAACTTACTATAATCATCAATGAAACTAACATAGTACTTTTTGCCACTAATAGAACTAGGAGCATTGCCCCAAACATCAGAAAAAATAAGTTCCAAAGGTTGATGAGACACACTTGAAGACTTTGGATATGGTAGTTGATGGCTTTTAGCCTTTTGACAAGCATCACAAGCAGACTCTTTATTTGACTCAGAAAGACATGGCAGATTGTTTGAACTAAGGACGCGAGTAACAACTGGAGTGGATGGATGGGCCAAGCGACTATGCCACCTTGAGAAAGATGGCGTGGCCGAAAAAACTTGCTTCACCGGTGAGGATGGGGACGGAAGGACATATAGTCCTTGTTTGCGGCTTCCCTTAAGAATTGTGTTCCTCGTGGCTCGATCCTTAACCAAAAAATATTTAGAGTGAACTTCAAGGAAGACAAAATTATCATCAACAAGACGATGGGCAGATATGAGGTTTTTCTTAGCTTGAGGAACATGAAGGATATTATTGAGATGTAAATTTCGGCTAGGGGTAGAAATAACAGAATGACCAATATGCTTAATACTCATACCTGCGCCATTTGCTGCATGGATTTGATCGTTCCCCTTGTATCTCTCCCGAACAGCCAGCTTGTCTAGTTCGCCGGTGATGTGATCCGTTGCGCCCGTGTCAAGATACCAGTTGGTATCCACTCCATAGGCAGCATGGGTAGCAGCAGCAACATGCCTTTCATCAGGCACGTAGGAGTCATCAAAACGATGCCAGCATTCAGATGCAACGTGACCCCTCTTGTAGCAGACTTGGCACACAGGTCTGTTGTCGACGCGCTGCTGGTTATTGCTGCCCCTGCCGCGCCCACCATTGCCGCGACCATGAGGCGCCGAAGCAGGGGCAGGAGCGCCACGCCCGCGTCTAGTGCTGCCACGGTTTGGCGGCGCTCCTCGTCCACAATTGGCGGCGTTTGCAGATGCATTATGCCGGAGATTTTGCCTGTTCTCATAATTCAACAAGATAGAATACAATTCTGTGACGGTGACAGGTTCTACTCTTGTCACCAATCCAGAGATAGCAGGTTTGTATTCATCATCTAATCCATTCAATATAAAAGCTACTAGATCTTCTTCATCCATGGTTTTACCACATGCGACCACCTCATCTCCTAGAGTCTTCATTTTGCCGAAATACTCGGAGATGGATAGGTTACCTTTCTGCGTTGTGCAGAGACAGAGCTTGACGTTGAGGGAGCGAGCTCGTGTCTGGGACATGAACATGCTCTCTATGGCACGCCATGCCTCACGCGCAATCTTGGATGTGGCGACCTGGGTGAGGATGTCACGCGACAGGGACGAGAAGAGGAAACCGAGGACTTGTTGGTCCGCGGCAAACCACTCCTGGTACGCCGGATTTACGACCACCACCACCTTGTCGCCCTTCTCGCCCTCCTTGCGCTCGATCTGCGTCGGAGGAGCCACGGTCGTGCCGTCGATGTAGCCGTCGAGTCTAGCGCCGCGTATAGCAGCGAGAACCTGCGCACTCCATAGCGCATGGTTCTGTTTCCCCAATTTCTCAGAAATTTGGAAACCGAAGAGTGGATTGGAAACGGCTGAGGAAGAGCTGGCCATAGTTGGAAATCAATCTAGGCTGTGATAGGCTCTGATACCATATAGGAATTCAGAGGTTGCGGAAGCTATAGATGAAGGGACGCCGGTTGGCTCGGCGATTACGTGTTGATGTATTGTCTGAATCGGCAGATCAGATTACAATATGAGATTACATGCACCGGCTTTTCTAATACATCGGTAATAACTAATTCTATCTATAGCCAGTGCATGCTTATCTCTATCTATACGGATTACATCTAATAACTGAATATCTAACACCGGGAACGCAGCTACCAATGCGTGCTCCATTGTTGGCACTCACCGATCATTCACTCGGTGCTCAGGGAACAGGGACAGCCTCGTGGACTTGTCCCAAATTTGACTCCCCTCCGATCGACCAGAGGACGAGAATATCTCGGACCCGACGAGAATAGCTGCTCGCTTTGCATGGCCATGCTATTTGCGGTTCAGGGCAAAATTAAGCCACCCTTTTTTCTTCTTCTTTCCGTGTTCTCCTTCTCCCTCGTGCCTCGCCCGACTTTAATTTCTGCCTCCCGATAGGACACAAGGGGACGAAAGGAACGAGCTACAGAGTCATGGAGGAATTCAAGGCTCGCTCCTTCGTCGCCTTGTCTCCCTCAGGTATGCACGATCTCCCGCCATGATTGATTCCTCAGCCTCAGTAACAAGATGTCGCCGTTTTTCTCATACGTTTCCGTTGGATTTTGCTCTGTGTTGCCTCGGTTCTACGCATGGTGCGCGCGTGCATTTTTTATTTATAAGGAAAGAGGGGTCTCCTCTCCCGTTTCCATTACTAGAAACGAAGCGTGCATTGTGGTCTGTTCATGCCTTTTTAACTGATACTGTTTAATTGCCTAGTGCTGTTGCTGTTTTTGTTATTGTATTAACTTATAAGCCGCACGTAAAATGAGAAATATCATTATCGCGTGATTAATTAGGTATTAGCTATTAAAAACTTAAAAAATTAGATCTGTTTAATTTTTTAAGATACATATATATATATATATATATATATATATATATGAAGTTTTTTAAAAAAAACATATTATTTTATGTTTTAGAAAGCATGCTAACAAAAACCGAGGGAGAAACGAGAAGCGAAAGTGAACACGTAGTTAGAAAGTCTAGCTAGTTCGTGGACAAAGGCACAGCAAATGTATATGCTCTGCCTTTTTTTCCTCGAATTCTCTACATTTGCCTTTAATTTGACACAGTTGATGTTCATCAGCATTTCAGGTGTCTGCAAATTTCATTTTGTGTGATTTTACATATGTCCTTTAACATGCATGGGGTTGATTATGCTGTGCTTTGCAAAGAGTCCTGCCATCACATTATTAGTGGAACAATTCTACAGAGTATGCAGCTAAAAAGAGGTTATAAATTCCTTTTCTAGAACACAAAATCTCATTGAATTTACATCCACAGTTCCACACGGGCAGCAATGCAATTCAATTTACACGCTGTCTGCACGTTTAGCGTCAGCTTGAGGCCTCAAACTAATGACCGGCGGATTTGGGCCTTCGTAGGCCTACTATCTCCGCAATGCCGCATCGCCACCGGCAGGCCTGCTGCAGCCTAACCTTATGGCGGGTTGATAAATTTGCAAAGCAATACTTATTTTGGAACGGAATCGTGGCTTGCGGTCGGAATTTTTTCATCCAGGTCCGTTTTAGTGGAACGGAATCGTGGCTTTTATCCAGGTCCTTTTTTGGACCGCTGCCAATGGTAACAGTTCAAAATTACTATGTCCCAAAATAATTCCAACCTTATATCAAAATAAATTAAGTTTTACCTTCTTACTCCTTTCGTCCCAAAAAAATTATTACTCTAGGATTTAAAATTTATCCCAAAAAATTATCACTATGAGTATTACTTATACTATTAATCACCTCATATTTAAATTTCTTTACATCCTATCCCTAACTATCCTTCCACTCTCAACCACACATATCTAATAAGAAGCACTATGATCATTTCTTCTCAAATCTTAATCTCTACTACATATTCTAGATCCACGAATTAAAAAAAAAATATCTCTTCAGTATCTCTTATCTACCCGTCCACTGTCTTTTTTTCTCACCACTAAATTTATCTTGGGATAGGAGGGTTTTGTTTGTATTTTGAGAAAAGGGAGTACTACCTTCTTCCCAAAATACTTCAATTTTTAAGCATATCTCATCTATACCAATACAAAGCTAAAAAATTACAGTGCCCTCCACTTTAGTAAACCCTAATGTATTTGTCTTTTACTTTAACAAACTCTAATATATTTATCTTCTACTTTCATAAACTTTAATACACTAATTTTTTTAAAGATGAAGTCTCTATAGAACAAATAAAGTGAAAAAATAAAGTTATTTTGTGGCGGATGGATTATTATGCATTTTGTTCCAAGTTGACGGCCCTCACTTGGGCAGCACTTGGGCAGCGCTCACCTCCCAAGGCGGCCCCCATACCGGTGCTTGTCTGTCCCCTCCGCCGGATCCGGTACAATACAACTCGACACCACTCGACATTCTTCACCACCAGAGGTCAGTACAAAGGAGTCCTAGTTTTGGAATTCACAAATCGATAAGTATCACTGTATCAAGTAGGGAGGATGTCCGGCGATGAACTCACTAACATCATGCTGTAAATCACTCAAAAATACATCATCCTGCAAACAATATAAACACTCTAGCTGTATAGAGGAAAAAATAAGGTTGGCTCAGTTGAATGCCGTGACATACCTTTTTTATGTGATTTTAAATGTCCTTTAACATGTGTTTTGATTATACAGTGCTATGCAAAAAAAAAAAATTTTCCTGGCTGTCGCCACATTAGTAGGAAAATAATGTGGGAAAAGTACTTCTTAATCAATTGATTAACTGCGGGCTATGATTTTTTGGGGAAAAAACTTGCTCCGTAACGAATTTCTTCTGTCTAGCTGCTTGGTTGATGAAATTTGCACTTTTAGTTATTGTTCACGTTCAATTTACCATGTGCTGGCCTAGCTGACAGCTCTGGTAAGTTTGCCCCTTCTTGGGTGGTGGTTACTGATGACTTTGGCGGTTAAAACTCTAGTCCATTGGCTCCATTTGTTCCTTTTCTAGAGGTGCCAGTATAAGGGCATGAACTTTTGATTCTTCACTTACTGATGGGGTGTCTGTTTCGACTTGCATGTCAAGGTTTCGTCCTTTGATTTGTGCTTCATTTCTGACATTCTTTATTTCTGGTTATATGATCAATGCAATTTATATAAAAGGATTGTCTTTTTTATTTTTAAATGGTCTTTGTTTCACATTTATATTTATTTTTAGCGATAAGATATGTAACTTGTTCACTTTTTATGTTTCAGGTGAAATTTCATCAGCATAAGAAAATGGATTATATAATCAGTTTTCACACATGGTGACATATTTAAGCCTTTTGGTTTTAATGGTGGATATTTCAGTCGTGCATGAACACTGATTGCACCATCTTGATTTCGCAGCACCTAGCCATCTACTTGTGTTGAAACTATTTCTTCTAGGACTAATAATTTCATCATTTATGATCTCTCTTGTTTCTCAGCAGATGAAATTTGACTAGGAGGGCACCATGGAGAAAGTCGAGGTCGATGGGAACTTCATTGCTGCTGGTAATTGGAAGGTAATTGACCTGACCTCGTTTCACTGAAAGCTAATAGTTCTGCGATGTTAATATGATTAATTGTGCTGTTCTGAGATCATTTTAAAACGTAGGGACCATTCAGAACACTGCTGCTGAGTTTTTTTATGCTTGTGTATATGCTACATAGCCACCCTTTAAAAACAAAAAACAGTCGCCTCCTGTAGATATCACAATATCACCACTAGTTCAACAAAAAGTTAGAAGAAATCGTATTATAGCTGCATCATATGTATGATATTTTTTTTACATATGAAAACATTTGATATCATAAAGTTACCAGTTGTTGGTTGGTAAATTGTGATAAATAATATATCGCGTCCACTTTCTTTCTTTTAATTTTCTTTACCTCTGCTGTTTGATTTCATAATTTGGCCTTATCAATAATGTGATTGTTAGGATGGTAGATTAAGCTGGTTTGTTCTTTACCTCTTTGTGCAGTTGCATGGGGCACTATGTAAGCAACTTCACAAAATAGTTCTTGAAGTTTTGGATGCTATTCAGGTCCTTGAGGCTACAAGGCCTGGAAACAATTCTGGACTTCTTGCATTGAGTTCCTTGCGCATAGCCGTCGAGAAGGCCAAGAATCTACTTCAGTATTGCTCAGAGTGTAGCAAGCTTTACTTGGTATACAGTTTTCATAAGTGCAAACATATTTTCGTTTCCTAGTTTGAGAAATAAAAATGTATGGAGTATGGATACACGTATTACTGTGCTAGTGCATATTGTTTATGGTAGTGTATATTCTCACTGCTGAGCACCAAATATGCTGGAAATGTTTCATCAAATATGGATAGCAAGTATTTTCAAATTTATTTGTTATTACGGAAATGCAATTTTTTCACACTTAGCATGCTAACTACACTGCAGGCCCTTACAGCAGAAAATGTCCTGACAAAATTTGCGAAAGCAAAATATGCACTTCTGGAAAGTCTTCACCAACTGGAGGAAACACTCCCAGAAGCAACCAGTTCTCAGGTTGTCGCTAGTCACACACAAGCATACACCTTTGTCAGCTCTGCCTTGAAATAGATACCTATAATCTATTGCAGAAGGATCCTTCTTTAACACCTTTATCTGATTTGGTAAATTGATGAATGAGTTTGATATGCTGCAGCCTGCATCCTAATTGTGCGCTCACATGGTTTAATTTAGCTTTTTTCGCACACCTTTTTCCTCTCATAATTATATTTCTTTGGAAAAATTCAGATACTAGATATCGCAAATGATCTGGAGAAAACAGTTTTTGCTTTGGATCAGACTGAAAAGCAAGCTGGTGCGGATGTGAATCAACTAGTTCAGAATGAGGCAAAATCCAATGGGTTCCTTGATGACAATGAGCTTGAATTTTTCCGGCTAACTGCTTTTCGGGTTGGCGTTGCATCATCGGCAGCAGCTCTTACTGAGAGAAGAGCGCTTAGAAGGCTTCTTGAGAGGGCTCATGCAGAGGAAGACATGAAGAAAGAATCAGTTGCATCCTATCTACTGCACCTCATGAGGAAATACTCAAGCCTTTTTAGGAGCGAGACGACAGATTTCACCAACTCATCCCTGTGCTCTAGCCCTTCTTGCTATTCCAGTTCACTGTCCAGTTCGATTGATCTCCATGGAAATGGTCATGTTATTGAGAAGCCAATATCCAGGGTTGGCTCCTTCAATCTCAGGCAGATCAAAGGCTTATCAGGTAGCATGCCATTGCCACCTGAGGAACTAAGGTGCCCCATCTCCTTGCAGCTCATGTATGATCCTGTCATTATCGCGTCTGGTCAAACATACGAGCGGGCCTGCATCGAGAAATGGTTTAGCAGCGGCAACACAACCTGCCCAAAGACACGGAATGAATTATCCCAGCTTTCCATGACACCCAACTACTGCATCAAGGGTTTGATAGCATCATGGTGCGAGCAGAACGGGGTTCTAGTTCCATCAGCGCCGCCTGATTCCCCCAAGCTCAAGTACCTGAGGATATCATCCCTAACAAGTAGCAAATGCCTTGTGACCAATGGAGTTAGCACGATCTTGTTTGAAGATGCAAAGGAGGAGCTCAAGGTGGGCAGAAAAGTTCCTTCGGAAAAGTGCACTCGCCAGAACTCTGGAGAGGCTCCATCTGAGATATGTGAAGTTGAGGTCTCACCGGAGAAACGCTCTCATGGGAAGAACTCCGGGAAGGTTGCACGGGCGACATGTGAGCTTTGGCTGCGTGTGCTGGGCAAGAACGACGAGGAGTGTGTTGACGAGCAACGTGAGGTGGTCGAGCAGATCAGATTCCTGTTAAAGGATGACGATGAGCTTAGGAACTATGCGGGTGGTAATGGTATTACCGAGCTACTCGTTCAATTTCTGAACAAGGCCGTCTGCAGAGATGATGTTCAGTGTCAGGTGGTTGGAACAATGGCTCTTTTCAACCTTGCGGTCAGCAATGATAGGTAAAATGTTATGCTTTCTTCACTGTAATCATATCATTCTGTTAGAAAAGTTTGTTATGTGTACATGCTGCACTAGCACTGTAGGTAGATGGGTTTGAGCTCAGTTGCCTTCATCTCACGTTTTCACCTCTGCATCTGATCTTTACAGGAACAAGAAACGGCTGCTCTCAGGTGGAGTTATCCCCTTGATCGAGCAGATGATACAGAAGCCTGAGACCTACGAAGCTGCCGTTGCAATGTACCTGAACCTCTCCTGCCTCGGCGAGGCGCAGGTGATCATCGGTCCGAGCAAGGCCACGCCTCTCCTGATCAGGGGCGTTCAAGAGGACGGCTCCCGGAGCAAGACCAGCTGCCTCGACGCTCTCCTGACGCTGTTCAACCTGTCGCTGCACTCGTCGAACATCCCGATCCTCATTGCCGCCGGCGTCATCCAGAGCCTCCACGACGTCCTGACGCCGTCCTCCCCGAGGACGGAGAAGGCTCTGGCCGTGCTGATCAACATGGCGCTGACCCGCGCCGGCAAGAAGGAGATCGTGGCCAACTCGGCCATGGTGAGCGCTATCGTTGTCATCCTCGACAACGGGGAGCCCGCCGAGAAGGAGAAGGCCGTGTCATGCCTGTGGATCATCTGCAGCGGCGACGAGGGCGGCAGCCAGATGGTGCTCCAGGAAGGCGTGATCCCGGCGCTGGTGTCCCTGACGGCCAACGGCACGGGGAAGACCAAGGAGAAGGCGCAGAGGCTGCTCCTGATGTTCCGAGGGAAGCGGCAGCGCGAGCTCGAGCAGCTGCAGCCACGGGTGCAGCTGCACGAGGTGGTGAGCCAAGCAACCGCGCAGCACGAGCAGCTGCAGCAGCAACAACAAGTGGCGGCGGCCGCGAAGAAGACGGCTACCGAGCCTGCCGGCGGCAAGAGGCCGCCGCGGCTGCGCAAGTCGAAGTCGAAGTCGAAGTTGAGAAGGTTCACGAGGGCCTTGGTCAGGCTGCTCAAGAAATGGGGCATGCTCTAATCAACAAAAGGATAACTGCGTCGGCTAGTGTGAACTTTTACTAACTGCAATACCATCGTGTTCAGCTCGCATGTCGCGATACCCGTACTCGTCTCACCGACCCACTTGCCCATCCCTCTGCACCCAACCTTGTGCTAAGGCAAAATTAGTAAAAAGGGTTGAACGTGCATAGTGCATATGGGGGTCGCCAAAAATCAAATTGTACGTTTACCTTCACAACAAAGATAAAGTTAAATAAAAAAATTCTAAACATGTAAGCCATTAAGAAATGGCAGACCTACTGACGTTGTAAAAAATGAAGAAAAAAAAGAAGAAAGTCATAAATAATAAAAAAACATCTAATATGTAAACCATTAATAAATTGTAGACCTACGGAAGTGAAGTTAAGAAAAAAACAAGTCATAAATTAAAAAAATCTAAACATCTTCTCAGCTCCATTCGATTTTAATAGATAACACCGTTAGCTTTTGAGTAAGTTTGATCATTTATCTTATTAAAAAATTATAGTTAATATTTATTTTATTGTGGCTTATTTTATTATTAAAGGTTTGACTTATATTTTTTTATATTTTACAAAAATTTTAAATAAGACGATACGTTCAAAGTTAATCCTCTATTAAAACTATGTAAGCCACTGGATCAGTACGTGCACTCATTTACCAACACGCCAGCGGAAGTTTCACATCATACAATAAAAATAAATTCTAGTATTTGATTTATCTTAATTGACCGTCGTACCAAACCGTGCTGGTGTGCTCGCTAGCTGCGATCTACTTATATCGAGCTCTTTGTTCATGTTGTGGGAGTGGATTTTAGGGACGAAACTCTACGTCGGATGTCCGATAAAACCCAAAAAATAAGACGTGGGTCTCGTTTTTATTCATACGTACACAATCGCGTTCTCCACTGCTCGTAAGTCCTATCCTAGCCATCTGCTTTCGCATACGTGCATGCTCCACGGACCTGCTTCTGCGTGCTGTTGCATGCAGCGCTTACAGCTCTCCACCCTGTTCTCTCTCTTCTTTCTTTTGAAAATTCTAAACAATTTTTTCTTTTAAATTACTTATTTAATTTGTGATCCATTACACTGCTGTATTCGTAACAATTAAATATTTACAATATGGTCTCATGTGCAGTGGCATAGGCATGAATTTTTAGTTGGTTAGTCCTAACTCACAAATTCACATCACATATATCGGAGGAGTGAACTCCAACCGCGGGGAGTCTGTGGACCCCCTTTGAGGTTCGGCCAGGGGAGCGGTTCACAGGACGGTTGCAGCGTCTGGTCGATGGCATGTAAGGGAGATAGAAGAAGTAGATAGGTTCGGGCCACGCGGAGGCGTAATACCCTACTCCTGTGTATGTCTGCTATGTGGGAGATGAATACGGTTTGTTCTTACAAGATGTTCTTGAGGGGCGCTCAAGAACCAGCCCTCACTTGGGAACTTAGTCTCTCTAAGCTGAACTCAATTCTCTAAGCCCCCTCTTACCTGCTGGCATGGATCCTCCTTTTTTAGTCCAAGGGGAGTCCACAGTGCCCAGCACATATGTCAAGAGAAAACTTTTGTAGGTACGATATGTCTTGTCGCACGCACGTGGCCGCCTGCTGAGCCGGGCCGGAGGCACGTCTAGTCGTCGCCTCGCTCGGCTGCTGCGGGCGGCTGGGTTATGAAGATGTGACAGCGCATGCCATCGCTGCCAGAGCGTAGAAAACTGAAGCCCTCTTAGTCAAATATTCTCTGACTGCACAGGGAGCGGGCCCACGGGAGGCCATCATGAGAGTCCACGCGGGCGACAGGCGTGACACGCCCCGTCGCCTCGTCATTAATGCAGGTAGTTGGAGAGTTGATCTGCTCGAGTCAGGCTCGTGCCCGGGGCAGAGAGCTCATCGAGCGCTCTGCGCGCACAAGGCGTCGAGTTCCTCGGGGACCGAGGCTGTCAGTCCCGGGCTCGGGAAACGCGTCCCGGGCCCGGGAATGCCCCAGTATGTGCCCCGGGAATGCGACCGGGAATCTTCCCGGGCCACGGGCCTGAGGTGGATGCGTGCGATCGTCGCGGCACGCCCAGGGAAGGTGCACTCGGGGCCGGCAGTGCTCGGGCCCCAGGCACTTAGCGGGAAGACGGTCGTAGCCGGCCGTCACTTGTTCAGAATGTGGGCCCTGGAGAAGCTGACGTGGTCGAAGATCCACGCGTCCCCGGGGTATGTGGGGCCCCAGTCCCGTTTCGCCGACAACATACCAAAATTTTCTAACACCATAAATCTCATATACAACTACAAATTTTTGTTAAAAGGTGATACAAATATGCAAATAATATTTTATGTCATCAATAATCGACTACTCTAACTAGCAAGTTCAAAATATATAAACAATACAACATAGATAGTTCAAAATGTGCAAACATTATAACATAGCTAATTCCAAATACGCAAAGATGTTACACATACAAAGAAGATTACAATGCCGCTACCGTAATCTTCGCTTGGTCTTAGCCATGAACATATTTATTATATCTTCACAAAATGAAAGAATTGAAATACAAGAAAAAAATTAGACTGTAGACACAACAAATATCTGATTCTATTGAACAATCAGACCAAAATATAAAACTGCATATATATAAACATGATATAGAAGGGGGCAGGATATATAATATACCTGATTCTGATTCCAGGGCAGGAACCAGGTGCACGCAGGCCGGAGGGCGGAGGCGGCGGCGGAGGCGGCGGCGTGGCGCCTCGGCGGGCGACGCGTCGGGACGTCGGGAGGGGGAGGGGGCAGCGCGGTCGGAGACGGCGGAGCACCGGAGGCGGAGGCGGAGCACATCGAGGCGTCGGGAGGAGGAGGAGGTAGCGCGGCCGGAGGCGGAGGCGGGCAGGCGACTGTCGGGGCAGTCCGTCGGGGCGGCGGCGGCGGCGGCGTGTCACGGCATCAGGAGGGGGAGGAGGCAGCGCGTCATGGGTAGACGCCGAGTCACTCTCCTACTGTGTGTGCCCTAGCCTCTTTTTTCTTCTTCTTGGGTCGTTTGCTATTTTGTTGGGCTAAAATTTTGTGGGTAGGGGGTGTCTCTGGGCCAAAATTGGGGGTAGTCCTGAGCCCACCAGGACTACCCGCTGGCTACGTCCTGCTCATGTGGTTATATTTTTGATAAAAAATATATATGATTATATTTCTAATTAGAACATTTTTACATCACACATGAAACATCGAGTTATAACTGTTGAAACATCCCTAAATACTTGCTGAAATATCTAAACAACACCACATAAAGCATTTGCAAATAAACTAGTGAAACATCAGAAAACACTTATTGAAACATCCAAACATCACTGCATGCAATATTTTAAAATTTTCATTATAACACAAAAACTTAAAGTATGCAACAAAGTTAAATTCCAATTGAAACATTCATTTCTCACACATAAAACATCGAGTTTTAATGGTTGAAACATATGTATTGTTTTCATCAGAATATAATCATGTAAAATATTTTTTAAATATTTTAATTATAACAAATACGATGGTATAATTGGATCGGATGAATAATTTAGGAGAAAATGTCTAAAAATTATTTGAATCATGGGCTGCTATCTGCTTGTACAGGTGCTAAATCAGCTCATGTGCGTTCCCCGTTACATGCAACCCGCTTTTGCTTGGTCAGGACTAAAAGCATCTCCAGTAATAGACCCTATTTTAGAGCCCCCAAAGGTTAAATAGGGTCTGCCCCCATTTTCTTTGGACCTCAAAAATGCTCCGAACTCCAACCACAGTCCTTATTTCTCAGCCCCTATTTCCTTTTCTATTGTATTTCGGCATAAACTATATTATACTATTGTATTTATTCATTTGTACTCACATATATATTAGCTAACAGAAGAGATCGGCGGGCGAGCGCGGCGGGAGCGTGGCGGGAGGCGAGGGCCAGGGGGTGGTGGCCAAGCACGGTGGGGGGGCGGCGGCCGGCGGGAGAGGGCGGCGGGCGAGTGTGACGGGAGGCGACGGCCAACAGGTGAGCACGGCGGGGGGCGACGGGCGAGCGCGGCAGGGGGCGGTGGCCAAGCACGGCGGGGGGGCGGCGGCCGGCAGGCGAGCGTGGCGGGCGAGTGTGGCGGGAGGCGAGGGCCGGCGGACGCCGCGCCTGGCCGAGGGCCGGCGGGCGAGCGCGGCGGGAACGCGCAGGCGAGGGCCGGCGGCCGAGCAGGGCGGCGGCGGCGGTGGCCAATCGAGGTGCGATGATTTTTTCTCTTCGATGTTCCTCTTCCCAGACGGCGCTCTCTTCTGGTGGGTGGGGAATTGTCCTAGGCGCCAAAATAACGTGGATGGGGATGTGCTATAGAGCCCCAGGACTGGGGGCTTGGAGGAAAGATTTGGGGGCCTCCTCATTTTAGGGGCCGTAGTAAGGTCCCTGCTGGATCTAGTTTTTTTTGTCCTATCACCCAAAAACTGTTTAGAGGCTGTGTTTAGAGTCTCTGCTGAAGATCCTGAGCATCAAGTAGTCAGGTGGAGACCGGAGTCCGGTCTAATTTTTCACTCGGGCTCAAAGCATTTTTTGGATTTTGGCGGCTGTTTTTATGGAGGTCGGCTAATCCTATTAGGAAAACACAGTCTAATCCGTATTGGATAATCTGCTTCGATCGGAATCGAATCAATTCACAGGAGACGGCACGGCACTCCGATGTTTCACGGGATTCGCATCAACTAATTATTATGGCCGTATTCTCGTGTGGGCCGGTCTGTACAAGAAGGTTGGCTGATGCGTCGATTGGGCCTTGGCCTGTGGGTTGCAATTGCAAGCTTACAATGCTCCACCGTGCTTTGAAAAAGTCAAAACTGCGTGCGAAGCCTGTGGGTTTTGACGTCAAGGCCTCCGCGGCGACTAGTCCACACAGTCCACGCCTCCCTTCTCCTCCTCCCACACCGGCTCCGATCGGAAGGCGAAGCGCAGAAGAAGACAACGAGCAAATCCCCATCCATAACTATCCAGACTTCCAGAGCCCCAAATTAGATGCTCTCTCCTGCCACCACCTTCTCCTCCTCCTCGTCGCTCGCTCACGCTCCCACCCGCTTCGCAGGCGGAGCATCCGCGCGCGCCGTCCGGTTCCGCCCTGCGCGCGCCATGGCGGCCTCCGACGACCCCCGCGGCGCCGCCCCGGCCAGGTCCGTCGCCGTCGTCGGCGCCGGCGTCAGGTGGGGGAAGCCGCTCTCTCTGTCTCTGGCTGCTCCTGTTCAGTTCTGCCCTAGGTTTGGGTGTATGTGAGGTCGTTCTGATGAAATAGTGGTGGTTGTGCTTTGCCTCCCTGGGCTCTGTCACTCTCTCTGCAGTGGGCTCGCGGCGGCGTACAGGCTAAGGAAGCGCGGCGTGCAGGTGACGGTGTTCGAGGCGGCCGACAGGGCGGGAGGGAAGATACGGACCAACTCCGAGAGCGGGTTCATCTGGGACGAAGGGGCCAACACCATGGTGAGCGCGTTGGTGTGCGTCGCTGCTTCTGTTTGATCGGAATCTCAGGCTGTGTTGGCGTGCATTGCTGCTTCCTTATGTTTTGGATTGTGGCGCTACCGCACTAGTCCAGGGCTGGAGCACATTAAGTAGACGTCTGTATTCACACTAGCGAGTAGTGCTCTCAACCAAACAAATGCAAGCTGTTCCTGCAAATGGAAAGTGTTTTCTTCTGCCATTTTTATTCCTCAATAGACATGAATCCTTAATCCCATGAGCAACCATTATGTAACTTATCATAGCCTGATTCAATTTCATTCACCCTGATCTAGTCTTACAGTTATGTTATAACTATTATACTACCGTATTGTTACCTTGCACTTTTAGTAAAATAAATGATTTAAATACTCCACTGACAAAATAGGTTGAGATTGTTTCATTGCTTGGGCACACGTGCAAATTAGTCTCTGCTGTGGTATACTAGCGGTGTTTGTTTTTACCTGCATGAAAAGCTTATCATGCCTGCTTGATTCAATTTGCTTCTCTCTCTCTATCTCTCTCTAAATTATTTTGCCTCCAGACAGAAAGTGAATTGGAGGCGAGCAGGCTTATTGACGATCTTGGCATACAAGGCAAACAGCAGTATGTATGTGCTAATGTTACCTGTGAATAGTTATCTATTTTGAATGTCTTCCTTTTCGTAAATTACACTAACGTGTTTAATATTTCAATATCCTTTAGCCTAACTCCCAACACAAGCGTTACATTGTCAAAGATGGAGCACCAACACTGGTAAATAGACTTTTCATGATATGGTGCATCTTCTTTTGTTCTTCCTATAATATGCCTCACTTTTGAATATTCCTTTTTTTTGTCACGTAAGATTCCCTCAGATCCCATTGCGCTCATGAAAAGCACTGTTCTTTCTACAAAATCGAAGGTATGTTAAGTTATTGAGTGCTAATCGCTACAACATATCATGACCTCCTAACCTATTTGCAAGAGTTGCTTGTTGTTGCCACTTGCACTGATGGATTAAAATTGATCAGTGTAGAAACAATCATATTAAACTGTTAATTCTTATGCCCATCACCATGACCTGAATTACTTGTTTTCAGTTCACTATTGTACATTTCTTTATCTTTCCTATTCAAGCTGTGGCGATAGCGATCGTCATATTATATTACTGTTTTGATTTTAGTAAAATGTGTCTTATCTTTTCAGCTCAAGTTATTTCTGGAACCATTTCTCTATGAGAAAACTAGCAAAAGAAACTCTGGAAAAGTGTCTGATGAGCATTTAAGTGAGAGGTGAACTTTCATACTGATGGTATTTTGAGTTGTAAATATGAATCTCTTATAATACAATCAATTTTTTTCCTGTGTGCTTCCTTCATTCTCATGCCCTTGTGAATTTATATAGAGAGATGCAGATATAGACTTCATATCACATACTCCCTTAGGTCATCAAAACATTTCTTTGGACATATTTCATGTCAAACTTTTTAAACTTTAAACATCAAATCAGTTCAATATTAGATAGAATGCATGACAATAGTATTTTCATAATGTTATAATTTTACCTGGTTTTTCAAATATTTTGCAATAGAATTTAGTGGTCAAAGTTGCACGTTGATGACCTTGTTGATGTTGACCAGAGGGAATACCTTTGCGGTGTGACCTTTTTATCTGTATGTAGAGATAATCCGGTTTCCCTTTTGCAGTGTTGCAAGTTTCTTTGAACGTCACTTTGGAAAAGAGGCAAGTTCATTTCTATTGGAGAAATCTATGGATTGTTAATTGAATACAATCAACACTTTGCAACTTATATGCCCATTATAATCAGCAGAAGCTAATAATTTATAGTTCTATTACAGGTTGTTGACTATCTTATTGATCCATTTGTGGCTGGGACAAGTGCAGGAGATCCTGAGTCGTTATCAGTAAGTTATTATAACCTGTCCTGTTATTTGCATCATTTATATCTATAGTTTTATTTGTATTTCTACAGTAAAATGTAGTCATAATTAGTATTTTGTGTAAATTGTGCATATAAACAACATATATGCTTGACTTTGTGATGTGTTCTTAGGGATGGTAACTCATAATAATTCTCGTTCAAATTGATCAGACCATATCACCTTGTTATGTAGAGCTGTTCTGGTTTTGAGTAATATATTTTTTTTGTGCAGATTCGTCATGCATTTCCAGCGTTATGGAATTTGGAGAATAAGTAAGTTTGTAGTTTGTGCATTGATTTTCATTCAACATTTACCTTACCATTAATTGGCTTGTCCACATCCATATGCTCGTACTATGTCCCATGCATTCAAATGTTAACACTTAACACCGCCATGTGCTCATATTTACTGCACAGTGAATTTTCACGATTTCATTTGTCCTTGTTCCTTGCATCTTGTTGTTGGCTCCTGCTGTTAGCTCGTTTTTAGTTCTTGCTGTTACCTGTTACTTTACTATCATTTTTTTATTGGACATATGGTGTCCTTACTGATTATTATTTGTTAACCTGATATGCACCTACTTGAAGTTGAGGTTATGTTTTTTGTTTTATAGTGATGGTATTATTAATACTTTTTTGCAATCAAAATAAAAAAAATCATGGCTGTTAAATACAGTAATATCTATCAAGATCATGAACCAAAATTCAATTGCTATATGTTCAATTCGTTGGAGCGTAATGTGATCTACTTTGTAAGTTAAATTTATCTGATAAATGATGGAAGGAAATTCAAATGGCTTCTAAATGCCAGCAGATACACAGTCATTTACATGTAGACCATTGGACCTAGAAGCTGATTTTAGTCATAAGTATATAGTAGTAGTATTTTCTCCCTCATGAGCCATGATACTATATGACTTTGAGCTTGTCGAGTCAAAATAGGCCTCACTGCTTCTTTGGTTTTCCACTCAATTTACACTACAGCACTTCTATTGCAATAAATACGGTCAACAACTTTTCTTTTGTGCCCAGTTATGTTCTTTGGTCAACTTTTTCCTAATATGAGGTCATCTTTTTCCTAATATGTTGCTTCATGCACCTTCAATTCTTGCAGGTACGGCTCTGTCATTACTGGGGCCATCTTGTCCAAACTATCCACTAAGGGTGATTCAGTCAAGACAGGAGGTGCTTCGCCAGGGAAAGGAAGGAATAAACGTGTGTCATTTTCATTTCATGGTGGAATGCAGGTATCCGCAGATGTCCTGTAATTTCTTTTGTCAGTGTCAAAGATATCAAAGACAGTGGCAAACCCTGAACCTTAGTTCGAGCATTTTCATTCATGCTATTTAAAAAATGCTGAATTCAAATGTTGCGAGTTGAAGGGTGGTTATTATTTTCCTGCAACTAGGACATATGTTCAGTCAGTAAAACATCATTGCTGCTTTGAGAAGTCTTTCAGGCCAGAAAAAAACTGTCCTGGTTTATATTCATGATCCAGCTAGATTATACATCCATCTGCACCCCTGATCCTGCCATAATCATTCTTTATCGGCTTGACATGAGTTTATTAGATTGCATAAGTTAGTTTGAAGCAAAGTCAAACAAAAAGCTCAATAATTTTTCCAAGCATTGGGATCTATCTTTAATTTCTTTAACATTAGCTGCTGAGGAGTACGGGGATGTGCAACAGAAGAATGACATGAACCAAAGCTTATAATGCATAACCTCTGAAGATGTCCACACATTTTGGGAGATACTCCCTCTGTCCCAAAATAATTTGAATCCGCATCCCAATAAAAGTTAGTGGTGAGGGGAAAAGACTAAAATGCCCCTCATTAATAGGAAAGTAATATTGGTGGGTGGGTAGGTAAGGGGTATTGAAGGGATAAAACTTCTCGATTTGTGGACCGAGGGTAGGTAAGAGAGTAGAAATCAACTTATTTTAGAACAAATTTTGAACTCTAGGAATCAACTTATTTTGGGACGGAAGGAGCAGTAATCATGTAGTATTCTTTATCAGTTGGGAATTGTGATTCCCATCCCCACTTCATGCTAACCATGGTGAATGTTTTGTAGTTATTCTTTATCAGTTAGGAATTGTGATTCCCATCCCCACTTCATGCTAACCATGGTGAATGTTTTGTAGTTATACTATCTAACATATGGGTGTTTAGAAGTTTTATGTTGTTCACTGCTTTTCAGTCACTAATAGATGCACTTCACAATGAAGTTGGAGATGGTAATGTGAAGCTTGGTACAGAAGTGTTGTCATTGGCATGTAGCTGTGATGGAGTTTCTTCATCTGGTGGTTGGTCAATTTCTGTTGATTCAAAAGATGCTAAAGGGAAAGATCTCAGAAAGAACCAATCCTTTGATGCCGTTATAATGACTGTAAGAAAAATGTATTTGTGTTCATCTTTTTAGAAGCTTAGTCATTTGAACACAATCACAAAGCCAAATACTTTACCTGTGTTATTTTTGCCCCTTTAGGCTCCATTGTCTAATGTCCAGAGGATGAAGTTTACAAAAGGTGGAGCTCCCTTTGTGCTAGACTTTCTTCCTAAGGTCAGGTTAGGATCACTCTTTTAGATTTAACAAATGCAGTTTTGCATGTTCTTCTTGGGAAATTGGTGCTGGGGGGAAATCCTCTTAATCCTTCGAATTGCATCTATTTTAATGACTCCATTAGATCGGTGGATCCACATCATGGAATAGTTCTGTTTATCTTCTAGATTTCTCTTATATATGTAAGGTTATCTCTGTGAACTTACACGAGTCATCATCACTCCTCTGAATCTGAGCAAATCAATAGTTCATCAGCAATATGGTGTATTTGAGAAGGCAATCAAAACGGTTTCCGAAGGCAACATGTTTGAAAGTTTCACCAGTTTTGAACTCTGTATTAAAGTAACAGTGATTTGTATAGCAGCACCTGGTGATTTTTAAGTAATTTTCCCATTTCCAATCAAAACAAGTATCATATATGTTGAACATGTATTAAATGTGAATTTGAAACTTTAAGCTGGATATATCAGGCTTTATTTTACTGGCATGAACACACAATTACTGTAATGATGGTATTATTGCTTGATTACTTCTCCACTGTAAAGGCAGACCTTTCGTCCCCTCTTTTTCTTGTTTCTGAGATTCTTTCCCTTATTGGAACTGTACTTCCACGTGTAAAGAATTAAGATTCCTTGTAGTACATGTATGTGCATTTGGATTTTGGAGTATGCTTGGAAATATAACAGCAAACTGGTGTGATTAGTTGCTACAGCCTACATGCTACCATATTACAGAATTATGATTTATGAGATATATGGACTCTGATTTCTGTCATGAAGTACATAGTGTAATAAATAACTTGATAGACCCAAACTATGCAGCTCCTAACTGGGCTCATTAGAATTTATTGACTATGCATAGAAGCCTTAATCCATATGTATTTATTATATGCAGGTGGATTATCTGCCACTATCTCTCATGGTAACAGCTTTTAAGAAGGAAGATGTCAAAAGACCACTGGAAGGATTTGGTGTCTTGATACCCTATAAGGAACAGCAAAAGCATGGTCTCAAAACCCTTGGTAGGTTACCTCAGCTATATATTTGTATTTTACTCAGCTTGTAGCTGCTTTTATTTTGAGCTGCAAATTAAAATTGTATTGCACTCATTATATAAATCAATCTTGCTATATTGCTCCACTTGTATTCAGGTCTTATTTATTCTGATTTGTATTTCCTCTACATCTATACACGTCTTCTTGTACAGGGACTCTCTTCTCCTCGATGATGTTTCCAGATCGAGCTCCTGATGATCAATACCTATATACATCATTCATTGGGGGAAGCCATAATAGAGAACTTGCTGGAGCTCCAATGTATACCGCATATTGTGGCCATTTATGTTTTGGTTCCTGTTCTTTTTTGCTAGATTTTTCTGATATATATACTTATGCAGGGATATTCTGAAACAACTTGTGACCTCTGACCTAAGAAAGCTCTTGGGCATCGAGGGACAACCTACTTTTGTCAAGTAAGTGATAAGAAAATACTGCCTTAATTTTGGAGTATCTGTATGTTTTCCCTTTTTTGTGTTTGTGTTATGGTTTTCCATCACTAGAGAGTTTTGAGGATTCATGCAGATTTTTTTCACTACTGCATACTCTTGCAAATTTAATATGATGTTCTTTCACACAGGCATGTACATTGGAGAAATGCTTTTCCTTTATATGGCCATAATTACGATTTGGTATTGGAAGATATAGCAAAAATGGAGAAAAATCTTCCAGGGTTCTTTTATGCAGGCAAGTTAATGAAGGCACTGCTATTGTACAAAAGAAATCTTAGATATTTTAAGCATATCCCTGTTGATTGAGTACGTGAACGATTTGCAATTTCTAGTTAGTCAATTTGGTATTTCCCATGGCAACTTATGGTGCTCCTTGATTTGCTGAGAGTGATGCTTAAATAAAGGAAAACATTTGACATCCAGACAGTCTTGTCCAAGTTTCCTAGAGCAAACCAGAAATTGTAACCAAGCAAGTAATACTTTACCTTGAAATTAACTTCTAAAATAATTGAAGCTTTTCTGTATCTTTAGGAAATAACAAGGATGGGTTGGCTATTGGAAATGTTATAGCTTCAGGAAGTAAGGCTGCTGACCTTGTGGTCTCATATCTTGAATCTCGCACAAATCAAGACAATTAACATTTAAGGTATATGACCTTTCTTAAACAATTCCAGACAATTTCTCTCATTTTATGTAGATTGAAAAAGTTCACATGATTTCTGGTTTCATATTTTTCGTGCTGTAGTATATCCACTCGTGAAAAGATGGGAAAATAGTCTGACATTCTGGTGGCTTGAGATGCTATCATGTTGTTTTGAACATTGATCCTTGACATGTACTGTTTTGATAACATAATAAATTTCCCAAAATGTTTCCGAGAATTTGGCATGTACAATGTGGCAGTTGGTATTTTTGAGCGGTACAGTTTCCCAGATTGCTTCAGGCTTAAGACTTTTGTTAGCTCACTATCTCATGCGGCCCCCATATTATTATTCCTGTATACTCCTAGCTTTTACGTAGTACCATGTACCCTCTGAACAGTAGTCATCCATGCCTTACTGGCCAGTTTGTATAATTATTTCCCTGCCATTGTCGTTTGTGAAGTAAAACATACATCTTCTACATCTGGTACTGGTAGACATCAATAGCCATTTCTGACTTACTGTCGTGGTGTCTCATCAATCCATCTGGGATAGGCAATCAATCCATCTGGGATTAGGCAAGAGAGGTCTTCCTGGTCACGGTACATATTTATTAGTACTAGTTATGTACAACCTCTCGTTTTTAATAAATAACGTGGTTGACTTTTATCCTGACATTTGATTATTCGTCTTATTCAGAAAAATAGTGTAAATAAAAAAAATATGTGTAATGCTTAAAGTTCCTTTAATGATAAACCAAGTCACAATAAAATAAATTATACTTATTTAAATTTTTTGAATAAAATAAATGATCGTGTCAAAAATCAAAGTTGTCATTTATTAAAAACCGAAGAGAGTACAACTTATTACTATTGCTATATCACTTCTAGCTTTGGGTATAATTTGAAGGTGAGGAAAGAGGGAAGAGGAAGATCATGCAAAACGAGCTGAGTCATTAGCACATAATTAATTAAGTATTAATTATTTTAAACTTAAAAAATGAATTAATATGATTTTTTAAAGAAACTTTTATATAGAAAATTCTTACAAAAAACGTACCGTTTAACTGTTCGGGAAACGTGTCCACGGAAAATCCGTTCGAATCAACTGGGAGAGGAAAAAAATACTCGATTTTCATGAGCACCGTTTTCGAACTGCTAAATAGTGTGTTTTTTGTAAAAATTTTCTATATAAAAATTGCTTTAAAAAATCATATTAATCTATTTTTCAAGTTTAAAATAATTAATACTCAACTAATCATATGCTAATAGCTCATCTTATTTTGCGTGATCTTCTTCCTCTTTCCTCGTCTTTAACTCTCCCTTAGAGTTTGGTCGGTTGACACCCCAATTGACCAAAGGTCGAAAGGCCACTTCAACTTGCAAACAAAACTGGGTCTTGGGAGAATCCAGGTAAAGATACGCTTGTACGATATGCGTGCTCCACTGTCTGTGTGCATTATTATGATGTTCGTCTCTTTTATCTTTGGTGTCCTTTTTGAAGTCTATAGAGTACTCCATAACTACCATGGGCCACACAAGATTATATGATGCTTGAAGCTTGGTTTTGGTCCATGTATATGCACTATAGCTACATCATTTATCTTCTTTTTTTTGCAAGACATGTTCATATCAAAGTGCAACTGTCCCAGTTCAATCAGAAAAAAACACATGCAAGACAAGGTTTGTAGCAGTGTAACCACCTAAAAGAAGGAAACATGGGAGATGAGTGGGAATGATAGACTGGGAAAATATTTTGTTGTCTGGTTTCAGGCATGATATTTGCTTGAGCTTGATGTAAGGGGGAAAAAAGAGAGGCATTTGCTTAGCCTTGGGGACTTTAGGGCGCAAGCAAACATGAGTAGGGTACTATTGGAGGCTTTATGTCCTTCATTGCACTTTTCTTTTTGGGCACACCCTTCCTAGTATTGTATGAGCATGGTGGCCACTGGCCATAAAGGAGCCAAAGGCTAGGCATTGCCCTTATTTATTTTCTCCATGTCTGAAGGACTGGCATGGTTGGACCTTATCCATGGGAGCATGAAGCTTCTGGTACTTGTGTTGATTGTCTGAAACTGAAGCTATCCATTTTAGTTTGCACTATAATGCGACTGCCTTTGGCGCCTTGAATCACATAAATTCCTGTTTATCTTGAATACAAACAGTGACTAAGATAAACATGTTTCTTTTCTAAGCTTTATACTCAGTCTCACCAAATGCAGTCCACGGCCTGGGTTTTGGTCTAGTGCCAAATGGTTCTTCTCTGTTTCATATATATTGTAAGCAAAAGCAGGAAGCATCATAGAAGTACTTAAAAGTAGTCTCGCGTACGAAGCCTATGTTTTATTTAATCCAAGCAGATTTTGTTTTGTTCAATGCCAATGACCAAGAACTGCTTGGGCCCCAAAGGCTAGCCCCTGCCGAGCAACAAATGAGTCTCGACTCTCGACAGTAGTTGAACTTGGTAGCTAACCATTTCGAACATGGCTAGTGGGAGAGGACAAGCAGTGCCTAGTGCGCCTTTCGTCTCAAAATATACCTATTTCTAGGATTCTAATTTGTTTTAAAATACAGCTATTTCTTTATCTATCTTCTTATTTTAACTAATCACAATATTCTCTTATTTAATTTTTTATCTACCTTTTCATCTTAGCTAATCACAAATATTTCTCGTTTTAACCTTAATCCCTCTTAAAAAAGGACATATAAGTCTATATTTTGAGACGGAAATGGTTATAATAGCAAGCTACCTATGATTGAATTGGTTGGTGAACACATCACCTTCCTATATATGCCAGATATGTGTGGTGTGGATGAATATCCTCGGCACCAAGCTCCTTGTGGCACATGGCTACAAGTGATGTAGCACCCCAAAAAATGCACAACACCCCAGCTAAAACCCTAGAAAACGGCAGCTAGGATCGATGCTATATCACCTAGCTATACCTAGCCAGCTTGCCAATGACAAGAGGATAAGGCCTTTGAGCTGTTTGTAGCACACATAATAATTGGGTATGTGCTCGAGGACTAGCAGTTCTCGTTATGTATCTGCGAGCTATTTGTTGGTATATGCATGGTTTGGTAGTTGTTGGACTGAAGCATCATTGTGCAGGTTTTACTGTTATCCCCTCTTGCTACTGTCTAGTGCGTTGAAATGTGCATTTGCATCAGTTGGTAGTACGTGTAGTCATATCATTACTGCCTGCATGCAATCCAATATATGCACTGCCATATATATTCATCCGGTTACCATATGAATTCCATACAACAGTAGTACAAGGTATCTTGAAAGAAAATGTAAGATAGGTAGTGTGTAAGTGTTATCTTTTTTTTTTGAAAAAAAAGGAAAGAAAGAAAAAGTAAACTCATGCTAGTTGGGACTCATCATGCCATAAAGTTGGGATACTCGGCTAGAAAGGATCGAATAAAATAACCAAAAAGGACACACAATACCTGCAGCTTAAACACTGGATTTTCCCATCCATTGGACCGATTTCTTAGTCAGCCTTAAACCCTTCAACGTTGCTTCCTCGAAGATTCGGACACCGAATCTATCAATCGTGCACCTAATGCAACTATGTGTCATGGCAGATTAACAAACTGTAAACGCTATCTGATAGCCGCTGCAACATGTCAACATGCATGGATGCAGTCATGCTCCTGATGATTCGATCCACCCATGAGCTAGCTAGCTAAGGATTTTGGCCTAATACACATGCATACCACTTGACCTTATTAACTTACAAAAATTGAGTAGCTAAAGCACGCAATCCATGCATTGGCCGCACCTATGTTGCATTTCTGTTTGTTCTAACTATGCATCACTACATTGGTATTTTATTTATCCGTACAAGCACTGAAACATTTCTCGTAAATTACGGCCTTCCAATTGTAGACCCAGTAATCGTTGAACACTTCCTCCTGACACAAGCAAACAGACGATTATGATCCGTTCCCCAGCAAGAGTTGACTCGTGCCGGTTTCTGCCACGCTGCAAAAAACCTGCACAAATCTTCCTTTTGTTCCATGACATATCTGCATATCTGCTCTTCTTTTCACTTTCTACTGACGCTCCGTACTTGATTTGGCTCGACGGTTACCATTGTGCATGGCTGAGTGCCTGAGTGGCGACATATCATTCATCTCTTCCATCTCACACAAAACCAAGGAAACAGAACAGATCGAAATACGTGATGAATTGCCTAGACAGTCGACAGCTTTCTCTCTTTATATTTTTTTTTCCCTTTTCCTTTCGTTTCCTCTTTTCTTTTTCCTCTCTTTGATGCTACACCTGTATGTGTGGATCTGCCGATCTGGTCACGGCGAGTGCGCGAGAAGCCGAGAATATCTGCAGGGAAAAGAAGAAGAGAAAGCGAAAGAAAAGAAAAAAAAATGCTGAAAGAAGAGAAAAAAATGCCACGCCATGCACGGATTGACCAGATGGAGGGTACGGCCGGCGCAGCCAGCGCTTGTCTCCTAGCTCTCGCACTATTTGCACATGTTCCTCCTCAGATTGTGATCTCTAGCACGTAGAGTAAGTGATGTTTGAAGGTGTTTATTTTTCAAGGGCTTATAAGTCACACGTAAAATAAGAAATATTATTAGTATGTGATTAATTAAGTATTTATTATTAAAAGCTTGAAAAATAGATCTATTTGTTTTTTTTAATACTTTCATATAGAAAATTTTTTTAAAAAACGTACCATTTAGCAGTTCGAAAAGCGTGCTAATGGAAACCAAAAAATAAGCTGTTGGGAGAAGCCCTTGCGAAGAGGGTGTAAGAGTACTGCTGCTAGCTACTTCCTCTATCTTAGAATACTTCAACTAATGGTATGTTTTGAAGAAATCAAGTTTGGTTTGAAAAATAGTTGTGATGGGTTGAGATGAGAAATTAGCTGAAAAAATTAAATAGGAAAGATTATGATTGGTTGAGATGCAGAAATAGATAAAAAAGTAGTAGTATTGTAAGATAAATCTGAATTCTAAAAGTAGTATTATTTTAAGATGGAAGGAGTAATTTAATCAAACAAGTGGCCAGCACTTGATGCTACATTAACACTCCAGCTTACGCATCAATGCGAGTATAATACTAGCGATTAGTACAGTATAATACAAGTATTTGGCTCGATCGGGCATAGGGGCGCGCTCTCCGAGGCTTTGTTTTGGCCGTCTAGATTGTACTTGACGTCGCCATGCCGTCGAACACCAGCAAGTGTATGTGCGTGTATGTGCTTGACAAGTTGACAACTGCATGCCACCGGAGTTAGCTCGTAGTTTTCAATCGAAAACGACAAAGCAAATGGCCTAGCTGTACGTACTTAGATCCAGCCACGTAATATAGCACACATGCCAGCTGGGAGACATTTTACTGAAGATGTACTTAACCGGCGGGTTTACACCTCTCCCAAAAGAAATGACAGCACCAGGCATCGTGTCTCTGCATTCTTTCAACTTCACCGATGAGAAAACACTCTAATTCAGAGTAGCGAACAAAGTTGGAGTGAAAAACAGAGAGAGAGAGAGGGGGAAAAAGGCATTGCCAAGAGTACATACAGCAAGAGTAAGCAAACTGTCCGTGGAGTAAACATCCAAAGGAGCAGCCAGAGAGGAGAGCAACGCAAGCATCACGAGACGGGATACGTACTTAAACGTACCACCGCTACGTACGACAACATCACCATATCTTTTCTCCCTGCCAACTCCATCCGCTGCTGCAGGCGACCCGTTCCTAGCTCTTCCTCGTCACCGGCTGACTCTCTCTCTCTCACTGGACTGGACCACCTGCACGGCTGCACGGACAGGCCGGGAGCAGATGACGCAGGGCAGCCGGTGGTAGGGATGGCCTTGCAAAAACAGCATGCCGGCCGGCTCCGACACGTTCGCGTTACAGCCACGGGAAACCACGTAGTGCAGCAGCTAGCCGGCATTCACTCATACCATACGGACTGGAGTACTGGACTCTGTTAGAGATCGATCTGACGCAGCGGCAGGCGAAACCCATACGCTCCGGGTGCAGAGGGGCAGGGCAGCCCAGGCTCTAGCGATAGATCTCCAGGCTCCAGAGCAGCGGCAGTAGTACTGTAGCTGCAGCAGTAAACGAGCGGGAAATACGTGCTAGCTAGGTGGGGTAAAACACTAAAAAGACAGGCAAGAGCGAGATGAGTGAATGCTAGTAGTAGTAGGCTACAACTGTCCGTATGTATCTACCTAGGGACTACTGGTTTGCACGTATATACGCTAATAGGAGTACTCCAATACGCACGCAGGAGTAGTAAAACTGTAAAACCAGAGTGACGGAGGAGACAGACGGGTTGCAGCTTTTGTGGTGACAGTGTTTTCTTAGCGGGAGCGGAGGCGGGCAGCCGGCAGCGGCAGCAGCGCGGAGTGCGGGAAAAGAGAGAGAAACAGGCGGGCGTCCCTAGCGCCGGCGGCAGCGCCGGCACCGGCTTTATCGGGGGCCACGACGAGCGCGACGCCAAGCCAAGCCAAGCCACGTACTCCCTCCAGTCGACCACCATCCGCGCGCGGTCGTCATCTCCTTCGTCCACGCGCCCGCGAGACCCGTCCCGAACACGCGAAATCGCGGGTGCGCCTGGGCCGAGCCGAGCGGTGCCGCGAGTGAAGCGCGCGCCCGGTCGGTGCCTTTCGTTTTCGGCTAGTATAGCACTCTGTTCGTTCCAAAATATAGAATTTATATCAAATTCGGTTCTATGTCGCTATATTTTGAAACGGAACAAATCGCAAGAGGTTGCATCGGTGCTGGTTGTCGCGGGCTAGCGGCTCCAGGGCCGCGTGGATTCAACCAAGCCGCTGAGCCGGAGCCGAGCAGTGAGGAGGAGCGTGCGATATTCATGGCCTCCCTCACCTCCACGTCTGCACCCCTTTTACCCCACCAAAAAGCATCCTCTCATAATTACCGCATCAGCAGCGTATCCCCGCTTAAGGTTGGCCCCATCCTTTCCTCCTTTCACCCACGCGGTAAGTCCACCGTGCCGGCCTTGCGTTGCGTTCGCTCACCTCCTCCGAGAAGAGAGCGACCGAGTCGAGACCCCACCTATATAATGCCCCGTCCCGTGGCGCCCTGCCGCTTCAAGTTTCCCCGGAAGAAAGCTCAGGGGCACAGGAGCACAGGAGATCGAGGCGAATAGGGAGAGAGAGAGTGTAGGAGCGAGAGATTGGTTCGAGAAGCTCCTAGGATGGCGGTGCTGCTGCGGCCGGCGGCGATCGCCGGTGGGCGGCAGGTGTGGCCGGTGGCGGAGGACCACCAGCAGCAGCTGCGGGACGAGGCGGAGGCGGAGGCCGCGTCGCAGCGGCTGGTGGAGGCGGTGGCGCGGGGCGACGCGAGGGAGGCCGGGGAGCTGCTCGCGTCCGGGCGCGCGGACGTGAACTACGCGGGCGTGGTGTGGCTCAAGGCGCGGCGGGTAGCGGAGGCGGCGCTGCTGGACGGCGCCGCCGCCGAGCTGCGGGCGGCGCACGAGGAGATCCGCGCCGACGTGTCGCCGCTCTTCCTCGCCGCCGGCAATGGGGACGCCGCGCTCGTCCGCGCCCTGCTTGTGAGTGCCCTCCCGCTCCCTTTCATGTTTCCTGCTCTGTTCAACTTTGCCGCACCATTATGCTCTGTTCGTTGCATCTATCGTTTGTGCGGTTTGAACCATTGATTCATTGAATGCTTAGCCGTTCTCGTTTGGTGCATTCGAGCTGCTTATGTTGCATTTCCCCGTAAAATTAGTGTTTGGTTTCGGTGGCGAATTTGCATCAATTTTAGAGCTCGAGCACGTTTACCTCCATTTGATTTTCGGAGTGAAGCACTGAACACTCGTGCTTCACGAAATTTGCAGTGTTACGAAGTGGGTTTTGGTCGTTTAGTCTCTTAGCTCCGTTTCTCCTGAAGCATTCGAGTTGGTGGAAATTTTCGACGACATTTTCGAGTGGGCTTAGCGGGCACTGCCAAGTGCCAACTTCATACGGCCATACCCAATAGGCGCTAGATAAAAGTTGTCCAGTGTGCATTCTAATGATTTTTTTCAAGGTTTGCTCAGGGTACTATTGTTTTTTCTGTGTGCCCATGATGATTGAATGTACTGTATAAATGCACGCGCTAGACAAATATCATTCTTTTGTAGTTTTGTTGGCATGTTAATAAGTCAAAATTATGAGTAGAAGTTAGGACTATTGTTTAGTAGTGGTTGGAAAGAAAAAAGATCACTCGATAACTTCACTCTCAAATATGATATTGGCCCTTTTATTCATTTTTCTTTTGGAAATCATAAGGAAAAAAGTCACTCATCATGAGATATTCTCCAATAAGTTTTATACCCAATTATGTGCGTCATTAGCAAATTCTTTTTTAGAGGCATTAGCAAAGTCTTTAGGAACTTGTATTTTTACGATTACTATTAGTTTCTAGAAGAGAAGATACCAAGTGCCAGCCCCGCATCTGCATGGCTGCAATGGGACCATGCTTTGCATTGCAGATTTGCAGGTCGTCTTTAATGCGTACGGACCTATTTGTTCTATACCCATGATAAAAATTGGAATTGAGAAGAGCAATTAGGCAGGGAAGCTTCCTTGGCACTCTTTAATGTCTAGAAATACGTGTACCCATTGATGAAGGTGTACACACATACATACGGTATGTGCCTGTATTTTTGTAGTACCATCAAAAGCATTTCCTATTAGCAATTCCAGTTTTAAGGATACTGCTGTGCGCAAGTACTACTACCCTGCTAAAGATTCTGCTTTCCAGTAACTTCTCCCTGCTGCTTCCAGCATCATGCATTGCTGCGACTAGAAGGCAAAGCCTAATTATACACTGCGTGGGTGAGAGCATTTTTTAGCTATAGAGGACTGGGACTTGGGGAACAGGGTTGTTGGGTTTGACTTTAACCCTGACCAAACCTTGCTTTGTTTACTGCTGCTGATAATATAATGAAATCTTTCTTTTTAGCAATTGATAATGTAATGAATCTGTATAGCATCGGAGGGCACTGACTGTTGTTAAGTACTCCACGGTGTACCGAGGCTAGTACTAGTAGTAAGGGCAGTTGCAACCCTCTATCTTAGTTGGTTTATATAATATTAAATACGATGTTAGGTAAGAAAAAGCTAAGATAATAAGAGAGTTAATAAGAGCAGAGATAAAAAGATAAAAAAACCGTTTATTTTGAAAGAGGAAATACCGTGCTAAGATGACAAGAGAGTTAATATCATGCAATAAAGCATCTCTACATGAGAACCAAGAAAGAAGAAAAGAGGATTGAAAGAGAAACTAGAGAGAAGAGAGGGGATTGAATGAGAATTTATTTTGAAGAAACCAACTATTGAAAACATAGTTTCTAGCTATAAAAACTATTTAATATTGTATAGGTTAGAATTGCGCTAAGCACTACCAGCTCAACACTTTGGTAGGAGTAGAAACCAATATATTCCCCTCGTGAGCTCTGTCGGGGTGGGATCACGTGAGCTGCCCAGCTTCCGGTCTCCCTCGCTTGATCCCTCTTGTTGGTTGTACTCCAGTAATCTTGAGTAGTTACGCTTTGGTGCTGGATTCTATGGTACTTTGCCTTGTGCCCTGCCACCCTAATCACACTCGCTCAACCCCCGGGGTCCCACGTGCCTGTCACTCTTGTGATCCTGATCGCGTCATCGCGATCGGACGGCTACGAGTACCCTCTGACTAGGTGATGACTGATGAGTGGTGAGGCGTGGTGCGCAGACCGGGGCGATCTGCCGATGTCATGGGGCGCCGTTGAATGGCAGTGGCAGGGGAGTGGTTGCGCTGCGATGGGCGTCGGGGAGCAGCCGGCCGCGGCCATGCGTGTACTTTTTGCCTTGCAGGCAGATAGAGAGCTCGCACGGGCCACGGCCACGGGGGCCTGTACCGGCGCGTTCCCTGGCCTCTGCTAAGATCAATAAATGCCATTGCTAAGGTCGGCAGCCCCCATGGCCATGGCCTTTATCCCAAAACGAATAGGTGAAACACTGGAGTATCTTTTTTTTCAGAGGAAAAACTGAACGTTCTCAGTTGCTCTGAAGTCTGAACCCGTTTGGTGAGCATGAAATGCATGCGTGCATGTCATGCTAGCTGTCCATCACTAATCACTGCTCCATGCATGCACTCTCTGATCTGCATTTTGCGGGGTCTCCTCTTCCGTCTTCCTCATTGGAACTTCTCCCTGTCTCCCACAGTCCACCGACTGTGGAATCAGCCATGAACTGTCCATCCATAATCACTGCTCAATGCACTTCTGACCTGCATTTTGCGGGGGTCTTCCATCCTGTACGTACTCCTACACTGGAACATCTCCCTGTCTCCACAGTCCACAGACCGTGGAATCAGCCATGAACTTCCGTGTAACTCCGAGGGTGCGAGGTGGCCATCCGGGCCAGTGTTGCTCAGCCGCTCATGTCATGTCTCCCGGGTTTTGGCCATGTTTATGAATCATGATCAGTGAGTTCACATGATCTGCACCTGGGTGCACAGCTAAGTAACCGGATCCGATGTCCGCCGCTCCAATACGTCCAAGCCGCACCAGCTGTATTTGATCACGCCGGCTTACATCGAAAGCCACCTTCACCGAGCCGTCTACTCCTCGTCGTGGTTGGTTGGTATAGATCCCAGTTGCCCGATCCAGCCGGCCTCCTCCACGGCAGGCAGCGCCAAGGGCCTCCCTATTAATTGACAGCAACGCGCACGTCGTCACCGAGGCCGCCCAGGTGCGACGCATTGCTCTGTGCCCCAGCGGCGGCCAGTGCGGCTCGTGCGTGCGTGCCTGATCAGCTGGGCCGGTGCGGTACGGATGGCTCTCGCTCGCTCGCGCACCCCGTATGTATGGATGGTGTCGCGTCCTTTGCCCTGTAGCTATCTGCTCCCCCTGCCACCGGCCGGCCGCGCGGCCAGCTGTACCGGCCCCCGTCCTCTCTCTCCTGCTGCGCGCACCTGGCGCCCATGCAATGCACAGCGCCTCGCGCGGCCCCCGTGGGGCTTCGCGAACGGGCATCTGCCTATGCCGGCCGCTGCTCAGCCCCGCGTGTTCATATGGCCCCCGGTGGAATATTGATGGTGGCATGGGGATGCCAGTGCGCCACGTAAGTGCTGTTTGAGAACATCACCTCGGTTCAGACTTTCAGTGTGGTAACAGCACTGTACTCGTCGTGGTGGTGGTGGTGCGACGAATTTATTGTGTGATGAGAATCCTGGATGTAGAATTGAATGCGACCCTTGTCTTGTTGCATGCCTGATGGATCTTGATAAAATGCGTAAGTGCTGGTTAAGCAGGAGTTTACAACATGATGTGATGGGATCGTCAGAATTAGAATGTAGGAGTAGCAAGAATTAGCAAGTAAACAATTTTTTTTAAAGATCACTTACGTGCTGTCCGAAACGGTTTCTAGGTTTAGCTTCTTCTTTTTTTTCTATGAGTATGCTTTCTGAACTGCCAAATTTTGTGTTTTTTATAAAAATTTTATATATGAAAGTATCTCAAAAAATCAACTAGATTCTTTTTCAAGTTTTTAATAATTAATAATTAATTAATCATGCGCTAATAATGTTTCTCGTTTTACGTGTGGTTTATGAGCCACTCCGTTAAGTCAATTTGAACAGCTGCATTGTTAATTTCTTGCTCGATTTTTCTCATTGAACATTCATCGGAACAACTGAACAAGCATGGGTAATTAAATATTCTTATATATGAAGTTCAAAGAGAAAAATGGCTTCCAGTTCAGATAATTTCAGTTTGGTGTGGCCACCTTTAAAGCTCGTACTACCACTACTGTATTCCGCGAGGCTGAGCTGACATTGCGGTGAAACCACACATCAAGATTTCATATATCGATTTATTGCATCACCCTGCAGAATTTTGACCAGATTCCTTCTTCCAGTAGGAGGCCCCTTCTGTCTCTTGCTAAAATGACTCATGGCACAGTGCCATTGCCACAGTACCTGCACAGACTGGCCAGCCAGTCCATTGGTTACAACTTACAAGTCTCCCCATCACCGACCTGACCAGACATGGTAATAACAGCGACATTTGTTACTCGGCCAGCTATGGTTCCAAGTCCCGATGGCTGTTGTTGTGCCCTGTTCTGTGCAACTGTGTTGGTCCATCCAGAATTCCTGATAGCATCTTGCTGTGTGTGGAGCAGTGTAGGTGAAAGAGAGAGCATGCGGTAAAAGGAGAGACTGTACTACTAGGCATATCAATTCTTGTTTGTTGAGTTACTGTATGGACAACCCAAATAAATCTGAGATAATTTTCTGATCAACTCGTGCTAACATTGTCGTTTTGGCTATGTTCATTTAATTAAGCAGAAACTTGTGTTTAGCTACAAGTACAGTTTTTAACATATTCTAATGTTTGGCGCAAATGTGCGTCGCGTGCAGGCGAAGGGGGCGGACGTGAACGGCAAGGTGTTCCGGGGGTACCCGGCGACAGCCGCGGCGCGGGAGGGGCGCGCCGAGGTGGCGACGCTGCTGGTGCGCGCCGGGGCGTCGCAGCCGGCGTGCGAGGAGGCCGTCGTGGAGGCTGCGCTGCAGGGGCAGGCCGCCCTCGCCGCCATCTTCATGGGCTCCGACCTCGTCCGCCCTCGCGTCGCCGTCCACGCGCTCGTGTCGGCCGCCGCCCGCGGCTTCGTGGACGTGGTGGACTCGCTCATCAAGGTACGTTCCATGTGGCAGCGCGGCAGCGCCCTAGTGCTCGTTCGATGAAATCGGGCTGATTAATCAAGATGTAGGATGATTTGATTTCGAGAGCGAGAGGTGCGGTCCGGATGGTGTTGTACTGGTTTGCAGAGTCCAGATGCTGTCGAGCCCAAGGGTGCCTTGTCACATGGGCCATGGCCCGTGGGGAGCAGTAGGCACTACTGTAGAGCCGTGTTTTAGTTTAGTCCCACCTCGCTACTTCTTATGCGTTTAGACTGGTTTATAAAGCGAAGCGGTAGCGCACTGGCCGTGTTCGTAGAAAGGAGAGACGGTTGGCATCTCCCCTGACAGGGACGGGAGCGGTCTTCGGACTTTCCTCCACACATTGCGGTTAAGGCTACCCGCTTTGGCGGATCTTACCCAAATTTTTTTTCGCACCTGGGCCCTTCCAAATTTTCTTTTGCACTTCGGAACGTATCATATTCTAGTTTTTGCACTTTGTACAGCTGCATAAAAGCCAGTGAATTGCGATGCTGCTTGCTTCCATGCATTATTGTGCAGTTTTGTAGAACACCTTTTCAAACTAAGGCTAAGGGACCCTTTGAAAAATCTGAACCTTTTTTGTAAACACGTTTCCCGAACTGCTAAACGGTGTATTTTTTATAAAAAATTTCTATATAAAAGTTGCTTTAAAAAAATCATATTAATCTATTTTTGAAGTTTAAAATAATTAATACTTAATTAATCATGCGCTAATAGCTCACCTATGCATTTCCACCTTCAAACTATCCCAAAGGCTATCCACTTTGGTGGATCTTTCACAAAAAAAATTTCGCACCTGGGCCCTTCACAAATTTTATTTTGCACTTCGAACCTTATCATATTTTAGTTTTTGCACTTTGTACAGTGCATAAAAGCCAGTGAATTGCGATGCTGCCTGCTTCCATGCATTATTGTGCAGTTTTGTAGAACACCTTTTCAAACTAAAGTTTTTCATGCATTTGTGTTTTGTTATTTTGTTGAGTTGAGCAGGCGGGTCTTCCTTGAATTCATGGCACTACCAAATTTCAGCAGCTAATTTCGTCTGATTTTCTCTCAGTGTGGAGCTGACCCAAATGCTGCTTCTCGGGTGCTCCTGCGCTCACTGAAGCCATCTCTGCACGCCAATGTCGACTGCACGGCTCTCTTCGCCGCTATTGTGAGCCGCCAAGTGGCCGTTGTTCGTCAGCTCCTTCAGGTATGCACCAATCCATTGGTGGCAGCCACACCACACACACTTGCTCTTCAGCAGTCGGAGCTGAACTAACACCGTCTTTTGACTCGTGTCCAGGCCGGAATAAGGAGGGACACCAAGGTGAGGCTGGGAGCGTGGTCATGGGACACGGCCACCGGCGAGGAGCTGCGCGCCGGCGCCGGCCTCGCGGATCCCTACGACGCGGTCTGGTGCGCCGTGGAGTACTACGAGTCCACCGGCTCCATCCTCCGCATGCTCCTGCAGAACGGGTACTCGTCGAGCGCCACGCATCTCGGCAGGACGCTCCTCCACCACGCGGTCCTCTGCGGGAGCGCCGGCGCCGTGCAGACGCTGCTGGCGTCCGGCGTGGATCATGAAGCTCCCGTGAAGACGTCCCGGAGCTCCAGGTCCAGGCCAGTTCACATGGCCGCGCGCCTCGGCCAACCGGAGATCCTGGAGATGCTGATAAGCAAGGGCTGCGACGTGAACGCGAGGGCGGAGGGCGGCGACGTCGCGGCCATACTCTCGGCGCGCCACAAGCGCGAGGATTGCCTGAGGATTCTCGTGTCCGACGGAGCGGACGTCGCGCTGTTGAACTCGGCGGGCGAGTCTGCGGCTTCCGTCGCTTGCTCTGGTGGCTGGAAGGCCGGCTTCGAGCGCGCCGTTCTTGGCGTGATTCGGTCCGGGACGATCCCTCGGTCGAGCGACCGGAACGTGTTCTCACCGATGATGTTCGCGGCGCGCTGCGGTGACGCCGCCGCCATGGAAGTGCTCCTGGCCCAGCCCGACATGGACATTGACGAGCAGGACGTGGACGGATGCTCCCCCATAATGGCCGCGGCCAAGGAAGGCAACGTCGATGCCTTCCGCGCGCTCGTGTTCGCCGGCGCCAACGTGAAGCTGAGTAACAAGCGTGGCGAGACGGCCATCGGGCTCGCCCAGCAGAGCAAGAAGAGGGACCTGTTCGAGCAGGTCATGCTGGAGTTCGCGCTGGAGAAGGGCATGCCCGGGGGATTCTATGCGCTCCACTGCGCCTCCCGTCGCGGCGACATCGCGGCGGTGCTCCACCTGGCGAGCACGGGCTGCGACGTCAACGTCCCGGACGGCGACGGCTACACCCCGCTCATGCTAGCGGCGAGGGAAGGGCACGCGGCCGTGTGCGAGCTCCTCATCTCCTACGGCGGGCTGTGCGACATCCGGGCCCCGCGGGGCGAGACGGCGCTCTCCCTGGCGAGGGCGGCGCTGGCCACCGCGCCGTTCAACAAGGCCGAGGACGTGATCATGGACGAGCTGGGCCGGCAGCTCGTCCTCGAGGGCGCGAACGTCAAGAAGCACACCAAGTGCGGCCGTGGGAAGCCGCACGGCAAGTCACTGCGGATGGTCGCCGCCGCGGGCGTGCTCCGCTGGGGCGGGTCGGGCCGGCGCAACGTGGTGTGCCGGGAGGCCGAGGTCGGTGGCAGCTCGGCGTTCCAGCTGCACCGGCAGAGGCGAGGCTGCGACGCGTACGAGCCCGGGCTGTTCCGCGTGGTGACGGCGACGGGGAGGGAGGTGCACTTCGTGTGCCAGGGCGGCGAGGAGGCGGCGGAGCTGTGGGTGAGGGGCATCCGGGCGGTGAACAGGGCGGTGTACGGCAAGAGAGGGAAAGAGTGAAACGGTTTTTGTTGCTCCCCCGTAGACTTGGTAGTTTGCAGCAAGCGTGCCTGTAAAGAGTAGGGGCGTAGAGGGAGTGAGACCGTAGAGAGAGTGTAGTGGGTTTGCACAGCTGCTGGCCTTCAGCCCGAAGGTTTGGGTGCTGGGCTGGGTTGGGTTGGCTTGCCATGATGGTTTTTGGTTCAGGGGCCTGGAGTTTGTATAGCCTTGGTGGGTGTCTGCTTGGCTAAAGTTGCTTTAGCTGACTGCTTGTAGTTGTTTTCCCTCTTAAAATATCAGTATCATTTCCAGAATTTCTCAGGGGGTCTTATCACTTCAACAAAGAGGTTAAAAAGGCAGTGGATACCCTGAATTGAGAACAGACTGGGAGAGAAGGTGGAGCAATTTCTCTACTGAGAATTCGACAAAGAGAACATAAACAATGCCAATGTAATTAATCACCTCAAGATAGGATAGTAGAAAGTCAAGAAACACTTATGATTTACGGTAAATAAACTCATCAAATGCGCAGTGCGCACAAGGCAACTCATACTGAAATTCGTGAATTCATGACCGCCTTATAACCGAATCAATGTTTCGTCACTAGCTGCCAGCTTGCCCTAGCCATCGCAATGTTTCGAATTTCTAACATCGTAGTTAGAACGAGCACAAACAAAAAAGGATCATCTCTTCCGTATGGCTGCGGCAGAACAGCGGTCCAGTGCCAGATTAATATGCTCAGCTTCCAGAGATTTCCTTCTCCTTAGCCTTGCACATATCATCTGCTGACTTTATGAACTTCTTGGTCAACTCTTCAACCTGGTACATAACAGGTACATGTTTGTTAAATGTTACCATGCATACTTCTTACTTCCAGGACACCAAAGTTCAGTTACTCACCTCCTTCTCAAGCCGTTTTACATCATCCTTTGGCATACCAGACGCAGATTTCTTTATCGTATCAAGTGCCTAAAAACAAAGGGCAATTCAAAATTCAGATACACAATGCAACATCTACATCACTACAGCAGCATCAAGCACTGGGGGCAACTAATCCAACTATGATATTTATAGTCTGAGAAGAATATACGTGTTTACATAATGTAAGATTTTGAAGAAACTATATCAGAAGCTATAGAACATTCTGTCTTCAGAACTCTACAATGACAGTTGAACCAAATTTATAAAAGAGTAAAGATCAGATGAACCTAAATTACCCAATCCTAACCTCACTACAAATTAGATAATAACTTGTTAAACTAGCTGAAATGACTTCCCATTTTAATGAGTGGCAAAATGGTATCGATTTACAGAGAAGTGGGTATACAAGAATATGCTAAAAATTATGGTGCACCACACTTATCTATTTGATGCCAGTTTCAAATGGAAATAAGCATCTGGTTGCATTAACAAAATGTATGCCTCACGCCTGGAAATGCCAACTAAAGGCTTGAAAACATTAGTCAACTAAAAATTTTGAACACAGCATAATAGCAAAATCCAGATCTGCCACAAGTTTACGACATATGTAAACTGGTGCCAGTGCCATTGTAAAAAATAATGAACAAATGAAGTAAACATGTTATTACCTTTTGGCGTGCTCGTCTAATACTTTGTTTGAAATCCTCAGCAGATTTAGTGACAACCTTACACAGTGCCTATATTGTGGATGCAGAAAATAATCAGCAATTCAGGAATGTAAAAGAAGTTCAAGTTTAGAATCTCACCTGTATATTCTCCTTTGTCAACCTGCACATGCACAAAAAATAAATTAGCAAAAGAAAGAAAATTTAAGACTAGTAGGATATGCATATCATATACTGGAAACAGAAGAAAAATGCTACTGAATGCAAAGTCCAGCAAGTTTGTGGGCCATAGTTAACCAACGAATTAAATCTTTGAATCATTTCTAAGAGTACAAAATGAGCATGGAAATTAATTCCATTCTCACATGTCGATAAGATCCAAGTTGCTGATTTATCAGATGGTCAGCACTCAGCAGAACATCACTGGTACAGTTGAAAAAATAATCCCACAGCAATACATATGGAGTAGAAAACTAGGATAAATAATAGATAAAAACAGTACAGGCATAACTTACGGAGGGATGTTTGCAATGATCCTATTGCCATCAGGTGTTGGATTAATGCCCAATGGAGATGAGATAATTGCATGCTCAATAGACTTCATTGACTACAAGAGTATATTAGAAAAAGTCAAAGGAAGCCTCAACAGAAACTCAAGTACAAACAGCAGTACACTGTAACACTGTTCCTCCAGAGAGAAAACATAACAAACACATTTGCACGACACAGTATATTGTGCTTCTGTATAACTTGTGATTAAAATGATAACAACAAAGTATGATATTTCGAGAAACTTAGTCACAGTCCTCTACATAGAAAAGGATAAAAAAGACAAAGTGACGACAAAATCTATTGGCTTGTCAAAGTAACGATGTATATGAAGCAAGAAAAAACTCTTACACTCGGATCATAAGGCATCACCGACAGGGTATGCACATCAAGGACAGAAACAACAGCTATGCGATTCAACGCAACCTTAACATCTGCAGTCTCCACCATGATGTGATCAAGCATACCTGCAGAAGAAATTTGTTTCATCATCAGTTCAAGAGACAGAACTATCCAGAAGAAGCAATGCCATGGCAAAGATGGAAATTGCAATGATACGGTACCAGGTGAAGCTCTTCCTGTTCGCAATTTACTAAGCTCTCGTGACAGCGCAACAACGGCTGCCTCCATCTGCTGAGTCGCAGCCAATTTGACAGTTGGTCCAATGTCAGGAGCGTCCTGAACTGTATCGCCTCGGCCATCATCCTCTAGACACATACAAGCAAACAAATTCGAGTGATTCATCAGAGTGAGTGCTTCCATTTAAGCCTTACAAAGTTATTATCCAAATCCCATACCAACTTCATTGACCTAATTTGATAACTATTAACTCAATAAAACTACATCTAATACAATTAACTCATAGGCAGGAAAAGAGGCGTCTTTTAACAAATCTAATGAGGAATGTAGAGTGGGGAATACACGGCGAGAGCGGATGGGTATCATACTCGATTTCTTCCCCTTCGCGAAGCCTCTCCGGGCCTCTAGGAGGAACAGCTTCGTGGGGGCCAACTCCCCAGAGCCGACAAGGGATCCGACCGACGGTAGGCGGTGGACGGAGGTGGAAGCGAAGGAGGCGGCGGCGGAGCGGATGGAGCGGGCAGCAAGGGCGGCGCCTCGGCGCAGAAAGAGCGCCATGAGGTCGTGTATTTTGGATTCCGACTACTAGGGCTTATCGAAGGCTTCAGGGGGTTCTTCGCCGGCGAGCGGCGGTTTGGATGGGTTTTGCTCTTCCTTTTGCGGGCGTAGGGCTTCCTCGACAGATGGTTCGTCTCGTAAACAGCCAAGAAGCCAGGGTGCTTTCTGCAAATATCGCTCGCGTGTCAATCCTAGCCGCTCGCTTCTATCCAACGTCCTGTACTGGAAGTTTGCAGGTAATTCCCTTCTTTTTTAAGGTCCAAAATTTCACAAAAGAGTCACTTTTATGCAGGGTTTGTAAAACCAATGAATATCGTTCGAGATCTTATACCACCCAGAAACCAGTCAAAGTTCAGACTGAATTACAATCTTTTTATAAAATTTGGTGGTATTTCACCAGTAGTAACGGTTTTCACGAAAACAAAGAAAATCACTCGAGCTATTTTCTAAGGTGGTTTAGTTTTATAGAACTCTAATTTTATGGTAAAAGGGTAACTAGAGAAGGAGTTTTATTTTAATTGGATCTACTAAAAATTTCATTGGACTTCTTATAGCATCTGATCCTTTTAAAACTTTTATGTTTGAGGATCGTGACATCGACCAAGTATGTGTGTAATTTACAAGCAAGCTAACTTCCAATCAGTAGCGGAGAAGAAAAGCCTCAAACTCCAAAGTCCAATCTCTTCGGAAAGATACATTGTATTTGAACAGTTCTGCTAACTCCTAATGCTTAGGCCCATCTTTTAGATGTTATTAGTTAACTATGGTCAGCTATGTTCATGACGAGTCAGTATAAGTAAGCGTGTTGGACGAACGGGCTGACCATTAGACCGTAAGTTTGAATTGTCTTATTGCACCGGCTTATAAGCCACAAGTAAAAACGAAAAACATTATTAGAACATGATTAATTAAGTATTAACTATTAAAAACTTGAAAAATTGATCTATTGATTTTTTAAGATACTATATATATATATATATATATAAAAATTTTAAAAAATATATTATTTTATATTTTAAAAAATATGCTAACGAAAATTGAAAGAAACTAGAAGCCAAACACCGTCCATGCCCGAAAAACCTTGACGTTGCGACTGGCGACTGCTGAGCGTACGCCGCGGAGTCGGGTTCCACCCCACAACTCACTGCGTCACGGACTCACTGGCTGCACGGGCGTTAGTCGTGTGACCGCCAGGGGATGTAGCCGTGGAGCCGGTGGGTTGCGACCGGTTGTCGTGCCTCGGCTCGGTGGCCAGGTTAGCCTGAGCACACTGCGCACGCGAGCCGCTGCCTGCAGTAGCAAATCCCACCGCGCGCGGCTACCTCAACCTGGTGACGCGCACGCAGGCCGAAATGACTGCAACTCCACGCAAAAGCGACGGTGAACCGGCAATAGGCCCCAGACCGAGACCGTACGCGTACGGGTGGAAGCAGCGAACGAAGCACGACGCACGCTTTCCTCCGCTGAAACGCTACGCGTCAATGTAGTCATCAAAGCCGATCGGGATAACACAAAAAGGGAAGACGAATACCGGTGTCCCACCTAGCAACAGCGACGCTGCCAACGACAGCGTACTACCATACCAGCAAGTACTAAACTACTACTGTACGTACCAGGCGGTTCAGGATGCAGCTGAGAGCCCGAGACTTGGTCGTTCAACTCCAACGGTGGTAGCTGATCGCCGGGGCCCGCTGCCCCCCGGCCGGCACGCGAAGAAGTCCGCGGCGAGGTGTCAAGGCGGCTGGACGAAATATCGCCGGTTCACTTCAAAGTCTCGGAAGTTTGTCTACTTCCTCTCGCCCTGGGCTCCCTTGCAGCGATATTGTCCACAAGCTGGCACGAAACTTCAGCTAAGCAACGCGATCGATAGATTCCCATTCAATACATAAGCAGACGACTACTTTGTTCAGCTAGCTAGCTGCCTCTCGAGCTTGTGCAAACCCAGGAATAAATTGAAGATAGTTAACTGGTCACTGGTGCTGCTGATCAGTTGATGCCGGCGATGGGGTTGTGGGAGAGCGTGAGGACCTTGTTCGGCGAGGGAGGCAACCTCGGCTGCCTACCGCGGATCGGGAAGAAGGGGTCCAAGGATCTTTACTCTTATCCAATGGATCATGGTATGTTTTTCTTTTTGTCTTTGTGCGTGTTGTGTTTCTTGCTCCATTTTGTGGACAATTGGACCACGCTTTTGGTGCTGAATTTACAACTGTTTCTCTACTCCGGTTAGCTGTAATTTGATCAGTCCAATTCTGGGATTCTCACCGTGCCAGTAGGCAGGCGCCCTCAATCTTTGCGGGCTCATCTTTGCTTCTTGTGTTCTTTCTAGCTCTGCTTTGATAAGTGATAATCGACAGTGATTAAACAGGAGACAATCAACAATTTCTACTAGCACATCCGTGAGGGATTAATCAGGAATCTCTGCTTTTATACAAGTTTCGTAACTTTATTGTGTTCAGAGAAACGGAAAGGATCGGACCGTGCTGCGGCGGAAGAAGTGGTGACCGTGGAGGTGCCGGAGGTGCCGGTGCGCGAGCTGAACGAGATCACCAACTTCTTCTCGAACGAGAACCTGATCGGGCAGGGCTCCTACGCTAACGTGTACAGGGTCCTGATGCGTGGCGCGAGGCCCGCCGTCGTCAAGAAGCTCGAGAAGCCATCCAAGCACGCCTCCAACGTCGTCTTCCTCAAGCAGGTAGTAGCTCAGCTCTCACTCTCTCTCTCTCTCTCTCTCTCTCTCTATCAGCTCGGTGCTTTTCTGGCATGCAGTTCTTACCAATCTACTACTACCTGCAGCTGTCGGTGGCGTCGCGGCTGAAGCACGAGAACTTCGTCAGGCTGCTCGGGTACACGATAAGCGGCGACCTCCGCGTGCTGGTCTACGAGTACGCCGCCATGGGCACCCTCCACGACGTCCTGCATGGTACAATTCTTTATCCTGAGACACAGGCGTGAGACTGAGACCATCCTGAGACTGAACCGTTCGATCGTGTGTAGGGCCGAGGGATGGACAGGCGTGGGGGGAGGCGGAGGCCGGCGGGAAAACGGCGGCGGCGGCGCTGAGCTGGGAGCACCGTGTGCGGATCGCGCTGGACGCGGCGCGGGGGCTGGAGTACCTGCACGAGAAGGTGCAGCCGGCGGTGACGCACAAGGACGTCCGGTCCACCAACGTGCTGCTGTTCGAGGGGTTCAGGGCCAAGATCGCCGACTACAACATGTTCAGCCAGGCGGCGGACATGGCGCGGCTCAACCGGTCCACGCACACGCTCGGCTCCTTCGGCTACCAGGCCCCCGAGTACGTGCCTGCCATGGCTGATCGATCGATCGATCCCTGCCGTTTCTACCTATTTCTCTTGTTGGATTGGTCGAACGATTTGCTGAGCTTTTCGTCGCGATGTGAATGTTTCAGGTATGCCATGACGGGTCAGATGAACGACAAGAGCGACGTGTATAGCTTTGGGATTGTTCTCCTGGAGCTTTTGACGGGGAGGAAGCCGCTGGACAGGACTTTGCCACAGGGTCAGAGAAGCCTGGTTAACTGGGTAAGCATTTTTCTGGTTTTCACATTTCCTTTTTCTTTTGTCTCATTCGCTGCATTTTCATGATTCCATCCCGCTATAAGGATGAACATTTCAACTTGTATGGTTAGCTACCCCGAAGAACATACTAGTAGATTAATTGGTCACGTACTAGTAGATGAATTGGTCACCTACCTCGTCTATTTATCATCCATTCTCTCTCTCTCTCTTTCTTACCAAAGGCAGCTGAAAAGTCTTTTAAGTGACAGATTTATCAGATATCTAGCTGTGGAATACGTACTAATCAAATTGCAATTTGTCTGTCAAACTTCAGTAAACCTGAAACCAGAAGCTTCTAGCCCCTTGATTAAAATTTTATGGAGGCCACTTTCCAACGGCGATAAAACAATCGAGCAGGAGATATTTCTGCTATGACGCAGCAAATAAATTACATTTGTTTCTCGCTTAAGTAAACAGCAAGATCCAGAAAAACACAAAAAACAGTCGCAGTAGGAGCATACTCAGCATAGTATATCTTGAAACAAGATGATGCTACTCCTATCACACAAAGTTCTGACGAAATCAACTGGCAGTCTTACTGACCTGACTATAACTGACTTATCTCTTGCCCATTTGATATGCTAGGCAACTCCAATGCTGACTGAAGACAGAGTCCAGGACTGCATCGACCCCAAGCTTGGCGACAAGTATCCTCCTACCGGAGCTCTCAAGGTCTCTCTAGCCATTCGGCTACGCACCTGCATTGCATTTTTGCACCGAACTATTATCATCTCTATCCGTGTAAGGTTCTAGTTCTAATCGTCAGATGTGGCATTGTCACCTGCAGCTGGGGAGGATCGCAGTGCAGTGCCTGCAGTACGACCCCTCATTCCGGCCGTCGATGGGCACCGTCGCCCGAGTCATCAATTACGCCGTCGTGCGAGACCAGCAAGGCGTGGTCTGATCATGTACGCTTGCCACGAGGATTTTTGCCCTTGTCCATTTGATTCGTTCCTGTGAATCAACCGTGTATGCCTTGCGTTGTGCAAGCTAGTTAGCAATGTAAGAGAAGCAATTCTTGCAGTAACAGTGGACGAAAAAGTCAGTATCCAATTAAAAAAGCTACTCTCGTTGATGTAAACTTGTGCTAAAAGCTTAAACTACCTGTAGCATTTAGGCACAAGGTAGTCCACTGGGAAAAAAAAACAGAACGCCATGTGTGAAACGAGCACATTTGTACATGCTAGTACGGTAGAGAGCTCATTTTTGGCTGGAATTTTTTTCATTTTCTTAAGTATTCATCATTAAGGGGAAAAAAGTGCTGAGCAGAACACTGAGCTTGTCAGGAGAAATCAGTTCGGTAGTATTAATGGTGCCGATGTTCATCAGACATTTGTCCTGTTAACAATAGTAAATACATCCATTTTGACAAAAGAACAGGGGGAACTGTCGTATAGTATCAGTGAATTTGTATAGAATCGGATGTCTTGCCATCCGTATGTCTGCCCCCAAAAATGTTGCGGGTAAAAAGAGAAGAATGGGATGACCTGAAACGAAGCTATGAATATTTCATTTCCTTCTATAGTTTACAAGTGTTTATTTTACTCATCATGCTACATAAAATTTGTGTGATTCATGGCAAAAAGAATTTCTTCTATACCTACCTGCAGAATCAAATGGAAGAGTTTATCAGAGCTACCGAGAATGAATGTCTTACACAACTACTTATTGATGTAATGTCAATTAACAGAAATCGAAAATGTTCGAACAACAATAATTATTTTTAGGTTGCTGTAAGTCGGTAGGTTCTCAATGGTTTCGTTTAGTTTGGTGCTAAGGACTTGTATTCCATTTACAACCCTGAACTAATACTGGCTACTGCTGGTGGTAGATACCAATCAAACTGGTCATATAACTAAGATGTAGAACTCTGGTTCCAACTCTATTACATTCAACCGATTCTCCACTCCTGCCTTCAAAGTCACAAGCATCTCCTTTAGCATCCGTCTCTACTCTTAAGCAAAAGAGAAGCTACTGACAAATATCGCATACACTACAAGTAAACCTGGTTACACATCATAGACTAAGTGATCACTTGTCCCAACATCACAATATCATCTGTCTGTGTCAGTCTCACTGATGGCAGCTGCAGGTTGCAACAACCAGATCTGTGAAATCACCTCCTACCATAGTCTAACTTACTAATAAGTGACCCCTTGCCCACCCACATACAAGAAACTCATGTTTTGAATTTTGATCTAAGGTGGCTAACGCTGACAGTAATACAGAAACTGATCGTAAGCTGTTCCTTGTGAAAGCAGTTTCACTGGCAACTGGCTTAACTTCAGTTGCAGAAAAGTGATTGTTTCATCCAACAAACACTGAAATGACGCAGCAACATATGAACCAACTCCAAAGTACTATTCAAGGTTTGAATTATCGGTGCAATCAACTGCATTGTTTACAAAGTAAAACAATGGCCTCTTTGAATTAAAAAAGTCAAATGTATGAGATTACCTCAAACAGAATGTTAAATTGGCAACAACGGTTTTCTCTCATCAGTTGCGGTAAGATGGCTTGCCTGAAAAAAAGTCAGCCAGGAAATAAGTCCATCAGAAAGAAAATTGTAACTCTTGATTTTATTTAACCAAACAATGTGCCACTTACATCATCAGCAGCACCAGCAGTCATATTTACAAACGAAGATTCAGATGACCTGCCAAGAAGAAATTGTCCTATGAGACTAAATGTTCTGAAATATTGTGGACACCACCGATACATACTAACGTCAATTATTAATATTTGCTCCTAAAACCTTCTACACTTCTGGTAGCATTGGAACCTCAACCAAAAATCACAAAAAAATTAGAAAATTTCATAAGATCATGATGCTTTCACTTCAGATGTCATTAATATGAAGTAGAAATGCAAGGGAGAAGGGATGTTTACCTATGATTTTGTGCATCTTCCAACTCTATTGCTCCAGCCGGTTTGTCATCTTTGACCTTTGCCAGTGGGGAGAAAAACTGAACAGAAACAGCACTTAGCCACATACATATGTTCAATTGAGACCGAACATGAACTTTGCACAATAAGTAGTAAGCTAAGAATGGATAATAACAATCACCTGGTGCATTGAAATAAACACTATTGAGATGCCTAGGAGAAAGTTAATTGTCAAGGTATGTCCCAAAAATGCAGCAGATGCTAGACCAGTAAATATTGTGGCCACAGTTGATGAATACTTCTTCAAAATTGTGTCTGCATTATGATTTTTAGTCAATTGTTGCTAAAGAATGGGAAATCGTGCCATCATGTAACTGAAACACAGAGCCAAAGAACTGGAAAACTTAAGATCGTATAAGAGAGTAAAACAGGTATACCATCCTTTACCTGCATACTTAAAGAAGAATGAAGAGAGAATGCCTTGAGCAGCATTGTTACAAATGAGAAACATCGTGGCCCTTGAATGCCCTCGAAGGATGTCAAAACTCTCTGGCCCTGCAAACAGATGGGACAAAGTTACATCATAGAAATTATGCTGAAAAAGCCAATAGTCACAAAGAAAACATAAGACACAGTAGGACACTAATGGAAGGCATTAAGGTTGTTCATCAATGGTTTGGACAACTGGATAGTTTGGAAGACCCAGAATATTAACACGCACGCAAAGTAATGCCCGTTGGCAGCATGAAAGAAGACGATGCATGCACAGGCTTTATGGGTTCCAGTGGATTGGAAAAACCAGCTTGAACAGCCCTATCGAATGGTGCTTCAAATATTCTCCCTCCATTTGAAAATATAAGGTGTCGTTGTTTTCCGCAAAGTCAAAATTTGAAAATTTTGACTAATAATTAAACTAAAAATATATGTTTTTAATGTTATGCATGTAGTATCACTAGATTCGTATTTGATAATATTATCATATGATGTTAATTTTGTGGTTGTTGATGATATATTATAAACGAAACTAATGGTCAAAGTATAATGTTGAAGACCGTGTAGAAACCAAATACGCCTTATATTTTCAAACGGAGGGAGTAATAACAAAACATGCTACAGTCCATGGTTTTCAGTTTCTGACAAATAGTATTACAAAATTTGCAGGATGAAGAGACAAACTGATTTCGCTGAACTACATATTCATTCGTATACCAAGCTCTAAACGGACATCCAATTTCCTTTGCTTTGTAACACAGAAACACACAAGAGTCCTCTTGGTTACCACATCTGTGGTTTGCAACATCTGAAATACTAAAGAGAATATTGTGTGCAATGCCATTTTCCCTCAGCCACCCCACATGCAGACCTTCAAATTTATCATCATGCATAACAGATTTATTCATCACCTTAGAATCTAAGTTGCCTACCTTGAAATATGACAGTCCCCAGGATGCCAAGGAAGTTGAAAACTGCACCATAACCATATAGAAATAGATTCTGCATGTTGTGCCTATAGAGTTAGTGTGAATAAAGGGAGAAAGCAATCAAGGAAAAAAATATGTGAACGTGTAAGCATAAAAACACAAGGGACTAGGTCTTACCAGCTTACTGTTCTAAGCATTACATGAGCAAGTTAAGTTATAAATAATTTGAAAGAGCTGTAAAGCAAACTTTTATGTGTAAATCACCTGAAGATAGATGCTTGTGTCGAACTGGCTTTTCAAGGCATACTCATTGTAGACTGAGGCAAGCGATGGGACAGTAACCTGCAATTTCACATGAATATATATATGAACTTCCGGATCCAAAATATGTTCAGGTGGCTGAAAACATAATGAAAACCTATACAGATCAAGAGATCATGTAGTTGAGTAGAAACTTACAAAAATAAGTGTATATATGTATGCAATAGTGGTGACTGCAAGACCAAAAGATTTGGTTCCATCAGATATGGAGCTTAGTTGATTGACACTGATTCCAATAAGCAACAGAGCAAGGGCTTCCCACTGATAGCCATCAGAAAAGAACATGGTCATAGGTCAACATTGTTGAGAACATTTGAATAAAGCATTTGCAGAACACATCACCTCTACATATTCCCTACGATTTGATTCAATTTAAGTTGTTGTACCAATTCTAGACTTCAATTCCATTTTTAATTAATTAGCATTGCATATAAAAGTGTCAATCATCATTGGGGGAAAACCTTGAGAAAAGACGCGAATTGCCTATTGATATCTAAAATCCTAGCAGTAGTTAAACATGGAAACTGTTTGCACTATATATTGACAATAACAAACCAAAAAGCATTAAATGAGAAAAAAAAATTAGCTGCACACTGTCACAGTTTAACATGTAATGGCTAATGGTAATATTTTCCCAAGGAAGATATAGGGATAAAATAAAAAAGAAATGCGAACCTCAGTCTCACCTGAATTATAGAGAATTTCCTTCTCATTATGAATTTTAGGAGGATAGCTATGACAAGTACCTTGACCAGGAATAAAGAATATGATATTAGTAACATTGCTTCTTGCCAAGCATAGGGAAAATGCACACTCGCGGCTTGCACAAACCAAATGAAAAAGACATGGGAAAATGGCAAAAGAGGGTACCTTCAGATTGCTTAGCATCTTCACAGTTGCAGGGTTGAAGTATAACTGCATGTGCAGTACAACAGACTAAATTAAAACCAAGATCAAAAACTAGATCAGATTGAAATAATCCAAGTCCGAACTCTAGAAAAATAATTTCTTAAAAAACCATTTGGTTTCACATTAGATAGATAGATTCCTACTGCAATGGCTTGGAGAATGGATAGGTACTAAAAATTTATATTAACTAACAAAAATGATTGGACAAGTTGCAATGACAATTAATCAGTTCAAGAGGCCTTGAGAAACACTTAAGAAAGGCTATCTTTTTTGCATTCATATTAACTAAAAGTTTCTAAATAGTTTACTGATAGCTGAACAATGATATCTTTTCGAGCATTACTTTCTCAAAATGCCAGAAACTCCTTTTGGTCATTAATTCACAGCATTTTATTTCCCATGAAACTCATGAATTTAATATAAGCATAGAATACTGATAAACTGCACAGAAAAACAAGATTTCAGAAAGTTCAATGAACATTCACCTGCATGATGAACTTTAGGTAGTTGTTGATGGCATATAGGAGAGCAGGAACAGCTAAGAGTACATTATTACGGGCTGCCTAAAAAAGAGAAGAATTCAAGAATCAAATGATTAGTTGCCATAACTTAAAAGGTGGAATTAGAGCAATGTGATGCATAGAGCTATAAATAAATAAATAAGGAAAGCTGAAAGCAAGTCATTAAGGAATAAAAACTACAAATGAGAGAAGCAACACTTCTTCGAAGGAATTAAAAAAAAGACAAACACAATTTGTGGTTAACATTGTAAACATAAGTCATATATCTGATCTGTGTGCATGTTGAGCCAAGTCAACAAAGAGTGCATGCTATGCTATTGTTGACTAGATAAATCACCTGTACAAAGGTTGAAAGTGACAGAAGTGGCTTCTCCCCAACCTTTTGTTTTCTAGACTGTCAAACATAAATAACAACATTAGGGTGAAACACTTAAACACAATAAGAGCCAGAAAGGTTGCCTAAATCCATGGCTGCACTGCTGGTCTACTGAAAATGAAGAATTCTTAACAATACTGTGATTAGCCATTTCAGAAACCATGCGTGCAAAACATTGATATTACATAGAAGGGTTGTGCGTGCTCTCACAAGAGGTGAAACACAAAATAACACTTGAAGAAAGCATGGATCAGCAGAAACTAACCTGGACTATTAGCATTATGATAGCAAAAATAACTTTTGTAACCTCCGTCAAAAAGTTGACACTGATAGGACTGAATTGAAACTTCCCATCAACCTTGGACATAAAGACTAGAATAGGCTGCATGATACAAAGTAAAAATTAGCAATGAACAAGTTGGCAATCAGATACGTCCTACACTTTGGCAGCGTATCCGCATTGAAGTCAAACACCTTTAAGTAGAGTGAACTACCTGGAGACCAACCAAAATGCAGTCCCCTGACACAAGAAGGAAGTTAAGCGCGCGATACTTGGATGATATCTTGCTGCGGTGCTTGTCATATGCCCTCGACACACTCCTGGGGCTCGGGGCCACCACCTTGGAGTGGCAGACGCTGCATTCCATTACTCCGTTCCTCTGCATCTCCTCTAACTAAGCAGGACCAGAGGCCCCAAAAAGCGCAGCAAGATATCAGTATCACTCTATAGCCGTGGCCTCTGATCCCTTTGCATGCCTGCAGCGAAAAAACACTTAACTAAGCAAACTAGTAGATGAAAATACAGCACAAACCGACACTGAACGCAATTTTCTCTAAATTCACAGAATCTCGGAAATTCATGTGTAGCACGCCTACCTATTTCACCAAAAACATCATGGCCGACAGCATTAACCGAAGTAAACTAGAAATACCAGCATCAAACTTCAAATCACCCAATCAGCTAGATAATCCATATCAGATCACTAGAAGCAAGTTCGCCAATAAACAACGAAAAAAACATAAAAACACGCAGATAACTAAATCACGATCAAATGCAGCAAGCGCGTGCTTCTACCTAGATCACCCAATCGACACCACAAAAAAGGTAACAAAATCAGAGGTGAGCTGTACGATGGAGAGATCCGAGGACCTCGCATCCGCGACTGTACCACGGGGAAGGTAGGGGCCGGGCGGCGGGATCTGCTACGCCGCCTGCGCGGCCAGCCGCGCGGCGAATCTGGCCCTGTCCGGATCGGCGTTGTCGGGGTTCAGGCGTTCAGCTCCGCCCCCCCGCACCGCACGGGGAGATCGGGCGGTGGCGCGTGGTCTCCCCTCCCCTGCTCGCTGCGGAGATTTCGTCAAGCTCCGGCGGAAGGGAGGAAGGGGAGGGAGGAGGAGGAGGTGGTGGGAGGGAGAGGAGCAGAAGGAAGTCGGGCGTGTGCTTCGCGTGTATTTATTCACGATTTGTCTTTTATTTAATTTTGAGATATTCGTGATTTCTTTTGTTCACATTTATATTTTACCTTTTTTTCTGCAGTGGCCTATAATGAAAACTTGCTAATTTCTCTTTGAAGTAAACAATGGCATGCTATAACTACACCACACACAAAAGTTGCTTCCATATATAGGTTATAGGTCAGGTGACTTATAACTGTATGATTGGATAAATTATGGATAGAGAAAAATTTCTCATATGGATAAATTAAATATTATAAAGCTAACAAATATTACATCTGTCCCACAAAAATTTTATTTCTAGGTGTATCTAGATAAGGATTTGTCTAGGTGTATAGTCAAAAATAACGTCTTTTTAGGAGTAAGGAAATAACTTAGAAAACTTTGTCTAAGCAACGCCACCATAAAAAAAGTTTATTTTATATAAAAATCATACTTTTAGGAGCACGGCATAAGATAATCCATTTCTCAATTAGCTGTTTAGAACACCCCATTAGAATAATTGTAATAGTTTTGGTTCATAAAAGAAAATACACTAATATTTTTTTTAGCTCGTGGCTTCTAGATTTTTCCTCAGTTTCTGTTAGCACGCTTCCTAAAACGTAAAACGGTGTGTTTTATGCAAAACTTTCTATATAGAAGTATCTCTAAAAAAATCAAATAGATCTATTTTTTTAAGTTTTTAATACTTAATGCTTAATTAATCATGTCCTAATAGTATTTCTCGTTTGGCGTGTGACTTATAAGTCAGTGGTAGAAGCCGAATCAAACACCCTCTTATCTCATTTGGAATCTAGAAATTTTATAGAATTTTCACATGAATCAATTTATTTCTTTAAATTTTGTGCAAAGTTTCTATGTTCTGAAGGAAGTTAACCGCCAATATTTCTAGGAAAAATCACATATCTATCCTATAGGTCACTAACTCGTTTTACTCATAACTATCATTAAATCCGGCGACTGAAATTATCTGCCTTAAATCTAACGGTGTAGAGCACTCCCGCCCAATCTCTCCCCCGCACCGCCTCTCCTTTCCCCCACCCCACCCACTAGCTCCGCCAAAAAACCCTAAACACCAGCGCCGCCCCACTCTCTTTCTCTCTCTCCCTCCCCTGCCACACAACCGCTGCCGCTATCGGTTCAAGGGAGCCGCCGTCGCCTTGCCGCCGTGACGAAGATCCACCGGTGCCCGCTCCTCAGCCGACGAAAATCCCGCCGCCTCGCCTTCATCGTGACCGCCGGTGGATCCAGACCGCGCCAGTCCGCCGTTCTCGCCTATATCACGAGTGGCCCCGTCTCCTCTTGAGGACCCAAGGTAGATGCAATTTTGCCCCTTCTCTCTCCTCCTCAGCGCCTCAGCCCTAATTTCCTCCCTTTCGCGTCAGGCGGCGCTGCTTCTCCCTCGTGTCGCCGACCCCTTGCCACCAGGTCGCCGTCGCGCCCCCTGACCGTCGTGCCACCCTTCCTTCGACGCACTACTGCACCACAGACAAGAGCGGTATCTCCATCTAGATCATCAGAGGACGGTGAGGTGATTGGATTGTTTTTTTAATTTTGTTGGATCAAATTTCGAATACCTTTGTACTTTGCAGCTAAATTGCCTGTAATAAGTTTCTTGTGTTCTCAAGTAAAGCCATGTACATGCCCGCTCGGTGTGCTAAAAGCATCCATTTATTACACACACTCATCTTGTAGCATATTTCACATGGTCATATGCATGGCTTGAGCTTTTAATGGGAGTACCACCTCGTTTTTTATTCCCACCATTTCTACAAATTGTTCTCTTTCTCCCAAAATAGCAGCAGATAATCTGTTGTTCAAATGTATAACTGTTAATAAGTTGCCTCTTACTGAGAACACATGTGTGAACAACCTCTGAAATAGATAACAGCAAAACGTAATGCTGAGACACATGCGAAAGATTAAGTTTTAACCTTGAGTGACACTCTAGGTTTGTAGCCATGGTGATCATTGGCTTTCTGACAACTAAATGTTCTATTCATTGTTGCATACTTGATGCTTGCAGGCAGTAAGACCGGTGGCAGACTGATTACATAACGACGAAATATCTTGTGTACCCAACATATCAGGTAGGCCATTAGAGTGACGAGTGTCACGGGCATTCTGATTTTAAGTTGGCTGTGAAAATATACTGCATATTAGTTACAGGTATGATGTTGATGAGAATATCTGGTTATTTCTTTCAGCAGTAACACATGATATTAGGAAAACATTGAATTACTAATCAATGTTACCTCTAACTATTGATGTAACAGGCAAATAAGGAAAGTGAAACAGTGGATAATATTCATGTTATTATCACCTGTACAGGTTATAGTGTAACTGAATTGAATTTTAAATTAGTTGGCTGTGAAAAATATTAAGGTGTAGGCCATTAGAAAAAATATTAATATGGATTAGAGATCTAATCACCTTAATATTTTTCTAGAGCTCTGATCCAGCCATTAGGCCTACACCTTAATATTTTGTAATTAATATTAAGGCATCTAAGAAATATTAAGTTCTGATCACCAAAATATTTTTCTAGAGCTCTGATCCAGCCATTAGGCCTACACCTTAATATGGATTAGTTTACACCTTAAGCTCTGATCTATTAAGTCGAAATATGGATTAGGGAGCTCTGAAATATGGAGTTGATACGAGAGCTCTGATCCGCAGTTCTACATTTTTCTAGGAAACATTATATACAAAATCTGATCGTTTGGAATTATTAATAAGTTAGTGGAGTTTGATTAATATAACATATACTCCATTAATAAGAAGCAGCTACTATCTGAAGCAACAGCTGGTGTTGTCTTCTTTATTTCCAGAAGCATCAGTTCTTGAAATACCGTTATTTTGAAGATTAATTTTCATTTTCAGCATGCATCTGAATGGCAATAATCTCCACAATAGATTCCTATGTATATGTGTTTTACCATTTAAAAAATACATGTGCTTTTAATGGTTCTTCGGGAGGTATCACAAGCCCGAATACTCTAGCTAACACAATATGAGGTCTATCTGAATTAAAAAAAAACTAATGTATGCTGTTAACGCATGCACTCAACGACTTATCCCAAAGAATACCAATGAATGGTAGAAGTGTATCCATATACATGAGTGGGCGAGTGCTCATTAGAATTGCATACAGTTGTGCCATTTTAAGGCTTTCAGTTAAGGAGAAGGGTAGCGGTTTTCAATCACTGCTGCCACATATTTATAGCTAGCTGGACAAACTTGAGCCAAGCATGAGCTTCTTGAACTGTTATTACTGGATCTAACAAAACTGTAATTAAAATTTATTCGTGATTGAGCTGCATTTGAACAAATAGGCATGCCAGTCTTTCCTGTAGTGAGTACAAACAAAGATAAGCGGTATATGTTTTCTATCGTAAAAAAGGCTCTGGATGATAAGTTTTATTTTGGTAATAGATGGTAAAGCAAATTTCGCACTGATTTTTATGCTTGAGTAGCAGAATTTGTAGTATTATCACTTGGAAAATGAACAAATACGAAATTTTAGATCGGAGAACTTGTTGTTCTTGTACTGGTGTCTGAGTTTGTTAATTCGGCTTCTCCGTATGGATAGAGAAGTAATATTGTAAAACCAGCTTTTGGTCTAGAATGTCCGAGTCTCTGAGATAAATATAGTAGTACTGATGTATTGATCCGTTCTTAGAATTATAGTGGTTATTACTTATTGTTGAAATTTCCTTCCTCTTTGTTACCTAAAATGATATGTTCTTAGAATTATAGCAGGTATACTCTCTGATCTTCTGTTGTAAATTTCTCTTGCTTTCCCTGTCCACTGCACGGTCGTATTGAATTTAAGTTTTTTTTTTCTGAGGTTCCTTGTACTTTCTTGTTGCATTATCAGATTGAAAATTGACAGATCGACGTATCACCACCGGAAGCTATATATAGTATTTTGGGTTTCCCACTGTTCGATATCTATCCGGCTGTTTTGCAGCTTCAGTTTTATTTGCCTAACATGCAGTATATCACCTATGATGAGTCTGTTAATCTTGAGAATGTTGTTAGCCAACCATCTTCCTTTATGACAACACTCATTGAGTATTTCAAAATAAATTGCAACGATCCTGATGTAAAAATATTATTGTATAAGGAGTTCTTAGAACACTATAAGTGGATCACTGGAAAAAATATATGGCAAAAAAGAAAAACTAAGAGAGGACAGATTGGGTATACACACCCTGCAGAGGGGGAAAGATATTACCTGAGAATGCTTCTGAACCATGTGAGAGGTGCAACCTCGTATGAGGATTTGAGAACAGTATCTGACATCACATACTCTACTTATAGAGAGGCATGCGAGAAGAGTGGGCTTGTAGAGACAGACAAGTCACATGATGACTGCTTAAGCAAAGCCGCGACTTTCCAAATGCCATATGCACTGCGTCGTTATTTGTGACTATACTGGTATTTTGTGAGGTTACCGATATCCGTGCACTATAGGAGAAACATAAGGAGTCAATGTCTGAAGATTACATCCGGGATAACAACAACCCAGCATAAGTAGAGCAGATGGTGCTTAGAGATATATGAGATATACTTCATTCCATGGGGAAGGATATCACAGATTATGGTCTTCCTGAGGTGAATGATATAGGTAATTTTTTTGATACTGGCGTGTTTCATCTTTTATTAAATTTAATTATCTCATTTATGTACCAATAGTTTCCTAATGTATTTATTTGTTTTTGTCTATCATGTGAATTTTCTAACGATATGATGATAGAGGTTAGAGAGGACCTTAACGTCACGATAGACAGAACATTTAGATATATATACATCTTTTAATGATGAACAGTGTATAGGGTTTGATGAGATCATTGATCATGTAATTAACAAGAAGAGCCAGGTATTTTTCGTTGATGGTCTAGGTGGCACTGGAAAGACATTCCTATACAAGGCATTTCTTGCTAGAGTGCGATCGGAGGGGTTAATAGCCATTGCAACTGCGACCTCTGGAATAGCAGCGTCGATGTTACCTAGAGGACGCACCGCACACTCGAGGTTCAAAATCCTCATTAAGCTTGCTCACAACAGCACGTGCAACTTGAAAGCCCGTTGATGTCGCCTAGAGGGGGGTGAATAGGCGTTCCTGAAAAATTCTTCAAATGCAGTGGTAAAATACTGGTAGGAACCTTCGACCGGCTCTCTTGGGCTGCTGAGAGGACTGGTCAGAGGTTTCGGCCAAAAATGCCGGAGGTTTCGACCCTGATGTTCTGACTCTACTAAGACACTTCAATAATCGATAGATTGACAGAGATTAAGTGTAGGCAAATAATAGGGTATGAGATAAATGCAGCCAAGTGTAGATATAAATTAATGCAATAACAAGCAAGCACAATGGAGATAAAGATTTTTCCCGAAGTTCGGATCATAAAGATCCTACGTCTTCGTTGAGGAGCTCTAAAGAGCCGGGTCTCGATTGACCCCTTGCCTCATCAAGTGACCACGAAGATTAGCTTGATATCCACTAGAATTTATCTCGTTTCCTTGCGGAGGCGAGGCTAACCTTCATAAACTTTCCGGGACAATCCACAACTCGAGGAAGCTCGCGGGAGACGCCTAATCGGAGACGCCTAACCGTCTAGGAGGTTTTCCTCCAAGAGAAATAAGCTCCAAGCAGCCAATTCGCGTCTTCCTCAAGTGCACAAGATCCTCCCTAGCCTTCTCTCAACAAAATTCACTCAATTTCCCACTAGATCCTCACAAGAATCACAAAGGATGCACTAGAACTAGTTGGAAGAGCTCAAATAACCTAAGGAGAGGCTAAGAATCAGTGGAAATAAAATGGAATCGCCAACCAACGGCTAGAAACCAAGTTTGGGCTTTATAGGCATTGGCATACGTCACTTAGCTGTTACTCACAGATTTTGGACAGGAGGTTCCAACCCCAGGGGTAGTAACCTCCAGCCAACCCTTAGTCTCTGGCCAAGAGAGCTGGTCGGAGCCTCCGACCCCAGGGGTATGAACCTCCGACCCTGACACTGAAACTAGCTCATCCCAAGTGTATGTGTTGTACCAAAGTGATGGACTCTCAGCTATTTGGATCTTAAGCACTTGAGTGGTCTTGGAACACTGTTTGCAACCCTTCTTGATAGTACGGTTTTACAACGACTCAAAAGAAAATTCAAAAGAATTTAAAATAAACTCCGAATCGCTTCGCCGTTTTGCGTCATGCCTTTGTGGGGGTCTCCATGCATCACACTAAGCAACTTGGGACTAATTCTCTGCATAATTCTCGATAAACTCATTAGTTCTTTAACCGCTTTATTATTAATCCACCAAAACCTACTTAGGGGTTAGATGCACTTTCACAACTTCACAAAGCAGAGTGGGACCGCGGAGTTACTTCGCAGAGCATCCTTGATTATTTGGGATGAAGCTGCCATGACAAAGCGTCAAGTAGTTGAGACACTCGATAGGTCCCTTCAAGAAATTATGGGTTGTTCTTTGCCATTTGAAGGAAAGGTTATCGTATTTGGTGGTGATTTTAGACAGGTTCTTCCCGTGGTTACGTGTGGGATAAGGGCACAGATAACCGATGCTACATTGCAGAAATCTTATTTATGGAAAAATATAAAGAAGATACGACTGTCGCGTAACATGAGGACTCAATTTGACCTGTGGTTTTCGGATTATCTCCTTAGGATTGGAAATAGAATGGAAAACATGATCAAAGATGATTACGTTCGTTTGCCTTATGACATTGTGATTGGTTATGCAGACATCGAATATTTAGTGAACAAACTAATTCAACATGTGTTCCCCTTGCTTGATGATGAAATAAATGCAAGCTCTGCAACGTATATGAGCACATGGGCTATTCTGTCAATGAAAAATGAGTACGTGGATAACCTGAATGGAAAGATGATTGACATGTTTCCAAGCCAGGAAAAGGTTTATCACAGTTTTGATTCCGTCGACGATGATCCCCACAATAGCTACCATATTGACTTTCTCAACTCGATCACTCCAAATGGCCTCCCTCACATGAGCTTAAAGTAAAGATCAACTATCTCATGATTCTCCTCCGTAATCTTGATCCTAATAATGGGCTATGCAACGATACAAGACTAATTGTCAGTTCATTACAAGACAATGCAATTGATACTGAAATTGTGGGTGGACAACATGCAAGCAAAAGGGTGTTCATATGAAGGATCCCTTTGTCTCCCTCGAACGATATTTCCCTTCCTTTCAAGTTCAAGAGGAAATAATTTCCAATATGTCTGAGTTTCACAATGACCATAAATAAATCACAGGGACAGACCATCCCAAATGTCGGGATCTATCTTCCTGAGCCCGTGTTCTCACATGGACAATTTTATGTTGCATTGTTAAGGGGCGTGTCAGGGCAAACAACAGGGATTTTGGTCAAGCCAAAGAAAAAAAATAGACCTACAGGAAAGAGCACTAGTAATATTATGTACAAAGACGTCTTAGACTGATGATTAATGGTATGTAATAAGGCCAATATTTAAGTTTGCATGTAAAACAATCGTTGTAATATCTGTTACTGACCACTGTATTTTGGTTTTGTACAGCATGTCGCAGCCGAATGGGTGGATACCGTGAGGTTAGGGCCAGCACACAACAGACAGTATACTGATTAATAAATACTTTTGTAATAACTCTTTTTGTCATTTTGTATGAATCTTATAACTATATTATTCTATGCTTCATTATATATTTGTATCAATGTCTTTTGGTTATTTTCTTTATGATATCAAATGTAGAGTAAATTATAGGAACAAAAACTCATGTTTGTGGTTTAAATTCAGATTCATGCTATGGATGATTAATTAAGATATACGCAAGCTGAGATCAAATATCGCCGTAGCGTTAGCACGGGCATATTATTAGTACGTTCTAAAGCACCATTCATCATGGCTTATTGGCTTAGCTAGTACCTTGTTTTTTGATAGCACGCTTTCCAAGCTGCTAAACGGTACTTTTTTTCAAAAAAATTGTATATAGAAGTTTATTTTAAAAAATTAAATAAATCTATTTTTAAAATTTATAATAGATAATATTTAGTTAATCATGTGTTAATAATCTACCACGTTTTTCATGTCGCAGTTAGCTCATCCTCTTCAGCCATATCGCCTAGTCAACGTTCTTTAGAGATTATAGTTTAAGCTTATTCTCTTGTTTTTTGTGAGCATATTTTCCAAACTACTAAATGGAGTGTTTTTTAAATACTTTATATATAAAAGTTTCTATAAAAGTCAGACAAATCTATTTTTTAAGTTTGTAATAGTTAATATTTAATTAGTCATGTGCTAATGACTTGTCTCGTTTTATGTATCACTGATAAGTTAAAGCCATAAACTCTTTTAAATGGTGTCTTAAGCTATTTACAAGTGACGAGAGAGGGGGAGTGCAAATCACAGGGCACTCTTTTTCGCAATTTGCCAAAGTTTTTGACATATTATTTCTTCGCTCCATGCAAGGTGCGACTAGTCTCTCTTACCTTTTGCCATGCATTCATACTAGCTCATTGTGTGTCATTCCTCACATCCTATTGGAGCACGTTGCCAGCGTGTATATTCAAATATTTCCACGCATGTTAGGTCCAGGTCCAAACACACTGGCAACTTCTAATGCAGAAGAATGTTCCAATTGATTCTCTCTTCTTTGCAAGGAAGAGCAGCTGACGCAATCACACTAGCTAACAATCGTTACTAGTGTGAGGTTTTTTGCAAGGAAGAGCAGAAGAATATTGTGAGTTTTTTTTTCTCGTGAAAGCTCATTGAATTGGACCTTTGGCCTTGCTTTGTTGGAGTGCTCATGTGCAATTTGCTTGGACCACTCTCTACCTATATTTTCAGTAGTGGACAAAGGTAATCCCAATAAAGTTTCAGTTTGCATGTCTTTGTTGAAGTTGTTTGTAAAGAAATTCAGAGGAGAGAAGGCTGTCAGTGCAGCCGCTTCGTTTTGATTAATTGAGCACGCAAACCAGTGCAGTATACATCATTATATAAGGAAGATTGGCTGGTCTAACTCACCTAATTACAGGGGATAATAGATTCTATGCATCTAGAGTTTAGCCAACCAATTCTACCTTATCGAGTTACACGAGATAATAATAGAATGTCTAACACTCCGTCTCGATCTGACCTTCGGATGTTAAGATTGTGCTTGAACATGTCGCATGGTTGAGCTGCTAATGCCTTGGTAAAGCCATCAGCCACTTGATCCTTCGAGGAGATATGCTCTATCTCAAGCAATTTCTTTGCTACTCTTTCTTTGACAAATACTTCTATATGTTTAGTTCTAGCATGGAACACTGGATTGGCAGAAAGATACTTAGCTCCAATATTCTCACACCACAATTTTGCTGCTCGTGGAATTTGTATTCCAAGTTCCTGTAACAAGGTTTGTATCCATATAATTTCTGCAGTTGCATTAGCTAGAGTCTTATACTCTGCTTCAGTACTTAACCTTGACACTGTAGCTTGCTTTTTAGTTGTCCATGACACAAGGTTAAGTCCCAAGAATATGACAGATCCACCAGTCGATCGGCAATCATCAAGACAGCCAGCCCAATCTACATCAAAAAACCACTGATAAGCAAAGAGGATGATTTACCAATCTTGAGTCCTAACTTAGCGGAATATTTTAGATATCTCAGAATTCTCTTCACTGCTGCTTAATGTACAGTCGTTGGTGCATGTAGACACTGACATACCTTATTTACTGAAAATGAAATGTCAGGCCGAGTCAAAGTCAAATATTGAAGTGATCCAACCACACTTTTGTAATGAGTAGCATCATTTTGTCCAAGCAAGGTACCCTCATGTAACGATAATTTCTCAAAACTCGACAATGGAGTATTCACTAGTTTACAGTCATGCATTCCAACATGATGTAAAATATCATTAGCATATTTCTCTTGAGTCAACAATATTCCATCACGTACCTTGCTTACTTCAATACCAAGAAAGAAGTGTAAGTCACCTAGGGCCTTAAGTGCAAACTCCTTGTTCAACTCTTTCAACAAAGCTGTAGTTGCACTCTGTGCTGAGCTAGTCACAATTATGTCATCCACATAAATCAAGACAAAAACAGTGATATTACCCTTACTATAAAAGAATAAGGATGTGTCTGCTTTAGAAGACACAAAACCTAGCTCATGTAATTTTGTGCTTAACCTTGAGTACCAGGCCCTAGGTGCTTGCTTGAGACCATATAACGCCTTGTCTAATTTACAGACATAGTTAGACAAGGAAGGTTTCTCATATCCTGGTGGCTGTCGCATGTAGACTTCTTTTTCTAACACACCATGGAGAAAAGCATTTTGTACATCTAGTTGACGTAAACTCCAACCTCTAGATACGGCAATTGAAAGAATGACTCTAATAGTAGCTGCTTTAACTACAGGACTGAAGGTATCTTCATAATCTATGCCATACCTTTGTTTGAAGCTCTTTGCAACAAGTCTTGTCTTGTATCTGTCCAGACTTTCATTTGCTTTCCTCTTTATTTTGTATACCCATTTGCAATCTATGACGTTGATTCCTTTCTAAGATGGGACAAGATGCCATGTCTTGTTCTTCATCAACGTTATATATTCTGCATCCATAGCTTCTTTCCATTTTTCATCCTTCAAGGCTTCACCTACATTTTGTGGTTCACCTGTTGATGTAAAACAACCATATTTAACTGTACCGTCAATATATATCTTTTCCTTTTGTATCCCACTCCATGAGCGAGTATGCGGCCGTTCGATAGCCACAAAAGATCTAGTGATTGGTTCTAGCATATATACACCAGTGTCAGACTCCACATTGTTGGATGGTGCATTTTCCTCATGGTAGTGCCACGTGTCATGCCCTGGTTGGTTGATTACCTCCTCCTGAGCGGGAACAACTAGGCGGGTTGACGACATGTCATGTGCAGACTGGCTTGCTGTGCTCCCCACAGTCGGAGATCTGCTTGAGTAGGGTGCGCATGCAACAGGGTTGTTTGCACCTGGGCTTGCCGCGCCTGGGTCTGTTCCTGCCCCTGCCGCGCCTGAGTCATCTTGGGCCCCATGCGCACACACACCAGTGCCCATCCCTACCTCGCCTGATGCGCTTGCCTGGTGGTTATCCTGGCAAAGTTTGCACCTGGGCTTGCCGCGCCTGGGTTTGTTCCTGCCCTTGCCGCGCCTAAGTCATCTTGGGCCCCGTGCGCACACACGCTAGTGCCCATCCCTACCTCGCCTGATGCGCCTGCCTAGTGGTTATCCTCGCAAAGTTTGCACATGGGCTTGCCGCGCTTGGGTCTGTTCCTGCCCTTGCCACGCCTGAGTCATCTTGGGCCCCATGCGCACACACGCTAGTGCCCATCCCTGCCTCACCTGACGCGCCTGCTAGGTGGTTATCCCGGCAAAGTTTGCACTTGGGCTTGCCGCGCCTGGTCTGTTCTTGCCCCTGCCACGCCTGAGTCATCTTGGGCCCCGTGTGCACACACGCTAGTGCCCATCCCTGCCTCGCCTGACATGCCTGCCTGGTGGTGATCCCGGCAAAGCTCCTGCACAGAATTTTCTGGTGATTCTTCTGAAGCCCTTTGTTCTGCTACATCCACCTGAGGATGTACACCAGTGACTCTGTTTTCTGCATTGTCTCCATCAAAACCATTAGTAGGCGTATTAGAAATAAGCATGTGATCATTCTGTTCTCCCCCTTGGTCATATGTGGATGGAACAAGACTGGATGGAAGAAGGGAAATTTCAGATCGTAGGCGAGCACCAGCATTAAAATGAAGATTGGAGAAGGGAAAAACAGTTTCGTCAAATGTGACATCTCGAGATATATAAACTCGGCCGGTGGCAACATCGAGACATTTAAAACCTTTGTGCATGTGACTAAACCCAAGAAAGACACATTGTTTGGAACGAAACTGGAGTTTATGAGTGTTATAGGGACGTAGATTGGGCCAGCAAGCACACCCAAAAACACGAAGAGAGGAATAGTTTGGCTTCTGATTGAATAGACATTCGAGAGGTGTAGTAAACTTGATGACTCTACTAGGAGTGCGATTGATGAGATGTGTGGCCACAAGGAAAGCTTCATCTCAGAATTTAAGAGGCATAGATGCATGCGCAAGCAAAGCTAAACCAACCTCTACTATGTGCCTGTGTTTCCTTTCAGCTGACCCATTCTGTTGATGTGTATGGGGACAGGAAACTTGGTGGGATATACCCACTTTCTCAAAAAACGAATGGAGTTTTTGATATTCACCACCCCAATCAGTTTGCATGCCAATTATTTTTCGATCAAAGAGTCGTTCAACAAGATTTTGGAACTCATGAAATTTCTAAAATACTTCAGATTTGTGTTTAATATATCTAGGTAAACTTACTGTAGTCATCAATAAAACTGACAGAATAAATTTTTCCACCAACAGAACTAGGAGCAGGGCCCCAAACATCTGAAAAAATAAATTCCAAAGGATGACTCGATAGACTCAAAGACTTTGAATATGGCAACTGGTGACTCTTGAACTTTTGACAGACATCACAAACTGCTTCTTTATTCGAACTAGAAAGACATGGCAAACTATTACTATTGATGACTCTGGACACAACGGGAGTAGAGAGATGGCATAGGCGACTATGTCATTGCGAGAAGGATGGTGTGGCAACAAAAGCTTGATTCCCTTGTGATGGAGGAAGAGGGCAGAGACCCTTGCGACATCGTCCCCTAAGAATGGTGTTCCTCGTGGCCTGATTCTTAATCAAAAAAGTTTAGAGTAAATCTCAAGAAAAACATAGTTATCAATGACAAGATGACAAGCAGAAATAAGATTTTTAGTAGCTTGCGGTACATGAAGTATATTCTTTAAATATAGTGAACAACCAGGGTGTGAACTATGGAATAACCAACATGTCTTATTTTCATACCTGTACCATTCTCAGTGTGAATCTTGTCATTCCCTTGGTACTATTCACGTACTATAAGCTTGCTAAAATCATTGGTGAGGTGATCGGTGGCCCCGGTATCGATGTACCAGTTGGTGTCTACCCCATAAGCATGAGGTGCTGTTGATGCCGCTGCTGCCACATGCTGTTCTTTAGGGATGTAATCTTCCTCGAATCGGTGCCAGCAGTCAAGCTGCCACATGCCCCCGTTTGAAGCACACTTGGCAAACAGGGCAGGTGTCGGTGGAGTTCGAGCGTTGTCCGCTGCCACATCCTCGTCCTGCTCCACCATTGCCGCTGCCGCGACCGCCGCGTGCACGACCGTGACCGGAGCCGCGCCCACTGCGACCACCACCACGGTTGGCAGCATTCACCGTTGCTTGGCCTGCTTGACGTAGATTGAGCCGGTTTTCGAAATTCAGGAGCTGTGAGTACAGCTCTCCGATCGAAAGCGGCTTAGTGCGCGCCACCAATGCAGAGACCACGGGATCATAGTCATCATCCAATCCGTTGAGTATGAAGGCCACCAGATCTTCATTATCAAGAGTCTTCCCGGCGGCTGCGATCTCATCTGCCAAAGATCTCATCTTGCCAACATATTCTGTGACAGATAAGTTACCTTTCTTGGTTGTGGTCAGGGCGAGCTTGATGTTGATCGTTCTGGCACGAGATCTTGACGAGAACATCTCCTGCAGTTCCTGCCATGCCTGCGCCGTTGTCTTCGCGGCTGCAATCTGCGTAAGAATCTCCCTTGATAGGGAGGAGAAGAGGAAACCGAGCATTTGTTGATCTGCCGCGATCCATTCTTCATAAGCAGGATTGGTAATTTTGACTTTCTTGTCTCCTTGCTGCTGCTCAATCTCCGCCGGAGGGACCGTGGCTTTGCCGGTGATGTATCCCTCTAGCCGTGCACCTCTCAGGGCTGCAAGCACCTGCGCTGCCCACAGCGCATGGTTCTGCTTGGAAAGTTTTTCAGAAACTTGGAAGCCGGCGAGGGGATTGGTGGCGGATGCTGTGCTTGCCATCTAGGCGATCTGCTCTGATACCATAAAGAAAATCAGAGGGCTATAGCGTGGAGAGAAGGCTGTCAGTGCAGCCGCTTCGTGTTGATTAATTGAGCACACAAACCGGTGCAGTATACATCATTATATAAGGAAGATTGGCTGGCCTAACTCACCTAATTACAGGGGACAATAGATTCTATCTATCTAGATTTTAGCCAACCAATTCTACCTTATCAAGTTACACGAGATAATAACAGAATGTCTAACAGTTTGCACTTTGCAGTGGGGTATAGGTTGAGCAAGAGTGCACACATCTATTTGCTAATTATTAGCATTTGTCATTGTATTACTCTTTCACATATATTTATCTATTATAAAAATTAAAGTTGTTTCCACTCAGATTTTAGTATGTCGTCTGTCTCCTTGCCCTTGCGTCGAGTCCTTGCCCCTGCGCCGAGTGCAAAGCTCTGTCCGATTGTCCCCACGCAACCATCAAACTTCCATGTCACGTACGAGTCTATATCCGATTTTGGAAGCAAGATCATGCTGGCCAATCCGGCTGATCCGGGAGAGATCGAGAACGGGAGGGGAAAGGGGAACGGGTGACAAACAACTTCCTATTTTTTTTTCTCGGAGAGAAACAATTTCCTATTTTTTTTTCTCCGGAGAACTCATCGCATGGTAGCTCATACTTTCTATATTAAAAAAAGACCTTGGTAAATAAGAAAATTATGAAATTAATGATCCTAGCTGATAGGCAAAACGACTCAACCCATATTAAAAGAAAACTACGAGTCCTTATCGTTTCACGTGAATACAGGGGTTAGGACATATTTTTTTTTTACGATTGGTTGTATTTTTTTATTTTTATTTATTTGTGGGGCTTGGTCACTTTATTGCCAAAAAAAATCACATACCAAATATCTTAGCCAAATTTTGGAAGAGTTGAAAATGGCAACAAAGTGAACAACCTGTGATGTATATATATATTAATCATATTGGGTGTCGGCGAAACGGGAATGGGGGTCCCACATTCCCCGGTACTCTCCTCGGGTCCGGAGCCTGCAGCCTCGACGCCCAGGCGCACGGCTGACCCAAGCTGGTCAGCCGCCAACCACCGCATTAATGGCGGGCTGACCCGAGCTGGCCAGTGCCAACCACCGCATTGATGGCGAGCCGACGGCAAGTTGACAGGGCGTGTTGCCCCTGACGCCTGCTCCGTTCCCTGTACAGGCAGAGCGCTTTTGACTAAGAAGGCTCCGAAAGTCCACGCCCTGGCAGCGGAGGCAGGTGCCGTCCCATCTCCATGCTCCATCCGCTCACGGCGACGTGCTGACCAAGTGTGACTGGACGAGCAGTACCAACTCCGGCGCAGGCGTTGCAGGCGGAGGGGAGGACCGGAGAACTCACCAGAAACTCTCTCTCTCGGTGTGCTGGCGCTGTGGACTCCCCTGCTCTATAAAGGAGGATCCCAGCCAACGAGAGAGAGGGAGAGCAAGCTTTAGCATTAGCAACCGCTCTCTGGCTAGGACCGGCCTTCGATCACACACAGTCGCTACTGTTCTTCTTCCCCAGCTCCGTCAAGCGGGTTGAACTCATCTTGTAACACCGCAACCATATTCACCTCCACATAGCATACACACAGGAGTAGGGTATTACGCTTCCAAGCGGCCCGAACCTGTCTAAACGCCTCCCGTCTCCTCTGTGCCCCATGGTTCTCCGCCTTCCAGACGATCGACCTCTCTCCCGCGCGGTTATCACGGTTCGGACGGTCCGGACCCGGATCGGACGGTCCGAACCCTTCGTCTCTCAGCCCGGGCCCGTGCACAGATACCCACACCGGACGCCGCGTCCGCCTGGGGAACAGCCCCCCTGGCCGAATCTCAAAGGGGGGTCTCCTGACCTCCCGCGGTTGGAGCTTCATCCTCCGACATTGGGTATATTAAAACTTACGCTTTACTTGTAATCACCAATAACAGATAGCGTTAAAAATATTTCATTTGGACAAAAACTGGCAGCAACATGCCTATATTGTTTACTGAATTCAAACATTTGTTACAAAACCACCGCTAACCGCCACCGGCTATTGATTTTTTGGCTAATCAGTATTTTTAACCTTGGTTCGAAGGGGATCTAAACGGTGGACATGAACAGTGTACTGTTTAAAGGGCATGTGACTATATGACTAATTGATGTATGTAACACGGAAAAAATCATAAAAAGACAAAAAGTTTTGTTTATTTAGAAAGTCAGTTTTTTTTATCTCTAACAAAATCTCCTGACCCAGTGGGGGAGCCACGGTGGCCCGGACTTGTCGCCGCAAACACGCTGTAGAAATTTGATATGAACACAAAATTTTCATAGCAAGTACTCAACGTAGTTAGATTTGTCCAAACTCTTAAAATTTTCTAGTTCAGCTACTGTCCTCCCCGCTCGCTCTAGCATCTGCCGCCTCCTATTGCCATTGAACGATCACCCCATCTCTTCTTCCACGTTACCTTCTATTTTTCTTCCTATTGCAACAAGCGGGCATTTTGCTAGTTTTGTAAAAATGTATAGTTGTGTTTTTTACTCTAGGCTTAATATAAGCTTAGCTTTCCATGTAAGCTACCGATAAAGGCTCACTTCACATACAAACCCTAACTCTATTTGCAGGAGTTAACAAAAACTATCATGTACCAAGATCAATTATTGTCATAATATGACCATGAGAGGTCAGGATTAAAGTTCTTTGTATTATTCTTTACAATCATCCATATCTTTCCTTTCCTGGTTATATATGAAAGTACATCTAAACTCCCTAAGTGGGTTTTGGTGAGTTGATGACAAACGGACTAATGTGTTTGATGAGTTATGACCAGGCATTAGGTCCTTTGATGGTGAAAAAGGAGAAATGTAAAGCCTCAAGGCAAAAGAGTTAAAGTGGAAGCAATCCGGGCAAATTATGGGTTGAAGAAGATCAAGTTGCCCTAAGACTGCAATGGACTGAATAATCCAGTGGTGACCGGATAGTTTGGTAGGTGCAGAGTCAGACAATCCGGGACCAGTCAGACTGTCCGAGTAAAGATTGATCGTCGACAATCTTGGAGGAGCAGATTGTCCGATGGAGATCGGCCAATTGCAAGCCGGACAGTCTGGTATGGTAGCAGACTGTCTGATCAAGACTTGGAGCCACCGGACGATTGCTCAGCTGGACGAAGAAGTTGCAAGGACCGGATAATTCGGTGATGGTACCGAATGGTCCAGGGCATGCTTGATTGGACAGTTCGATAGTGGCTGGATTGTCTGGCTCTTTATGGCCCAACGGCTTGTTGCTTCGTTACTGTTGAAAAAGTTTAAAGAGTCGGATTGTCCGGTGTGGTATCGGATTGTCCGACCCTAAACAGTTTTTGACAGACTCAAGCAACGGTAACAAACGGCCAGTTGGAGGAGTTGGGGCTATATACGACCCCAGATGTAGGTTGGTAGCAGCTAAGACCTACCTCATCACTGGTAGCGACAATGTCAACATGAGCGTTGATGGCAGGGCAAGAAGGGGACAGTGATTGAATCCGGTGCAGGAGGGCAGGGTGAGTACTGTGAAGATAAAGAGGGGCGACGGCATCCCTCTTCAACATGAGCATCCTAAGTGAGTGTCCAACAGTTTGAGAAGCAAACTGAAGGTATTTTGAGCCAGAGTTTTAGCCTTGAGTATGTTAGAAGGCAAAACTCCCTCTCCAACTGTCTCTCTCTACGTTCTAAAGCTTGTGTGCTATGAGTGACCTGAGCTGAGAATGTCGTGGAGGATCAAACCTGTAATGTCGTAAGTAAAAGTGCATCTAACCCCTAAGTGGGTTTTGGTGGATTAATGACAAAGCGGTTAAAAGACTAATGAGTTTATCGAGAATTATGTAGAGAATTAGTCCCAGGTTGCTTGGTGTGGTGCATGGAGACCCCCACAAAGGCATGACGCAAAACGGCGAAGCGACTCAGAGTTTATTTTAAATTCTTTTGAATTTTCTTTTGAGTCATTGAAAAACCGTACTATCAAGAGGGGTTGCAAGCAGTGTTTCAAGATTACTCAAGTGCTTAAGATCCAAATAGCTGAGAGTCCATCACTTTGGCACAACATATACACTTGGGATAGGTTAGTTTCAGTGTCAGGGTCGGAGGTTCCTACCCCTGGGGTCGAAGGCTCCAACCAGCTCTCTCGGCTAGAGACTAAGTGTTGGCCGGAGGTTCCTACCCCTGGGGTCAGAACCTCCTGGCCAAAATCTGTGAGTAACGGCTAAGTGACGTATGCCAATGCCTATAAAACCCAAACTTGGTTTCTAGCCGTTGGTTGGCGATTCCACTTCATTTCCACTGACTCCTAGCCTCTCCTTAGGTTCTTTGAGCTCTCCCAATTAGTTCTAGTGCATCCTTTGTGATTCTTGTGAGGATCTAGTGTGAAATTGAGTGAATTTTGTTGAGAGAAGGCTAGGAGGATCTTGTGCACTTGAGGAGGACGCGAATTGGCTGCTTGGAGCTTATTTCTCTTGGAGGGAAGCCTCCTAGATGATTAGGCGTCTCCCGCGAGCTTCCTCTTGTTGTGGATTATCCCGGGAAAGTTTGTAAAGGTTAATCTCACCTCCACAAGGAAAAGAGGTAAATTCTAGTGGATACCAAGTTGATCTTCATAATCACTTGGTGAGGAAAGGGGTCAATTGAGACCCAGCTCTTTGGAGCTCCTCAACGGAGACGTAAGATCTTTATGATCCGAACTTCGGAAAAAATCTTTGTGCCTCCGTTATGTTTTCTCGTTATTGCCTCTTTTTGTATCTTACCTTATCAGCATTTATCTCTTACTCCATTATTTGCACCATACTTAATCTCTGTCAAAATTATCCATAATTGAAGTGTCTTGGTAGAGTCAGAACTCCAGGGTCGGAACCTCCGGCGTTCTTGGCCGGAACCTCCGACTAGCCCTCTCGGCCAGCCCAAGAGAGCCGGTCGGAACCGGAGGTTCCTACCAGTTTGGACGGAGGTTCTTACCAGAATTTTACCACTGCATTTGAAGAATTTTTTAGAAACGCCTATTCACCCCCCTCTAGGTGACATCAATGGGCTTTCAATTGGTATCAGACTCTAAACTCCTAAGAAGCTTAACCGCTTGGAGTTGATCCGAGGATGTCGACCGAGAAGGTAGTTAATTCTACCGGGGTTAAAGAAGACGGAGATGGTTCGACAAGCAAGTCGGGTGGAAGAAAGGGAGATGCTTTTGATCTTGATTACAACAAATTTATCCCTCCTCAGCAATTTATCTCCGTACCTTCTGGACGTGCTCCCCATTTTGGCGGGATCTTCTATAGCGTGTGGAAACACAAGATGAAATTGTATCTAAACTCGTTGCATCCAAGTATTCGGAACATTGTGTGCATAGGTGTGACGGACGCTCCGGAGGAAGGAGAGGAACCTACACCGGCTCAAGAGACTCTTATCCACCGCAATGCTCAAGCCGCAAGCGTCATCCTCAACTCCTTGAGTCCCGAGAAATTTAACAAGGTGGACTAACTTGAAGAGTACAAGGAGATTTGGGATACGCTTCAATTGGCCCATGAAGGATCCCCCGGGATGCGAGAGTCGAAGATTGAGTTCCTTGAGGGACAACTTGGGTGGTTCATGATGGAAGACAACGAGACGCCACAAGAGATGTACGATCGCATGATGGTTATTGTCAACAAAATCCATGGTCTTGGTGGGGATGACATGACCGATCATGTGGTTGTCAAGAGGCTTCTCTGCGCGATCGCCCTAAGGAATCCCACCTTGGTGACCCTCATCCGGAAGATGAAGAACTTTAAGAGACTCACCCCAAGCGACGTTCTCTCGAGGATTATCTCACATGAGCTACTAGAAGAGGAAGCCAAGGAAGTGAAGCAACTTGCCACGAATGCCGCTATCGCCAAGAACAAGGAAGTTGCTTTGAAAGCCAAGAAGGAGCAAGGCTCAAGCGAGTCCGAGAGTGAAGATAAAGACTTCGCTCTTGTGGTAAGAAAGTTCAAGCACTTCCTTCGTTGAGGTGGTTTCGGCAAGGACAAGAAGGGGGATGACAAAGGAAGGAGACAATCCAAGCGGGCGTGCTACGAATGCAAGGAGTACGGCCATTTCATCACCGATTGCCCCAAGCTCAAGAACAAGGGTGGCAAGTCCAAGGTGGTTAAGAAGAAGACCGGGCGTGCTCACATTGGAGAGGAGTGGTTCTCCAATGATGAGGATGACGACAAGGAAGAAGGCGATGAAGGAGGGATTGCCACAATTGCCATCAAGTCGTCGTCAGGATTTGAGGAGCGCCTCTTCGACAACTTAAGTGACGACAACCACTATGAGCCCACTTGCCTCGTGGCACAAGGGCGAAAGGTAACCTCCCAATTTAAATCTCCTCAAATTGATGATAATGATCTTAGTGATGATGAAAGTGATGATGATATGGATGAGATGCTCAAGGGTTTTAGCAAGCCGGCCATGTTACAATTGGCTAAGCTCATGAAGGCATTGGAGAGTAAGGAGAAGTCCCTCGAAAGGCAAGAGGACTGGCTCATCCTTGAGAAGGAGAGAAATCTTGCCTTTGAGGAGAACTTAGCTAAGGAAAAGAAGAGGAGTGAGGAATTGACCAAAGAGCTCTCTTTGGTCAATAACTCAATGGCTAATTTAAAGAGTGTGAATGAAACACTTCAAGAGAATCGTGTGAAATTGGACCAAAATCACTAAGCTCTTGAAGTGCAATTTGACACTCTTTGGAGTAGCGCCTCCACCTCCAATGAGGCCACCAATATCTCCAATGCCTCCACAAGCAACGGATGTGCAAAATGCTATAATTACGACTTGGATGCATATGCTACTAACCTTGAAGTTTTGGAGGCGCTTAAAAAGGAGAATGAGCGGTTGGGTACTGTCGGCGAAACGGGAATGGAGGTCCCACATTCTCCGGGGACGCGTGGATCTTTGGCCACATCAGCCCCTTGGGGGCCCATATTCTGCACCGGTGACGGCCGGCTACGGCTGTTTCCCCGCCAAGAACCTGGGGCCCGAGTACTGCCCGGGCCCGGGTATGCCTTTCCCGGGCGCCTCGCGACGGCACCCACATCCACCTCGGGCCCCGGGGACCGAGGGCTTTCCCGAAACCAGGTCTCGCCCCCGTGCCCGGGGCCTCGGCTTCCGTCCCGGGGCGCTCCCCCGGGACACATTAATGAGGCTTCCCATGCCCGGGTCTCGCCCCCGAGCCCAGGGCCCACAACTCCTTTCCTGGGGCGCTCCCCCGGGACACATTGCTAGGACTTCCTGTGCCCGGGTCGTGCCCTTCGCTCCCGGGGCCCACATGCTCAGTCCCAGGGCACGTCCCCGGGCGCATCACTCTGGCATTCCCGGGCCCGTGGCACGCTTCCCGTGCCCGGGGTTCGCAGCTTCGCTCTCGGGACCTGTCCCCGGGCACGAGCATGACTCGAGCGGATCAGCTCGCCAACTACCCGCATTAATGGCGAGGCGACGAGGCATGTCGCCCCTGTCGCCTGCTTGGCCACGCGTGGGTCTCCCATGGCGGCCCCCCGCGGGCCTGCTCTGCCACGCGTGGGCTTCTCGTAATGGCCCCCTGTGGACACATGCCTGTGCAGTCAGAGACTTTTTGACTCTAGCAGCAGAGGCGCGCGCTGTCACATCTTCATACTCCAGCCGCCCACAGCAACCCGGCAGCATGCCGACCAGACCTACAGCAGACCTACTCCAGCCGCCCTCAGCAGCCGAGCCAGGCGGCGACTAGACGTCCCTCCGGCGTGGCGCAGCAGGCGGCCGCGTGCGTGAGACAAGACAAATCATAGCTAGCTTTCTCTGTATACTTGGCACTGTGGACTCCCCTTGATCGATAAAAGGAGGATCCATGCCTACAGGCGGGGACCCTGGTTCTCTCTGGTCTGAGACTCTCGATCTTTGGCTCTAGCTCGCTTTATCGCTACTGTTCGTCTTCTTCAGCTCGCTCTGTCTCTCTTTTCCAAAGGGAGGTCTAGCTCTAGAGCTCCGCTGAGAACATCTTGTAACACCAAAACCACATTCATCTCCCGCGTAGCAAACACACATAGGAGTAGGGTATTACGCCTCTGCGCGGCTCGAACCTGTCTACCTCCTCCTGTCTCCCTTGCGTGATATCTCTCAGCTCGGATCCCCGGGCCTGAGCACATATCCACCGGACGCCGCAGCCGTCCTGGGATGACTCCCCTGGCCGAACTCAAAAGGGGGGTCTCCAGACTCCCCGCGGTTGGAGTTTCCTCCTCCGACAGGTACCTTGGTGAAGTTTGGATGTTTGAAAACATTCCAATCCAAGGATGCCCTCTACAAAACCCTCACTACCTACTCCAACAAGAATGGCTATGGTCTTGGCTTCTCTCCTCATGAAAGTAGACCATTCAGAAGGACCATGATCAATGGGAAGCAATGCCTGAAATTTGTGAAAGAAGGAGGTTTGTCGCAAGCCGAGGAGGTAAAAAATTCCTCAGTCAGTCTAGAGGCCGGAAGCTCCGACCATAGAGGCCGGAAGCTCCGACCATAGTTCCGACCAAGCCTCTCGGCCAGGCCGAGAAGGCCGGTCGGCGGTTTCGACCCAATAGGTCGGAGGTTCCGGCCAGCTTTCTCAGCTAGACCGAGAGGCCTGGTAGGAGGCTCCGATCAAAACGGTAGGAGGTTCGGACCAGTCAACCCAGACAGACAGAGAGTTCTGGTAGGAGGCTCCGACCCAAATGGTAGGAGGCTCCGACCAGGAAAACTGTACTATGAGTCATATGAGATTACCAAGGATCACCGCGGTAAAGTGATTGCCCATTTCATTGGTGATTGCTATGAGGAGTACAGAGCTTGTGTGTGGGTGCCCAAGGCGCTTGTGACTAATTCTAAAGGACCCAAACTTAGACAAGTTTAGGTACCTAAATCTCAATCTTGATTCCTTTTTGTAGACATACTCCTCCGGTGGATCGAGTTGGGTTGTTGATAGCGGATGTACTAACCACATGACGGGAGAGAGGAGTATGTTTGTAACTCTTGATGAGAATGGAGGAGATCATGACAATATTGTCTTTGGAGATGATGGTAAGGGCAAGGTAATGGGTCTAGGTAAAATTGCCATCTCAAACAATCTATCTCTCTCTAATGTTCTTCTCTTTAAGTCCTTAAGCTACAATCTATTATTGGTGTCTCAATTGTGCAAATTGGGCTATAATTGTTTGTTTACCGACGAGGATGTTACTGTCTTTAGAAGAGATGATAATTTCGTCGCATTTAAGGGAAGGTTGAAGGGAGATCTTTATCTAGTGGACTTTGATCTAGATAAAGTGAACCCAGAGGTTTGCTTGATTGCAAAATTCTTAATAGGGTGGCTTTGGCATCGAAGGCTAGCCTATGCGGGGATGAGGAACTTATTAAATCTTCTAAATGGGGAACACATTCTCGGGCTATCTAACATCACTTTTGAGAAAGACTGTGTGTAGCGCTTGTTAAGCCGGGAAGCAAGTAGGGAACCCACATCCCGTAAAAAACATAATAACTACCTCAGGGTCATTGGAACTACTTCACATGGATCTCTTCGGTCACGTGGCCTACCTAAGCATCGGAGGTAATAAATATGGGCTCGTAATTGTTGATGATTTTTCTCGCTTCACTTGGATGTTCTTTTTGCAAGATAAGGGTGAAATCGAAGGAATTTTCAAGAAATTCGTAAAGCGAGCTCAAAACGAGTTCGAGCTCAAGATCAAGAAAGTTAGGAGTGACAATGGGGGGAGTTCAAGAATACTCAAGTGGAGGAATTCCTTAATGATGAGAGAATTAAGCACGAATTCTCCGCTCCATATGATCCACCTCAAAATGGAGTGGTGGAGAGGAAGAACCGGTCGCTTGTCAAGATGGCATAGACTATGCTAGATGAATACAAGACCCGAACATCTTTTGGGCGGAGGCGGTGAACACCGCGTGTTACGCGCTAAATCGCCTCTACCTCCACAAACTTCTCAAAAAGACAGCATATGAACTCCTCACCGATAACAAACCCAATATCTCCTACTTTCGTGTTTTTGGTTGTAAATGTTTTATTTTGAGTAAGAGACCTCGCTCATCCCAGTTTGCTCTAAAAGTGGATGAAGTATTTCGACTCGGATATGAGTCAAATGCTCACGCCTATTGTGTTTTCAACAAAATCTCTGGAATTGTTGAAACCACGAGAGATGTGACATTTGATGAAACTAACGGCTCCCAAGTGGAGCAAGTTGAGCTTAAAATGCTAGGTGAAGGAGTCACGGGACACGACATCGAGAATAAGGCAATTGGAGAGATGAGGCCGCTAGAAGAGTCGGAGGAGCAAAGAGGGACTGAACAAGCTCCTTCCACTCAAGCGGCGCCTTCAAGCACAAGAGTTGATCAAGAGGATGATCTAGCACGAGTGGATGGGATCGATGCCGAGGGCACTAGTAAGCCAAGAGACACCGTGCGAACTCAAATCCTCTCGGTGCACCATCCAAGAATTCACCACACCATGCAAATAGATCATCCCGTCGACAACATTCTTGGTGATATCCAAAGAGAGGTAACCACTCGCTCTCGGGTCGCTAACTTTTATGAGAATTACTCCTTTGTCTCGTCTTTGGAGCCAATTAGGGTGGAGGACGCACTTGGTGATTCAGATTGGGTAATGGCCATGCAAGAAGAGTTGAACAACTTCATCCGCAATAAGTGTGGTCATTAGTGGAGAGACCCAAACAAAACGTCATCGGCACCAAGTGGGTCTTCCGCAACAAACAAGACAAAAATAAAATAGTTACTCGCAACAAAGCACGATTAGTAGCTCAAGGGTTCATTCAAGTCGAGGGCTTCGACTTCGGTGAAACCTTTGCGCCGGTTGCTCGCCTTGAGTCCATTCGAATTCTATTAGCTTATGCCGCTAACCATGATTTCAAGCTTTATCAAATGGACGTTAAGAGTGCGTTTCTCAATGGACCAATCTCCGAGTTGGTATATGTGGAGCAACCGCCCGGGTTTGAAGATCCCAAACATCCAAATTATGTCTATAAGCTTCACAAGACGCTCTACAGGCTCAAGCAAGCCCCTAGAGCTTGGTATGAATATCTTCGCGACTTTCTACTAAAAAATGGCTTTGAAATAGGCAAAGCCGATACTACTCTCTTAACTAAGAAATTCAAGAATGATTTATTTGTGTGCCAAATTTATGTCGATGACATAATTTTTGGCTCTACTAATCCCTCTTTTAGTGAAGAGTTTAGCAAGATCATGACTAGGAGGTTCGAGATGTCGATGATGGGGAGCTCACTTTTTTCCTCGGGCTTCAAGTCAAGCAACAAAAGGATGGAACATTTACCTCGCAATCAAAGTATGTCAAGGATATTCTCAAGAAATTCAAGATGAAGGGAGCCAAGCCCATCAAGACTCCAGTGCAAACAAATAGGCATCTCGACCTCGACGACAACGGCAAACCAGTGGATTAAAAGGTATATCGCTCCATGATTGAATCTCTTCTTTACCTTTGTGCATCTAGACCGGATATTGTGCTTAGTGTGTGCATGTACGCTTGTTATCAAGCGGCACCTAAAGAATATCATCTTATTGCCGTTAAGAGAATTTTAAGATATTTGGTGCACACTTCTAATTTCGGTTTTTAGTATCCTAAGGGTTGTGATTTTGAGCTAATTGGATATTCCGATTCTAATTATACCGGGTGTAAGGTTGACCGCAAGAGCACAATGGGGACTTGTCAATTCCTTGGGCGATCTCTAGTTTCTTAGGCCTCCAAGAAGCAAAACTCCATTGCCCTATCCATCGCCGAGGCGGAGTACATAGCCGCCGGCTCGTGTTGTGCTCAACTCCTTTGGATGAAATAAACTCTTCAAGACTATGGCTATACAATGACCAAAATCCCACTCCTTTGTGACAATGAGAGCGCCATCAAAATAGTCAATAATCCCGTCCAACACTCAAGATCCAAACATATTGACATACGCCACCATTTCTTGAGAGACCACGAAGCCACAGGAGATATCGCCATTACCCATGTGAGAACCGAACACCAACTTACCGATATCTTCACCAAGCCCTTAGATGAGAAGAGGTTTTGTGAGCTTAGGAGTGAGCTCAATATCTTAGATTCTCGAAACATTGCATGACTACATGCTTGACTAATCAATAGTCAAAAATAGGTCAAAAGGATGTAAATCAAAGTGAACTTCTGTGTTTTTGAGGCCTCTTCTTGTGTAGAAAATGGTTTTAACACTAAAAACGGAGCTCCAACATTCCCAAACTCATTTTCTCAAAGTATTGCGAAAATCCTTGTGTGCTAGTTTTCCATTGCGAAAATTTGGTTCTTTTCCTTGTTGACCTTCATCTGTGACCATTGTTATGTGTTTATTGATTGCTGCTGGTCACATATGGGTCAACGGGAAATCATGTCCAGCTCCTTTCGGCCAAAATACCTTGTTTCCTTGTTTCCAGAAAATTCCAGTCGGAGATTTCGGCCCAGAGGCCGGAGGCTCCGACCCATCTTCCTGATTTAAAAAAAAAAACCCGACCGGAAGCTCCGGCTCCTGAGCCCGGAGGTTCCAGCCTTCGTCGGTTTTTACCTCTTGTGGGCGGCTGGGAGCTCTTCTCTCTCCTCATTTCATCCCCTTTCAGGCCTAACTTCCTCCCATTATTGAGAGGGATGATGATGCCGCCAGTGGTAATACCGAGATTATTGCTCCTGATGATGAGACCGGCACTGCAGGCAATACAGCGTCCGGCAACACTGAGATCATCTCCTTCGACGATGACTGAGTCCTTTCTTCCCCTGGTTTTTCTCTCTTTTTGGTGTCTTGATGTCAAAGGAGGAGAAAATTCAGAATGAAGGGGCCCCCTTTCACATTTTTGTTGGCTGCTCTGCAGTGTTGCCGGAACCTCCGACCCTGAGGCCGAAGGTTCCGACCCCCTTCTGTCTTTAGGATTTCTAGACTTCTTTTCAGCCTTTGGACATGTATTGACCATATTTTATGATGTAATGAATGCTTAATTATGACTTTAGTTTAATTTCAGCATTTAAATCTATTCTTGTGATGCCATGCAATATGATGTGATGTTTATTTCTCATATGTTGTGTGTTTTGCCATGTCATATGCATTTTATATACTGATTATCATATCACACTTTGCACCCCACGGATGAAAATAGATGAATGAGGCTTTTCATGTTTCTCAAATACTCAATATGCATATATACTTCACTCTCACTAATATATGCATATTTCTAGGGGGAGCCAAATTCATCTTCTTTCATTCAAAATCAAGTTTATATATTCATTCTGTTGTAAACTTTAACCGTGTTGTCATCAATCACCAAAAAGGGGGAGATTGAAAGTGCATCTAACCCCTAAGTGGGTTTTGGTGGATTAATAACAAAGTGGTTAAAGGACTAATGAGTTTATCGAGAATTATGTAGAGAATTAGTCCCAGGTTGCTTGGTGTGGTGCATGGAGACCCCTACAAAGGCATGACGCAAAACGGCGAAGCGACTCGGAGTTTATTTTAAATTCTTTTGAATTTTCTTTTGAGTCGTTGGAAAACCGTAATATCAAGAGGGGTTGCAAGCAGTGTTCCAAGACCACTCAAATGCTTAAGATCCAAATAGCTGAGAGTCCATCACTTTGGCACAACATATATACTTGGGATGGGCTAGTTTCAGTGTCAGGGTCGGAGGTTCCTACCCCTAGGGTCGGAGGCTCTGACCAGCTCTCTTGGCCAGAGACTAAGTGTTGGCCGGAGGTTCCTACCCTTAGGGTCAGAACCTCCTGGCCAAAATCTGTGAGTAACAGCTAAGTGACGTATGCCAATGCCTATAAAGCCCAAACTTGGTTTCTAGCCGTTGGTTGGCGATTCCACTTCATTTTCACTGACTCCTAGCCTCTCCTTAGGTTCTTTGAGCTCTCCCAACTAGTTCTAGTGCATCCTTTGTGATTCTTGTGAGGATCTAGTGGGAAATTGAGTGAATTTTGTTGAGAGAAGGCTAAGAGGATCTTGTGCACTTGAGGAGGACGCGGATTGGCTGCTTGGAGCTTATTTCTCTTGGAGGGAAGTCTCCTAGACGGTTAGACGTCTCCCGCGAGCTTCCTCTTATTGTGGATTATCCTGGGAAAGTGTCACACCCTGAGTTTAGCCACACAGAAACTTTACCGGAGAAAATACCTAAGAAAAGGAATTTTAAAATGGCTAGAGAAATTAATTGATGGTGTAAAATGCAAGATAATAAATTGTCGTGGCCGGGAATATTTTTCTTGTATTCTCTATGCCAAAATACATTAACTGGATTTTTAGTGGAATTTACAGAGCACAGGAACTATTTTTAATAAATCATATACGCTTATCGGAATTAACATCGTCCTGGAAATCTTCTTCCTTCTTCCTTTCTCTTTTTCTCCCTCGGGGCCGCTGGCCCGCTCCTGTGCCGCCCCCGCGCCCTCGCTCCTCGCGCCCGCGACCTCGCGTCCGTGCCCGCGGCCGCGCCCTCGCGCTCGCGCCCGCCCCCGCGCCCTCGCGGCCCGCGCCCCGCCCTCGCGCCCGAGCTCCCGCGCCCACGCACCCGCTGACAGGCCGGGCCCGCCAGTCATCTTCATCTTCCTCCTCCGTCCGAATCGGGCGGAGGGGAAACTCCCCGGGGCCGTCCGATCCGGTGCCGCCTCCTGCCTCATCCTCCCGCACTCGCACTCGTTCAAACGGTCGCGGACCGAGTCCGCCCCACTCCCCCGAGTTCTCCGGCGTCCACGTCCCCTCTCTCCCGTGAACCACGCGCACGATCTCCACGCCGTGACCCACTCTCCCGTGCACGATTGGAGCCATTCGGCCTCGATCTCTCCCGGCCGACTGTATATAAACCATCTCCACCCTCTCCTCCATCTTTTCCCCAACACGCCGAGCTTTCCAGTGCCCCAGAACCCCGTCGCCACCGCGCACCCGAGCTCCACCGTCTTTCGCCGCTTCCGGTCGCCGCTCGCCGCCGTTCCGGACGCCGCCAGGCGACTCCGCCACCGCCTGCACCTCCACCGCGCCGCGCCGCATCTCGGCCGCCACTCCGTGGAAGCCGAAGCTCGCCGGACCGCCTCGCCTGCGCGCACGGTGAGTATCGGCCTTCCGCCTCCTTTCCGGCCGGTGATTCCTGCCGCGCCGTGTCTCCATTCTCCACTCTAACTCCTCTCCCGTCCTCCTCATCCTCCAGGACACCTCGGCAGCCGCCTCTCGCCCGTTCCCCGCCGTCGGAGCTCCGTCGCCGACGTCGTCCCGAGGCCGCCGCCGCCTTTTCGTCGCCACCGTCGTCTTCGCGCCGTCGCGAGCCGCCGGTGAGAACCCCTTTCGTTTTCTCGTTCATTTCCGCCCCTCCGTGTGGTCGTCGCCGCGCCGGGTGGTTGCCGCCGGCGACCATCGGGTCGCGTGCGTGCCGCCGCCTCCCGCTCGGGACGGCTGGCTTCGGCCGCCGCTCCCCGGGGCCGTCCGATCTGCCGGGTGGCAGATCGGGGCCGCCCGCTCGCTCGCCCGCGTGGTTGCCCGCGGTGGCGCCACGTGGTGTGCTCGCCTCTGTGCGCCGTCGCCTCCCTCTCCGGTGACGTTTTTTTTTTAATCGGTTAATGCGCAATAAATCGTCTGGTTAATTATATTTTACACTAAAAATAGCAGTAAAACTTCAATAAATCATAACTATTTCATGCGAACTCGGATTAAGTCCATTCAAATTTCATTAAATCCAGAAAAATGCCAAGAATCCATTAAAAATACTTTCAGCCCATGTTTGTTGACCCCATGTACTGTTTTTAATTGTTTATGCATTGTTTGTTGTAGAATCCGACGCCGGTAATTCTCCTACGTATTTCGAGATCGTAGCCGAATACCTTGAGCCGGAGCAAGGCAAGTCGCACTGATACTTTGATCAATTTGTACCCATTTTTCATTAAATTGCTTTGTTTACGCAAATAAACTGCATTATTTCAATAATTCATGTGGATTGGTAATGCCTATACAATGTCAGGATGAAGCCTTAGTTTTGATGACTAAATCCTTGTCACCTGGGTAATAATATGAGTAGATTATAATCCCTAGGATGCTTAGCCATGCTTAGCAACATAGCTCACTTGGGAATTAAATAATGTCTTTTATATGATTCGACTCAATGTCGGAAAAATGGAACCTTGGATAGGCTGTTGTTAAATTCCTAAAATTTTTGACCTAAAGGGTGGCTGTTGGGTGTATGGTTTTGCTTGTCACACCCATGGCAATTAAGGACCGGTTCGCGGGAACCACTTGGGCAACTTCCCGTACTTGCCAAAGCCAGCGTGGGCAACGGCTGGGCTTGAAGCGTTTTTCTTCTCCCTCTCCTAGGCACCGATGAAGAGGGTGGGGCGTGATGGAGTTGGGTCGGCCCGGGGTAGGGTGATCGGCTGCCGGATTCACCGTGGCGCAGGGGGTAGCCTGGCCAATATGGCGTGCCTGTCGGCAGGTGCAAACCTCAGCGTGGTGTGGATGGTTAGGGAGGGGTTGCCGTGAACGGTCCTGTCACAGCCTCGCACAGGACATCGTCGGTGATGTACTGGCACACGGGAACGTGTGTGGCGGGGCTGTGTCTTGTGGGTACAGTTTGTACACCTCTGATCAGAGTAAAACTATTCGAATAGCCGCGCCCGCGGTAATGGGCACATTGGCCAAGACTCACCGTGATTAATCTCACCCTAGATAATTAATCCTGTTTTATCAAACTGGTGTGTGGAAGGTGTGAGTCTGGTCGACGTGGTTGAGATTGACCGGGGTGACTGGTTAGCGTGGTTTAACGCTCATCGTGGAGACTGGTGAGTGTGGTGTAACTCTCATCAGTTTCGCCTGGTGGTCGTGGTGTAACTTCCATCAGCACGGCCTGGTCAACGTGGTTTAGCGTTGGTCGGGAAAAGCTGTCAGCGTGATACGTTGTCCGTGGTGACTGGTTAACGTGGTGTAGCGTTAAATCAGTGGAGTCCGGTAACGTGGTGTAACGGTACCCGGGGATGTTCTGGTGAACGTGGTGTAGCGTTCATCAGTGGAGACCGGTTTGACGTGGTTTAGCGTCAATGGTTGGGAATGGTTGGGCCTGGTTAACGTGGTGTAACGTTAATCAGTGGTGAATTAATATTGTTAATTAAAACCAACTTTTTACTTTTGCGAACTACTTCCCATTTTGCAACTACTTTTACGCAAATAAACCCTGTCCCATCTTTGTACCCTATGCATATGCATATTTGTGGGTGTGATTTTGCTTTTGTACTGTTTGTGGTACTTAGCCTGCTCCAATTTTCCCCAGTTGGAGGACGCAGTCGTAAAGATTGAAGATCATCCTGAGGAATAGGCGCTCGCGTCAAGTGCCTTGAGAATGGAATCGACTGTTTGGCCAGATGTTTATAGACTCCGTCTTTACCTTTTTCCGCTGCATTTATGTAATTTACAGTTTACTCTGTTTGTAAGACACTCTGTATGGCAACTTGGTTTGTGTACCCTGGCTTTCCTGGGCAGGGATTTATTACACATTAATGTTCAGAATTTCGGTGTGAATTTTTGGACGTTACAGAAAGTTTGTGAAGGTTACTCTCACCTCCGCAAGGAAAAGAGGTATATTCTAGTGGATACCAAGTTAATCTTCATGGTCGCTTTAGGAAAGGGATCCAATCTGAGACCCAGCTCTTTGGAGCTCCTCAACGGAGACGTAGGATCTTTATGATCCGAACATCGGGAAAAATCTTTGTGCCTCCGTTGTGTTTTCTCGTTATTGCCTCTTTTTGTATCTTACCTTATCAGCATTTATCTCTTACTTCATTACTTGCACCATACTTGATCTCTATCAAAATTATCCATAATTGAAGTGTCTTAGTAGAGTCAGAACTCCAGGGTCGGAACCTTCGGCGTTCTTGGCCGGAACCTCCGACCAGCCCTCTCGGCCAGCCCGAGAGAGCCGGTCGGAACCTCCTACTATTTTGGTCGGAGGTTCCTACCAAAATTTACCGCGGCATTTGAAGAATTTTTCAGAAACGCCTATTCACCCCCCTCTAGGTGACATCAACGGGCTTTCAGTAAGCAACCAATGTGTGTGGTTTGCCCGAGAACAATTGTGAATGCTTTATCTCGCCTCCAGAAGGGAAGAGGCAAAATTGAGTGGAAATCAAGCCTCACTTGGTGGAGATTTATAGAGCAAGCTTCACTAGAGGCAATTGCTCACGTCCAAGCTTGGACCTCGATGGGAATCGCTTGTGGACGGGCCTGGCCTTGGTGGTCTGCTTATAAACCGAAGCTTTATCGGAGGTTGTTCTTGGAGAGGAAAAGTCGAGAGAGACCCGGCCTTTGAGACTTATTCAATGGAGGCAGTCAGGATCAGTTGGATCCGAACTTCAGGTAAACAAATGGTTTTATTGGTCTCTATTCTCTCTTTTGCATTGCATTTAACATGCTCTATAAAATCTCTCACAGCCCCCTCGAACTGAAACTTTTTTACATGACATCACAGATACTCTCGTCAGATAACTCTCGCGCAAACACATCACACCGAGGTCCTCTCTCTCTCTCTCTCTC